>VZDJ01006585.1:1111184-1825512 GCA_008694505.1 Cyanoderma ruficeps | reverse complement strand
AAAACAAAACAAAACAAAAAAAAAAACACCCCAAAAGGTAGCAGAGAAAAGTTCTTATCTTTCATCTGAGGTATCTTCAATTTGGACATCTACCTGTAGATAGGTGGGCTCACTCTGACACAAACTCATGAAGTAGGCCAGATGGAATGGATGCTACTCTGTTTCTCTCCATTTACTATAAAAAGACACTATATAATCAGATTGAAACTACACATTTACAATATAAAATTAGGCAATATGAATCCCATGGTTTCTGTGGGCGTGCCTACATTTTCCCATCTAATTCTGCTTTCTTTATTTTCTCTCTCTTACTGCTATTTGACCTGACATACTAGCAAACTTTGGAACTCAGTAGGCTATTTCTATTAAGGCCAAAACCTATAATTGTTACCTATAGGTGCACAAGGTGATGCAACCTTGTTTAGTGCAAAGGACAAACTGATTTCTGCTCAGAGCTGGTTAGAATATTTTTCACCATTGCTTGAGTGCTTTGAAATGAATACTGTTATTTTCCTTAAAAGGAACTATTTTCAATAAGAGAAGTACTTGCCTAGACAGATGCTGTCATGAACAACTATTTAAAATAATTATTTTTCATCTCGACAGATTGACTTCAAATTTCAGTTAGAAATTCAAATGAGGTTTGCAATGCCAGTATGTGTTCTTTCAGGTCAATGCCATCTCCGTGCCTGGCCTCCATATTTTCAATTTGTTTCAATGCCACACGCTTGGGTTTTTTTTAATAAAACCAAACAAAGCAATAATTTGGCCTGTGATTAACTTAGAACAGTATTTTAAACTAGATAACTTAAAATGAATCATAATTATCGTGGTACATCAGCTAAAGTTACAAGTATCACCAGGCCTTTTACTGGGATTAAATGTAACACTTGCATCCCTACATACAGGTGATCCTTAAATGTGCAGAGCAACGGATTTAAAGCCATGTATGTAAATGCTTGAACCACTGAAGCATAAAGTATATAAACTTGGCCCATATTTGTTGAAATAAAATGTGTAAAATGAAACATAATTATGTGGAAATATTTTTGTCTTTTAAACAAGACTAAGGAGTACATTCTGCAGCTGAAGGTGGACAAGAGGTAGCATTTCTTTGGCACCAAAACTAAGTAATTTTTTTTTTTTTTGGTAAAAAAGGATGCTTGCATTTGCACAAAGATTCTAATTGTAAGAAGCAGGCCTAACAGAAATGAATGAACAGACAGCACACAGGTGAAGTCTGAATGCAAATCAAATGACTGAAATGTGGAAAACAATTGTCCTCAGATTGGGTTAGGGTTAGTCCCATATTGGATGCATTTAACTTTCTGGACTTAATGAGTCATATGGACCCAAATGAGACTACCCATGTGCATGAAATTAAGATTTGAGTATTTAAAATGATATCACCACAGCAGTTCAGATCAGACTAGTGTTTTAAATGTCAGCATTTCCTTTCAGGGAGACACCACTATGGTTTAAAAGTGTTGGCAAGCCTGAAGGTAAAGTATTTAATTCTTGAGCAAATAAGATTTTAGTATCATCAGCTCTTGACACAAATCCCTAATTAGTTTATCTTTTGCTTATAATGATATAGTATATCCTCTGTTTATAAAGGGGAACGGTATATATCGAGTGTGCATGAGTAACAACAGAAAGTTTTAAATATTTTATATGTATAAATTACTGCATTATTTTTATTCCAAAACTGATGTCATTCTAGAGCCTTGTCCAGGTCTATTTGAGAATTTCCGTTTGGGGCATTTCAAAGTATCTGAGAAAAACATTTCTATCTGAAAGTTCCTGGAAAAGGGCATTATAGATCCCAGGGCCAATATACATCTAGAGATTGTGGGAGATGCTTGTAAATCAAAAGAAATGAACAGCTGAAATGTCCATTCTGCTCAGTTGATGGTAGGAGAGTACTCAGCACTTCTGAAAATTAGCTTGCTTACCAGGTGCCTAAATAAGGACATATTGGTCCTTTGAAAAATGTGAGCTTAGTAAGTCAGTTTTGTAAACATACAGCAATGTTTGCTACAACATTTCCATCACGCTAGTCAGGGAGCTCTAGAAACTCTGCTTCTAGACTTGATCCTGACACACACTGCATCTGGAGGCTTGCAGACTTGGATTCCTGGCTTTTCCAGAGCTTTCTTAAGCTCAGTGGTATACAACATGTTAAGACTCCTCATTTTCAGGACTAGAAGCCAAATCTCATGGAGAATCCTTTTTTTCCACATGGAAGGCTTTCCTTCCATGAAGGTTTCAAATGCAGCAGTCAGCTCTGTTCTGCTCTTCCAGTGGTATTGTACAAATTACAGTGGAACTGGTGAGCTTCTTTCTCTCTTTGCTAACACAAAGTGAGGAGAGTTTCACAAGCCCCATCAGTGAGTGTTGCAATCCAGGCATACACCACGGCAAATTGCAATCACTGAGAGCAAGTGATTTCCCTGGAGACTTCAAAACACATGGTGCAGTGTGGTCTTTGGCACTTAAATCTTGCCTTACTTCAATCAGTGGAAAAAAGTCAGAAAAAATTAAAATAAAACAAATTTAGATTAATGTAATCTCACTGATGAAGGTATATGCTCAAACTTCAGGAAATTATTTTTTTCAGCCTTACATCAGCTCAGCTGTTTTGCATACGCTGGCCTTGGTTGGTTCTGCTCTGTTTTGGGGAATAGATGTTAGTATGTTTTCAATATTTGCTTCATATCTCTGAGATTTACAAATGATATGTATACTTTAATATTTTTGATAACATAATATTTATTCCTAAATCTCTGGGAAGGTGGCCATCAATCCAGTCTTGTGTGGGTAAAGCCAAGTTTACGTACATATATATGCATGTGCATGAAAATATGCATTTTGTGTTGTGGCTACGGCTCCTCAGTGCGATCTGGAGGCAGAGAACCTATTTACCAGGATCATGCTGTACACTGGGTAGGATGGCAGCAGTGAGAGAACTGTGGCTCTGCCCTCCACCAGCCTTGTAGGACTGAGGTTCCACTGAATGGCTAAAGCTGGCAGGCACCTCTGGAGAGGGTGGAGTCCAGCCTCCTTCTCTGGGCTGGGCCAGCTACAGTGGCTGCTCAGAGCAACACCCAGCCTGGTTTTTAATACCTCCACTGGTAGAGACGCCATGGTCATTCAGGACAACCTGCTCCCCTAAAGACACATTATGTTTAAATAGAATTTCCTTCAGTTTGCGCCGTTTGTGCCAAGCCCTGTCACACTGTTAGAAAGAACTAACTACTACAGTACTGACATGTCATGACATAGAACAAGGTGTGGCCGGAGAAGAGGGCCATGCAGAGGTAGGACAGTGCTTTTCTTGGACAAACACCCTTGCTCTAGTTCCTGGAGATAAGCGTAACACAGTACAGTTTAAGCATGGGAATGATGAAGTCAGGAAGTGGGCATGGACTGTAGAGGGGGATCAAGACCACCCAAGCCCTCCCGCAAGCCCTCCGACCCATTTCCAGAACGACCTGAAAGATCGGACTGCACTTGGTAACTAATTTACATGGAAAGTGACAAACCTGTCTTCCGGGTGGAGAAAACCTACGGATAAAAAGGCACCCTTCCCAAGCCTGGGCAGCTGCCCCTAGGACCATGAGCTGGATCAATGCTGGAATCAGGAGCAGTGATCTCTTTTCCTCTTTCTTCCTCTCTCTTCTCCTCTTTAACTCATCTCTTCCTTTCTCTCTTCCCCTCTTTAACTCATCTCTTCCTTTCTCTCTTCCCTTTCACCCTATCCCTATACCCAAAACCCACTGCCGTGTGCTTACCTAGTAGGGACTAACAAACCAATTTCCCCGCCAAGTGTGCAATTCACTAATAAAACTTTCTGACTGCCTGCGGACCCTGTGACTTCTGTCGCTCCTTTGAACCACGAGCGATTAGGAACCTCGGGCGCTCCCTTCCTCTTGCGGGTGGGACATGCCGCCCGCCCGAGTCGAGCGGGCCGGGGGACAGGAGAGACTCCGCCGCGTCCGCCCGCCACGCCCGCAGCCCCGCTCCCTGCGAGCGCCAAGAAGGGAAGAGGCGGAGCGGCGGCGCGGTCGAGTCATCGCGGCGCAGCCCGAGTCATGGCCGCGCCCCGCCGCCGCCCGGCCCCTTCCCCTCCCGGCCCGCCCCGCCCGCCATGTTCTCGCGGCGGCGGGAACGGGAGCGGCGGGATTGCGGGATCGCGGGGCGCCCGGAGCATGCGGGGCGCACGGAGCGGGCAGGGCGCGGAGCGGCGTCCCGCGGGCGCGCACCCCGCGCAGTGGGTGCTCATTGCCCCAGGTAACCCGGCGGGGTCGCTCCGCGGACGGGCGGCTCTGCCGCAGCGCCGAGATCGCCCGCCCCGCCGGCCGGCTCGGGCAGGAGGCGGGCGCTCGGCCCCGGGGACTGGGGCAGCCGCCGGGGCTCCTGCTGGCGACCCGGCTCGCCCCGCCCGGGTGTGCTAAGGCCGGGTTGAGACCCGGCCCCTACACGAGGCCCCGCACGGTACTCGCCCTCCCCTCTCCCGGGACCCCGTTTCCCTCGCTGGATCAGGGCGTTTAATTTGTATGTGTCATTAGGGTTTCGCCAAGGGCTCTTGCCACCGATGCCCGTGATGGGGTCTCGCTGTCCCCTCCCCGGAGCTGGCGGGCCGCCTTGCCTCCGGCCCCGCAGTCCCTTCCTGCATTTTTTGAAGGAAACCGTTTAGTGCCCTAAACCACAGCTGTCAAACAGATTTCAGTCCTAAGCCAGAGTGAAATCTCAGCTCTTTATTCTGAAGCAGCAGAGCTCCACATGGCAGCTCTGCAAGTGCAGTATCCACGGTGTTGTGGAGTCTTAGTATCTCCCGTGCAGCCCTGAATCAATGGGAGGATGCCTTTGCTCCTTTACATGTATTTCTGCCTACTGTGAGGTTTAAACAAACAGATCGCAAAATGTTTTGCTGTTAAAAGAGGATGAGTGAAACAGGATGTGTTCAAATGCCAAGACATTAAGAGGAAGGAGACATAACTGTCTTTTTCTTGGTTGGGTTTTTAAGGAAATGTGACTTACATGATTATCTGTGGGCCAGCTTTGTACTGTGGCTATTTCTTAGCTCGCCCATAACTGAAAAGCATTAATTACCAAACCTGATAAAAAGGAGGAGTTCTTCGGAGTAATTTTCTGAGCTTCGCCTGTGATGATGTGAGAAATGCCGTAAATGACACCACTGAAGGAAAGGTATAGCAAGAGCTTTGTACTACAGCAAAGGTTGAAAAGGCAGGAGCTCAGTCTTGAGACATGCACCCATACGAAACCAGGCTTCTCTAGTTACTTAAGAAACAGAACCTATTGTTATGATTTCACTGATTCCTCTCTTCCTCTAGTTTTAGCTTTTCAGTTCCACCCTTTGGTATCTGACATCCTTGATGCCTAAGGAAGGAATTTATAACGTGAGGAATTCTTTTTTTTAATATTGACTCTAGGCAGACTAGGATTTAAAGCTGAATCTTGTATTAGATGCCTGGCTATGCCAACAGATGTCCATACTGTGCAAATATTTACAAATATGCTTAGCTTATGCATGAGTAGTCAGTTCTGTGCAGTAAGTTAAATTCTTCAGTAAGTGTTTGCAGGATTGGAGCCAGAGCTTGTAACTTTCATGAAGCCAGACAGTTTGTATTACCAGTTATGCCAGCACAGCTCTGACAAAATTTATATAGTGCTCCAGACCTGTAAGAAAGTTTATTAAGCCTTAGTTGAACTTAAAAGCACGTAGTGATTTTTAAAAAAAAGTCTGTGGCTGATAAATTCAGAACTCCACAGCTGATGAGACTTGCCAGCCAAACAAAACATTTCATGATTTTAGTTTTGTTTTAGCGTTATTTTCGGAAAAGCTTTTTTAAGTTAACGTGTTACCACTTTCCAGAATTTTGCATTTCATAACTGCTCTGTTGAATGAATCACGGAAATTTTTCATTGGCTGTTTAGCAGAATGTGTAGTAGGAAGACCTGATTACTTTCGGGAATGAGGATGGTTGCATTTGGATTTAGAGCAAAAATGACCTTTGACAGTACAATTCTATTCATATGACAGTCTTTATCTTCATAATACCTGTATGGCATTATGACACATACAGACGTAAAACCAACTGGTGCAAATAAGTACAGGATCTGTTTCTGGATGTGAGTTCAGTGCCATTTGTTCCCGAGTCTACTAAAAAAAACTTGTCTGATTTAGTGTTGAGGGTTATAAAATTACTACTGATTTCCTTGTTTAAGTACAGGTTTATATGCTGTTATATTGCATGGACAATAAATTGCTGCTCTGCCATTCAGAGCATGTGTGATGACTGAGGAGACAAATTTCAGTTTTATTTCTGATTTCGTAGTTTTTATATTGGTTTCCGCGTTCTGGACACAGTTCAGAAACAAGAAATCTCTTCTGTCAGGTGGAACTGTGCATGTTCTTTGTTGAAGTCGTGGTTCTGGCTAGAGGAATGCAGTCAGAGTGGATTTTTTACCAATGGTGTGAACTGGTTTTAGTGGGACAGACTGTCACTTTCTGTAGCAAGTGATTAATTCTGTCATATTTCCAGTACTGTAGGAGTTTGGTGATTAGTGTTCCTTTCATGCCTGCACATCAGAGCTACAAACCATATGCTCAGCAGTTACTTTCATGGTTTATAGAGGTGAGTGAAGGGGGGGACGGGAAGCACGGTTGGTTGAGGCAGTCTTTGCCCTCGCCAGCCCTTCTGCCCCACCAAGACATTTGGGCTCTTTGTCATGGGAGAATCACGCAAAGGACAGTCCAAGTAGGAAGAGGAAAGGAGAGCCTCAGACTGTTGTATCTGAGCTGATTGCTAAGCAACTTCTGGGTAAGATGGCAAATTTTGCCTTTAGAGATAGTAGCCTGCCCTTGGCCTGGCGAGAGGTCTTGTGATGGTGTTTCTTGCTGATACTTACATTTTTTTCCATAAAGACAGGACAATCTGACATGCAAATAGAATCATATTTTTTGTTTTTATAGGCATAATGGTTCCTTGGTTAGGGATTGAACCACCAAGGGCAGGACAAAGAGGGAAGCCAGAAGTAGTGGGAGAGGATTTAGGAGGTGCTGCTCAGGCGGGGTGAGAAGAGGGTAGTAACTGTGTTAATCACTCCAGAAAGGCTGGAAGCTGCTGGTGTACATTGTGCAGCCTTATGTAGTGAGAGGTTGAGAAATGGATGTGAGTGGCCAGGAGAGAAAACAGTGAACAAACAGGAAGAGGGTAGATGGAGGGACTGGTTGTTGTGGAGGAAGGTGAAAGAAGAGAAAACTTGATCATGTTGGTAGTGGTAGAGCTGTGCATTCTGGGCTTGAAACAGAGTCAACTCTTGGGGCCATTTCTGCAGTTGCAGATTAACTGTGCAGTGGATATACAGGCACCAGATTTAGCCTGGGGCAGGCTCAGGTCAGAACTAGCAGTTTATTAGTTCAAGTGCCGTGCCATGTTAACACATCTCTGCTGTTTCCAGAACCAGCTTTGCAGTGCAGCTGCTTTCAGACAGTGTCTGAACTAATAAGTCCTGATGGACCAAGCTGGCTCTGTGTAGACCCACTTGGGTGTTTCTGTGCTGTGCTCCATGTTCCAGGGGATTTTATTAGCTTGGCTGGGAATCTGGATCTGAGCTTGCTTTAGGCAGAGTAGTTGACGTCGATGGTTGAGAAGACCTCCCGAATCTGGAGTTCTGGAGGAATCATGGTACAGAGACACCAAAGCACTAACGAGTCCTCATGGACCACACGGGCTTCGTTGGTGGATGGCTGAGTTTCCAGATAGTGCTTTCCTGCATTTCTAGTGGTAGTTGGGGAATCAAGGCTGTTACATTACCCATGTATCCAAACTCTTTACCCGTGGGAACGTAGAAATTCCTGTACTGGTGTTCTGTTGTTGGTCTAGCTACTGAACAGGTACAAGAGAAATGTAGCAGCTCCTGGGGATTAAACCTTGGCTCTCTCACAGCTACAAAGTTACTAATGATGTGCTTTAATAGAGCAGATTCTGTCTGTATTTACTGAGTATCCATGTACTTTGAAAAAAACCCAAAAAAACTCCTGCTACTTTTTAATGTGAATGTAGGAAATTTCTACCTACCTTTTGAGCTGGGCCAATGGAGCTACCATTTTTTATGTCTTCTCTGAAAATCACAAGAGCTAGAAGTTATCTTCTAGACTGAAAAATACTGCTGAGAAATACAGCAGTATTTTAGGGCTATCTAAATCTAAAGATTTTTAATTTTAGGACTATCTAAATCTAAAGGCAGGGCTTTGGAAAACTTAAATACTGTGGTAAAGTCACTGTATCTGACAGAGATGTGATCTGGGCTCTGTGTAACAAATAAACATTCTTACGTAATGGCTTCAAACTGGTCTTCTCAAAATCACACTAGCTGCTTAACAGTACTGGTGTGAAGGACAGTCACTTTTTCAGTATTCCTCAGGGATAGGTGTTATGTCAGAACTGGAAGTATTTATATCCTTCACTGGTTTTAGCAAAGAGGTCAGGAATTGAAGTCAGTTTTCTAAGTGTGGTGTTCCACTCTACACCCAAAGTTAAGACTGATGTATTTAATATGTTCTGTCTTTGTCTGTATTAGGAGAATAAGTAGGGGTTAGCTGCATGCTGAAAATTATTCTCAACCTTTAATTTTCTGAGCTAGGCAAGTTTAGCTGAGCACATTTTTTCAGTCTGCTGTTTTCTTAAACAGTAAATTGATTAGCTCTTTTATTGTTTTATGGGAACTGCCATATGGATAGAACTGGAAGGGTTGCAATGGGGGAGGGAAGTTTAACAATCCTATTATTTTTAGAAATTACTTATTCAAAAATAAAAGGAGCAGTTTCACATTAGACTTGGCAAATTGTTTGAACAAATCTCATGTATGCCAAAAGTCAAATGGAGGCAGAAATAAATGGACTGTGATGGCAAACCATGGGGCATCAGCACACATTAAATTAATCCTCCATCCATTCAGTTGAGACAAAGGAACTTTTGTCTCCATGCAGTAACCGAGGAAGTATTTGACTTGAAAATTTTGAGTCATAGTGAGAGAAGGTGTCATAGCAAAAGAAGCTGTGGAATACTTAATTTGTGAAAGTAGTTGCTTTTAAAAACAGAACTAGACAGGTTTTGCATTAATTTTTCTTCCATCCTTGCACTTTGATACATGCTTTCATTTAGTGTTTTAAAAAAAGCTCAGTTTATCTGCTATGAAACAGATCACACTGCTCAGCTATTAGGGTGCTTGAATTAAAAATTGTAATGAGTGTCAAAATTGAGCAGAGTAATTGAACATTAATACTTTCCAGAATAATCTAGGTAAAGAACTTGGAAATGATGTTTGCCATAAACAAATATGTATTTTTTTAACAGCTGAGTGAAAACATCAGAAAACGTATATAAAATATGTTTAGATACCTTTTTAATAAGGTGAATGTGAATATGCTTATTTTAGAAGTTAGCACTCTGTGGGCAAATTTTACTAAACCTCCCCCTAAACTGGCATTTGCATCTCCTGAACAAAGCCTTTTGCCTGCAGGTAATTTGCACTATTTCTTACATGTCATCTCCTAAAAGGCATACTGAGCTCTGCTGTGAATAAAGCAGATATAACTGGCAAGCTAAGGAGCCAGAAGGAAGCATAGCAAATAAAATAACTGAAAAGAGATGTTTTAATGTGTAACACCATCTCCCACTTCTGCTTTCTGCCATCTGGCTTGGAAGAGACCAGCTTATGCCAACTTAGGCCTCTCTGCATATGGGAATAGGGCTGATTCAGCCAGTAATACAGCTGCACCAGTGCTGACCCTATAAATATTGAGAAGGGAAGTCTGTAGTTTTTATCCTTTCAAGTGATAACCAGTTCTTGAACTTCTCAAGACTGACCTCCCCTTTAATCAGCTGAAACTCTACATGTTCTGCCAAGCATCTAGACTTCAGTAATGGATGAATTAGTACTGTCCATTGCTGCTAGTGAGTCCATGAACATGTTTGTTTTTTTGGCTAAGAAGTGAATTGTGCCAGCGTAAGGGGGAAGCCAAAAGATGCTCTCAGGCTTAAGGCTTAAAATGTAGCTCTATTGCCTAGCTGTGTCCTGGAGCAAAAGACCATTCAAACTGTCAAGTAGCATTTCTTTATGAAGTTGTGATCCAGATAGAAAACAGTGCCATTTTTAGATACTGTGTTTTATTGTAGAGTGTTCTAAATTATATCGCACTGAACATTGTTGCCTTAGGGCACCGAATAATAAATGCCATGATTACCAAACTGATAATCATTCTGTCTTTTACACTAGGGGTGGCAAAAGTCCCCCTGCCGAAGTGAGTACTATGTACAGTCAAAGAAGGAGTACGGTGGTGAGGTAACATCAAGTTTACATAACTGAATAACAATTAAGATTATTTCCAAAAATCAAGTGTGGGCATGTACAAACCCATACCCTTTATGTAAGCACCTGCTGTTTGCAGAGGTGGATCAAGCTGTGTTCTGTTCAATGCTCCCCAGAGTATTGTGAGCCAAGGAAGCACCAGAGTGGACCTGTGGCTCATCTCCTGCTTTCTCAGCTCTGTAAATTCATGTATGATCTGGTTTTCTAATTCATGTGAACTGGTCAAAGACACCTGTGTCACATGTGGAGTAGGATATATTCTCTACCATCTGCTCCTGCCGTGGGTTCTATCTCTTGTTCCTGTGAGATTACTGTTAGGATTGAAAGTTTTTTACTTCATTGTGGCTGGTTACTTCTCAGCTGGATGACTGAACTGAGCTGACTTGCTGTGAGGCCATGTGATTGCTAGTTTTGGTGGAAAAAAGCAACAGAGATGCAAAATAAGAAGGGAGCAGCATTGGGGACCCCAGGACTGCACTTTTCTGTGGCCTATGATCTTTGGTCATTTGAAGCCATTTATGAAACTGTATCCTCCGTCTGTGCATACCTGAATTCATTTATTATTTGCTTGCAGTTAATGACCTTGTAACTTAAAAAAATTATCAAAAATTTAGGTGATACAAAGTACTGGATTTATTAGTTATTTTTCACTGGGCTTTTTTTCAGGGCATGCTGCACAACAAAGGACATGGACACTGAGTTAAAGCCATTTTCATGAGGGTTGAGATTCTAAAAAGAACACAAATAAAATGTTTATTAGATCTAACCTATCTGTACCCTTAGGCTACATAGTTTAAAGTCTTCCATAAAATGTCTGTTTAATGGGCTCCATCATAATGTCTCCATCTGACACACCTTTCATGCACAGTTAGAAGTTAAGAAGGAAATGGAAAAGACTTGTGTAGGTGACGTATGGTTTAATATCTGTTTTTAAATGAAATCTTAACTTTATATTTCCAGACTTAAATAGTCCTTTTTCTTTGCAGGGTGGTGATGGTTGGGAAATCTGGGTTCTCAGAGATTTTTTTCCTTTTACACATTTGACAGATATTTACAGCCTTTTTGCTTGCTTGGCTGGCAGCTTTTTGCATGGGAATTCCATATAACTTGATATTAGTCTGTTATATATAGTATTCTATAAGCATTTTTTAAAAAAGGTGAATAGACTTTGCATCATCCATAACAGTTTCATAACTCTTAGTGGGAGTTTTACTCTGTTTTTCAATTCATTTGTATTGCTGTACCAGGTAATGCTTTTTTATTTTAATGATCAGATTCATTAGTGCCTCATATCTATCTATTGTGGAAGAAATTATTGCCATAAATCCTTTGAAAGCTGGTTCATTTTCATTTTGTTGTGTTTATGTATTTTATAGAATTTGCCTGGTTGTATGTCTGTGCTCCATGAAACACAATAATCTTTTCTCCTTTTCTTCAGCTGCCTCCTGGAATTGTCTGTGTTCTGTCTTCCCAGACAGTTTAAAGAGTGACTTGCTGGCTCCCTGAGACAGGATTAGTTGAGCCCCTCTGTACCCTTCTATCAGTTTTTTATATCATTGTCATATATGTTGTCCTAGGAGGAAGTCCTGCTACAATGACATGTGTTAGTAAGCTCACCTGTCTGTGGGTCACTGTTGGTAGAGAGTGTACTGTTCAGAGAGGTCTCACCTCTCTCCCTCCAAGCAGTCTTGTAGATGAACAAGTTTCTCAGGGCTGAGCTGTGGGAACTGTTATAATAAGCATGGTAGAAGTCATCTGATGTTTTTCTTTAGAATTTAGCAAAACAGCTCTTCCTGTAATGTTACTTTTTTTTCTGTTTATTTTCTGTAAGGTGATTTCTTATCTGGAGATTAACCTTAAAATTGAAAAAAAAAAAAAAAACAACACCCCAACCTAGTTTAACTCTCAGTTTTGCTAGAAAATGGCTACAGTACTGCTTTCTAAGAAGTCTGTATTTACTTAGCTATAAGAGATCCTTGCTGAAATACAAGGACTGATAAATGTAATGGCATTAAAGAAATCCAGTTACCTTTCCTGGCTAAAGTCCAGAACACAAGTAAGTTAGGTTTGGACACCTAACATCAAAAATCCCTTGCTCAGCACTTTCCTAGTCATGAAGTATTTAAATTCAGATAAATAGGGCCTTCTTTGCCCTTAAGGCCATATTAATCCTGCATCCAGTTTTCCAAGCAGTCATTCTCCCAGCTGCCTCTTTTTTTTGTCTGCCAACTTGACATATAGTAAAGCCAATCTATAACAAAAATATACTTCAGATGCCCCTGGAAATGGAGTGGAATATTGCCTACATTTTGAGGGAACTGAAAGAAACTCAAATAAACCACTTTTGCCTTTGCCCAGTCCTTTCCTTCTCTTTGTGCATGTCCATTCAGGCAAACTGTTTTCCGTGGCAGCTGTGTGGAGAGTGTGATGTACGCTCTGATCCCATCTCCATGAGATACTGGGACAAGCTTGCAACTCAGACTGCTTGTTAGGGTTTGATCCCTGCCGCCCTCTGTACAGGGATGAGCCCCTTGGAGCCTGTGGAGCACCAAAGCTCTCCGTGGGCAGAGCTGTGCTGCTCTTGGCATGGGGAAGAGCTCCTGGCAGGGCCAGAGGGGCAGAGTAGAGGATGCTGAGCCTGGGATAGTGTGGGGCGGCCCTGGGTGAAGGAGGGTGGTTATCTGGGTTGGGAAGGTAGAGGACTGATGAGGAAGAGATGGGACACTGTATCCCTTGGGTTTGTTACACTTACTGCTCCCTAGCTATAGGTGTCTCCCAGGCTTAGGAGAGGTGATAAAAGCAGTGTGTTCCTAGCAGGTTAGGAAGAGAACATCTCAACCCAGTAAAAATGCAAATGTCATTAAAAACAGCAAAAAATGAGGAAGGATTGTTGACTTAATTGCTGACAAGATGCAACTTCAGGCTCAGCTGGACTCATTCCCAGGGTTCATCAATCTATGCATGAAGAAAGCAGAGCAAGTGAGCGCTGAAAGTTCCTTTGGGGTTTTTTTGTTTTGCTTTTTGTTTTAAATTTTGAAACTCACATTTACTGTGTATATTTTAACATGTTCATGTGAAACACATCAAAGTAAACACATGCAGTGTGTTTCTTTCACTATCATTAATCACTTCAGTGTTTTAAAAAGTAACAAAAAATACACTAATGTTAAACTGTGGTCAAGAATTGAAATATACACAGCTCTACAAACTGGAAAGTTGCCTTTGCCAGGACAAATGTAGATTGACAACCTTGCGTTTATGTATCAGCATATGAAGCAAGTCTGGTTAGCAAATACAGACTTTCCATTTAAAGCTCTCAACTTATATTGAAACTTTTTGAAGCACCTTTTCAAGCCACCTGAAGTTAAGTATTGAAGGGAAGAAAATTACTTTAAATTCTCTGAACAACTCTGAGAATTATTACCCTCTCACACTTTTATCACTGAACACGGTTGTTTTTTGTGTCTGGCGTGTGTCTTTATCTGGGCAACTTCTGTTGGTGACACAACTGAATAACAACGAGTGGATATGAAGGTTGAGAGTTATTTGGGCTTTTTTTTTCCCCATGCGGTGTTAGTGAACAGCCAAGTGTGAGAAGTCCACTTTTCCTTTAAAGATATGTTGCGGCTTTCAGCCAGGGTGGAGGACCACTACTTCTGGTTGTTCCTACTTCCCTTTTTGCCAAAGAATTGTGCCAGCTCCCTCTTCTCAAACCTGCTGGATGTTGCTGAAAAGGGGAGGACAATGTGGCACTTCTGTTTCTTTAAATAATCATGCAGTCTGCCTCTACTGCTCCTCTCTGCTTTCCTGAGCAGCACCATAACACAAACATCAGCCTGATCTCTGTCAGTCTGTTCTCTGGGGTCTGGATACTCAGTATATATGTGAAATCTTGTAGTGATTTTCCTTGCTCTGATGAATGCCTGTATGAAAGGAACTGGGGCAGAACTGGCAGTGTGCAGCCTAAGAAAGATGATGCTGTCATGGTGCTCTTTAGTGAGATGTGGGAAGTTGTTTTCATAAATATAAGTTGGATTTTCCCTACAAAGAGGACTTGGCTAGAATATAATTAACTGGGAATACTTATAGATGTGGTTTTTTGTACTTGAGTCAGCATCCTTGTGGTAGCTGTTTCCTTCTTTTTGCAGTTTCACAGAGAAAAATTATACTTTTGTGGCTCTGTTTTTTGTCTTCTGTTTGTTCGAAGATACAGGAAAGAGAATAACTGTAAGGGGCTTCAGCCAGAGGTGCTGCATTCTCTCACTTTCTTTTTCTTGTGGGGGGGAATTAAATGCAGTCTTTATTTTTCAAGTTTATATGTAACAGATAAATAAGTGTGCATGTTTTTCGCAGAAGTAACAACTAGAATAGACTAATTCCTGCATAATCTGACTTTGTGAAAGCTTTAAAGGATAGTTTCTTCCCATGTGTGTTTTACCTTTTGCAATTTTTTATTGTCCACGTTGTGCTTGGCCTAGCTAACCAAAGCATTCTCATTGTCTTTGTGACTAATCAGGACAGCATATCAGTTCATCTTACTTAACTGGGATGTCAAATTTAGGAGCTCTCTTGCCTGAAGGCTCTCTAGGGGGAAGTGGTTTTCAAAATCTAAATCATCCCCAGGTGCATATCTTTCCTGTGACAGATAGAGAGTGCCAGGAAGTCTGGAATCATAATTTAAGTGCCTTGATCAGGTAGGATGAATTTGGGCTGAGGCATGTAATTTTTAGGCAGATGTGTGTGTGTGTTTTCAAAAAGTGTCAATCCAATTAATTCTGAATGTCTTGGAGAAGCAGATGTGAAATGCTTCACAATTTACAAGTTCATAACTTTTTCCTCTCCCCCTACAGAGGCTGCTATTGACCCCCCCAAGACACCTGAGAGCGAACCCTTGTTTACAAAACTGCGCAACCCAAGCACAGGCAAGTTCTGGAACTGTGACAGGAGCCTCTAAAAATCCTGGTTGATTTTCTCCACCACCAAAAGATTCATATTTCACAAAGCTGAAATAATGATGATAGGTACAAGGCTTAAGAGCCAAAGATACTGCTGGTTATGCCAGATGGTTAATGCTGTGCAAACATTTAGGATTTCTTTTATAATTTTAATTGGTTGAACTGTTTATTCATCAGGGATATTGGCAGCACAAAAAAAGGGGTGTAATTTAAGTTCTGTTTTTAAGTGCATTAGTTTTGGGGAGCTTACAGTGTTGGGTGTTGAGTCCAAGTTTTTTTTTTTAATCCAAATTTAGGCTTCTTAGCATTTCTCTTATGCTATAAAATAAATAGAGCTAGAATAAGTGATTCAGTTGTACTAACCAAGCTTTTTGGGTCTTTTCATTTTTAAATCTAATTTTCTTTTCCTGACCCTGGTCATGGTGTCTCTTTTCTCCTTAACAGAGGATGAGGCATTTTGAATTCAAAATAGATAGGGAAGACCAGCAAATGCAGGCAATACAATGATACCACCATCCTACAGTTACTTTCTTCTCATCAAATTGTTCTTTTTGTCAAGGATTTGTAATTATTCTAGGATTAATTAATATTTGGAGTATGTGCTACTGCAACAGAAACTTGCAGTAAGCCTTTATTAGGGTTAACATTCTGTTTGAAAAACATTTTTCATGCTGTTTTTTACTTTGCCTAAGCTCATTTCTTTTCTGTAGATTAAAGTTTTATGGTTGTGGTTATTGACTGCTTGTTTTTATATATATTTACATATATGTGTGTAACTGAGTCTTCAGATACATTTTAGTGTCACAAGATAGGAACCATGGTTCTTGAAAGAGGAAAGTTGTCAAAAATAATAATACAGAATGTAAAATTACTTACTCATCATGTTACCTTGATTGCTCAGCTTTACAGTGGGAATATAAAGCCACATATATTTTCCACCTGTGTTATTATTTCCTGCTGTAGCATATTGGCTTTGTAGTTTGTTATGTTTTTAAAAGCATGGATGTTAATTTAATTTTCTCTGTGAAAAAAGAGATCCATTTACCTTGTAGAATCAGAGATCTTGGGAAAGTTTTCTGGGGAAAACCTAAAGTGCAATGATTGCCTGGGTGTGTTCCTTTAGAATTTACAGGACCTTATTTATAGTCCTGCATAGACTTTCAGTTATGTAGCCTGTTATAAATACAAAGTCTGAAAATGGAAGAACTGAGAACACACTATTAATGTATTTTCCTTACCTTTGGGTCTAACAGATGGATTGTTGATGCCAGATACTGTGTAAATAGGCACTGAAGGACTCAGCACACTATAGAATTCATGCTAATCACTTTATTAAATAAAAGCATGCTTTGTCCTTTATGCAGGTAAAAAGGACAAAATTTTTATCCCTTACAAAGACTATAAAGTAGGATCAGACTGCAATTTGGAAGTACTACAAAAAGCATCAGTGAAGTTTGTGAGCACAGCTGACCAGGTTCTCTCTCCATCCCCTGGAGTTCCTGTCTAACACTAATGTAGGGAACCTGTGGAGACTGTCCTTTTAGCATAATGACATAAATTAAGGAGCTGTACGTAGGTAATAGGAAGGGTCCTTTTCCCAAGATTTCATAGTTCACCCCTGGGTTTGGCTAGCACACTCACTGATAGGAGTCTTTTAAGTTGTTCAGTCAGCACTTCTGCGAGTAGTTTGATATGGTGCTGATCAAACTGTGGTGTAGACCCTTGTTGAGGTAATGGCACATGGTAATGGTTTAAATCTCTGCTACCCCTTATGACTACTCGTTGCTCCTCTCCCCCCCCACCCAAAAGAAAAATTATCATAGTACTGAAATTATATCCTTAAGTGAGGTTAAACATCTGGTCAGCCTTTTGGATAAAGGGAGAAAAATGCATTATCAGTAATTTTTAGGAATTCATGTGTCTGCCCATTTTCGCTGACCTCCCTCCACACCTGTGGGTGTCTGCAGACTGAGAAGAGCAGTGCTGATGTCAGCTTTCAGGGCTTGCACTGACTTCTCTGCGCCAGCCCATAGTCTGCAAGTCACTGCAGCTTTGCAATTTATGTGCTCTGAGCAGGACAGCCCTGCTGCAGTTGCTCTTGTTTCTTGAGGATGGATTGATAACCAAGATAGAGACAGTCCAACTGACTCAGCTGACCACATTTCAGTGGCCCCTTCTGTAGTTGTGGCAACTTCCCATTTCAGATATGGAAAATGCCAGTCCTGTTTGCCATGTGTTTGTCGCCCTTTCATTGTAACCCAAAACTAATGTGAAATGGTAGAGCTGTGTTATGGGATCACCTCAAATAAAGCTTTCTTTTTCCTTTCCCAACTATTAAGGTTCTGATGGGCACTTCAAATCAACTTCTTCTACTTTCTTTGTTTACTTCATATGTCTGCCTATACAGAGTCATCACAATCCATTTTGGTGCACAAAAGAAAGAGTATTTTATATTGACCATGGAAGGTTTTGGGACTTTTGTTCCCCTTACCCAGAGTCCAATATCCTCAAGACAAACATGATGGAAGGAGAGGGAATTCTCTTGTTTTCCACCTTCCCCCTTCACTGCAGAAAAAAGCTGATTTCTTGAGTGATTTTGATTTGGGTTTGGATCAAAGGCTTTGTGTTGTAAGATGAACTATTCACACATCTTATTTATTGATTCAAATTCAGTTTCGTTTATAGAGCTGGTAAATGAACATCTGTATATAATAGTGTTTTTTGTCTGAGCTCTCTTTGTAGTGAGTTTATGTAGACTCTGTGTATGTTTGTGTGTCTGTATGTATATAAGGCACATTCTTCAAACATATTGGGTATTCTTTTGATTTTTCTGAAAGCTTACAAACACAAACCAGATTTCTTTTCAACAGGGGAAGCAACCCTTTACTTATTCAATAGTGGTGCACAGCAGCTGTTTGAAGTAAAAGCCTTTCACGAGGAACGTCGTTCCTGGTTTATAGGTCAGACTGTTCAACAAGGTGAGTTGGATAATGTGTCTTTCCCCCATCTTTAACCAATGTTTGTACACAGATCTTCCCTCTGTCTTCTAATAAATTTACAGGTGATTTTCATAGTTGTTTTGAGACATGCTGCATCATTTCCCCACCTTCTGATAGACTGATTTGCCGTATGGATTTAACCAGGGCTGGGGGCTTTGGCATTTCTCTTTAAAAGGTTGCCTTTGGCAGCCTCAATTAGACAGATGTTCATTTGTCATTTTTTGAAGGGGGAAGGAGGAGTAAGTAATTCAATTGTGTTTAAACTGAAGTGCCATGAAATAGTTAGCTTTCCTTGTCAATCACACTAGCAAGTCCTCTGTGTAAGTTGATGTGTATTATCCTATGGGAAGGAAAAGAAAGGGCTGGAGGGCTTTAGCTAGCTGAGCAAAGTGCTGTGTTAGAGCACCAAGCACTAGAATGTATGGTCTTGCAATCTTTAAATTATGTCTGCAGTCTCCAGCCTGAGTGCTGGGTTCTCAGGAGAGGCCTGCTATTTGAAGCTGCCATTTCAGTGCTCTCTCTGAAGGGAGCTGGTCTGTACTACCCTGGACATTCTCTGATCCTGCTCACCTTTCTGATAATGAGGGGGAAACTTCTGTAACTTGTTTGTGGCAGCTTTCACAATCCTTTTTCAGTAAGGATGTTACTGTAGCAGTGTTTCTCTGCCAGCATGTCCACAGACCAGCGTGTCCATAAGTATTAATTCAGGAGGTTAAGGTATATTTTTTATTCCTTTTCATTAGAGAAAAGTCCGTTTATAGCAATAAATAAAAGCAACCCTTCCAGACATATGCCTTCTTTAACAGTAATATCCCAAAGTGTTTGCTAACTTTTAAACATCCTCTGCAGGGACATAAAGCAATGCAAGCAGTATGTCTCTGAGCTTTTCCTTGCTCTGTCATGGGGGTAAACCAACAGCCTGGGTCTGCTCCCTGCTCTCAATTAGGTCCACATTGTATTTTCTCTCTCCCTTTCTAACCTTTATTTTGGCCCTTGGGAAACAGTTGCCTTAAGAAATCATGCCCTCAGTTTTCTTTAAAAAATACAGTGGAAAAATTGTTCCTGAATGTTAGGGCTGCTGTACCTCTGAAACGGTCAGGATAAGAACAACACAAGAAAAAAAAAATCTGTGTTTGCAGTTAAAACAAATTGTCTGGTTATCTGCAGAGAGGGGCAGAGATCTTTATGCACTTCTAGTGAGTCTGAACCTTAAGAACAAACCAAAATAACTCTTCCTGGAGGTTTGGTGGAAACATTTAAATGGAAGCTTTGAGAAAGTGGCTGGTGGGTTTTTTCCTTCCGATTTCAATTTCAAAGCTTTTGTGTTTGTAAGTAGTCCTGACGCTTGCTTTGCTTCACATGGAGCATCATGTTGGTAATATACATGATAGGCTGGAAGTCAGCTTTGCCCAAACCACATTCTTCCCACATGATCTTTTGTTAGTTTTAGGGCCATCATAATAGGATTTCCTTTTCTTTAATTATCTTAATCATGTGATTTAAAACAAAAAATTGCATTTATTTGCTTTTGGTTTGCTAATTACTGTCAAATTGTCATCAATTATTTGGTCTCATTAGTGAATTTCCTTGATGTTACATTGTTTCCAATTATGTGCAGTTATACAAAAAAGCCTGACTAAGCCATTGTCCTGCAATGAACTCCAGATGGGCAGAGGTGTCTGTTTCAATGGGAGACCAAGTTTTTCCTTTGTGTGTAACCTTGAATGCAACACACTGAGCCAGCTTTTCTGACCCAAGTTTATTTTGTTCCATTAGGAGACTGCATCAGATTCTCCCTTTGCAGATGAAGGCAGCTCTCACTTAACTTGAAATTCTTTCTTGTCCTGCCTATGGCTTCTGCCAGCAGTGTTGACTTGCCCAGTGTTAGAGGAGGAGTATTGCTGAACATCTCTAGTATCCCAAACCAATTTCTGTTGCCCCCAAATCTGCCAACAGAGGGCAGCTTCAATTTTGCTGGTTTTAGTACAGTCCAGAAAAAAGGCAAAACTCAAGAGTACATGAAGCAGAAGTCCTGAAGTGGAGCTTGTGCTTTGGTTTAGCAGAGTATAGAGAATTGAACTATCTCTGTATTTTTAATCCAAATTACAAATACAATTTTTCTGTTTGTTTTATTAAAATATTGGGATACTTACTCCAAAAAAAATTTGTTGACACTCCTAAAAAATGTCCTAAAGCCCCAAAAAGTCAATATATTGTGTAAGCTTACTTTTGCATGTCTGTCACCTAGATGGGCGCCTGCTGTTCGTTACACCAATGGACCCCTTATTTCTGATACTTTACTACCTCATAAAGGCAGACAAAGAGGTAAGCCTGCTTTATTTTTTCCTCTGGAATTCTCAAGAGAGAACATTACTTCTGACTTCAGTTCTGCAGAAGTTATGTTAATTTTACGAAGAATGCCTTCCATAATAATGGAAATTTATTTGCATTTAAAGCAAAACTGTCTTAATACCTAGAAGTTTTTTTGTTTGCATCAAGGTTTTTGGTTGGTAAATTATGTTACAAGAGTCAGCTTTCAATCCCAACAAGCACTAATCACCTTCTTTTTTACGAGAAGAGAATCTCTTTTGTCTTTTTGTGAGAGCCTGTCCCAGAACTACTGAATTTAAAATGTTGACATGTCATCAGATCGAAACAAACCAGTTCCCTTTCTGAGGCATCAGTAAAATGGTTATTTTGGGAAAGAAGGGGAAAAGAAAGAAAAATTAGGATGCAAGGGAAGAGGAAGGAGAAACATTTTTGTGGCAGTTTGAACTTGAAAGGAAACAACAACTTTTGTAGAGATGCCATATCATAATACAGCAGTGGGATGATCAAGTATCCAAAAGTTGGGTAATTAAAAAATGGCTTCGTTGATTTATTGTGGGTGTAGCAAAACTTCACTTAGATTTCTGAAATATATCAGAAGTCGTAGGCAAATTTACTGATTGTTTTATAAGCAGCCTGTGAAAAAAGGGCCACATAATAAAACGGAAATGTTGGGGGGTTTTGTTGGTTTTTTGCTTGCTTTTTTTTTGTTTTGTGGAGATAATGGTGTCACTTTATGCATCCTGGAGAATTTTTGTTCTGAAAGAATTTCTACAAGGTTACTTGCTATTTTCTGCTTTAGATTGCAAGTGGAGAATGCAGGAGAACAGTTTTCTTGTGGTGAAGAAAGAAAGTCTTCCTACACCTTTGCAATAGTAACTTTCTGTTCTGTAATGATTTTTTAATTATTTAAGGTATAGGGTGTGCAGATGTTTTCTGTGGTCAGGATGGTCCATGTGAAGAGGTCTTTCCACAAGTAGTTCAGCTTATTCCTGGGCACTGCACTCTGAATTCATCATCCTTTTGAAAGCTTTATGCCAAACTTAAATTAGGGAAGTAGTAAATTTCCTCACTTTACGTGGAGGGGTGTTGAGGTAGCCTGAGTAAAGGACAGCTGCTGCTGCTGTTTCTGTGCATGGGAAAAGTCCTCTGCTGCCCTGCACTTTTTCAGTACATTGTTTTCTGGTTTTCTAGGCCAGGTACGATGCCAGATAAATGCAGTTCTGCGTCCTAAAAAAGGGCAAATGCATTCCTGCCTTGCCTAAGTTTGTGAATTCTACAATCTTGTGTCAAGGGTAGCTTGAATGCAGCACAGTCACTTCCAGCTTGAACTAATGGATATCATTGGATATCACTGGATATCAATCATCCTTTACACTGCCCTTTGATTTTGTTAGTGTGATGCAGGATTGCTTGGTGTGTCTCTGAGCAGAGCCATCTCCTATACAGCACCTTTCTTGGCTTAAGCTCTGTGCCCGTGCATGATGTAAATGTAGCTGTCTTGCTTTGGGACACAAGCAGGTAAGTTATCAATAAGAAAGAGCTTATTGCAGTTTTATTTTTTTGTCTCCTAACTTATTTTTGCCACAGTTATTGTGCCTTTTCCCTTTTAAGGAGAAAAAACCCCTCTAAATACTTTCTTGGTTCTTGTTTTGGGTTTTTTTCTTGTTTTTCTTGTGATTTAACAATAGATGGTTACTTTTATTAAGCTGCTGAGTGTCTAGCAAGAGAATTAATTAATAATGAAAGCAGTGTGCCCCAAGTGGGTTTTTTCATGCTGACCAGTATAACGACTTCAGCCTTGGCTCCAGAGACCACGCACTCTCTAAGCATGAGAAGCTCACAGAGTCTTTGTACTGATGCACTAAAGGATCTTTCCAAAGGAAAGGTTGCCAGTTGTGCCAAACCATGCTGAATGATTATGCATTGTTTGGCAATGGCAAAATTTGTTTGATGGTTCTGTCATGTGTGGGGCTCTTTAAGTTGTGCCAAAATCACTTTATATCCCTACTCTGGCCAAACTGGAATTGACTTTGCAGAGGTGAAAGGTTAATACTGTGTTCCAGAAGCTGCCCTGCTCCTTTGAGATTTATCTTTGTGGAAGGAAAAGCAAAATTTGAGTGGAAGTTATGACACTGGGTTTAATCCAACAGGTTTTGGTTTAAAACACTATTGGCACACACTGACTGCTGTGTCTTATGTCATCTTCCAAAAAATCCCGCTGTACTTCACATTAGTTTCTCCCCATGTTGTTTTAAATTTGGCTTTTTAAGTGCAGTGTTTGAAGAGTTCAGCATTTTCCAGGTATTTACTGGTCTGAAATAAATATTTATAGCTTGCTTTGTAATCAGTTTCTGAATGTGTCATGTGTTACCATTCAAAGTACGATCTTCTTTAAGTTCTTTATTTTAAAACTATGGCCATTGTATGCATATATATTTATATACATATGTGTAGTGTGTATTATACGTGTCTTAACATTTTAGTAATGCTTTTGTAATCCCTTTGATGTATTTTCAGCAGCAAGGAAAGTTCCAGCCACTTGATCAAGTTGTGCTAGACTCAGAATACCCTAGCTGCCCATTGCTGCTGAAGTGTGCAGATGTTAAACAGCATATACAGCACGTAACAGAAGAAAAAGGTGAAAAAAAGGGGCGGGGGGAGGAAGGACCAAAAAAAAAAAAGACTTAATTTGTTAGTGTCACCTCATTACAAGATAGATTTAAATATTGTTTTTTGCTTTACCAAACAACCAAAGTGCTGGACACAGCTGTACTTCAAAAACAGAAGCTTAGGCTTAGGGCTTGTCATTGCAGTCTTGTGAATAGAAATGTGTGGATCTCAGATTATCTGCTGCAACTCTGGAAAACTCATGCAGTCTTGTTGCTAGGTGTCATACAAATGGTAAACCAATCAGAGCTGGCTTCTTGACATTATTGTATATATTGTGAACTCTCTTTGACTTGGATCAGAATTTTACATCTCTCTTTATTTAGTGTAGGGTAGTCTGATGTGGAAGTGGTCCATTTTGCTTTTTTTCTTCTTTTGTCACAAAGCGTTGGAACAATGAGTAGAAAAAAGCTGGAGAAGAATAAATATGCTGCTAAGAAAGGAGAACACAAGTTTTCTGGCTTTGCGTAATTTAATGTTGTGGGTTAAAGCTAAAGACTTAATTGTTTTAAAATACAAAAATTGGGATGCATAAGTATATGAGAGCGAAGACTCAATGGAAAAAGTTAGCAAGCTATCAATTCTGTCCATGGTTTCCTCAACTATTGCTCAGAATTCCCATTGTTATGGGGGCTTTCATTTTATTTGAGGACAATATATGCTTTCCAGGGAAGGGACAGAAGCATGACATTATTTTTGCAGGTTTGCGAATAGGCAAAATGTGCAAGACGTCAGGGTTTTTTTGTTAGTGCTTTAAATAGCATTCTACTTATGCTTGCATTTGAACTTCAGGACAGGACATGTTTCTGTTGAAAATGCTCACTTCCACAAGGGAGCAGAAAATCTAGGTAGGAAGGCTGTTGTCACATTCTGTTTGGGACTGGGGTGGCTGGAATCATGTGCTTCCATAAACACATAATTGTTCCTATAATTGTTCACATAACTATTCCTTCTGCATTTCCAGAAGAACCTACAGAAACATTTAGTTACATTTTGTATCGTGTAGACCAAACAATCTTTTCCTTTGGGTGAGTTCTGACTTTTTAGAAGGCTTCTTTAGGACAGGTGCATGTGAAATGCAAAACCTCTTTTGCCTTCTCATGAAGTGACAAGTATTTCCATTAAAAGGTATTTTTAAGCTTTCAGGCCATTGCTTTGTGCTACAACTTGTCTAACATGTGATAAGTAGCCAGGGTGAAGAAGAGCTATTAAACTTCTGTGTACAGAATGACACAATCACCAAGGTTGGAAGAAACCTTTGAAATGGTTTAGGCCAAGTGTCAACCTAGCACTACCATAATCAATCCTAAACCGTATTTCCAAGTTCCACGTCCAAACTCCTCTTGAATGCTTCCAGAGACTGTGATTCCACCACTGACCTGGGCACTTTATTCCAAAGCCTGACCACCCTTTCAGTGAACAGATTTTTCTAATATCTAGTGTGAAGATCTCCTGATGCTACTTAAGGCCATTTTATTTTGTCCTTTTACTTAAGACATGGCAGAAGAGACCAGCTCCCACTTCAATGCAACTCCTTTGTAATTCTGTTAGGTGTAGAGAGCAATAAGGTCCCCCCTGAGCCTCACTGAGAGTAAACACCCCCAGCACTTTCAACTGCTCCTTGTCAGACTTGTGCTCCAGACCCTTCACCAGCTTCATTGCCCTTCTCTGGACACATTCCAGCACCTCAATGTCCTTCTTGTAGTGAGGTGCCCAAAACTGGACACAGGATTTGAGGTGTGGCTTCACCAGTGCTGACGGGGACAATCACTGCCCTGGCCCTGCTGGCCACACTGTACCTGGTGCAGGCCAGGATGCCACTGGCCTTCTTGGCCATCTGGGCACACTCTGGGTCATGTTCAGCCACTGTCAACCAGCACCCCCAGATTCCTTTCTGCTGAACAGCTTTTCAGCCACTCTGCCCCCAGCCCGTGGTGCTGCAGAGGTTTGTTGTTTGTTGACCCAAGTGTAGGACCTGGCATTTGTCCATGTTGAGCCTCATGCCACTGGGCCTTGGCTCATCAATCCAACCTTTCCAGATCGCTCTGCAGAGCCTTCCTACCCTGCAGCAGATCAACACCCCTGCCCAACTTGCTGTCATCTGTGAACTGATTGAGGGTGCACTCAATCCCCCCATACAGATCATTGATAAAGATATTAGATAAAGAATTGTCCCTGGGGTCACTAGTGGCTGGCTGCCATCTGGATGTAACACAGTTCTCTGGGCCTGGCCATCCAGACTGGTTTGTACCCAGTGCAGAGTACCTGTCCAAGCCATGAGCTGCCAGTTTCTGTAGGACAGTGCTGTGAGAGACAGTGCCAAATGCTTTCCAGAAGTCTAGATATACAACATCCACAGCCTTTACCTTATCCACTAAGTGGATCACATTGTCATAGTGGAGGTCAGGTTGGTCACCCATCTGAGAAGGTAAAAAATGGTGCCACATCCTTTTGGCTGTTGAACCTAAGTCTGCATAGGAATTTGAAGGGACAATTCCTCCAAACAACAGTACAGCCTTTGGGCAGTATTTATGTTCCCAAAACAAAACTTTAAAAAAAAGTATTTGCTGTAGACAAGATCTTGTGTCTTGGTCTAACTTCTGTATCCATTCTGATACTGTATTTGCAGTTGTTATCTGTCAGAGCATCCTCCCATAAACCGTATTCTGTTAGTGGAGAAGATGCTTCGCTGCTTGCTTTTTTTCCATTTTAAGTAATGTATTATGTACACCTATACATTTGTGTCATTTTGCCAACAAATTATATTGGCTGTTAAAGGTGTGTTCATTTCCTGGGCTTGTTTTGAAACGTGAGGTGAACAATGCTTTTGTCTTAACAGCTGTACACACATCAGCTTTTTGTGATGTTCTTGGATTTTTCCAGTCATGTACCTGCATGTACATGCTACTTCTTTTCTTGTTCAGGTTTGGATTGGGTTACAGTGGGGCTTGTTCTTAGGATTTCTTTCTTTTTTTATAACACCAAGAGTACTGTTATGTGACAAACCCATTGGCACTTGCTTGCCTGTCATGCACACATCACCTTTCTGTTTAATCCACTTCTATGTGTTTCATATTCTCATGTCTTTTATTGCTTGTAAAAAATTCCAGCATTATGACTTCAGGTACTCATTCTTTTCTGGCTCTTAAGACCTGTTGTCCACTTTGTAGCCTTTCTCATTTAAGGAGTAGAGCATTAGGACAAGAAATATCAGTTGTGTTAAGGCTTCTGCAGCTCTGTTCCGCTTGACAGAACTTAACAACATAATTATTTCACTCTTCATTTAGTCTTAAAACATTTAACATCTGTCTAACAAATTCTTACCCCAGAGCACTCACAGTTTACACTTACTGAATTAGCAGAAAATCCACCTTCCCTGGCCTCATTCTTGAAGGGCACTGAAAATTCATTTAGCTGAATTGAATTCTGAATTACCTGCTTTAATAGTTGTGGAAAGGGTGTGTTACAGCTCACTAAGTCTGGGTGAGGCAGGTTGTTTGCTAATAAATTCTGACATTGGATTGAATGCACAGTAGAGAGGGTTTAAGAAAGGGTTATGAATTCCCCTTCTAGAGTGTTACTCTTTGTTTCATTTTGTGAGGCAAAAGCTGCACTGTGATCTTGTCTGATGTGATTAACATGAAGAGCCAAGAAAACTTACCTGATTAGAATAACTAAATAATATTGCCAAGCTTGTATTCCCAGAAGGTAGGAAAAAAGGGGCCATATAAGTTTCAGAGTTATGGAAAACACTGAGAAAATGGATTTTAAAATGTGCTTTAGGCAGTTTGCTCAACAATACATCAGGGAAACTTCCAAGTCTACATAGCGATTACCCGATCACTGAACATATTATTTAATTGTAGAACCACTTATATTCCATCTGTATTTCTCAAACCCAATCTTTCCAGATGTCTCAGACCAGTTTTATAGGCACCAGACACATTAGGGAACAAAAGGCTTTCCAATATATACTCATATTATCAAACATAGTCACTAACTCTCACCAATATCAAATGTGCATCACATGTTAAATCCACGTTCCAATATTGAATCCTTTTGTCAGCAGTTTGCGACTTTCATAACTCACTTTAATTCTTCAGAGGTCTCAAATATTGTCAGTTTCTAGAGTTTAATAGTCAAAACTGTCAAGCACACAAAATATTTTCAAACAAAGTGATCTCTGAAGGGTTCAGTGTAATTATTTTTCACATGTTTTAATGAAAATGGCTTCACAGTTCTACATTTCCTTTCCCTGAGTCACTCTGAATCATGCTGTTGTGGGGGAGTCTGCCTGAGAATCCAGACTAGAATTACTTTTCAGCATGGGTTGGGGGATGGTGCCCAGAGGATATCCCTTCTTCGAACTTTTTTTAGATAAGAGAGGAATCCATGAATTGCACTCACTGTACTTGAACCCAAACCATGCTAGCCCTTTGAGAAGCAAGTTCAAGTATCTAGAGTGTTTCTCCATTTTCTGTTTCTCTTCTTTCAGAGCCATTTAGAAGCTTCTGACTTCTAAAGCCTGCAGCCAGCAATGTCATAGCTGATTGTTTTACCTGCAGCTTGTCATAAAGCAAAGTGTGTATTAGTGTATTTTTAATTTTTGCTCTGAAGAATTTTTGTATTTTGCTATTGTACAACTATTGAGACAGACTTAAACTTTTTTCTTGCAAACAGCTTTCCTCGACCTCTCCCTACCCCCGCCATACATACAGAAAGAGCACATAATAGTTCACTGTTTATGTGCAATTTGGAAGAGCCAAGATAAACCCCAAAGAAGGAAATGCTGAAGGAATCATAAATAATATGTTGTTGTTTGCCAGGGGAGAAGGAAAATCCATGAAATGAGTGTTGGAATATGACACTGTATCAGTAAATGACATGAAACAGATGTAGGTATTTATGGGAATGGTATACAAGAGATTAAAACTTATTGAAATACCTATTAAAGAAAAAGACTGAAGCAGCAGGCTCCAAAATCTCCTGTGAAATCTTATTAGACATCTGATTCCGTTTCTCAAATGTAGCTTTCTGTGAGTTAATACTGAATTTTTATACTGAAATTTCCCCGAGCCTTCGTAATTTGCTCTTTTGCCTGGGTGTTTTGAACTCTTGTATCTCCAGATAACTGATCACACGTGAAGGGCAAGTGTTCATGCTGCCCTCGTTATCGCAGGGGAAGCACTCTCTGAAATTCTTATATCATCAAGTTAATTTGTGTTGCTCCATAACTCATGAGTGAATCATAATTCCACCCACAAGGAGTGAGTTTTGCTATTTTGGATTCTGTATTTTCTTTTAACATTATATTGAGTTATGTAAAAGGGGGATAGAAGTAAAAATTCTGCCTTAGTCACTCTTGACATGAGAGAGGAGAACAGACAGGGAAAGGGTTTATTGAAGAGGTGGATGGTTTAGCTTCAGTAACCAACTCTTT
Organism: Cyanoderma ruficeps; assembly: GCA_008694505.1. NCBI lineage: Eukaryota > Metazoa > Chordata > Aves > Passeriformes > Timaliidae > Cyanoderma > Cyanoderma ruficeps. Next base: position 1,796,719 of record VZDJ01006585.1, on the reverse strand, counting down.
GTCCTGGTTCCTTACTAGGTGCTGGAATTCAGTACATAAAGATTGAAGATAATCCATTGTTTAAAAAAAAAAAGAAAAGAAAAAAAATCATGGAACCAACATTTTGTGTTGTGAACTATGTAGTTAAATTCACCAGTCTGGTGACATAGGCCAGTGAATATGAAGTTAAATTACAAGGGCTTGAGAAGAGTCTTCGTGAATTAAGGGAACCCAAGATTACACATAAATAAATAAAATGTGTACTTTGCTGGATTAGGTCCTGATTAAAGAACTGTCAAATTGTTCATTCTTTTTAATATCAGCTCATTCTATTTTTTTTTTTTTTGCTTCCAATATTTTTGGAACTTATTGCCCTGATACCAAACATGTGCAAGATGCAAATTAACTTTTATATTGTATCTACAAGTTAAAAGATTTTAAAGGTATTGAAAATGCAATCCAAACCAGACATGACGTTTTTCCCCTTGCTTGTTTTTCTCTCAGAGATTGGCAGTCAGAAATTCCACAAATACAGCCAAGAGAAGACACTGGAGTGGTTAAAGAAAAAGGTATTGTGTTTCTCTTTTGCTTTAAAAATTGCTGTATGTTTAAAATGAAAATGCTTATTAGCTTGTGCATGTTTGCATTGGAGCCATGTGCTGTGCCTCAGTTCAAGGTATGTGTCCTGTCCGAGAAGGACAGACATCACAGTAAAGTTGCTCCACTTGGGAATGTGATCAGGTGTTAGGAATATTAACAAGCTTGTTGCATTTCTCTTTTTGATGGGACTGGCCATGAAAGAGCCCTATGGGGTGTGGGTAGGAAGAAGAAGCTGTCAGCTTATTGCTGTAGGCTTTGCATAAGGTGAGGAGCTTGCTTTTGCTTTGTCCTTTTCCTAGTTGGGCTAGAGAAGAGTTTCGATTGTTACAGCTTCTAAATTCTGCCATGCTTTGAAGCTGGACAGAGCTGCCTTGGATTTGTGCTACAAATGTGTTTCCTGAAGTTTTGGCAGAATTCACTCAGAATGGTCCTGGTTTGGTTGCTATTATCCTGATCCAATCATGCTGTTCAAGAGTATGCCAGAAATAAACTAGTGTTAAAGCTAAGCTTGATGGGGTCTTTGTTTTGGTGTAAAGAAGGTGAATTTAATTTTACTCATGCACGTGTTCCCTTAATATGATGCCACTCTATAGAAAAAGATGGTATGCATCACATGATGAGGAGGCCTTGTCATTTAAATTAATCAATACAAGCACAAAATCTTGTCCATTTTCTGGAGTGATGAGGCCTGGGAATGAATACCTATTTTGCAGTGATTACCTGAATATTTACATGTGAACAGATACCTGTTTGTGTTGTTGAAAATACCTTCACCTGGCAGTTCTCTCTCTGTTGGATCCAGCACAGCAGTGCCTTAATCTTGGATTTCCACCAAGGACTGTCTTTGCCATCCTGCTGAGCTCAGGAGTGTTCCCTGAGCAGGTGTGTTTCTCACATGTGTAATCATGGCTGTTGGGTCTGAGTAGCTCAAGCTCATCTTAGGGTGGTGCAGGAAGTGGTGCTGTGTTGCCAAGGAAACATGTTCAAAGACAAGCTAGTTTCTTTGGGTTTTTTGAGCTCATCTGCTAGTCATTACAAATGTATATTAAATTTCACCACAGTCCATAACTTGAGTGTTTTATATGCTTGAAGCAAAATTACAAGAGCTTTGTCACTGTATTAACATGTGCATAACAATACTGATACAGGCATTTCATTCTTTGGTTTTCTGTAGGTTAATCAAACAGTGAAAGCGCTTAAAAGCAACAATATATTGGTAGGTGCAAGTACATTTATCAACAGTAAACCGATCACAGATGCTCAGGAAGGTAAGAAAACAAAACATGGTAATGAATTCCATTTTTGTGAAGTCACATAAGTAGAGATAAAACACATGATTAGAAACTAAAATATATTGAAATTGGCCGTTGCAGTAAATTTATTCCCTGTACAGAAAATTCCGCATAAGCTATGACTGTGTGCCTTGGCTTTTCCAGGTTCTTTGGTATCTTCATCATATGACATTGTAATTAACAATAGGTCTCATCTGGGGTTCTCTTAACTTCTCCACAGTTCAAGGAGGAAACATTTTTCTCAGTGAAATACACGCTGAAGTGCTTTTCTGGACTAAATCTGTGTTAAATAGGACACATATTTATAATATAGATGAGTTCTTACCCAGTAAGTGTGTCTGTATTAGAATGTGCTTCTTTTCATTATTTTTTTTTATTAGGATGCATGGAATATTAGCACATTAGCATTCATAGAATTCGTCAAAATGGTGAAGGGATCTTAGGAAGTCATGGTTACAGAGAAAAGGCTCCTGGTCCAAACATTACTTTATGCAACAAATGTATGAGTTGGATGATTTTTGTGGGTGCACCGGTGTTTTGCCAGCCTCAAAACACTATAAATACACAAATGTGTAATTATTAAGGGCAAAATTTTAATATTATGTGAATTAATTTGAAACAATCCTGTTACCAAAAAGTCTGGTGAGATCCTGTTTGCCTCTATTCACCGTTTTGCTGGGGAGAGCAATATCCTGAATGTTACTCATACAAAATTCTGTAGAGAAACCTGAAAATGGAATAAAATCTTCCAATGTTAATGAAAATTAAGAACAGTTTAGAGCAAGATGAGCCAAAGCAAATTGTTTCTTAGCACAAAGACATTCAGAAGTCTTCATGCTGTTGAAAATTAAGGAGAAACAAAGCAGCTTGCTGACAAAGTGGAAAATGAGCTACCAAGTAATGATATCAAGGAAACAACATAAATAAGATTTAAGAGGCAAATGGACAGTTTTATAGAACAGAGATTGTAATATATTGTTTTAAAAAGAGACAAAGTTGCAAAACTTGTAACTTTAACTTCACAGTAGCTTTTCATCTTTTTCCCAACCCTGCTTTTTTAAAGAAGGGGGCAAGTGTCCTGGCAACAACCATCTTGACTATGCTTAAATATTTTTTCTCTGAAATTTATAATTAAATATTTCATCTGCAGTGGGTTTTTTTCCATCTCGTTCTTAATTTATAGTGATATGTTTATAATAGTCATTTTAAAAACCTTGGGTTTTCATATTTTCGAGAACAGCATTGAAAATTGAGAATACTGGGGTTTAAAGTAGGTGAGTTTTGGAGGTAGTCCCACTGTATGTGGCAAGGTGAATGACAGGAAGTCAAATGGACACATTACTCAATACTTATTTCTAATAAGACTCATTTTCTTGTCTGATCCTTTCATTGCTGTGACAGTGCAATTTATTTCTGTAGAGAATTGCTTTCATAGGGATATTATGAAATTTCAGTGCCTTAAAAATAGGTGGGTATACGTAATTAACGTCTACAGATGTTGTAGGGCAAAAATAGGGGAGGATATAATGAGAGCAAATAGAAAAGTAGGGGAGGTTTATCATATGAAAGGTGAACATTTCATTCAGAAGACAAAGAGGGGAGGTGTGCAAGTATTCCAGATGTTTTACAAAAGGTTAATAACAAAGCTAGGCTAGGGTGAGAACACAGACTCCCTAGGAGGCAAATAGTGGTATTTTTAAATTGGTAAAGGAAGTCAGTGAAGATTGCTTTGAGTCAGAAATGCAAAAAGAATGGATTTTTTATTTAGTTTGAAATGATAGCAGTTGACTTGGACTCACCATTCAGTGTCGTAATGCAAAGAGTGAAATGACAGGAATATTTTTCTTAAGCAATAAATTAAGTGCTGAGGTGAAATTGTCTTGGGTTGGAATTATTTCTTGTTCTCTCCTGATCCTAAAGTGGACTTAAAGGGTTTAAAATCTTTGATGAATCGAGGCAGTGAAAGAAGGAGAAGTGCAGAGAAGTGATAGTAAGAATTTATTGTCAGTATAATTGAAATGTGTGTGCCGTTATCAGTTTGTTAATGCTTTCTCCTTCAATGTCAGTTTCCATTGGGCTTTTCAGGTTAAAAAAAAGAAAATGGGAAAGGAAAAAAAAAAAAAGAAATTTCTCTCTGACACTAAAGAAATAGTTCTTTGCCACCTTAAGGTTGGTATACCATGTGCTTCTGAACTCTCTGAGTGCACAGGCATATGAGTAGATAAACTGGCCTGTTGGAGTTGGAATTCAGACGTGAATTTCATTAATATCTGTCTGGCAAAGGCTTCCTGTGCATGGGTGCAGTTACTCCCTAGCAGCCTCAACAACAGCAAGTTTTAAAAGTCCAGCCCACGATCAGTAAGTGCTTGTGTAGAACGTGACCGGAAAAGATCTGGTTTAGGACTTCATGTTATAAAAGGGTCACTTTTTTTTCCCCCAGTGTCTCAGAAAAACATTAATAGCAGGAGTGCCCTGTACTGAAAACAGCTTCTAGTAGTTCATATTTCCACAGATAATTATCCTGTCTTGCCAGTGATGTTTAGATAGGCCTTGGCATTTTCTATAACGTACTGAAAATTAAGTACAAGACTTTGAAATAGACTCATTGTCTCATCTAATTGTTTTCAGTTGAAGCCAGAAAATGTTCTTTAGTACTGAAGCCCTTGCCAAATAATTGTAAGATCCAGATGCTTTAAAATTAATGATTGCATGTTCTGTTGAGTCAGCTTTTTACTTTTGCAGGTTTTTAAAATTTAATTTCTCCGGGAAAATACATGATATCTAGTACTCTCAGAAAGTGAACAGCTTTTGTAAAGTACATGCAGCAGATATTAATAACGTGTGCTGACAAAGTGAGTGTAGTCAGTCTTTACTTTTTAAATAAACTTACAAGTGTCATATAACATAAACTACTCCATGCAGAGAAGCATCACAGTGTATCCATTAGGAGTCTGTTACTATTGATTCAACCTTGTGCCTCATGGTAGCACACGCAACATGGCTAAAGCAACAGTGACTATGTAACATGAATATTCTTTTTCTCCTCCTTCCCACTCCCTGACCTCTTCCTGAAGACTATGTACGGTATGCCCATGGGTTAATATCGGAGTATATTCCTGAAGATCTGAGTAAGGAGTTGTTAAAATACTTGGGGTAAGTATTGTTCCAGCTAGCCTATAGCTTTATGTGGCATGGATTAATGTCCATTTGGTCATTTCTGTTGAACATAAATTTTTTCATCAAGGTTTCAGTGAATGACACAATGAGATTATATTTGCCACACTTTAAATGTGATTTTTCAAATGTAGATTATGGAGTGTTTTTTTGCTTTCCTGTGGTATTGAGGACTGTGAGTTGGGGGAGATATAATATTAAAGTCGAATATGTCTGTTACCACCGTTGCATGATGAAACCTTGAGTAATGTATCCTGTTTTAAAGCAAGTGGGAAGAAAATTCAATAAAGCAGTTTGTCCAGAATTGTCAAGCACAAACAGCAGAGCCAGGAATTGAGTCTTCATCCCCAGTCCTCCTTCGTTTTCCGTAATCACTCTGTGCTGCTTGGGTCTGACTTACTTATCTCACCTCTGTTAGTTTGTATTTAAATCTGGAAGGTGAGCCAACATCCTCATCCTGGTGTTCCCTGCCAGCAGCAGACTTGGCTTGGATCATTACTGCGACTCTGCACCTACTCATCAGTTCAGTTCTGTTCAAAGGCTTCACTTACGGTGGCCTTTGGAAAAGTGTGCAATTTGCAGCTTGAAGCCCCAATAGCTGAACAGTTTCATTAGTCAGAAATACAGTCCATGAACTGCTTTTTTTTGCAAGTGCTTGCCATGTGTGAGCGGCTGATAACCAAAGCAGCTTTCATTAAGAAGGATTTCCAAACTTTAGGTTGTGCAATTCATCTGTCTTAATTTTTAATTTAAAATCTTTTGTTCTTCAGTCTCCCAGAACTTAGAAGCCCAGCACCAGAGCCACCACTGAAGGTAGGAGAACATTAAGATATTGATAGATATGTTGCATTGTAAGTTAATTTTTCTGAGTTATTGAAACTGTACCAGACCAAGCACTAGGTACAGTACATTAAGTAAGGTGGCCTTGTGAAAAGCCAGTCTAAAGCAATGCAAGAAATTTACCAGGTAACTCATATTTTTAATAAGGAATATTTTGGTTGGTTTTCCTGTTTAAAAAAGGGGAAGGAAAAAGAGAGACATATTTTATGGTTTTGGTCAACAGTCTTTTTCATGCGTGTTTTGCTTATTTGGTTTTATTGAGGTTGATGGGACAATATGACCTCATAGGTTTTCTTTCATATATAATTTATGAGGATCCTGAAAGGGACCTCCTGGGTCATGGATTCCCAGACAACCATGTTGGATAATTCTCTCATACACTGACCATTCTTCACTGTAAGTCTCATTAGGAGTCTTTATTTCCATTACTTCTCTTGGAAGAGTGTTCTATAACCTCATTACTCTGATGCTCAGAAACCTTTCTGTAAATTCCACCTTGAATTTATTCATGGCCAATTTATTCCCCTGCCCTTTTGTGCTAACTTTATCATTGTTTTTGAAATTGAAATGGCTCCTTTCCCTCCCTAACATTAGTTCTCTCAGTGTGTAAAGGGAAAACATATATGCTTTGTGTTTTCATTTTGAGAAGCCAGCTTGGTTGTGTAAGATGGGTTCTCCATTCCCTCATTGTGGAAACATTTCTTTACACCTATGCCAATATGAATTCAATTGTTTCAAAGCAGGTAACAAGAAAAATGTGTAATTATTTCTGATAAAACCTTTACTCATACATTATGATGGCATTCTTCCCTTCTTGTCTTAACTAGAAATATTTTGTCCCATTACAGGCTAAAATCCCATTTGCCTCTATTGATGTGTACTCTCTGTCGTGCTGTGAATAGTTAAGACACACAGTTGTGGGGTTTTTTTCCACTGTAGTTTTTACTTGATCAGTCCTCAGATTTACAAGAAACTCATGCAGTTAGTTTCTGTGTTCACGACCTTTTACTTCTTCTGTACATTTAATCTCATTTTAATGTTTCCAGTCTTGAAGGTTCCCTGACTTTTTTCACAGTGTTAAAAGCTCTTTAGGTGTTCATAATGCTACTCAATGGTGTACTTTCAGCAAGTGTTAGCATTCTGTTATTTTTAATTAGTAATTAACTATTAATCTCTATCTGATCCAATGACATCCCTTTCTGCATTATTTGCCTTTGTTTCCCTTTTTCCCAGATTCTCATCTACCTTAAACTTCTTATGCAGTATTTGTTTTCTGTTGTTACAGCTGCTTAAGTGGCACCATGTCAAGTCCTCTGGCAATCCTTCACATTCTGTCACCAGAAAATGTGTTATATTTGAGAAAATAAAGACGAGTTGGTAGGCATTACCTTGTTTAGTTTTTGGGCTGAGACAGGCTGAGAGAGTTGGGGTTGTTCAGCCTGGAGAAGAGAAGGCTTCAGGGAGACCTTAGAGCACCTTCCAGTTTCTAATGGGGCTACAGGAGAATCTGGCAAGAAACTTTTTACAGGGGCATGTAGTGATGGGACAAGGGGCAATGGCTTTAAGCTAAGAGAGAAGGTAGGTTTAAATTAGATGTGAAGCTGGTGAGGCACAGGCACAGGTTGCCCAAAGATGTTGTGAACTCCCATCCCTGGCAGTGTTCAAGGCCAGGTTGGATGGGGCTCTGAGCCACGTGGTCTAGTGAAAGGTATTGCTGCCCATGGCAGGAGGGTTGGAACTAGATGATCTTTAAGGTCCTTTCAAACCCAAACCACTCTGTGACTCTGTCTTTCATTTACTCTTTAATTATTCTTCCTTCTTTCTCAGTTTTCTTCTCCTGAGTCCTACTATGGCATTTTCTTCCTTCCTACATTAGAGATGGGTCCTTGGCTATTCTGCACTAATATGGTCCCTGCCTGATGGAACATATGCCAGGTTCTGCCTCTCATCTTGTAATTTCTGATGTGGTCTTCCAGCTGGGTCGGCATATTGAGTTTTACTTCTGTCTTGAATAGAGTGATTTCTATTCTCTCTTCTGTCCCTATGCTTAACCTCTTCATCTTGAAAATGATTTACTGAGGCAAAGGGGTTCTTCCATTTTGGGTCCACACATAGGTTGCCTTTAATATCTATCCAATCCCTTAACTTTCTCTTTTTTTAGTTTTCTTTTTTGCCTCTATGGCTAAACAGCCTTGTACTGTGTGTTTTGATTTCCTTTCCAAGGTCTAACTCAGCTTGACTTTCTGGCAGTTCTTAGTTCCCAGTATTACCTGACCCCTAAACCGATCTCTTTTTTTAATATTTCTTTTCCCCCAGTCTTTTTATTCCCCATCCATTGTAGAATTCTGCTTGCATCTAGTGTCAGTTGGATTTTTTGGGGGTTGTATGGGAGGTGATGGAATATGTGTGTATCTGTGTGAGCAAGGAGCCTCATTTATTGTGTTTAGTCTGAGAAGCTCTTTCCTCCAAGATTTTCACCTTGTTTGAATTAGAAGATCCAAAATCACTTCTTCATTCTTTTTCTTTTACCTTCCAAGTGTCTTCCTCACACATCAAGTCCCTTTGCTTTGTCTTAGACAAGTAAGGCATATGGTTTGCAAAGTTTGCCCCCCTAGAACCAATAACCCCACTTTTGATTATCCTTTCCATTTAATTTAAACTGGGCAGCCTATGTCTACTGAAACAAGATTACATACCACACCGGCCTTTCCTGCAATGTCCCTGCTACTTACTGAAACAAAGTCTAAAATAATCTCATTTCTGGCTGATTCAGTGACTGTTCTGTTTAGCAGCATGTCAGCTAGCACATTGAGGAGGAATTGAGCCCTACTGTTATTAATAGCATTTGTTCTCCAATGGATATCCATAGATATGTTATTTCCATGTGGCTGGACAGTTGTTCTGGCTGCACAGTTACTTGGCCCTTTGATTCAGTTAAGAATTATCTTTATGTGTTGTAAGAAATATTAAGCACACATCAGGAGCCAACTGATAGTCATTAGCTATATAAGCATGTTAAAACAACTGTATTAAACTGCATGTGATGTACATTCCATATTGTGTACGAATAGCTTTTATACCGTTGGGATAGTTCTGGGAATCTATTTTTAAAAACAGTTTTATTTCAGCAGTTTGGTTGCAGAGGAAATGAGGCTTAGAACTGTTCAGTTGTTGGGCAGTGAGATCTTGCTGAGGATCTGATTAATTTCCAGAGCACTGACCAGGGTGTGTATGATGTTTCTGTGTTTAAGTCTTTGCAACTTCAGAGATTAAAACACTCCTTTATTTCACAATCTCAGATGAGCTAGGTAGGCTTAAACATGAAAACTTCTAGTCTCCTTCAGACCATTTTTAATCACTTTGTGTTGACATCTTCATGAGGGCACGGTGTATTAACAGACATAATATATGATTATTGCAGAATAGGAAGATTCTAACATGCCTTTCCTGTTTTGGAAAAATAATTGCATGTTTGGACATTATGTTAAACTCTGAAGGAAGATGTAGAAACTTCAGTGATCAGCTGGAAAGCAACGACACATTCTCTTTCTTGAACAAGAACAAGCTGGGTACAGCCTGGACTTTGTGATTTGATGATTAAATCAAAATTGCATGTTCTTTGTATTAATTGTAAGCCGTTGATCTTGTGTTGTAATCATCTCACTGTCCAGTTTGTCGGCACAGGGAGTCTGGCCATTGGCAGATGATGAGAGACATTTACAAAGACTATGCAGGCTTTGCTACAACTAAACAGCAAATGTTTTGCTGAAATGCAAACATTTTTGTTGCAAGTTTTAAAAACTTGTTTATCAGATTCCAGAAAGAGGAGAAAAGTAATTCTTCATTAGATTGTCATTTGAAAATGTAATCACAGCACAGTAAACAGCCTCCTAAAGAGGCTGATCCAGATTCCATTGAAATCAAAAGAAAAGGCTGCAGTTGGATCTGGTTCTAAGAGCTGAGAAATCTAGGCTGCAGACCTAGCTTCTGTGCCAAACAGAGAGAGGGAGGGGGAGAGAGAGAGATATCACAAGCACCATAAACACAATGAATAAAACAGGATCTTAAAATGTAGGGTACCATCCAAGTTGCTTGCAAAATCACTTTCTTTGGCACAAAAGCTGGGAAGGCCACGGTCTAGATTTCACAGGATATTAAGGACAGGGTAGTAATATCAGATATATAATAATAATAAAAATACAGTGTTGTAAAATTCTACATACTTTTTTTTCCCCTTTTGGAAACATACCAGAAAGTTTTCACCTTTAAACTAAACACATGCTCACAGTTTGTGGAAAGAAATATTCATTTTTACGGCCTGATCATGTGAAGTACCAAGAACCGTTCACGTACGTTATTTCTTAAGTTAGAATGCACACAGCACATGCAGAGTCAAACTTCTTAATGTGCTGTTGGATTCAAGTGATGAAGCAGTCTGTGGAGCTATGGCAGTGTTTCCCTGTTGCCAGCCTGTAGAAACTAATTAATTCTAAAGGCTGTGAACAAACAGACAACGGATTAGGTGATGATCCACTTGTGTTGGCACATAGCTACAACTCTGGAGTTGCTGCACAGGTCCATGAATCCTTGACTGTCAAGCGCTAACTTCCAACAGCTGCTCCAGAAAGTTCTCTAAGTAGACTGACACCAAAGTCACAATCATGGCTGATTTCTGACAGTCATTCTTCAGAAGGCTAGGAAGAAAATGCTTCCCCTGACACTGAATGCTCTCTTCTGAATGCTGTAAACATGGTTTATTTTCATATGTAGAGAAGACAATTGCAGACAGAAATCTTCCACTCTTGCTGCAGATTCTTCACTTGATTGCCAGTCCTGTTTTGGTGCTATGGTTACATTTTAAAGCCAAAGCTTTGAACTTCCATGTGTGTACATCATAAAAAGTGATTGACAGAACAACTTCCTCACTCTAACATTTCAGAAAAGGAAATTGTCAGATGTCCCTGTGGAACCAGAAGAAGACTATACTAAATTTAACAGCGACAATCTGAAAACCAAAAAGGTAAGCAAGCCTTGCATTCATACGTGTTTTGCTGGAGTGTAGATTAATTACAAATACTAGCACAGAGTGCTTAACTTTCTCCTTCAAAACACATCACAAATAGAAAACAAATACAAAATTGCCTGACATGTCTATTTATATCTCTTTGAACTTTTCTTTCAGGTTTAATGTGACTTTGATAGTTTTAATTTCCTATTCTGAACTGTTCTGTGCTATTACTGCTGGGCTGTATTTCACCAGTGAATATTCCAGTGAGCCTTGCAGACTCAGACACACATGTTAAGGTGTTGAGCTAATGTTTGCAAAGCTCTTTGAGATCTTTAGATACGAAATCCTATGGCTTAATGATAGCAACTGGTAAATTTCAGTTACTCAAAAAGAAACAAAGATGGCAGCATTTGGTTAAATTCCAAGGGATGCTAGGACAGGCTTTATTTTCACCTAGAAATATTGCTTGTGCACTTACTTATGTCAACTTAATGAAGTTAAATCAACACAGAACTTACTGATTGCCAGCTCCAACGCATGTTTGGAGGCCAATCCAAATCTGAGTCCAGCTTTGCCTGCCACTGTACTATTCCTAGGAGAGCAACAGAGATGTGAAAAGAAATAGATCCTCTCTGTGTCTGCCAAAGCTGTGAGGCTCGTACTGGCTTATTTCTCTGAACATTGAAAGAAAATGAATCTTCCTCCAATCCGTGGGGAACTGAAAAGGCCCGCTGTGCTGGTCTTGTGACCTTCAGTCTAATGCTGACTACTCGTTATCCCTTTGCAAAGAGAAGCAGCTGGTGACAGATACATTCTTTCCTCCCCCCAAAACCCCAGATTTTTTTTTTTTGTACTCATTGAAAATTTTAGTTTGGGTAAGAGGATTGCCCGCTAACTGAAGGTGATAAATAGTTTAAAATATGCATGTTTTCCACCTCCCCACATTATATACTGTAGCTTTTGAACTTAGCATAAAGATAGAAGTAAACTTAGGAGAGATAATTCGTTTTAACATTAAATATGATTTACTTCTGAAATAATGAGGCACATTGATGAGAGAATCTGGGAAAGAAAAGATAGCCCTTGGACTCTGTACAGTATACTACTCTTTTTAAAATGCTTTGGCAGTAGTTTTGTTTGTGGAGCAACACAGACAATCATACGGTTGTTGCCTATCTCCATCATATCCATAGCCATCTAGCTGATCCCAAGTACTGTTTTTGTGAAGTCCTGCAGGCTGAGGGGTATCATAAAGAAAGGTCAGTGCGAAGTTTTCTTAATTGGGAAAGCAGCTAGAGATTTAAAACATAATGCTTTAAAATACAAGAAAGAAAAGAGGTCAACTCTATAAAATGTGGTTCATAAAATGTGTTTTAGGTGTAAAAGTCTGGGAAGTTGTCCCAGTGGCCTCAAAAGTGCTTTGCAAACCTTAGTTACCTTCTGCATTCCTATTTCTTCCATTTCTTTTGCCTTTATTTCACTGTGCATAGAGTCTTTGATAGTAAATCAGTGTGAATTATTCATCATTCGTAATGCAGGTCTGTAATTCAGCCTGCTGACAGCATAATCATGAGATTGAGCCAGAGGGTACAGAATGCATCTGGTCTATTGCATGCATTATTTCTCTTAATGCACACTCAGGGATTATCCCAAAGTAAACGTTTGATTTGGGATACCTCATTCTGCAGAAAGGAGAGATGTTTCACCTCCATGTCCTTGTAGTTTGTTTTCTGTCTTTGTTTGAGATTAAGTAATTCACGACAAGTATTCTTCAGTTTGAATAATCTCAAATTTGTTTTTAATGTTTTTCTCCAACAATTCAAAGCCTGCATAACATTATCTTTACGGCTGTATACTAAAAAAGCAATTCAACTTATTGCTTGACTTCTGTATTTAGGAGTTTGTAGCATCTGTTTCCTCCCATGGAGATGCTGTTTAACTGTTTCTGTTTATCATTTCACTCACAGGCAAACACCAAGATGTCTGCAGCACAGAAGGCTCTTGCCAAAGTTGATAAAAGTGGAATGAAATCCATTTCTGCTTTCTTCAGCTCCAAACCTAAAACATCAAAATAAAGTCTTGTTCTTGAAAAAATTTTATACAGTGGTTATTTTTATGTTAAGCTAAAGATGTCTCCGGGAGTTTTTTGTTAGTATAGTGTATGCAGGGCATGTCTGGTACGTGGTGGAGTGTGATGGAGAGGTCTGTGAGCTGGCAGAGCACAGAGCTGTTGGGCCTTAGTGGGACAAGGCAGTACCATGATATCAGATATTCCAGCCTGGCTTGGGAAGATGGCTCAGCTGCATTAACACTGTGCTGTGAGCTGAGAAGCAACGCTTAGCAGGGTGCCATACTGGGCTACTGCTCTTAGAGCAAGCCCAGTCAATCCCATCACAGAGTTTTCTCCATTACACTTTATTCTAGGCTGAAAACTTGCCCACCTTCAATGATTTTTTTGTTTGTTTTTAAATTCATAAGGAGCATTATTTTTTTAAAAGCTTTCTGGAGTTTTTTACCCAGTGTTACACCAGAGTATGGTGGCATCATTGCATTTCTATTTTGACACAAATATAAGGGCTGATGTAAACATTGTCATCGGTGGCATTTTATTGCGGCAAAGATACTTTCTGTATTGGGATTTGGGTGCTTTTCAATATGCTGGAAACAAATGGCAATGAATGTCAGTGTATATGTAATGCAATAAAGTGCTTTGTGTAACAAACTTGTGTTTGCTATATTTGCTGTATGCTTCAAGAGTTAGGTTGGGTTTCAGCACATTTTTAAGTGCTTTTGGTATTTTCCTGTGTATGTATTTTAATCCTTTAAGACTTCAGGCATCTCTTTGGCTTTACATGATAAATCTCTTAGCACATAGTAATATAGGGGTATTTTTATGTTTAGTTCCAAGGTCAAGAGGTCTTTACGAAAATAATCAGGGAAAATTTGATTTAAAGGCAAGAATGGGTGGAGCTTTTTTTAAGAAGCTTGTTTGGCATTGGTTGCAAAAGCTTAAGTGTCTTAGGTAAGGTTTAGTTTTACAAAGTTTTGCACAAGGTAGGACTTACTTAAAGTGCACTACCCACTCTTTTCTGTTTTCTTTCGTCATTACAGAGTATTCCTGTAGGAATTTAGAAGGATAGTTGGTGTTGCGGCTTCCCTCAATCACAGAATTGAAAAAGAGATGGAGTCACTGGGATCATTTGTACAGATCTAGCCAGTTCTGCACAATACTCAGTGTCATCCACCAGTTGTTGTACTGAGCCATTACTGTGGCTCAACCACAATGCGTCTTTTTGAAACACTCTTAAAACACATCATCCTTTGCTACTTCAGCTCAGTAGAGAATCTGCTTGTATCCCTTGCAAATGCGAGTTTCAGAGAAATTGGGAATTCCCCCTTTTTGAGTAACTATCCCATTTTTCCGCTTCACCCTACTTGCTGTGATTGACAACCCTTGGATTACGATGGTGTCTGTTAGGTTAAAAAGCGCTGTGGCACTCTCTTCCAACCAGAAATGAAAGAGAAGCTTTGCTGTGTGTTCTGTGCAGTTTTGTAGTTGTTGTTGGGTTTTGTGTGCCTTTCAAACTGGTGTTTTTTAAAAAGTGGCAGATGTAGTTTGTAAATGCGCAGAGGGTCAGCATGGTTGGAATTCCAGATAGAGGAAAATACTTGGAAATCTACAGAATTATTGTCTCTAATAATAAATAGTGTTTGATGAGTCCAGAATGAGCAATTGTGGTTATGAACTGGAAGGGTTATATTTTGGAAAACGTTAAACCTCCCAAACTCATGTGAGTAGAAGAGATGCAGAAGTGATGGCTGTTTTGAAAAACACCTGTCAAAAATGCAGGATAATGCTATGGGGAAAAAAAAAGACAGGAAAAAGAACAGGCACATTCTGTCATGTTAATGGAGAAGTTCTGTGCAGTAAGCAACAAGTTAGGGAGTGTTTTGGTAGAAAAAAGGAGTTGTGTATTAATGAAAAGCCAGCTCGGAGGACTAGAAGATGCTGAGAAAGCAGACAAGCATGGGATGGGTCCTTGTTGGAAAACCAAGAATGGGATAGAATTATGTTAGATGCAGGAAGTGTAGGGCAGAACAGATACATGGTGGAAGCTCTTCTGGATATTTAAATATGCTAGTTTTAGGGGTTTGGGTTTTAACAGTCCAAAAGTTTTGTGAAATAAATTTGGCAAATGCACCTTCTCATTGACTGAACTGTTCAAGAACCTTCTATGAAGAAGTCCCACTTTCTCTGGTCAGAATTTGGGACAGAGAACAAATCTGATGGAGATGAGAGGCCTTTGTGCTGACTTCTGCTCTGGGGTACCAGGTTGTTGGTTTTTTTTTTCCTTGCTCCATACAATATGCCTATCACATCTGCTGATGTGCTCAAGGACTAAGTCTAGAGTTCTTCCTCTCTGCAGGGATGCATTTTCCTTTAGTGCCACATCTCAACTTCAGCTGTCAGCTATGCTGTAACTTACCGCAACAGTAATTTTATTAGTGACTGTGCTTTTAGTTGAGCAGGAATTTGTTCATGACAAAAAAAATAAGCCATTTCCAAAAACCATTAGAGCTTTCACATGAAAACAAAAACTCTTTTCCCTTTAGGAAAGCATGAAATACATTTAGTAACTTTGAAACTTCCTCAACTTGTAGCTGTAAGAAGTTATGAAGAACATATGATGCCAAGTGCATAAAACAATATTTCCTACCACAATAAGGATTTAAATATAGTTACCCTGCCTGGCCAGCAGTAGCAGTAGGTCATTATGAAGTGCTGCTTTGCTATTTCTTCCTTGATTAGCATAGTATGGAGCAGTATGCCAGCACTATTATAGAAATCTGGTCTTACTTTATTTCTTTTTCTGGGTTAACGTGACATCTCTACATGTTCATGTAAGTATCTGATGAGCTGTGATGCTTTAATAGTTGTTTATCTGGGATTAAATAGCTCTTACATTTTCACTTTTTTTATACTTTGCATAACAAATGGGTTAACATCAGTGGGCATGGAAAACATAGAAATACAAGCCCTGACTTAGGGATTTGTAAGGGTCAAACTAGCACATCATTTTCAGCCTTAAGTAATAAACGTAGTTCTGGTTGTAGAAGTGATTGGTGATTTGAATATTTTCAGTGGAAGAGGTGGCATAGTTGGCAGAATTTGCATTCAGATCTGAAATCTGGAAGGGTTCAGTGTGCTTGTTTTCAGGTGTTCAATTGCATCTGACGTGATGTTTATTGAAGCAAAATTAAGTGCATGGATGGCTATTTAAATAAAGTTTTTGACTAGGTTTTTCTCTTTCCTTTGTAGATGCCTGAGAAAAGACGTGCAAAGAAGAAATGAAAAGAGCATGAGGAGACTCACTTATATTATTGTAACTTGCCATGATCACAAAGCTGCTTTTGAAGGGGTTTTTTTACGCACTTTCTGAAAAATAAATGCTTGACATCGGACATGCCCCGTTCCAAGAAAAAGCAAATCTCAGCAGATTAGCATTGTTAAATATGCGGTGTGTTAAACATACACTGCTTCAAATTTTATAGCTTGCACACGATTGGTCTATCGGGCCCTTCCAGGACAGCACTTACGAGCATGCCTAATGTTAAGCACATGAGCAGTGATCCTAAAGTCAGACGTGTTGTTTGTGTGAGTAAGTGCTTTGCTGGATCGGTGCCTGAAGCCTTGCTAGGTGCTGAGCATCCTGATCCATATCCAGCAAAGCACTTAGGTCCATGCTTATCTTGAAGTGGAAGACCCAGTCTAATATTTGTGCATTAGTGCTCACCATAAAATCTCTCTTGGCACAATGACTCATATGCTTAAAATTAAGCACCTGCCCAAGTATTTTGCAAGGTCAGACCAACTGCATCCTTGAGCAAATCTTAAATACTTGATTTTCTGTGAATTTTTTTGTACACATTTTGGTAATACAATTAATGCTTTTGGTGACCATAATTACAAATTTTAGAAGCTGCATAGCAAAATATGTTGTATAGCATGTTCTATGCAATTTTCTTCTTTCTTTTTCAAAATCTATCCAAATTCACAAAAGGGGCCTTTTCGGATGAGAAGTCCAATGTTTAGTCATAAAATCAGCCAAAATGGAAAAAAAACCCCAATGTTGACTCTTTTTAGGACAGTTACATTTTTAAAAATTATTGCACTGAGTTTGATTTACACAGTTTTGTCCAGCACTGACCTGTTTTACAGAAGGTGTCACCTAGCTCAGGCTGTGTGGACAGTCTGACTCTTAAGTGCTAAAGCTTCAGATGGGTTGTATGTTCAGAAGGGCAGATGGAGAAGCTGTATTTTTTGTTTTATTTCTTTTATTCTGAGGGATTGAAGCCTTACAAACATGCATAAAATAACGTACATTTTGTATTAAGAACTAAATCAAAACCTATGTAATTCTTCAGGTTTTAAAAAAACAAACTTCTTATCCTTTTTTTTATTACTGTGACACTTTCTATGGAGTGAGCTTCAACCAAAATGTCAGCCAGAGTCTACATGAAACATGTGGAAAGTGAATGCTAATGAGATCCTGAAGATATTTGTGTCATATGCAGTCTGATGTTCTTAACTTAAATAACTGTGTATCAAACTACTATTAATATATTAGACTCTTTGCTAGAGAACTTTTTAAAGTTAATAATTGACAGGATTTTGAACAGAACGAAT
Source organism: Cyanoderma ruficeps (assembly GCA_008694505.1). NCBI lineage: Eukaryota > Metazoa > Chordata > Aves > Passeriformes > Timaliidae > Cyanoderma > Cyanoderma ruficeps. Next base: position 1,779,138 of record VZDJ01006585.1, on the reverse strand, counting down.
GTTTACTTCTATAAATTCCAACTCTGATCCCAGTTCAGACACCTACAGCAAGTGACCAAAATTATTGGTAAAGCTTGAATGTATTTGAAGTGTTCTAGGTAAAATGTAAAGAATATTTTACATGAGCTCTAGCAAATTTTGCCTAACTTTGAGTAAAGAAGAGTTCCAAGAAGAATTTATTATGACCTTGCTGAAAACTAAATTCCAAGACGGAGGCAATAGCTCATTCAACTTTCTTTTCAACTGATTCTGTTCATCTCTGTTTCAGAATATGAAAAACCTGTTTAGAAATCATGTATGAAAGGAAATGTAATCTGAATGCCTGTTTTAGGAATGTGCACTGAAGTATTTTCGTTAGTCTGGTGAACCCGTGTGCACTTTCCCTTTTTAAGGAAAAATATTTATTTTAACATCGTTTTTAGGAATACTGCAGGAATATTATATGGGTCCAAAGTGAAATTTCTATTTTTCTAGCTTACATTAAAAAATGCTTGATGTATGAATTAAGATGATATATTTCAGTATGTGGTTCCATATTTTTGTAAAATTTTATTTTTAATTCATGTACAAGAAAGAAATAAATGCCTTTTGAATAATTTGTGGATTATTTCTTCACTAGTATCACAGAGAAATGCAAAGAAAAAGACGGTGCAATCAGGCTACTGATGCTGTTACCCTCTGTGAGGTAGTCAGTAATTCTTGGGCTCAGTTGGAGGAAATAATGAATCCTGATATAAATATGAATCTAAAAAGTTCATTAAGACAGATTCAGTGATGCAATTGGGCTAATCCCTGAGGACCTTAGTGTACAGGTGTTCTAAAGAGAACCCATCTCTGTGTACATACACTTGCTGGCCTACATACTCTGGATATTTTAATTTTCATTAACATTGTGGTGAATCTTTGAGCCATGGTGGGATGAAGAGAGTGGAGGTGAAGAGAATGATGTGTAAATTTTTACATAGTTTGCATTCTTCGCCATCACATACGTGATATATAGGTGCTCCATCATAGACTGACACAGAACTGATAAACTATTATTTTCCATGTTTTTTAGTAGCAGACAGTTAATAGAACACAGAGGAACAGCTGTTCCTCTGCCAAAACATTATCCTGGTATCACTTTGGTATTATAAATGCTGACGTGAGGCTTCAAGGCTGTTAGCGTAGTTATGGCCATTTCATTTACAGAATCCAGACAGCAAGGGGCAAAGCAAAGGTGATGAGTATTTTATTTGGCTGTCAAGTTGGTTTATTGGTATTAATGAAACCAAACAAGAAAAGAAGTAAGGTTTGTACCATTTCATATACCCATTGCTCACCAGCACTTATCTGAAGAAAAAGAAGCACCAGTGCTAATGACTAAGCAATAGGGCAGCATCTGTTTAAATATGAAGCAGCATGTACACTTCTTAAATGAAGTTATCTCACAAGGAATTGCAAAAACTAAGGAAAACAGCACATTACTTTACATTCCTAAAGAGCTTCTATAGCTCAAGTGTCCAAGCTGAACTCTCTAGTACCTTCTCTGTGCACAACCGTTGTCTTTTAGGATCTTTCACATTGCAAATTGCCCTAATTTTTCCAAAGCTCCCTTTTAAAATGCATTGTGTACCCTGAGATAGTTGCAAAACAAGTAATGGTGTGTCAAGTAAAGCAATGCTCCAGTGAGGCTCATCAATTTTTAAAAAGGGAAGCTAATAGGAAGGTGAAAGTTCTGCTTTAAAATTTGGCTTCTGATTTGGGATTATGGTCATTGTTTTGTTCACCTTTTCTCTTTTCAATCTAAGGACTGGATTTTTTTTCAGAAGGTGCTAATTTGTTATAGCCCCATCTCCCCTTGACTTCAGGCCACAGGAGCAAACTGTTTCAGAACAGGAATCCACATTCATAAAGACAGCCAAAATCAAAGCTCTCTGCAGCCCTAGCTGTGAGTCATCACCACTTCCTCTTGAACAACTTGTGCAAGCTGGCATTGCTAGAGGTTCTTCCAAAACAGTTCAGACTTGATTCAGTAGGGGTGAAAGTGAAAAAAACCAAGCCTGATGTACTTTCTTCCCATGTAGTCAGTCCTATGCTGGAGAAGCTGAACAGTAAGTTTAGAGAGACAAAAATGAGGAGTGAAATGAAGAAGGCGGCAGCAATACTGGCTCAAATTAAAAAAGGTGATGTTTAAAATGAAGGAAAAGTAGGGAATGAGAATTAATATAGGGGAAAAGGAACTGATTAAGCGCATGTGGAAAAAGACCACAATGAGGCTGGACATGAAGAAGATGACAGCAATGCTGGCGCAAATGAAAAGGACTGTATTTAATTTCTTCTGAATTTCTCTACCTATATTACAGCAGTCATACTATGGCCTTGTCAAGGATCTGGTGCCACCTGAACAGGCACACGGGATACAGAGATGGGGCTGCTGTTATCCGCAATGGGATTTCCTGAAAGAGAATTGTGGCTCAGATGTCTCTTTGCCTTGGTCTGTTTGGTTGAGGAGACTGGTATCAAACTCCAGGCCTTGTATCAATCTCCAGGCCTTGTATCAAACTCAAGGCTTTCTATCAAGGGCCCCAAGAGCATCCCCACAAGCACAGGGCTCAGCACCAAGGGAACCAATCCCATGTCCTTGGAGGGGATGTCCAGGAGCAAAGCATGCCTGGATCTCATCATCCAGTTTTGGGGTTTTTTTGACAAGGTTTTGTGGGGGCTTTGTCCTGTTTTGTAAAGGGAAGCCTGGGGGCCCATTCCAGAGTGGGGGATCTGCATTTTGCCTGTGTCAGGGCTTTGGTTGCCCAGGGCCCTTCTGGGGGGTTGAGCTGAAGGGGTGACAAAGGGCAGGGCTGTCTCTGGTGTCTGTGACATCTCACGGGATGTCACAATGAGAGGTGCATAGAAACAACAGCAGCAGGCAGAGCTGCCCCAGTCCAGCCTGGGCGAGTGTTGAGTGCCCACTCAAGCCAGAATCTGTGCTGGACGAGAGCCAGAGCACAAACTCAGGCATTCAAGAGAGTGCTTCCCATCCTGCATCCGGGCCCCAGCCCCTTGCAGGAGCTCCTCGGACACAGCACAGGGTGGCTGCTGCTGCTGCTGCTGTGGCTGTGGCCATGGCTGGGCACTGGTGCCTGTCAGTTGCCTGCCTCCCTCTCCTACAGTGCTGAATTACTTCTAATCAGAAATTCAGCTTATTTGCACCCAGCCCATCTTATTGCGTGTGAGGAGCTGGAAGCCGGGGTGTGTTAATTTCTGCTGAGTTTCTCTACCTTTATTGCATCAGTCACACTGTGGCCTTGACAGGGATCTGCTTCCACCTGAGTGGGCATGGTGGATACAGTGATGGGGCTGTTGTTAGCAGTGGGAGTTCTGCACCTTTCCTCTAGACACAGATGCAGCAGCACTGAGCTCAGTCCTTCCCTTTGCAGAGCTCACATCATCTCCAGAGAGCAGCAGATGGCACTGGGTGACTTGTGTGGTGTCCTCAACTCCTTACATGTGTTTCACCGTTCTCCTGACTTCAATTCCCTCCCCCAACTTCATGTTCCATCATTCCCTCTTCTTGATGGTGCAACCACTGGACCCCACCCTTTCTCGTATTTCAAAATATCTTCATGCCACCAGTCCCTGTAGGCTCCTAATTTGTGAATACCACTTGCATTAGCTACTGGCACTGCAGAGACACATTCCCAAAAGAGAATTGTGGCCCTCTTCCTGTGTAGTCACATGGAAAAGGCAAGGGGCAAGAAGTATATATTGCACTGGGTGACCTTTTGTCTTGACACAGAAAGGAATTGTTTGCATTAGGGACATTCATTCACTGGAACAACCTTTCATGGGTTGTGGTCGAGTCCCCATCAGTGGAGGTTTTCAGGATTCAGTTGGACAGGGTGCTAGATAATTTCATCTAGGCTCTTTTTCCATGAATGTTTGGACCAGGCAATGTTTTGAAGTCTCTTCCAACACGGGCTGTTCTATAATTTTGTAAAATCTGTAATGGATGTGCCACCACAGGATTGCAGAAAGAGTGAGTGCTATGTACCTTTTTCCCAGCCCATTGGTTAGAGAGTGCAGCTTTGGCAGAAAGGAGACCTGCAGGGAGGATTATTTCCTGTGGTTTTTGTTTCCAAAGCAAGTTGTCCCTGTATGCATATGCCTGACTTCAGCATTCCCCTTCTGGGACTATTGTTTAGTGACAGGCAGCATGAGCCAAATGATCTACAGAGATCAAAGGGTTTTGTTGTTGGTTTGTTTAGGGTTGTTTTTGGGGTTTTTTTTTCAGGAAAATATAGGGAGGGAAACAAAGCTCAAAGGTTGCCCAGGAAGGTTGTGGATTCTCCTGCTCTGGAGATACTCAAAACCCACCTGGATGCACACCTGTGTAACCTGCTGCAAGTGACCCTGCCCGGGCAGGGAAGCTGCACTAAATGATTTCCAGAGGGCACTTCCAACCCCAATAAATCTGTCACTCTGATAGGATTGGAAATAGACAAGTAGAGGTAGGAAGGGCAGAGAGAGAGCTTGAATAGCACAGGGAAGCCAAGAGGACCATGGTTCAGCACTTTCCCATGCTCTCAATTTTTCTGGAAGTTGTGCTTTAAATGTTCTTTACTTGTGCCAGTGGTATGTGTAAACCACTAGGTAGCAGGCAACTACTAAAAAGCGGCAACTCATTAGAATGGACATGCTACTCCATGACAAGAAGAAAATGTTACTGGACCCTTTTAAGAGAAAACCACCGTAGAAATGAGTTTGCCAGTAGCACTTGCAAGGATCAGAAGGATTCTTGGTGCAGTTTGCCAGGGCCTTTTTCAGCAGTTCTTCATATAAAACTGTTTATTTTTACAGTGTACAAAAGAGTCCTACTTGACTTTGAAGCTGCTGAGAGATGAGGTATCTGTCCCAGTGGGCTTACAGAATAACTACAAACAGTGACATTCTCAGATGTCCTTGTACTTGTGTCCATGTGTTCTGTTCCATGTGTGTGAGTATTTTTAACTCTGCTGAAGTGTAACCAGACAAATCTTATTGGGCAGAAAGGGAGTTGTGTATCTGAATTGTGTCCCGGGGTTTGGAGGCACTGAGCTCAAACAGTGTGTATAAAAAGTGTGTCCTTTTTGATTGACATAACCCAAGACATTATGCTCATAATACGTGGTCTCCATGAATGAAGCGAGGGCTTGGGAAGGAGCAGAGCTTCAATGGGTAAACACCTGGCTGCACATCTGGTGTCGACAGGAACCAGGCATTGACAACTATGGAACCCACTCTGAGGACTGAGACCTGCTAGGAACAGGTGGGACCCATTGGACAAAATGGAGAGACTGCCCAAGTGGAGAGTTGTGAAGGATTGATACAAGGTCAGGAACAAAGCAGGGAAGATGCAGAGAGGAATTATTGTCTATGTGAAGGAGCCTTTTGGATTTATGAAGCTCCTCTATGGAAAAGATGGGCTTGCTTTCTTCCTCCTTTGTGAGGTGGAGAGCATAACCACCGTCTGTACCCCAAGTTGTCAATTTTCTGGGAGGAAAGTTGAATAGATTGGAGTCTTTCATTCAAAATCTACATCCTACTCAGGATTTTGCAATTTAATATCCAAGAAACACATTCTCCCTGCTGGCCATGGTATTGTGGATGGTGAGGGTGGTCCATCAGTAGTACCCTGAGCCCACATCATGCCTTTTTCTCGCATCCATTGCTTCCTGGGATGGCCTGTGCTCTTTACACCTGGGTTTGGAAACACTTCATGGATTGCTTGTGGCCCACTATTCTGACACTATCGCTAGCTTGTTAACTGTTTACCTCCTTCAGCACCCTATAAGCTGCAAATATTCCTGGGAAACATGTTGTCATTTTGTCAAGTTGTTGTAAAAGATGTATTTGCAGAGGGCCAAAAAAGGTCATGTGTCCTTACACCCCAGCCTGGCTTGACAGAAGCCCAGATGATGCTGGTACTGATTCCCCTTCTGCACCTACAGGGAGCTCTGTAATTAATGTCTGTTGATTCATTTTTCCCACTTGATGTGTGAGACACTGATTTTTCCCTCTTGTTGACAAAGCTTTGTGGTAAGTATCTACTGGTGTTAGAGCAGCCCTTGTTTATCCAGTGGTCTTCAATCTCTTCAAGGAGCGCTTCCAGGTCTGATATGGCTTATTTTCTGCAGGAGATAGAGAAAGAAATAAATGAGGCAAGAAGAAGAATGAGGAGTGGTGTGCCTTAATGAACAAAAGAGGCCTTCCCTGGGGAGCCAGGAAAAGAATTAAAACTAGAGCCTGTGCCCAGGGTTGGTGAATGCAAAGGAAGAGGTGGAAGACAGGAAAAGAGGGGTTCATGTGCTGAAGCAAATGACATCAACACTGCTTCCCAGCCCAAAAGCTATTGCAGTAGGCACAGTTGCCCATTGAACCTTCTTGGGCAGCAGAGATGGGGTAGAGTCTCATCTTCAGCAGAATGCCGAGGTGCCAACAAGTGTTTCTGTTCTGCATCTCTAGGAGCAGCAGACACTGGATATCTGCAGCCAGCTGGACCCAAACAAACATTTGTGGGCTTTATTCCCCTCTCACATAGGTAAAAGTGACTTCAACAGCCAGAGGAGCTTAAAAGCGTCCACTGGCATCTGAAAATCTGGTTACACTTCTTTCCTTGCTCCAAAACTCCACTGAGACATGGGATGATAAACATATATTTTTTGCCTCATGGAGGGGAGGAAGAATAGAAATTTCTACTTTTCCCCCATCTCAGTGGTTTTGTGGTGCCTTGTATTTTACTATGAGCCCCTTAAGGCAACAGCCATTTTCTCAGCCATCTTCATGCAGCTCTTGGCTTACAGAAGTCTTGATCATTAATTATTCCTCCCAATCCCAATTGTAAGAATTTTGTTTATTCAGGGCTAAAGGATTTGCCCATCTGAAATATCCATGAAACAAATAAATTCTCCTTGAAGAGTCCTAAGTGCTTTTTGATCCTTTCTAGAAATCCATTTAAGTGAAGGCTTGGTATATGATGTACACTGCTGTGCTTCTTAACAGACCTATTTGTAAAATGTGAGGATTTGATTGAAATATTTTTTAAATACTTCATTATTTGAAATATTCTCTTCCTTGGGCCCCAGATTTCTATTGCTTTCAACTGGGCAGGAGTACAGCCCTTTGCCTGAGCTCACTGGCTCCTGGCTTTGGACTGCTGTTGGTCTGTTACACCCACGGGAGTAGTATGAAGCTAATGGCCAAGGGCAGAGGAGAGTTACACAAAAGGCTGCTGAATAAAGTCTGCAACAAGCCAAAAATAGCTGGGGGGAGGTGGGAGGAGGAAGAGGGCAGGCGAGTTGTGCTGCAGGAGGCTCCAGACGGGCCCTGGGTGCTGCATGACAACAACAGAGCCACAGGGGGTGAGCGGAAGGTTCCCATCCCTAGGGGATGTATGGCACCAACCTGCAGCATGCATTCCTCACCAGGTGAAGGATTCTCCAGCTCCCTGTCCCAGGGATGCAACCTGGCCAGCTCAGCTAGAGGGCTGATGTTCAATAAACTAGGAACCAGCATGGCTCTTTGCTCCTACAGCACTTGTCTTAGTAGCTAATTAGACCAATTCCTAAATAACTGCCACAAATAGCAAACATGCAGTAGCATCCCGGTTTAACCAGGAGTTGAAGATAGTGTTGAAAGCATTTATTTGTGTTTTTAAATGCTACTGGAAACCTCCTTTCAAGGATGAGTTAAGTAACCTCATTGTCATGTCGCTTCTGCATTTTGAAGTTAAACAGCTCCATGATCTATGAACTCAAATCACACAGTTAATTACCCCACATTCCCCCTTCTTGCTCCCCTCCCTCTCCCACTTTGCTCTTGAAATACATTATATATTTCTTTGGCAGTCCACTGAGAACAATGTCTGCTTTTGTGACAGCAACATTGCCAGTGGTGTAAAAATCTATGCGTCTGTCAGGTTTCCCCATGTGAAACATAATTGCTTAATTTCCATTTGAAAGTACATCCCTGACATTAGAACAACGTAGACACACCATGGATAACAATGATTTCCTGACACCTACAATGGGGCATAATGTGGTAATAAATATGTGTGCAAAATGAATGCTCTGCACACAGAGGGAGCAGGTCTGAATTTACAGCTGCAGATGAAGTGTTCCTCAGGAAAAAAAAATAATAAAAAGAAAGAAACCAACAGATTAGCATCAGTGTGAGTCTATGTCAACCAGATGGCTTGCTATGGAAAAAGAGCTTCCCTGCTTTATTCCAGTAACCCTGGCTAGCAGGCTGAATGTCTGAGATGAGAAGAGAAAAATGATCTCATTCAGTTGGAGTTTTTTTTTTCGTCCTTGCATACATACAGTTTGAGCTGGAGCACAGTAAAAGCTTTGAAAAGAGCACAGAAGTTGTCCCCTAATGGTGGCAAGTGATGGACCAGGAAAGCTCTCGGACACAGGTTTAAGTATGCCAAAAGCACAGCGGACAGCACTGCCAGCTGAGAGGAGGGGAGCCCTCAGGGGACAGCCACTGCGTCTAGCCAGACATCTACTCTGCACCCTGAAATGATGACATGCTTCTCCCTCTGACATCTCCCTGCTTCAGATGGTCCCTAAAATGGTTGGAACAGAGGTCATGTCCCCAAAGTCCCAGTTCCTAGCGTGCTTAGATGTTATTGTGACGCCAGGCATGGCCTGGCATGTTGATCCTAGCCTGCCAAGACTGGGCTTGGGCTGGAGCACATTGGCAGTTCATATGGAGGCAGCTATACCAGGCTGCTGCCTGGTCCAGACCACCTCATCTCATTTTAGGCATTTAACTGGACACTTAGTTAGGAGCGGTTTCCTTCAGGGTCACTGGGGACAAAAACACATCTTGATTTGAGTGTTGACAAGGAGTCTGGTGGCGCCTCTCTCTACAGACTGTGGGAAAAAGTCCTAGTGTAATAAGACTCCCAACTTGGCCTGAAGTAAAATGGGATGAGTCCAGGCTCAGATGTCTCCCTTCAGGCTGGTGAGTGCTGTCCTTTGCCAGAGCAGGTCAGGACATCCCCACTGTCAGACTATCTGAATCACACATGGCTTCTCCCCAGAGACACTGCAGTTTGACAGCTAAGGAAGGGACCTGTAGCTGACGGTTTGAAGAAGTCCAAGTACACTTATCTTTACAGGCATTTGAGACACAATATGAGATTTACAGTGTTGGCTTGCTGCTAAAGTATCATTTCTCAAAAGCTCTGGTACAAGCGTTCCTAGGACAGACATCATCTTTGGACAATGTGCTTCATGCAGCAAGCAATTTTGCTTGGAGTTTCTAGATTCCAGTTAGAACTCAGGGCATTTCAGTGGAACTGTGATGAGGGTTGTCTTACAGAGAGGTTGTAAAAATAATCAGGATGATTTGACCTCTCTTATCTGCAACAAATGATGAGTTGTGACTGTGCACCAAGAAACAGGAGATGAGAATCTTCATTTTCTTTGGAGAAGTTGTGACACCATTTGTTAAGACCTCCTTCAAGGCTAGGGCAGCATTCACAGGGCAAAAACTGAATAGTTATTTTTCAGTTTTCTTTGTTTAAATTCTGTTCCCAATGGAAATTTCTCACAGTAAGAAATGAGGACAATGTCTAACTTCGATTTGGTCTATGGTAGAATTAATGTGCATGAATATCCAGTCGTCAATTCTTTACTTGTCTTTGGCACAGAATGAATGTCTGTCATTGCAAATATCTACAAAATTACTGTTTTAATGACCTGTTTGCTTCAATTAAGGCCTGGCTATTATCTTTCCAAAAGGCAAAGGGTTGGGGAGGGGGAGACAGAACAGGAGAAAAAAAACTGATCCCTAAGATGTGCGAGCAGAACATTTAAGGGGCCAGCTGAAACTGAGAGTGGATTTGGAAAGGCTGTGTGATGAATCTGTGACATTGCAATATTTCAATCATCACATTTCAGATTCTGGTTCATGCATCATTTGCTATGAAAGTTTTGAGATTTTAATCAGTGTTTCAAGAGTAAATTGATACAGCCTAATCATTTAGAATCTCTGGCACAAGACCAAAGCGTATTATGTTAAGTGTATGTTATGTATTATAAAAGCTGCTTGCTGAAAATTAATTGAGTATTCCCATGCTAGATAATGTTTCTCCATTCCCCAGAGCCCATCCGTTTGCGTGCGAGTATTTTCCCAAGTGCAATGCAGATGCCAGAGAAAAGGTGAATATATAACATATGTAAAAGACTGGCTCAGTTTGACATAACACAGTATCAGGCCTGCTGACCTCCCTGACTGGATTGTGGGATTGTTTATTTGTCTGCACAATGTGTAGGAGGAAAACTTCCGGGTACAAAATGACAGAAAAAAGTATTTTTCATAGAAGCAAAATATAAGAAAGCCTGTAAAAAAATGGAAATGTGATTGCATTTCTACTGATGACCTATGTGGACTAGGCAGAACAAGCAGCCCAAGTAAGTGACAAGGTTAGCAGCCAGTGTGTCTAGGTAACAAATGTGTCATCATACTCTATATTGAAAGGTTCACTAAGTTCCCATGTTGTTCTTGTCCTGCATCCTGCTTGACCTGTGGCAATGCTGATAAAAGGAATGAGTTCCGAGATGAAGAGCTGGGCACACTTTTGGTTTGCCAAAAGCCAACAGTGGGTGGCTGCCAACATTATTTATCCTTTGTGCTGACATTTCTGCAAAAAAACATTTCTACCTGTTGAATTTGGTTTCTCAAGGGGATTTGGGGTCCTTTTGAAAAGACGGGTTGTTTGTGGAACTTTCCCTGTCTACCTAGTACAGAGGAAATAGGTTCAAATACCCCTTTCTGCCTCATGTGCAGTTCTGCGCAGGGGCTCCCAAGATGAATCTTCCCAGCATCAGCGTGTTCTCCTTAGCATCGTGGTGGAAGCTGTCCTAACCAATTTATGGGTTTTGGTCATTCTCAATGTAAGGCAAAAACACATGGGTGTTTGCTGTCTGCAGTTGGATCTCACTTCCTTCAGCTCCAGCCTCAAATCCTACTCCTAACACATGTACTTCCTTTATTGCCTTTTAGAAAGTGGAAAAACATCAACACCTGGAGCATGTGTCCATCCTCTCATCTTCTCATAAGATTTCAGTGCAGGTTCATTAGCCTCAGCTGGGCAAACCAAGAGTTTGAAGCCCATTTGTACTTATCCCAGGCAAGAGGCACCCCCTCCCCCCCAACATTACTGTTGAAGTCCTTCAGCCATAAAGTGAGGAGAAAGGCAGCATTTGTGTCGATAGCTTTGGCTTGGATACCTAGCCTCCCCCTTTGGCTGTCTGTTTTTCCTTCTTTGACTTTTTTAAAGCCCCAAGGCAATGGAAGGAAAGCATTTGTTTGGGGTCACTTCAAATTTTTCAGTCAGACAGAATTAATTGTTTCATTCTGCTGAATATTGGGAATTTTTTTTTTCCTGTTTCAATTTAATGGTTAGTCTCCTCCCCAAGTGGAAAATCAATAATTCTCAGTGGCCTAATTTAGTGGCCCATTACCAGTGTTCCTAAGATCAGATATAGTCCATAAGATGGAGGAGGGAGGTAGTTGGAAGGAGGTCATTCAGCTCTCCTGAGGAAAGAATATCTCAAAGGACTCAAGCAACTTCTTTCTGCTCAGGTCTGTAGTCTCTTGCCTCCGCCCACAGCCTGGTTTGGGATCACAGAATTGCCAAAAGTACATGTGCTGGGTGCACACACAGCATCTCTCATGGACTGAGCAGGGAAGTCCCACATCTGGCTTCTCCCTCAGGGCTCTGTTGCCTTCATCTCTGCATCCCCCAGAAGCGTGAAGAGATGAGATGGCATTAGAACTTTCCTTCTGTCACCTATCTGGAGCTCCTACAATGAAGGATCTAAATGGCTTCAGGGAGCAACCAAGCTACCATGAACTGTTTATAGAGTCTGACCTTGGGAATGCCTGCAGCAGCAAAGGAAGGAGTCATTGGCAAAATATTAACATGGGTCAGTGCTGACATAAAGGAGTGACAGAACGCATCACCGCCAGATGCAGGTGTTAGGGCTAGTAATCTTAGCTCTACACAATTCCGTAGATTCTTAACTTCCAACTTTTTCTTCCCTTTTGCAGATCCCTCAAAGTTTTTCTAAGGGAAAGACACATTGCTGTATAGTGAATTTAAGTCCACTAACAAGAGGCATTCCTGATCTCAAAGAATTCAGGTAGAAAATATCTGCTGTAACTGTAAGTAATGACTCATAAGTGCTTCTTGTTCCAGACTTTATGGGACAACACAATCTCAGTTTCTTAGCCAAGGTGTTATGTGGGCCACCTACTACTGGACCTCTGGCTCATTATGCTTAACTTTGTGCTCTGCTTCACCTGTGAATGAAGCCAAGGATAGTGAGCCAAAGTCCATGGTCAGTGTTACTCTGAACTTTCTGTATCACGAAAAGGACTTAAATTGTGGCTTTGGATCCAGCTTGAAGACACCTGCCCTCATGCTGTATGTTTTTTATTAAAAAAGTTTCTCATGAATGTCACATTGGCAAACTGAAATTTGGGGGTTCTTTCCTCTTTTAAAGGGCAGCTTCTCTGTCATGACATTATAGCTCATCTTGAACTTTATATTAGCAGCCAAAGAGAAAGGCTGTAGACTGTATTTGATTTTAAAAATATAGGTGATAAAACTTCATCTTGTTTCATTTTGGAACTTGAGAGCAAAAGCACTGAACAATTCTGTTTACCTTTGTTACATAGTACTGGCATTGCTAAAGTCTGGACTGAAAACTCATCATCTTTTATCATTAAAGTGCCTAATATCAGGCTTTCTGCAATTTATTGTTCCTTATTTTCCATGTATTATGACAAAACACTAATCCTAGAATGTCTGTTGCCATTGCTAATTGGAAAGCCACTCTTCATTGTTCTGTTTTTTTTAATTCTCCATTAAGGCCAACTGGCTTTACTTGCTGGCAGATAAAAAGCGAGAACAAAAAGAGGTGTTAAAAAAAGTGCCAGGAAAATCTCCAAGCAGTCCTCAGTGTGAACAGATCTAGCTTCTCAGCCACCTCAGGAGAAAACTCTGGTAAGGCTGACGAGACACTTTCTTGAGTGCTGCATCTAGCTCTGAGACCACCAACATAAGAAGGGCATGGACCTGCTGGAGCTAATCCAGAAAAGGGCCACAAAGATGATCAGGGGGCTGGAGCACATCTATGAAAATGGGCAGAAAGAGCTGGGGATGTTCAGCCTGTAGAAAAGAGGACCTTCTGGCAGAAGCCTACTTGAAGAAGGCTTACAAGGAAGTTGGAGGATGATATTTTTCAAGGATATATAGTGATAGGAAAAGGGGAAATGGCTTTAAACCGAAAGGACTTGGGTTTAGATTAAATATTAGGAAGAATTTCTTTACTGTGAGGATGGTGAAGTGCTGTCATGGGTTTCCCAGAGAATCTGAGTATGCCTCATCCCTGGAAGTGTTCAAGGCCAGGCTGGATGGGGCTCTGGCCAACCTGGTCTAGTGGGAGGTGTCCCTGCCCATGGCAGGGGAGTTGGAACTAAATGATCTTTAAGATTCCTTCCAATCCATATTATTCATTGACTCTATGATGATTATATGCATGTGCTGTCCTGTGGGATTCACTTATTCTCCATGGCAGGGCTGGTGCATTGCATTCAGCTGTGTCTGACAGAGCTGCTACTTTACATTAGATTCCTTTTGTCATCTGCCATATCACTAATACTACAGGTCACATAGCAAAAGCAGAACACCCAAAAAGTTCAGACCAAAACTGTACTAGAAAATTCCTTATGGAAAATGGAGGAAGACAGGTGGAGTGGACCATAACCAGGCACAGCAAATGCATGTGAGGTGGCTTGAAGGGCCGCATCAGATCAAGGAAGTGGAGTGCAAAACCCTGGGAATAGTTCCCTTCTGTTTTGCGACCATCACCCAGCAGACCAGAGCTGAGGGAGCAATTTTGTAGAAGCACAAAGTGTCCATGTTCTTAGAGCCATTTTTTTTCCTTTGAATTCTCTGACTCTTCTACCTTCAATTCCCCATGCAGCCCATATCAATTTTATTATGCCTCCAGGAGACTCCAAAGTCTTCAAAAACACTCTTGAAAACTCGGTGATGAAGGTGCCTTTGATGTGAGGCTGCTACAAGACAAATGGCTAATTGAGAGATGAGTGATGCCTTGTTCTGCACCGTGTAAATGACCCTCATGGTCACTTGTCATCAACCCATAAAGGTGTGAACTCTGCAGTGACCAGACCAGATTAGCACTGTATTTAATGGAGTATGGTTTTATTCACAGTGTTCAGCATGAATAAGGACAAATCAGATTATAAAACTGCTTCAACTTGTGGGTCCCACATGGTACAAAATTGGAAGTCTGGTGTTTAGCATGGCTTGCTGTGGTGGGGATTTAGTAGTGGTGCCCTTTAACTATGGTTGAGTTCAGCACTAACATAAATATATCTGCCAAATCCCACTGCTGCTCTACAAGCTTACCAGCCTTGAGCAAAGCTTTCCACTGGCATCAGCAATCAGGAATGTCTGCCCTGGAAACAGACCAGGCCCAGGTACAAACCAGGTCAGCAAACAAAGCCACAGCTTACACCTCCAGTCTCTCAAGATGAGGTAACTCATTAAGGATGTGGGGACTCCAGTAGCAAAGCCAAAGGGACAGATTTTAAAAGGGCTTAGTTCCCCCTCTCCCAGGTTAATAAGGAGGAGTGGAGCACATAAATGCTGTAGAAAAAAAATTTAGCCCTCGGGGAGCTGTTTGCTATGGCATCCAGGTGTAGTCTGACCTGGCTTTACTAGGCTCATTTGGATCATCCTCAGCCCACCTCCCCTTGTGTGAAGTAAAGTATCAGGACCATTTTAAAACAAGCCTCTGATGAGTTCCCTGCAGGCAGTGTCGCTTGTGGTAAGCAGCTGCTCATCATCAGGGTGCTCCATAACAGTTACCACCTCTCCACCCAGGCTTCCTACAACATCTGCCTCCTGAAGGGCTTAGAAGAGAAAGAAAGCAGGGGTGACAGTACATAGTGCCTTGAGGAGCCAGGAAAACACAAACTCAAAAGCAGGAGGGAAGAAAGGCTTTTAAGAGCCAAGTTTTCTTACATTTTGTTTTCCTTTAATGAGTACAGGCTTGCTTGGATCCTCACATCCACACAAAGGCATGTGGGTAGTTGCCAAGTTGGGTTTGTGTGTGCAGCTATCACAGAGCTTATGGAGTAATGGATCCAAAAAGGGATTAGACAGATTCAGAGAGGGTAGGTCCATGGTGACTGTTAAACTTGGTGGTCTGGACACAACCCTAGGTCTAGAAAGAATAAGTTGCTGATTGCTGGAAGCCAGGACAGGATGCCAACCAGAGCCTAAGTCTCTGCATTTCCCATTCTTAAAGATTTTCCCTAAGGATTTTCTAGTGCCTCTTGCTAGAATGCTGACCTAAACAAACCTTTGATCTGACCATGTTCTGCCAACTTCACGTTGTTATTCCCATTTATAACATGGGCACAAAGAGTGGGGGAATGAGCTTAGCTGTCCTCCTCAGTCCCAGCAACATCCCCAGCCTGCTCAATGCTTCTATAGGATATGCATTCCTCACGTGTGCTGGCCAAAGGTTGGTGGCTGTGTGCAATGAAGAGCAATTCATAAATCTCTTACTGTTTTCACAGTCCTGAGGTTGAAAACACAGTCTTTGCCAGAAACAATAGCCTTTTCATCTCTCTAGATGTGAAGTGGGATCCTGCTGACTCGCTTTCTGCCATGAGTGCTCCTGCTCTGTCAGAATTTCACTCTAAGGTGAAGTCCCATCCCTGCATGCAGTGATATATGAGCCAACAAACAGGCAAAGTGTTTGCATCTGGACCAAGGTTCCTGGGACACTTCATGGTACATTACTGATATTTGTTTGATTTACTGCAGGGTAGGAGTCAATGCCTCACCCATGAGTCACTAAGCACATGAGGCAGTGAAATCCCTTCCTCTTGGGGGCAGGGATGTCACAGATTTTCTCTGTCTTCCACTGGCAGAAGGTAGGGTGTACATGACCCAGTGAGACACACTTGTCTGTGGAAGCATAGGCTGATGGGGGTGAAAGTGAGGGGCAGTCCATATTCCAAATCATGGGGCTGGAAAAGGGCTCAAAACCAGCCATTTGAGCCATGTTTATAAATCTAAATTACCCTTTTATCTTCCCTCTCCTACCCGCCACAGAAAATTTATCTTTGTGCTCCTGACCCACTGCCAAGCTCTTTGCCTGCCCCTTTGTCCTTCTGCATGTCATTCTGCTGGTTTACCCAGATTTTTTTCAAGACATGTTCCCCTATTCCTGCCTCTGACTGCTTGCTGGCTCTCCTCTCCCCTTCCACCAACACTTTCAAAAAATATTGAAATAACTGCAACAAGCAAACTTCAGCACTTATGTAATTTGATGTCCTATTCACACAGGTTTTTTGTTGTGTGCTCCAATTCCAGCTGCTTGGTCACTATCTGTTCTGGGCCAGGGCAATATTTACCCCTTTTTACATGTGTGGTTTCCACAGCATGGTGAGGCATAGATCAAATTCTATGTCTGCTGCATCAATTTTCCTCTATATCTATTTTCAAAAGATCTTGCTATCTCATTTTCATATCATCCAGTGTGTTCACTGATGGCCAATAAAAAAAAAAGGTGTAGCTGGGCACTGGAATATAAATTGAATTTCTGGAGGGATTTTCTTTAGGCCTGAAGTGGAGAATGGCTGAATTACTTGACACTTCAAAATAAATTGAGCTTGCTACCTTTTCCCAGAATTCATAGCAATATTGTTTTAGCTGCTTTATATTGGGCCAGCAGGCCTCGTGTATGAACCTTTCTGTTCAGCCTGACTGCAAGGAGGCTTTGATTTCATTCTCAGTTTCATGCATCTACTTCCCTGAAAAGATCTTTTCCCTTTCACTTCCTCTTTAGTTTCTCTTCTTCCATCTATTTTAAAGTTTATAATTTGGCAGATTTCTGCACCAGAGAAAATGTGGAAGTTAGTATAAGGAAGCCTATGCTAACACAGGGATCAAGAATTATTGAAAGGAAATTAAAAAACTTAAACGACAGTGGACCCTCCTTACTGCTGTGTACATTTTGATGGCCAGGGCAGTGGTACCCAAGGCAATAGTTTATTGTTCTATCAGTTTGTGCTGCAATTGATTCTGGGTGAAAACATCTTCCTGTGTACTATGCTCTTTTATTTAGCATGGCAGAAAAGCACCTGATAGCATTAGCCCCAGCACTCCTAGGGGCTAATATATCACTGTTTGCTACTTCTGATAAGGATCCACTTGCAGTGGAAGAGATATCAAAAAACCCCATTTACTTTGAGAAAGGATATCAAAAAGCTGGATGAAAGATAGGATTTCAATATATTAAAGAGCTGTACAAAAGAGTTCAAGCAGAATTCAATAAGTAGAATTCAATAACCCCTCAGTAAGTATTCCCTAATGTACAACACATGGGTAGACAGCTAAACCACATGGAGTTCTTCTGCCTCCCTCCCTGTACATGTAACACTCTGCCCAGGCAAGTCACGTTGCCTGATTGGGGCTCAGTGAGGCCTTCTGTAATTCATATTTCATTTAAGTATCCAAATTTCACGCATAAACCAGGAAAAAATGAGCTGGTAAAAAAGAGAGTGTGAGGGTCCATAATTGTGGATCCTGATTTGTTCAGTTTCTACCAGGAAATCTCTTTCATGAGTGCCAGCTCTGCAACCATTTGGCCTCTGCTCTTTTCTGGCTCATGCATCATCACCAGGAAAAAAATCCCGCAACTGGAACTTAACAATTCCACTGTGAAGCATGAATCAGAAAGGAATCCAGAGTTCTCTCCTACAGCTCCATTAGCTCTACGATGCTAGTAAAAATTATTTGTTGCTAGCAATTTTTTTAGTAAAAGAGAGCTTTGCAAGACTTCTGGGAAAGGAATCTGCTCTAGACATTTAAGGTTTCGTTTGCACACTTATTTTCCTGTTTGTTATTGCACTTTGCAATAGTTATTGATGGTGTGAAATATGTGAAGGTGTTATATGTCAAGCACAGCAAGCAGCATTTCGTGACTTTATTTAATGAGTATTTCTGTCCTTGTGAGATCATGTGTCAGTAATGCCCAAAGCAAGTCAGAAAGACTCCATGATGCTCAATTCTTAAAGTGTATTACAAGAGCATTTTTTTCCTCCTTTCTACAACAACAAGTAAATGACTTTATCTCACAAACTGGGCACCGTTTCTCCAGCAGATAAGCCCAGAGTTGTTCTGTGTTGCATGATGTGAAGTGATGCCCAGTGTAACTAGGTTGTAAGAGGCAGACAAAAACCTTGTGCTTACACAGGGAGCAGAGTGGAGCATCTTCAATCCACTGTGTCACCACCATGAC
Organism: Cyanoderma ruficeps; assembly: GCA_008694505.1. Lineage (NCBI taxonomy): Eukaryota > Metazoa > Chordata > Aves > Passeriformes > Timaliidae > Cyanoderma > Cyanoderma ruficeps. The sequence goes on along the minus strand of VZDJ01006585.1, from coordinate 1,760,758 downwards.
AACTGCAGACCTGACTTTAGGCTCCTGAGGGAAGAAGTCCCACTAACATCAACAGAAGTTTTGCCTGGGTGTAGAATGCAGAGTTGGACTCTATTTGTTCACTGGGGAAGGAGGCAATGCCACAGTAAGAAAGCTGTTCTTATAAGTTATTTATTGCTGAGTTTAGGGTTGGTTAGGATTTGTGCCAGGTACTAACTCAATGCAGCTCACGGAAATTTTATTTTTAAGCATTGCTCTTTTGGATGCCCCAAAAATTGCTTTATCTGTGAATTATTCTGAAAGACCATGACCAATAAAAAATGCACAAATCATAAATCAGAGACAACATGTTCCTGCTGGAGACCCTGAGAATATAAAATAGGAAACCAGAATCGGGACTACTAGGAAATATGTTCCTTTTTCTTCTGCAGGTATGGGTAAGTGTAAATCCAAAGTCCTTGTTTTCAAGGGAGTTGCCTCAATTATTCCACAAAATCTTTAGGTACCTGCAAAGAACCCGTGTTTATGTCCCCAAGCAGCTTCTCTGCACCCTGTATATATTTTGCCTTCTTTACCTTTCTATTCTGTGCTTTCCCCTTGTTGGATATCCACTGATAGCCTGGTTCCAACTCATTTGTCCCACATTTTGCACCTATCTTGCAGAACTCCTTCCGAGCAGCACTAGAGAGGACAAGTCTAAGATGCTCAAGGAACCTCTAGATCCTGTGTAACTCAGATTTCTCCAGGTAGAAGCCTGAGCAGAAAGAGAAGAGCCTGCCAGCAAAAAAATCCAAACATGGAAGCCAGTGGATGTTACACCCTTTCCAAGTTATTACCTCACTCAGTACACTCTGTTGCTCTGAGGGGCCTTGAGCCCATGGAAACCTGTCCAGGCAGGGAAGCACGCTACTGCTGAGAGTTCTGGATCTGTCTGCCAACAATTGGCTCTTGTGTGAGTAAAGCAATTGCTAGGATTTTTACAAGGTGAGGGTTAGGAGAATCTTACTCCTCCATTTAAGCACCTGGATTTTAGGTGGTGGGTGGAAATATTAAGTAATGTGAAAATAATTCTGTTCACATGGTATGTGTGTGTGGGTGGCAGTGTTCACAACTCCATTTACAGCTTCCCTTGATGTCTCTCTTAGACATGCTGGATAATCCCCCTGAATCACCTACCTTTTTCCACTGACTCATGTTGATTTGACTGATCTTAGGCACATCCCCACAATGAAATCTCCTAAGTAACCTGCTGTAGATAATTCCAAAATGACCCTTGTTGTATGATTGCTCTAGTCAAAAGTGGTGGGGAAGAAAATACTCAGGTAGGTTTGCTCCATCTGCACTTCTTTTTTCTTAGTCAAAAGCTGCTGAGCTGAGGTAGGTACTCTTGGAAGACTGTGACTTTCTCTCCAGTAAGCTGTGTTGACAGTGATTCCAGCACTTTGGCATTTTCTTGTCACCAACTGGTCCAGAGCAGATGCCAACTCTGATCAGCTGTTAAGAATGAAAAAGGAAACATCATATCAACTTCTCATTGTCTCTACCTAGAATATTTAGTATCTTTCTTGAACAGCCATGCCTCACAAAAGCTTGAACAGGCTGGTCCCCACTTAGCATTCTAGGGCCTATGTAACAACTTACTCCTTTGTGGGAACCTGTGCACTTCCTTGGAGAAACAAAGCTATAACCTAGGGTAATGACAGGGAGGGCAGTGTTTGTAAGGGGAAGATGATTGAGACTGTATCACCTTAGTTGTTTTCCTATTGTCTTGTGACTGTCACCCTGGTGACAGCAATTGACAGAAGAGGAGAAAGGATTACAGCCCCGGTGTACTCATGAAAAACACCATTTGGAACATGTCTCCACCCGGCTATTCTCTCTTCCTCACAACCCAGCATGCCAAAGTCAGCCTTCTGTGTTTATACAATTAATGTTATGCTTTTAAAGCTGACTGATAAAGAGCTGTAAAATTGCATGTTTTCAATGAGCAATTTAACATGTCCTTGTATAAGTAGCTCTTGCAAGCAAAAAGCAAGTGCAAAATAAATAATTACATCAAGTCTTTTGTGTCTGTGCATGAGTTACTAAATGACTTTCTGGTTATACCTAAGCACATATACCAATAAAGACAGTTTGTTTCTGAGTGCTTGTTTCCCTAAATTGTCAGTGAACCGACTACTTAGCTATGGTTAAATGCATGTTTTAGTGCATTATTGGATTCTGAACTGCAAAGTTGTTTCTGCTGCGAAATTAGAGTCCCACAGTCTGAATTCAGCATAGCATTACAGATGAATATCAACCTGAAGCAAGTATGTTGACATTCACTGGAAATTGAAATCCCTCTTAAATATCTCCTGGTATATAGCATGTTTCCAGAGCAAGAATCAGGCTATACCTCCCTGACTGGGCTTCTCAGCCATGGGGTTCGTGATGTCTTGGAGATAATTCTCATGCCAAATGCAAGATTGGCTGCTCTTCATGCATGGCTGGTGATGGAGACTGTGATGCCTCCAACCATCATCTCCTACTGTTTCATCTGAGCAGCAGGAGATTCTGGTCAAGCAATGCCCAATCCCTATGACCCATTGAAGTTAATGGTAAAGTTCCCATAGGGGTGAGATGGACACAGACAATGTCCCAGTCTTAGGATGTGCTAAATGTTTCCATTGCCAATGAAGGTGTGGGTGTCAGCCATTCAAAGGATAAGTAGTTTTTGTTAACAAGGACAAGCAATTTTTCTAATATAACTTCAAAAGTTTCCTAACGACAAGGTTTTAGTTTGTTGGGTTGAGGTTTTTTACATGTATGAGTGAAAGGGACATTCAAGAGATCCCTAAAGTCTTATCTCAAAGAACTGAAAGGAGTGAAAGAGTATTTACAAGAATGATGTTTGAAGTTCTGAAGGAAATTTGTACACCCCACATTTTCAGCCAGTTTTACTTCCTGTGGTGACATCAGGTTCTGTTGGGTTAGACAGAAGAAAGCTCATCTTAAACCCAACAAAATACACACACAAAAGCATCACCAACCAAAGAAAACAATGATGGAAACATTTACTTTAAAAATTCAATGGACATTGCCAGATCAATCAAATTTAGAATACATTGAATTCATCATATCCATTGTTTGGAAGGGCTCCCAGACAGAATAGATATTTGTGATTGTCATAACATCATTGAAGAGTACTGTGCAGGAATCAAATTCTCATGAGGAAGTCAGCTCTTAGATGTACATTTCTCCATAAAGGCTTCTATTCTTATTTGACTAAGTCAGTAATAGACTTTGACAACAGATTTCTGTAGCTTGCCAAAATTCTATTAATTGGCTTGATAGCTGAAGAAAAGCTTTCTGTTAGGATGGGAAAGATTACCATCCTTCTGTGTTTGGTAGCTGAATTACACTGATTGAAGTATGGACATCTCTCTTCAAAGTTTCTTTTGACATGCCAGCCTGAGTATTCTAATATCCTCAGCCATGTTGGACAGAATTTGGGTCACTTCTATTTTGCATCAGTTTGTAGATCGGATTTGCCTGAAGGAGTACAAGTGCCCAGAGCCACAGAGGGGACTTCATGCTAAAGGCATACATGTGCAGCATCCAAATTCACCATCACCATTTTGTGCAGACACCCTGAAGCTCGGAATTCTAATGCAAATAAACACATACACACTGGCCAGTAAATTACTGTGTGCTAAGCAAGAAGCAGTCAGACAACTCTAGCTGTAGTGGCTAAAAAGGGCTTTAGTAGGTGTTGTACAGGACTTTGCTGAGTTGGTATATTCCAGGTTGAAGATCAGAAAATACACATGCCAGAAGTGTCCCCCCCCCCTTTCCTGCTACAAACTATCTACTTCTACATCTTCTTCATAACAGGATTCTCTTTTAAAAAGCTTTGTACCAGTGGTATCACGCACAAATTTACGATGTAACTCTCCTAGGTGGAGTTCCCAGGCAAGGCCTGTTCTTCATGTGCAGCCGTCTGCTCCCCATCATCATAGCTGCAAGTGTCCCTGGTGACACTTGTATGCCCTGGGTGATGTAATTCATCGTCTGGAAAAAAAGAATACCTTGGAACTGCTCTGGTAAACGCACTGTTACAAAGGGAGCTGCAAAGTTTAAGACCATGCATATCAGGAGAAAGAGAGGACCAGGAAGGAACCTCCAAGGAAGGAATCAAGCTGATTCCTTAAGCTTCCTTACCCTAATGTGTTTTGACAGCATGGCATACAGCACATTCTCTGTCTTTTTGGCCTCCAAATTCTTGGACCTCTTTCATCCTTCCTTTCCAGATGGTTAGAAAGCTCTATCTCTGCCAAATGCCACTGGTTCATCACAAGAAGATTTTTTTTTGCTGCATCACGAGATGCCGTGTCAGGGAGTCTCACCTTCAGCTCCCCTAGCTACACCAAGCTGCAAATCTTGAGGGAGCACAAGCACATCCTACAGTGGATGGACTCCACCCAAATCATCCCAGGTTATCCTTTAAACAAAAGCATGTGTCAATGACACTATTAGCACATACATTTTTCTCCTTCACACATTCCCAACCCATTGATTAATGTGTTATAGAAAAAACACAATCTAGCTATGCATAATATTATTTAGGCACATCTATTAGAACTTATCCCAAGACGCCTTGAAGGAAAAGCTGAGGTAACCGACTAATATAAACAACTCAGGAAAGCCTCCTGCACCAGCTGACTTACTGTCAGCTGTGTCTTCAGCTCATCACACTCCCCCACAGAGAGAGCTATACATCATTCATTGGAGACACTGTATTCTCTCATTTTTCCACTATACGCTCTAGAAGTAGACAACCAACTCCCTTATGAATCTGGCTGATGCACCTGGCCACAGAATTGAAGGCAATATCTAGCTATATAGAAAGAGCTCTCTACATCCAAAAGGCTTTCTAGGAAACAATCCTGTCCTTGCTGCCACCCTTTATCTCCAGTCCCTGCCCTATGACACCATAAAAGCAGGACTTGTTTCATGAATGAGAATCAAAGATAGTTGGAAGATTTTCCAGACATTTTAATCAACAGCTGTCATTTTCATGGAGACATGGACAAGATATTCCATAGGAAGAACAAAAGTAGAGCTAACCTCATTTGTAATGATGCATTAAAGAAAAGATTTTTTAATGTGTTTGTTGGCAACTTCTCTTTGTTCCCACTGAAGTCAGAACTAAAGTTTTCACTGGAAGCTGCCATGACAATGTAAAGCAACAACGAAAAAACCCCATACCATATCAGAAAATTACATTTAGGATCTCAGGTGCTTGGAAATGGAGGCTGCTAACTGGAAAAAAAAAACCTCCAGGAAAGCTGATATTTTAGATAATATTTGAGTTTATATAAAACATATATTCACAAAACCTTCAGTTGCGTAATCTTTTTGTTTGTTACGTTTGTGTTGTTTGGTTTTGTTGTGGTATCTTTTTTAATTTTTTTCTCTCTGAATTCTTCCACAAAGACACAAGCAAAAAGATATTTCTGCGCTTCAGCAAAGGCTGTATTTCTCCCTGTGTTAGATTATTTTTTTCCTTTTGGTTTGAGAACAAAGTTTACAAAACATTTTTTCCTGCTCAAAATGGGGAAGGTAACTAACTGATAGATGGATGACAGCAAACTATTTATCTAAACAGGCCCCTGAATTTCATACACTTCATGTGAACTCTTTAATATGCATATCTGCCTTCTTGATACACGGCTCAGTGAATAAAATTTATGAATAAGAATTTAAAACCCTCTATTTTATAAGAAATGTAAGATAACAGTGTGTGTTTGCAGATGNGAGAAGAGGAGGGGAGAGGAGAGGAGAGGAGAGGAGAGGAAATGGAATGATGTGCAACCATGTTTTTCATCCCCACTTTGGAAGAAGGGCCTGCTGCTACTATTGTCTTGAGGAAAGGTCTCAGGAGAGCAATGTTTACATCAGTACTGATACATTAAACCACTGAATGTAGGGACTTCATCACACAATATAAGGACAAGCATCCCCCTAAGTTCCCTCTGTAATCAATGGGTAAAGACAGGAAATTGAAAAACTCTGAATTTCTGAAGAGGATGTTCTGGAAGATCTTCGTCTCATACTGACTGTAGAGGGCTCCTCAGCCAATCCTTAACTTCTGTGCTTTAATCTCTGACAGATTTGTGACTCCACAGACACCAGACTTCTGTCAAACTCAGTCCCTTCACTTTGGAAACACTAATGATGAAGATGACAGAGCCTCAGTCTCCCAGCCATGAAATACATCTCATTTTAGAAATGCTGTCTATGCTGATCCTCATTTCCCAGGTATGTTAATGCAAGCGTCAAGTTCCTCAATTTCCAACATCAGGTAAGAAAGAGTGCATCATTTTCACAGTAGGCTGGGGCAATTTGTGCAGGTAAGGAGCCAACCCATGGGCTTGTTTCTCTGAAATAAAGGTTTAGTTCCATGTTAACCCAAATATACTAATTTGAACACAGAGTGGGAAGCAAATGCACAGCACAATCTTCTATCTTCAGCCCCAAGCTTCTCTGAATAACAGGATTAGAAATAAATTACAAATTCTCTATGAAAGACCATAATAAGACAAAATACACACACCAAGATTGTGGAGAGGATTTTGAGAGGCATAAATGGTGCTAAAAAAAAAAAAAAAAAAGGCGCCTTGCTGAAGGTCTTGACTGTATTTCTGTTCTTTGTTTCAGAAACCTTCTTTATCTGTAATGAACTGGTATAAGAGTCTCAACTCAACTAACTAATAGGAAAATATTTTTATTTTCCATAAAACAAAATATCTTAACAAAACTTGTGTAAAAATTTCTCAAATTTTTTCATGGGATGATTTTTATGTGAAAATAGAAAACAGTGGTTTATAGAGGTTGCAGTAAGTCCAGAAAATCAGTTTTGTGAGAATGGTGACAGAAGAAAACCCTGCACATAATAACAAATGTAGTTTTTTATTGCTACACAAAACTTCTTTGTATAACACAGGAGACTGCTTCCCTCCAGTGACTTGTGAGGTGACTCTTTCTTTATTACAAATATTCCCAAGGACACAGAAAAGCAATACTTGCAGATTGTGTAATTTGGTAGAAATGGCATTATTTTGACTGCCATGGCCTATTGAAATTCTGTGGCTGACCAGTGTAATAGTTCAAAAAGAAGAAAAAGAAGCCAAAGACAGTCACCCAAAATCACTGAACTGTGTCACATCTGGGAATGTGTACAAACATATATTGTACGTGAATCCTGGCACATTCTAGATCAATGGTCCTTGAAACTGTCTCCTTCAGCCAGTGTACATGTGTGTCCGTGTGTGTCCATGTGTGTATAAACACTTGTTTATATGACAGTCACCAGCAGTGCTTATCTAAAATCTGAGAAACTACCATTCTGACAAGGAATAAATAGTTTCTTCCTCTTCATCGTCATTCCAGACATCAATGTCCCGTCTGACAACAGCTATCAAAGATGTGATGCATTTTTTCACCTCAGACACTTCTCTGGAAAGCTAGTGGAACCATTCTTGTCTCCTCCTCTAGTTGTATAAGCAATCACAATTATATAACTGCTGAAAAAAACAACTTCCTTTCAGGACAAATGTACACCAAATAGCTGAAAGAAATGGAGAGGGGTCCAGAATACTTATTTTTCCTGAGAAGATAACCCAATGCACCACAAACATAAGTTAAGCAAAAAGTCTACGACAACCAGAAGAAAATAAACTCGCTGCATATGATGGTCTGGCTGCATTTAGACAAGAAAACTTCTCCCACCAAATCCAAACTCTGCAATCCTTGCATAAATCAATGACATCATCTTTGGTGACTCACTGCTTACAATATTTATATTCAGCAGGCTGTCTCCCTCGTGGGAAAGTGTCTGCACTGCTGAGACCCATAACTCAATCTGATCCTTGTACAGGAGATAAAGAGGATGTTCACTCACCTTGCCTTAACTTCACACACTCTGCACGATACCCCAGCAGGATTTGTTTTCTCAGTTTCATGACAATGTTGGACAGAGCTTTGTCTGCTGTGAATCTTCAGCTTATGCTGTCTAGGGAACAGCACAGAGAAGAACATATATGAGTGTGCACATGTTCCTGTGTATGACATGAATCATCTGAGCAGACTATTTTAACATGATGCACTTAGATAACACAAAGGCTGAAAGATAAGCACTTACTAAACATGAGATGGCAGTGGTGCATGCAAGATTAATTTTGCTTCAGTCTGTGAAAGGGTGATGATGCATTCTTCCATATTATGCTCATACTCTTATTCTCAAATACTCTTGTGCACATTTTTGTTATGTTTTCCCATTATCTGTGTTGGTCACCCCAGGCTCCCTTTATAGTCAATAAAAAGAAACAAGCATTTCTGCAGTGCAATTCACCTCATTTAATAATAGACATCCAATATATGACAGCTGAATCAGTCTTGAAAAATACCCCTCCATTATTTACACATGTATAGAATACAGTCACTTGCCTTGATTTGCCTCATAGACAATTGCCCTGTGTGAATGGCAAGAAAAAAGACCATCCAAGTCATTCATGCCCATCCCTCCTTAGACTTCAAGGCTATAATGTGTGTTATCACTGAAATATTTCTGGTAGATTAAAAAAAAATGCCAAACTGAAAGAGAAAATTGTGAGCAATTTTTCTCATTTCTGTAAATCATTGAATGCACCTCATTACCTTTATGAAAGGTTCCATTTATTAAATTTGTGTCTATTCTTGTTTTCCTCTTTGGGCTGTTAAACTTCTGCAGCACAAGAAATACTACATGCTTCTCTCCCTCTTTGCAATCTTCTTCTTGATTAAAAATTTCCACTGTACTCACTATTGAAGAATTCTGGCAACAGACTCTAGATGGTCTTATTTAAAAGCAGTCATAGCTTCATATTATGTCCTAACTATTAAAGTAAATTATTCAATGTCAAATCCCACCCAAGTTCGTTGATTAAACATATTGTTTCTTCTCTCTCTGGTTCAATCTACATTTTAGCTCTTACCTAGCACATCAACAGGAAAATTAAGTATACAGTATGCCACATAAGGTAACAACTATAGCAAGATTTAATAATGATTTATATTCCTACGGATTTGTAAAACTCAAAGAGTATTAGTCAAGATGTAATGATTCCAGATTTACACAAGAAGAACCAAATTCAACATCTGGATCGTAATTTCATCCAGAGTAAAAATACTCTACAAATCATGAAGCTTCTGTATGCGTGTGCTGGGGTGGGGCGGGGGGTGGGGGTGTGTGTGTGCAAGATGATGTGTCTTTCTGAAATGGAAACACCAGGCAATTTTATGATTCTATTCATAAAATCTGGAAGAGAAAGTTGTGTCTCACACACCTAACTAAAAATTATAAAAAAAAATTTATTATGTTCATCTGACTTTTTAAAAGTTACTGCAATTTTTTTCTGCCTATGGTATTTATAGAGTATCTGTCACTGCATACACGAGCTGCATAACCGCTGCTATTTGGATATGGTAAAATTAAAGTCTTAGGACTAAGAGAAGCAACCATTAAATTCTGGGGAGGAGTAGGAGGGGCCTGGAGCTGAAAAATGGAAGTATTTTGCATTATGAATTCCTGCATGTGACTATTCTTCCTCAGGAAGTGTCCTCTTCTCAGTTCTCCTCAAAGCAAGACTGCCAGGGTGTGCCTGGCCAAGTGCAGTACAGGGGAGACAGCACTTGCCTGGCATGACACCATAAAGACCTCCCCTGGCAAAAAAGCAGTGCAGAAGCATTGCTCTGTCTGTCCTCCTTTCCATATGAAAAGATAGTGCGTTCATTTCAGAGCAGAACTTCCAAAGACCTACAGACACCAAGAAAAGTTTGGACATAGAAGCTGCTGGTGGAATCAGCATGCTACCTGTTTGACCTGGGAGATCTATCTTGAGCAAAGATCAGGAAAATAAACTAACCTACTGGAATGATACATCCCCTTTCTTCTGTTTGCTTCACAGAGATTTCTATTTATATTTTAAGATACTGTTAATGAAAATTATGGCTAGTTTGGGGCAAGCCCCACAGAAGGGCTGCTTCTCTCTCACAAGCTTTGGCTGTCTACAGGGAGAAACATGGAAAGCTATGGATCTTGTGGAAGTGTGGATTCAGAGAACAAAGACTGCTTCTCCACACAGAGGTGCTGTGCTCTCCATGTGCTGAGTGGTCATGTCCATGTCTCCACCAGTCTGTAGGGAACACCTCTAGGACAGGCTTAAAGGCACCTGAATCTGAGCTCCTCCTGAATGAGCAGACGGGGTCTGCGGAGTTACTTCATTCCTGGAGGAGCTGTATACATCTGGGCAGCTGAATAACCACAGACCTCACCTCATCCATTGGCTAGACATTGGCCATCCCCCTGGAGCTTGGACTTCTAACTTAGGTGTGGACTCTGACATACAGAAGTCTGAACTTTCTAACAGCTTGACATTTTGGTCTGACAGTGGGGTCTGCCAGGAGGCACTGGCATAGATGTGCTCTCCAAGGCATAGAGAAGGAGCAAAATGTCTTTACTTACTCGCATGTGTTACTTCAATCAGTAACATCATCATACGGAGCACAAGTCATGAAGATATTTCTGATTCCTGCCTGGGTTCTGAAGAATATGGGGCACAATTATTCAGGTAACATACAGGCAAAATCGTCCAATCCAGTTCCCTCTGAAAATGATCCTGCCAGTGATAGGGCTGGATACAGGGGAGCCAGAAAGCAGGACACAGCATTCTCTAAACTTCTTGATTTTATAAAAGCAATTTCCAAGGAAAAATAAGAAAATTGGATTAATCCCTGTCAAGAGGTCTTTGGAGTGATAGGCTGAGGGGAACACAGTGGTCATGCAAGGGTTCCTCCATGCTTTGTCCAGGTGGTATGATTCCTCAAACAGAAACACAAGTGGAAAAAATAACCATATGAGGAAAGAAAATGTAGTCCTCTAGCCTTATGTCTTTAGAGAGTCTTATCTCTTTTATCCTATGTATTTTCAACTCGGTGCAGAGCTCTCTTCTCCTGCCCTGTTGAAAAAGATCAACCAATGCCGTAGATAAAAAAACTACACAGAATCATCAATCATTCATCACAGCATGTGTCCCTCTGCATCTTCTGCATCTGAGCAACTTTCAGATGGCCCAGACAAGACCTTTTCCTGGTGTGTCAGATGCTACAAAAACTTGAGTAAGAAAGAGTCTCTGGCCCAGTGGGTGCAGGGAAAGGCTGAGGAGGAAACAGAGGTAGCATGAGTTTATAGGAGTGGTTAACACCAAGATGTCAAAAATAGAATTTGGATTCCCAGTTTGAAATAAATAAATAGATATCACTCTTATCTTCCTAGTGAAACTCCTGATATAGGTCCTGTCATGATTGCTTTCTAGATCTTCAATACCAATGGCATAAAGCAGCCAGGAGTAAATTCAAACATCTTCCCAGTGCAGAAATTGGCATTATTTAATTTTCAGTTCTTTTCTGTTTGCCCTGTAAGCATCAACAAAGCAGTATGAAAACTGCAGAGGGAGAGACAGAGGTATCTTTAGGCTACAGTCAAGCTGAGCTGCTCTGAGGTATCACACATGTTGCAAAGAAAAGGTTTGTAACTCATTTCACCTACCTTTGGATTGCTAGAAGTCATGCATGTAGTCAGAGCTAATTGGCTAGAGCCCTTTATGGATTGTGAGAGAAAGGTATTTTGAGAAGGTGATTCATCCTACCCATCCTACCCCCGAGATGAACATCCTGCATGAATGGCTAGCAGCCTCTGGTGACTGCACAGGGAGCTGAGCCGTGGCTTGTGCTGGATGCGCAAGTCCTTAGCTGGCAAGAGTGACTCCAGACAGAGTTAGACAGATTGAAGAGGAGCCCATGCACCTTGCCAAGAAGACATGTCTGCAATTTTTATACCTCATAGAAAATTCTTATATCAGCCAGTCCACTTTCTCTGCACACTCTTCTATTTTGACTACACCTATCATTATATTTTTCTTCCTGCTCTCCTGATACTAGTGCAATAGGTCACTACTAGAGAAACACAGTTATAGTGGGAGATGAGGGGCAGGGGTGAGAGGAAGGAGAAATAAAACACACTGCATGCAAAACCATTTCAGAGGCTGAGAGCGAAAAATCAGAGCACAGGCAGAACAGCCTGAGTGTTTCTGGTGAGCTTGCAGGCACAACACAAGTAAACATCTGAAAGACAAAACTACTATCAGCTCACTATAGAAAAAAAGCTGCCAGATCCAGAAAAAAAATGAGAGTGAGGCCCAACTTAAGCATGTGTGTGCATGCTGAAAAGAGCCAGAAAATCTCTACAAATGTCACCATCCACTCTGGTTTGATATACGGGCCCCAGAGGCCAAGAACTTGACTCTCAGGTCTTTTTTTGTGCAAACTGTGACATCTCAGACTCACATCAAGAGCTTTCTATATATTTTGGCTCAATATTTGCACCCAGTTATGTTGGTGGAAGGAACTTCAGATTCACACCAGCCTAAGAGAGTTTATTTTGCCATCTGTCTGTGTTTAGTCTTCATATTAATAATTAAGTCGAACAGTGCAGATTGGGATGGAAATTCCTTCCTGAGGAGCAGAGCTGTGTGCTGTGAAAACCACCTAGCAGGCACGGAAACTCCTGTCTCGAAAGTTACTAGTGAGAAACCTAACTACTGATTTTTACCTAGGTATTGTCATTGTTAAGCTGAGCATTGCCAAGGGCCTGTTATTTAAGATTTCTGCTGAATAAGAACATGCCCCAAAAGTAATAAGCTTAGTTAATGGCACACTGTGAACTCCTTGAGGATTTTTTTGAGCTAAAAACATACTTTCTGTGGCCTGTTAATGAAATCATCCTTCCTTTCAATGAACCAGGGCTGTGGAGAGATGAGTTGCATAGGTTTCCCAGTGGAGTGTTTCCCAGCCCATGCCACAGCACAGGGTGAGTTGTAGAGTTCCCTTCCTTGGTTAAGGAAGTTCTTCCAGTCAAGGTCATCTCCCTCAAAGGATTGGCATTTGGCTGGCATTGGCTCACCGCTTTCCTCTACCTAGGAGAGGGTGGAGGGTCACCACTGAGCCAAGTGGGTCTCTGTCAGCTGTTTGCTGCCTCCTGACACAGGTTGGCCAAATGAGCAAGTCTGTTTTAACACACATTTGACACATGAATACCCAGAGAAGAAAGGTAAATGTGGCAACAGGTAAAGGCATTAATAATCTCATGGGCAAATGTATCTGTCACTACTGATGTGGGATGTCTTTGCCTCTTCTGAATTCTTTCCTGATTTACACTGAGTACGAGTCCCTCAACTTCTATGGGCATATGACTCAGCACTGAATTTTGACACAAGCTGCTCAGAATTAATTACAATTGTGAAGTGCAGTGCTGTTGGAGCCTCAATTCTATTGATAATTCTTCTGTAGTCAGATTTTAACCCCCTTTAACCCCATTTAAAAAAATCTTCATTTGGACAAGTGCTTCTCTTCTGGAGGATAAAATACATGAGTTTTTTGCAGGTCTCTTTGCCAAAGGTCTCTATAATGAGATTTCAGACATGGATTGATAAAACCATACTAAAGGAAGGGAAAACACTAACATATTGTACCTCATGGAATAGAGGGAAAAACAGAGCTCATGAAATGCTAGTTAAAGTGTGATATCAAGCCCTTAAAAAAACAGCAGTGGCCTCACTGTTGTGTGCATTCATTTTTTTAATAGTTCTGTTCATTTTGACCCCCAGTCCTAAATTCATCACATCAAAAATTCAAGTTCCCATAAAGAAAAGAGCAAATTTTGAAGGAAGAGTGTAACTAAAGGCATTTACAAGAAAATAATCTCTGGGAAATTTGAATCTTTTTAGAATCAATATAACTGAACTATTTGCAAAATAAAAGGAGGAAATTAATGGATCTCATATCAGATATGAGTGGAAGGCAACTGGTGTTTTTGGGAAAGCCACACAAAAATTGGCATTTTTATCTGACATTCAAAGCTTGCTGTTGGATTTTTGTTCTCTCACCTCATATTTTCATATTAAACAGTGATTCTGGAAGAAGCTCACCAGGATTAGGTTGTCTGCTTGCAACTTCTGCTCTCCTCTCTTTGCAGCAACCAAGTTACCCCTGCTCATTGCTGTTCTGGCACAGCAGATGTGAGTTTCTTTTCTTCTTCATGTTTTGTTTTTTTGTTTCTTTTTTTTAAATAATACATCAGTTTTGACTGCCTCTTGCAACAGCCCTCAGACATAGCCGTGTGAATATAAAAGCAGCAGCATTTCTCAAATTCACAAAGCATTTATACAATTTCTGGTTTTGTGAGTAACTGAACTTTAAGGAACATTGTCAACAAATTCTTGGGGCTCAGATTAAATGGGAAGATCGGTAACAACCACAGCCCTGCAGGAAGAAAGCAGCAACGGCTGCAGAAATCTGACAGAGGTGTGGGACAGTCCTTTCTCTCAGAATGACACAACTCCAGGGCTTAAAGTCAGTAAGCTTACAGGCAGACAGACTGGGCTAATTCTGGACTTCTCATGAGTCTAATTTAATTCCTAGAAGGGAAGCTGTGTTTGCTCAAGCTTGGCATCAGGCCAGCTTTTCCAGAAGCAGTCAGGCACCAGCGCATTTGTCAGAGTCACTTTACTCCCACTGATGCTAGTTACGTGCCTTTTGAAATTCCCACTTAGGGTGACTGCAAATCTTGCCCCAAGTGCACTCACTTGGATTTATTCAACTGTAATTGCAGGTCAGCTCTGCTTGCACCAGAGTCCTTCCACTGATCTCCTCATTTTCCTGGCACAGCAGTGATTTGTATCCCTGATGTGAGGGTAGTAAAATTAATTCTGCATATTGGAAACTGAAAAGTGAAGCTATTGAGGGGTAAGTATGCTATGAATCAGTTCTCTCAGAGAAGTGATACTAAAGGTAGCTCTAAACTAGGAACAGCCTGTTTATTCTTGATCAAGCCCCTTCTCCCCTTGCTGTTCCACATACAAATACCTGAATATGATGGCAGCAGGTTTGTCAGTTAAAAAGGACTCATCAGTGCCACATCAAGCCACAACCAAGCACAGACTGACAGCCTGCATGTGAGCACTGCCAGGGCTGATGGACCTTTTTAATGCAGGGAACCTTATTAGTCTGAACATTTTGAGATCACAGAGCCATCTAAATCTGCCATTGCTGACTTGTAGTCATAAGCAGTGCAAAGAAAAGACATTTGCTTTTTTTTTTTTTCCCTCTTTAAATTAGTATTTTGGCATAAAACAGAGGAAAAAAATTCAGAAGTTTAGCGTTCGTGCCCTAAATATAAACATACCCCTGGAAGACACAGCAGCAGCTGATGCAGGAGCAGGTTAGATTTTGACTAGCCAAACTACTTGGATTAGCAAATTCTGGAATAACAGCATTACAAACCCCAAGAAGCTTGAAACCTCATATATTGATTCTCCTGGGCCTTGGAAGAAACTCCACAATCAGGTCAGAATCATTAGCTCAGACATATCTCAAGACTGAACTTCTAAATCTTAAATTTCTCTGCTTATTATTTTTAATCCATCTTTGTGTTTTCTGTACCTTAGAGTGCATTACCCCTAGTGTTGACATTACTTTGTCCATTTGTTTCCAGACACAGTCAAAGGCAAGTGGTCACCATCTCAGCCGTGATTTACTGAGGTCTCAGTATCCCCTATGATGTCATGCTGTTTATATCCTAAGGAAATCATCTCCCTGGAAAAGTAAACTCATTTAAAGAACTAATGATGATTGGAAACTGCCAAACAACTGCCTGAGAAACAAGAAGCCCAGAAGTGAATAACAGATACACACACACTGACTGTCTCTTGAGAAAGCAGGATAAAACTTCCCTTTTACTTTCATCATCAGTTCTCGTGTTGTTCACAGAAATAGGAGGGCTGCAGAATAGCTAGGAAGGAACTGCCACCGTGTGGCCAAGGCACAGTTTTAGCTACCTTTCTAGAAATCTTCAAGAGCCGATGCTGTGACAGCCCCCAGCACTTAATTGTAGAAGTTTTGTGCTCAATCACACATTTTACTTCAGTGTCGTGCCATGTCTCCCTATCAGTGCCCACAAGCTTCTTGGTAAAGTCGTGCTCCCTTCTCAATCTCCCTTTAATAAAAGGGTGGAATACATCACTTTTAATTTCATAAATTCTTTTTATATTTTCTCTAAAAGGTTACCTCATCTTCTGTGAGGAGTCAGAGTATCATAGTCACTGAGTCATTCCAGTGGTGATGCCTTATAAAAGATGGACAGTATTTTAATATGACAAACCTAGTAGTAGAAAACTCGTCACTATGCACTAAATTGCTGCTAGTCAAACAACAGGCTTTAGTTTCTGCTTCTGTCTCTGGTCTGAAGCAGCTGGGCTCATTTGTCATGATTTGTCCTCAAAATTCTTCCAGAACATATTTTTCTACCTGTTAAACTCACAATAGTTAAAGAGTCATTCCACTGACTATGCAGCTTGGTTTCTCTTTACCATGGGCATAATTCAGAGCTACAGGCCCAAAGGTTGGCAAAAGCCTCCTAATCACAGCCTGCTGAGACTGGTCAGCTTAGTGCTGCTTTCATCTCCTCGTGGATCTGCCCCACCACCAAATCACAGGAGGCACTCTCCCAAATTTACCCAAGCTGAACAACAAACTGACCCTACAGCTGTGAAAATTTTCAAGACACCCACTAGGTGTGAAACTAATATTTTTAACACACCCCCTCAAAGCTGGAGCAGTAGATAAGCATGTATTTTTCTATGCATTACCTTGGAGGACTTCCTGCATTACCCAAGGCGATGCTGACACCTTCTGCCTTCATTGTAACTTTATGGCACTGCAAGATTCAAACCAGAGCATACATCTTGTCCAGCTGCCAACTTTCCATTTGCTGGGTATATTTCTTCTGTTTCTGTCAAAGACCCTTACAATTTCACCTCACTTACGTGCATTGTGATTACACTGATTTGCTCAACACAAAAGGACAAAATTATTTTGAATCCTCCAGGACACGATTTCTTCAGCAGGCTTCACCTCTCTCCAGTTGCTGGATTCTTGTACACAGTGTCTTTAGTTTCTCGAAGACAGTTGGGGATATGGTTTCACAGAAATTTTCAGCCAGGGTCACTTCAGAGCTAGTACTCAGCAATGACACAAGCTAGAGGGACCTGACATATCCTAATACTTCAACTGAGCTGGATTTGAAACAACAAAATATGAAATGTTTTCACAAAGATCTTGCCTATTATTCCAGTGCACTCTGGTAAAGAGCTTTTGGGGATCAGTGCTGCAGGGAACACTTGCAGGCAGCGGCCTTGATCAATAGAGCTCCTGGTTGATGCCCCTCATTACCACAGCCTGGGGGCATGACTCAAAGGGCTCACTAATAACCTCTCCAAAAGATCTAGGTCATGCAGAGCACTGTCGGTCATGAACAACTCTTCTGTGTGATTGGCATTGTCAGAACATCTCTAGTAGGTGCTTAATTTCTAGGATGCAATGCCTGAAAATCACTGCATGTTGCAGCAAGGTCATTTAGAGGACATACCCACAACAGAGAGAATCTCTTCAGTGTCCATGCAGAGAGCTCTGCCTGCAAAGCATGAGAGGATGATTCAGTACAGATGGAGAGAACTTTTGTAGGGCAACCAACTGCTCCTGGAAACTGTAGAAAGCTGCCTAGGGTGAGCCAGTGCCAGGCAGGGCCAGGGTTCTGTCTTGGGTTTATACAGAGGGTGCTGCCATCCACACTAAATCCTTCTCTGGGGAGGCAGCTGACATTGGGGATGGAGATGCTCCCTTTTCCTCTCTCCTGCTCCCTTTCTGTTTGACTGCCTGCTCTAGCACAGGTAGCACAAGACCCTTGAACCCTCAGCTCCCACCTCCCCAGAGAATGTCCTAAGATGTAGGAACTGCTTTCCATAGCTCTGTTGAGTTCAACCATGTTCAGTGAAGACCACTCAAGGGCTAATATGTCCGAAGAAGAAGGAAAGTGCCTGCATTTATGAGATAGATGATACAACATGTTCTCAGAGAAAAACAGGTTTATTTTACTTGCTTAATTAGAATTTCCTAAGATGATGACTGGCTTGAAGTGAACTTTAAGAAAAGGGGAAAAAAAATCACAGAATCCAAATAGAAATTATGAATCTGATTTCCCCCCCTTTGTCTCTTATTCATAAAAGCAAACCCAATTTCACACTGAAGTTTCTGTGCTGGACAGCAGAGGGACCCTCACCCTCTGTCACAGACCAGAGATGCGTCTGTTTTACAAGGACAGACAAGAGGTTACAGGGAAGGTCACACATGCTGAAGTAGTCTGGTTCTGCACATCAAAATGCATTCTTAAAACAATAGCAAAGTGATCAGTTACTCCAATGCATAAAACCTTGGCACTATGAACACAAAACACAGCCCAGGGCAGAGAAACATTGGGATCCTTTTCTTTTTTCTTCTCACCAGTGTTTTAATTGTGCACATGCTTAATTTGGTTATAGTAACTCAAACAAGATGGTGAGACTTTCTGTCAGCACCCATCCATGTTGCAGGTTCTAGTAGCAAAAAGATGCCCACACACTCAGTAAAAATGTTCCTCAGCAACTTCAGTATGAAATTCTGTTTGGAGAGGAGTTTCAGGGTGACATAGTTGCCAAAAATGGACAGCTTTGAGCACCGTCCCCCTTCTCTCACACATACACAAAACTGCAGCCTTGAAGCATGCCAGAACCTAGGGGTGTGTTTGGAACATGCTGTGCTCTGGCTATCCCACCTGGCTGAGTGGAATTCGATGATCACATTCAGAGGCAGAATAGTTTTAAGAGCATTCAGCTCAGGGCAGACAGTACAGGACTGGGGAGGTACAAAGGCAGCAACAGAATGGAAATGATACAGACTATTGTGAAAGGTACCAACAGCAGGGACACAAAACCTAGACTTTAATTTAAACTCTTCTTGAATATGTATCAATTATGTTGTTTAAACTGGTCATTTTCAAGAGGATGCTAGCTAGGCCAAGAGCAGCAAAAACACCTCCAGAACTGAAGTGTTACAATTCTTCCCTTCACAAACATCACTAGAAAAAGAATCAAAATGCTTTAATCAAACAGGAGGTGCCAGCTCTGGATGGAGGAACATATGTTTTTTTGGCACTTTCCTATCTTATGACAGAAAGTGGCCTAATCATTAAGTTCAGAGAGATACTTGCAATCCATGGCAGAAATGCTTTTTGAATAACTTAGTCCCGAAGATTGGGAACACAGATCAGCAAGAACTACCACCTGCCAAATGTTCTGCATGAGGGCACAAAGTTTATGGAGGTTTTGGTATCTCAGATGGGCTATATTGATGGCCAGTGCCCTAGGAAATTCATCCA
Organism: Cyanoderma ruficeps; assembly: GCA_008694505.1. Lineage (NCBI taxonomy): Eukaryota > Metazoa > Chordata > Aves > Passeriformes > Timaliidae > Cyanoderma > Cyanoderma ruficeps. Next base: position 1,741,395 of record VZDJ01006585.1, on the reverse strand, counting down.
AGACTGTGGACACAAAAACTACTGATCATAGAAACAAGAAAACACTAGCAAATCACCAGCTGGTCATACCAGCGCTGCCATGATCCATCTGTCATAGTCCAGTGCCAACTGAATGATGCCAGATGAAGAAAACTGAAGTAAGCAAAACATTGATAGCAAACACCTTTAAGACAAAGTATGAGCTGGGTAAAATAGGCAGAGCATGGGTCTTATTAATTCCAAGTATCACATGGAATACGCATCACCTCTAAGATGAAGAGGAACAATTCTAGACTGCATTCATCCTAATATATTGTCTTTAACGATGGAGTAGCAGAATTCCAAATATTGGGTATAATCTACAGGCAATGTGGTGGCTTTGTCTGCAAGTTGTCTTCTGCCCCTGAGAACAACCTTTGCTCCAATTTATTCACAAAATGTTCTCCATGACTTTAAGCTTTTCTAGTGTACACTGGGGTGTCTAGATTCATCAGATGGGTGTTAAAAGAGATGAAAACTAGCACGTGATGTAACCATATGAAATAAGTTGCATATATTTTTGCATGCAGTGAATATTTTGATGTATCCAACAACAGAACCATTCCCAATAGCAAGCAGAGTAAAAAACACTGGAGCACACTATTCCCCCAAACAGAAGTTTCTGATGATGATTCCCTCACTGCAGCTCTTTCCTGCTTGTACTGCAGACTGAGGGTATCTTGGTGCTGCTGTATGCTCTCAGAACGCAGAGTCAATGATGGCACGTACAAATTTTCACAAGAAACGGAGAAAATTCAGCTTCACTGCTCTGACACTGGAAACACTGCTGCAAAAGCTCCAACATATTCGCTGAATGCTTTGAACTGCTTTGCAGTACTGGAGTCAGAAGAAAAATTACTGCACCAAGCAATCTCTGAATCATTGCTTCCACTAACAGCACTAGAAAAAAAGGCTTGTCAAGCTGGACTTCCCCCCCAAGCTGAATGACAGAGCAGTATTGTTAGGCACAGAAAATTTGATGAGTTAAACCCTCATTTGAGTCCAACATTGGAATAGCCATGGCTTAAAACTGTCCCTCCATGAAGAACCTTCAGCGACTGCACAGGTCATTTCTAGAGTGTAAGTGATGGACCAGTGGTAAAGGAAAAAAAAAATTGAGGTCTTACATGCCCTATTTCATATATTCTGTCTTCAAGTGAAAAGGGAACATTCTTCTTTCAACATTCTTTCTTGCGTGTTTTAGGCTTAAATTTTAAAGTGCTGTATGCCCCTTCCACAGCTTTGGGCAAGTACATGGGATGCCTTTCCAACCTTTTCCTAGAGCCAGTGGTTCTCCGCTGACTGTTTCTTTGAGATTCGTTTACAGCCTTAGCTGCTTGAGCAGTATCTTGGGAGTATCTCCGGGGAGCACGAAGGATCCAGTTTGAATGCAAACTGTGTTCACTCGTACTGGTAGCAACTGAAAGACAGAAGATAATCTGGGATTAACAGTTTGTCAGTGACATTTTTATCTGCACAATGAGGGAACAGGGTGTTAGATTTGTTAGGTCCTTCCTGGAGGTAAGGTCAAGAGACAAACCTTGTTTCACTGCAGGATATCACTTGGGATGGCATTTATTTTATCTAGAACTTCAACACCTGCAGCATAAATGTGTATGTGAGAGCTAGTCACTCCAAAGACACTCCTTGGTCACAGCTAAAATAAGCTGCTTCAAATATTCACCTCAACCTGAAGCAAAGGTGAGAAATATCTATATCCCTCTGCTGATTATACAGGAGAGATGTGACTGGTCAGCTTCGCACATTGACACATCTTCATTTTTTGGGCAATCCCATCCTTTCTGATGAAAACCTCCCGTTATTTAGCCTAATCACTAAGTGACTTCTTTTTTGATAGTTGGAAAGGAGTCACCCAGACATTTCTCAAAAAAAAAAAAAAAAAGGCAGAAAAAAATACATTTATACTTTTTATAGTTCTCCAAAGACAGCTTGAGGTAGAAATGTAAGGGTGGAGTTCAGCCCTGAGCAGAAGGCAAGCACTATCCCAACCCTGCACATGCTACCTTTGCCATGTAATGACCACACATAAAATAGTTGCACCCATTCAATAGGGAACAAGTGACGTATTACTATAATTTCACATATTGCATCTAATGGTCCTAGATTTGGGAAGCAAAACTGGAGAACAACTGATTAATTAAACTAATTAATTAAATGAACATAGTCTCACAATGCCATTCCTCCCTCTACCCTCTGCACACCAAAAGAGCATTTGGCTGTTTTATACCGCACCATCAAAATCAACATCCACATTTGGCAGATCCACGTCAGGAACTCTCCGCCACCTCTCTGAATCCAGGTCTGCAATGACTGAGTCAAAGAAAGCTATTGCTTCTCTTACATCTGAACTGGACTGTGGGCCTTTCCTTTCCATGGATGCCTGTTGATCAGACAAAGGAGAAAAAAGTTAGCCAAGGCTTGGGAACAATGATTTATAATGAGCAAACTCTATACGAAAGATGTATTTGATGCCACGCTTCAGGCTGTCAGAAAAGGAACTTATGTCCAGACTCTCCACAGTGTAGAAATCAAAGAAAGCAGGACAGCAGTCCAACAAATACCCATCCTGTTGCATGCTCAACAAGTATCTTCCACTTGGGCACTACTGGCCAGGTGTTACAAAATCCCTCAGAATCCATGTACCAGACCATTTAACTGGGTGGCTAAGTGACAGCTGGGCTTTGTGGCCAAATTTATTCCACCTAGCACTAGGCTCCTAAGGAGACACATATTAGATATGTAGTCATGCAGGGTTCCTTCTGTAATTAATGCTGGGCTCCAGTACCTTCAGAAGATGAGTCAGGCCTTAAGTAGGCTGAACCCTCCTCTGCAGGCAGCTCTTTCTCTCAGCTGAAAAGGAATTGAGGGGTAAATTTGTTACTAATTTAAGCATCTTATTAAAATGCCTAGGTTAGGTGAAATTAATCCAGATCTAAATTGCTAAAGTCTTTTTGAAATGAAAAAGGATGGCGTGCGCTAAAATATGAGTCATTCAACACTGTGATAATTCCCACAGGAAAGCCACACAGTTTAAAATTAATAAAAAAATCAAATGTCTATCTATAAATGCTGAAGCAGTCGTAAAACACTGGTTAGTGATTCTGAAGGTATATATGGGATGAATAATTCTTGCCAACTTCTACCTAATGAAAGGATATATTTTCTTTGCTAGTCCAAGTCAGCTATATTGTCGGGCTGCAATACCAGCTCCCAATATTGCTATCCTGGGTTTCAGTGACGGAAAAGGATATGTGCCATGTCACACCTCTGAAGGACCAGCTTGTTCCCTGTTCCGTGGAGGCAGACAGATGAACTAGCTGGTTCCCCTTCTGACATTATGGGTTGATTGACATTCTCAGAAGTGTTAAAAGATAGCTGCTACCACACATCTACTGGAAATAGTGACTGCTATTATGACTAAGCCCTTATCGGTTAAAAGGCATTTTAAAGGAATGCCTATATGCTCCCAGCATCTGACCCACCTCTCTGTTCTTTTCTTCCACTAGACACAAGTGACACGTTTTGAGTCCACAGTCAGTCTGTAGTCCAGGACCCAGGGATCTTTGGATCAAAACTCCCATGAGGACAGGTTTGTCTGGACAAATTACCTTCCCGCAAATCATGCAGCAGGTTAGAGAAAGAAGTGAATTTCCACTGACAGGTAATTTAACCAGAACAGGTAGCTTAGCACAAAACCATTCGGGTCTGGTGATAACACAAACCTTGCAATCCATAAAATGTGTAGTTAGGAAGAAGGTTAGCCTGAATCTTGTAAAAGTCTTCTTGACCTCTCCCTAATTTTTACAAACCAGAGGTGTGCAGCTGTGACCCTGCCATTTGTGTTGGCAAGAATGATTCTTATGGATGGCATAATCCTGCAGATATTCCTGTCTGTTTTCAAGGGATGGCTCATGGAGAGAGCATGCCAGTCAATACCAGGACTGTTCATACATAGGGGCTACCTGGCCAAAGTCAGATAGATGACAGCACTCTCAGCCTCAGACTGTGGGAGATCCAATTGTTTGCCAAAAAGCAAGTTAAGATTTTGGTATTTTTTCTTAAGCAATATTTTTAGCAGCAGATCTCAGAAGTTCACAAACAATTCTGATGTTCTGATGTATCAGAAGATCTAAATATGGCAGCCACATTATTTAAAGTCAACCTGGCCTAATCAGTAAGTTCAGCCATACATCCCTTCTTCCCACCATCCCCATTATTATCCAGCTTAAAGACTGCACTGGATAACCTGTGAGTCTCCTGCTGAAGTCTTTTGCAGTCATGTTACCTGAACAGATCATCCCACTTGCTCCAGTCCTTTGTTTTGTCCTCACTGAATCAAGTCTAGAGTCAAAGTAACCACTGAACTGTCTCGTGACATGCAAATCTATAAAGCTTTTATTTCTAGAATACATGAAAATAATCTCCACCAAAGATGATATTCAAGTTTTATTTTTGTAGTATCATCACAGTAAAGGGTGAAGAATTACACCATCTAGAAATGACCCACCAACCTATCCATGAACAGAGAAAAGAACCCTTAAGAATTCCTCATGCACCACATCCTACCAGTAGAGCTTGCACTGATAAGCTAACTGACCACTCAGGAAAAAAATCCTCTTTGTTTTTTTTTAATTTATAATTATTTTGTGTAATTAATTTTGTCAACAAGAAGAAAATGCCAGGAAATCCAGGGATTACTGCACTTGTCAGTCATTAACAGCTATAAATAATTATAGTGAAGGACTCCAAGGTACTTGAGTAGTCTCTCAGAGCTTGCTCCTTCATAACGTCTTCCATACTCTCATAACTTTTTTCTACTTTCTTCCAACATTTCACCCCCTCAAACATAGACATATACATTTCTTTCCATGTTCAGTCATTAATTTCTAATTTTACACTACTTAGAAAGAATCTTAAGATATTCAGCAACATTTCAAATGACGTAACAGCAAACTGACAACTGGCTGAAAGCAATAAAGCAGAAAATCAATATAGGTGATATAGCTGTGACGATTTTGTTGCTTAAGGTTAAGCACATGGCAAAAGTTCTTGGAAATTACCTTAGAAGACTCTTTGGAAGGAAGTGGAAGAAATGATGACTTTTTTCCAGTTTTAGATGATCTTGTGGATGCTGGAGAATCTGCAGCCATATGCATGGATTTCAAGTTATTGAGGTTTTCAAGATATTTTTTCCTCAAGGCTAGCAGATCCTGTAGGTACTTCAGGCAGTCCTGAGTCTTAGAGTACATCCAGTCTCTGTCTTCCTCTTTTGGCTGAAAGCAAGAGTCGATGCTGGTTGTACTTCTGCATTTCTTTAGTGGCTCACTAACTTTTTCCTGCTCACCTCCAAGGATGTACATAGAGGTGCTGCGGATCAGTCTCACTGCAGAACCTGCGCCATCACAGTAAGGGATGTCATCTGTCACATTTCTTCGCTGTGAGTTGGGGTGAAATATAGAATGGATCTTTTTGAACATAATGTGTCACTTCCTCCCCTTTATACTTTTACTCTTTCAGGTCTTTAACACCAGGTCTGGCAATCAGCAGCAGTTACCTTTGCCCTCAGCTGACAAAAAATTGCCACGTACTGTACTGAGGAGAAAAAGGAAACCTATGGCTGCGCTAGTTGTTTTCAGTCTAACATTGAGAGAGGCATGATGGTAATGCAGAAATGTCTTTTCTATTCCATTTGTGTCACTGAAAGAGCTTTGTCCTTTCCTCGTTTTAAAATATAGTTGAGGAGGTCAAATATCATGCTTTGACCTTTTGTTTGGCGTCTGGTCCCCATAAAAAGCATCAGCACGGAGGCAGGAATTCCCTCTCCCGCTATTCCTGCGCGGTCCCGGATTCCTCTGGGCGCCGACGGCGGGCGGGGCGCTGGCCGTGGTGCTGATCCTCGCTGGCCGCTGCGGGGTGATGATGCTCGGGGAGAGCCGGCTGGAGTCAGCCTCCACAGGGGCGAAGGTCTGGGTGGAGAAGGATAGTCTCTGTCGAGTGGAGTTCAGCCGCTGAAAGAAGTCGCTCTGGGTTTCACCCGGCAGTAACCAGGAGATGGCTTCAGCTACCTGACACCGCAGTGGTGACAGGAACCAAGTGGATTCAGATGTCAGGTTCTGTAACACTCAATACAAAGATGCCCTGTGTAAGGGAGGCTGTAAAATAAAACACTCTTCCAAAGTACTCCGCTGGCAAAATATTGCAGACAGAAACCTAAGAATTCGTATCTTTCCACATTAGTTGTCCCCCTAGATTGGTGCAAGGACATTAAATACAGTGGGTTTGATGATTGATTTTTGGCTGAAAGTACTGAGAAACTTTGACTATTATTGGCATACTCAAGGCATGGCTAGTATTTGTGGCTTTGTGTCCACATGATGTATACTTTGGAGATAAGCAGATAGTGAACTGAGGCAATCAGCAACTATTTAAAAGGAAGCAGAGATCCCCAAAAGAGTTTTCAAAAGAGTTTGTTCAGAAGAGTTTTCGTAAGTCATCCTGCCCAAGCACAGACTGCTTGAGGAAAAACAATTGTTTTTAAATGAAATAAGTGTCACCCCGCAAACACCACTGAGCAAATTAATCCTAATGCCTCTGGAAGTGCTAATAGAAGGCTTAAACATCCTAAGATCTGTAGGATCTCAACAAGAAGGATAGGTTGGCACATAAATTTTTGCCTATTGCTTTGGGAGCTCTGAAATCTAGGTACTAAACATACACCACAAACATCTTAAAATGTTCCTTTTACTTATAGCTAAAGTTAATATGGACTTATAACAACTCAGAATTGAGGAAAACTAGTTTTTGCCACTTTTTCTGTCTTCTAATAGTAGTAATTCCCATTGCAGATTAAAGCAGCCTAGAGATTGTTCTGAAATATAATCAGCTGTGTGGTATCTAGTACTTGTATGGAAGTATTCCATTATCGATTCTCTCTAAAGGTCTACTCAATCCCCCAGCTAGGTAATAGATTAAGTTGATTTTATGCTAACATAGATCATTAGAACAATTAAAAAAAGCAAGCTTTCTCCCCAGAATTACCTGTCTCAGATAAAGTTTTGGGTCATCAATACTAACACAGAATAATAATAATTCCATCTACATATTGATTTCATTTTCAGCGCAAAAGGCTGTAAGGGGGTTTTAATGCACTGTCCTGAGTGGGTGAGGTGAATATCTGTCATAGCCATTCCAGGGAACTTGTTTACCAAGTTAAGAAAATTAGACTTTTCCAGAATAATCCTAATAAAAATATACTTAGATTTGCTATATGGGATACTGGTCTTTGTTTATAGACATGATATAATACCACTGAGCCTCAGAGCACTCCATGGCCTCTTAGTTCTCTTACTCAGAAAATCCATAAATCAAGAAAATCAGTGGGAAACCAAGAAAATATTGATAAAGGCTTGAATCAGCAAGGTCATTGGGAACTCCACTGAGAAACTGCTTACAGTATCAGATATTACCTTTCAGTTGCAGGTTGATTTATAGTCTCACCTGGGTTTATAAAGAGCTACAGGGTAAAAAAATCCAGAACCAACCAATCAATCAGAAAATCCCCCAAGGTTCTGTTGGTAAAACCACAGGAAAAGGTACACCTGTGAAGAGTAAATCTGATGATATGCACTGGTATTTGAAAAAAAAAAATCATATGAGCCATAGCTTTTCCTACCCTGCTTCAACTGAACACTGAAAATATATGCTGACATCTCACTGCTAAAAAGAAAAAGAAAAAGAAAAAGAAAAAGAAAAAGAAAAAGAAAAAGAAAAAGAAAAAATTCAGGCTCTAAAGAGAATTCTCAATTTCTAACATGTTCATTCCCAAATTTTTTAAAAGCTTGATGGGTCACATTCGTTGTGTGCCAACATATGTGTCATTCCCATTGTTCATGGTGTTGTTAAAATAAGGAAGTATTGATAAATGCATGAAACAACAGAGTAACTGCATTATATAATAGAATTTCATTTGCAGTCATAAATGGTCATTTACAATTTTTTCAGACATGACTGTTTTATTCTATGCTTTGGTAATGGGCAGTGGGACAATCTTCCTCTCCTATTGTAAAAATTAATATTAATTTGTTTTGTTCAGAAAATCTACTGTAAGTTAAATAGCTCCATGGATTTAAAATTTTAAAGGATGAAATAAAGGATATACTCCACTTTGTTTTCTAAGATGAGAAATGCCCTTAGAAACGTCTCTTTGAGACATTTTCCTATAAGGTACTTGCTTTGAAATATGTTTCTGGAGTAGTGTTTCATTTATTTATTATTCAAAGTCTGTTTCCCATGTACCTGTAAGTGTCCCTTTTTAAGTAAATAACAGGGCAATTATAATTCAGCCGCCGCCACAGATCACAGGTCTCTTCCCCAGAGTTACAGCTGTGGACTGAATATGCTACTGTTATCTAAGACAAGTGGTAATTAAAAGTAAAGGTCTTATTCAGGAATGATTCCTTTCTGCACAGGCACTCATCAAATGCCAAATACGGCTGAAGAAGAAAAATTAATTCTCTAATTCAAAGTTCCAAATTTATGGACAGCTATTAAATCATAAATAAAGACCTCTCAAAGAAAGAGCTTGTGAGAAGCAGATCAAATAGACCAGACTCATCAAATAGACTACACTAAATATTTAATGGCATCTAAGATTACTGGCTTTGACAAGACAATGCTAACACCTTACTTGTTCATTTGGCTACTTGAATCTGACTTAATTTACTCAATGTTTTTTGTTTAAAGTCACTTTTTTTTCTGTTACTGCTTTCAAGTCTGCTTTCTTTGCAGCTACTAGAGTGATCTAAGTTTCATTTAACAACACCCAATCACTCCCAAAACTGTGTTGTTTTTTTATCTAGCCCTGGCATTCTGTCAGCTCCTGATCCATCATGACTGGGTAGGAAAATCAAGTTAGAAAATCCAGTATATGTGTTTGGTTTAATTAAATTAACTACACAGTTGAAAAAAAACCCCATAAAATCAAATGTACAGATAAATAAGCATTTTTATCAATAAGTTATTTGTCAAAATGCATTTTTATCTTTTGAATAACATGATAATATGCATTCAAATCTATCTGCTTGATAGTCAAATTTCATCATGACTCATACAAAATAATGTCAAATCATCCTTGAAAAAAGTTCTCATTATTTCAAAGAAGAAAATCTTTGACAAACTGTAGATGACAAAGTATTCTTTTTCTATCATAAAGTTTTATCAATCTGTTGTATCACATCAGTTAGGATAATACATTTTATTATAATTTAAAAATTAAAATGAAAACACTTTCTTTGCTTTTAAAGATAAAAGCAATCTGCACATAAAATACGTGAGTAGATAGAAAAGTTACTGAGGCTTGTAATATTTTAGTTAGTGCAGAAATTAAAGCACAGTTGTCAGTCTCTGCTCTACTCTTCTGTGTCTTTATAGCTGCATAAGAAGTAAATTGTTTGGACAAAGCTAATTGAGAGAGTTCAAAACAGAGGAAAACAAAGTAAACAATTCATTACAGCAAGTATCAACATTTTTCTCCCTAGTCCCTGACTATTTCATATATTCCCTTGAAGTTCTACAAAGATACACACACACACAGAAAATCTGTTAAATATTTAAGAGAAAGACAACAAATGCAAGAATGCTGAGACCACAGCTCATTTCTAAAAAAAATTAGCATCCCTGGGTGCATATGGTAGTAGTTATGACACTTAGTGTTTTGAAGATCACACATACTTGAAAATATGAGCTGGTGGTGCACGTCCAATCCTAAATCAGGTGCTGATCATCAGCGCTTTTGGAGGATGGCAAGAAACATCCACTGTTAGAGGTGCAATACTGCAGGTTCCCACTTTTCACTGGCTAAGAGGAAAGACAGAAGAAGAACCGACCTTGTTATAAAGCAAAGAAGAATCCTCAAGAGTGGTTATATCTTCTCTTTCAGCCCACAGAGGTAACAGTCTGTTCTGCCTTCCCAAAACTGCAATCAGGAACTGCTTGATATTTTTCCTCTTTTGGGAAGTTCGCAAAGTGTGGGAAAGGAGACCAATTCTGATACCATGCATTTCAAACATCTATGACTGCTTCTTTGAGGCATTAAACTGGAGAAATCAGTTTCTCAAGAATTAAGATAAAGATCTGCATTTGAGCTGAATCAGAGGAAAATACAGTGAAATCTCTCTGTGGTGCCCTCTTGTCAATCTTGATTTCTAATGGCACATACTTGAGCTGTGTAAGACAACACCAACATGTCAAACCAGCTGAGTCAGAACATTAACTCTCTTATCAGAAGATTAATAGGGTTTTTTTTGTAAATCTGGAACATCATCTTTCCATCTAGCCTAAATTTTAATCTAAGTATTACATTTGACTTAAAATCCATACATTTCATAAATTTTCACCTCATGAAAAATTTCAATAATTGAACAGGTTTTGTTGCAGCGTAAGCACAGCCTGGGACCAACAAAAGCAACGATTGCGCTCCTACTAGGCATGAGGAAATAAAGAAATGCCAATTCATGTGCAGTGACATGCATGGAAAATGATTACACAAATGAGATATCAATACCTCTAAAAAATAATTATTGTTATCATTGTTGGAAAAAAAATTGTGTATGTTTTGTGACAAAGGAATAAGATGAACGCTAGTGAAACACACCCTGCTTTGGACCCATATCTACAGCTGTTGTCTGGCAGCCTTTTCAGAGAGTGAGAGGTTACCACAGTTATCCCCTGCTGTATCCAGCCTCCTCCTTCCTTTTGTTTCCTCAAACAGCCCTGCTATCATTAAAAACGCCATCTCTGTGACAAGCTTGACAAGGGAACTTTGTCTTGTTTTCTGTCACACGGGGTCAAGGGAACAACCAGTTGGCCTTGCTCGTTTTGTTGGAAGAATTCATGTCCTTTTAGTGGAAATTCTGTTAGGACCTTTCAGAGCTTTGTTAGTCTTTGTTGAATTAGATACTGTCTCGCCTCTTGAGTCCTTTGTTCCCAAGATGGATGAAGAATTATTGTGATGTCCAGCTTGTTGCCTGTCACATTCATCACCCATTGATGGAGTCTTTGGCAGATAAATGTGATAAATAGCCAAAATTCCTTCATGATAGCTCAATGAGGAACGGAGGTCGCAAGCAGCAGTTCTTCAAGTTGGTTTACAGAACGCAAACTGTCTGTCTTGATCTTTAACTGGATCATCTGTTACTCATTCCAGTTAAATTCTAATACATAATTATCCTTTCCCACAAAGGATGTCCATAGGAGGACTTATGAAAGGGGACAGTGCATATTTGGTAAGTCACCGGGTTGCCATCAGTCATTCCCAGGCAAGGCCTGCTCACAATACTCACAATACCTCACGACTTTTTCATAGGCACTCTTGGATCTCTGCTTTCCATACTTATCTCCTTCCTGCTCTGCTAACCCAGTGAAACAGGGCAAAGCTGATTCAAGTGGAGAAGAAAAAAGGAGCAGCTTGGCTGGGATATCTGAGAAAGAGGGGCTCAGTGTAAGTGAGGTATCATTTGAACTCTAGAGAAGATGGAAAGACAGAAGAAATATATCCTCAGCACTTACCAGTAGTGGGGTTTTTGCATGTTTACTTTTTTCTGCTCACAATGTCTCCAGGGAAAAATATACCTGCATACAGCCTAAAGCGCAGTGGCCCTGCTCTGTGGCCACAAGATAATTTAAAAAAGAGGACTATTATCTTTGCTATAAGGTTTTTGAACCCATCTCCTAGTACATCTCCTTTGGCACCTGCGGAAGCACTTCCAAAGTGAAGCAATTTTGGTCACACTAAGGAATACAAGGAGCCAGCCAGGGCCCCTTCAGCAGGTAGAAGCTACACCTGCAATGACACCCTACATGAACTGAATTCTACAACACCACCATTACCATGAGTGTACCTCACCAGCTGTCTGCTCCAACAACTGCTGACATCACTCCACGCACTGTGAAAATGGAAAAGCTTTTACTGATAACAAGTTACTCCCTGAAGAGAAGCAACCCAAAATACGCAGGAAAATTATTAACCAGGTTTGGTAGGAGCAGGTTGTGTCACTTCTCTCTGAGTGGTCAGTAAACAAGCAGGAGAAATCAGATTCCATGTTTTTCTTTCACATTTGCCAGTTTTAATGTAAAACGTCATTGCTGGTAAACATGAATTCTTTCTCTTTTGATCTTCTGCCTCTACTCGTTTCCCACCTACCCAACCTTCCACTGCCCTTGTAATGCAGCCCTGCCAGTCTGTATTAAGACATTTAAAGGATTGGGGAAAGAGAAGAAGAGGTGGCTACACAGCCTTGCCTACCATTCTCAAGCTAAACTTCAAAGAGCATTTCCCCTATACCCCCTGTGAACAGTCAAATCATATACACAGGTGTGGCTATTTGCAGGGGCAATGAGAGTTCACTTAGATGCTCTGAGGAATTTTCAATTAACACCATCTTCCAGAGTAGATGACCTATGATGTGGAATCTAAATATGAGGGGGAAAAATGCCATACTAAAGCAGTGGCTGCACAGAAGCTGCAAAGAGGCCCACTGGCAGCCTGTTGGGCACAGGGTAGCTGCTTCTTGGGTATCCAGATTCAAAAAGCCCTCATGAAGCCCTTTGGCAGCTTGCAGATGTGGACACTTGAGGTGTCCCTGGTGTAGACATTTGCAGTGGGTCCACCTTTGAGATGGCTCACCAATAATACTGAAGAAAATAAGACAAAAATAATTAAACTGTTATCTACTTGTCTTCTTAAAACAACCTGGAAAGCCTTAGCAAAGGTGAGATTTCAGCCAGGTCAGAGAAAACACTGAGATACAGGCACAGGTGGTCATGGATGGTGAAATGGGTTTGCAGCTTGGCAAGGTGTTTACAGTAATCTACAAAGCCAAATAACACTTTCCAGGCTAAGATACCTGTTAAATTCACAGAGCTTGCAAGTCAGCCTAGTCTGTGGTCAAAGGAACATGGAGTTTTTTTATGCCACTGTCCTGAAATACAACAGAACATGGTGGGCAAAACATGGAAATGCTAACTGTGTTTTATTCTGTGACCTCCAGGTCAGGCAGGAGGGAGTGAAACTAGGTTAACTGAAACAGAAGGAAATATTTATGTGAACCCTGGTGAACTGGAACAGCTGAGTCTTACAGGCCTGTAATCTGAGCATCAGCACAAAATGAAAGGGACAGTCGGAGTGGCAAGGACTGAGGCAGCCAGCAATCCCCTTTTGCTTTTTTTCCTAAAACCATTATTCAGAAAAAGTATCTTGAGGAAACAGTGGTAGTTACAGAAATGCACAGGCCAAGGTTACAGATCAAATAGCGGCCAGAGCTGGCAACAAGCAAAGCATTTCTGAGTCAAAACACACTCAGCAAGGACTTTATGGAGAATCTTCAACACATCCACAGGGGCTAAGCAGATACAACAGGAACATCCAGAAAAATTTGCTGCAGTGGAAATGAACTGCAATCTATCATCTATAATTCTCCCTGCATAAAAAGAAATCCAATTGTCTGAAAACATGAGGCAGCAGAAACTGAGCTGATATTTTAATTTAATTCACTTCAGTTCACCTTATTGACTTCAACAGTATGCAGAACACTATCTTTTATCACTCAAGTGTCACTGTTCTTCATTTTTTGCATAGTGAATATGGTTATGGTTATTGATGTGCTTATGAAATATGCACTTAGATTTCTTCATAGCTTGCCTGGATGTGTGCCTGTGGATATCAAAAATTGTTCCGTGGTGGATGGATGGGGGTTTTGGGGGAAAATTGAGGTGGTTTCAGGGGGAACTAGGTAGGCCACCCTAATAAAACCAAGCTTCACAAGGTCACAGACCTTTTTCTTTGCAAAGTTCACTGCTGTTGTGGAGCCTATAATGTCATCATATTTTTGAAGAAGTGCTCTATTTATTCCATTTAATTGGCACATTCTGGCAGGAGTGATTATGTTGTTCTCCTCACTCTCCATTACAGACNTTTTTTTTTTTTTTTTTTTTTTTTTTTTCTGAAAAAGGAGGTCTGAAAGTCCAGGTTACTGTGCAGAGACCAGGCTTTGCTTTCTGCCATGCCTGAGCCTGTGGGTCAGCTCATAGCTCATGCAGTATCTCAGCCACTGCCAGAACATCAGCAGAGTGTCCTGCCTGGCCTTCAGTAAAAGCCAACACCCACCCTGGAGAACTGTGCTCCCTTCTTGAGTGGATTCAGCTGCTTGCCTCAAACTGCAGAGGTGTTGGGGTTTGCCTGGGTTTTTTCATTGTCTTTCTTTTCTGCTCAGTCAGCTATGATTTGGAACAAGAAGGAGGGCGCTCACAAGGACCTCAGCAATGTTCATTCCCAAGAATCTGCTCCTTTTGCACCTTTTAGTTTCACCACTAGATGGAAGCGTCGACCTCCGGAGTTATCGCGTTAGACTCCGGCCATGCAGCGGCACACACGAGCTTCCCAAGTGGCGTGGTTTTTTACCTGCACTAAGTCAGATATTGAGATAACAATATTCTCTGGGCTCAAACATTTCTGTAGCTCGTACGCAGAAGGTATAAAACTGTATAAACTTCCCAGGTGTGGTGGTATTCTTAGAGAAAACTATAGAGATTACTACAGTTGTATCTGCACAGGTGATATGAAGCCAGATAGGATTGGCGATGGATAAACAAAGGGAAGGGAACGAAATCACTCCTTCCCTCCAGTCTTAGTACAGGAGGTAATCCCTGGTGGTTTATAGCTGGGCTTACACTGAGATCCCCGGGGCAGCCCTGAGTTCCCAGGATATAACATAAAGAGGAGCCATAGATTCCAATTTTCCCTCAACATTTTGGGCTGCAAGCACCACAGAAATGAAGAGTGAGTTTTCAATTGTTGCTATAAGAAATTACTTGCCAAGTGTTTCTCATGAGTGAATACTTTTTAATGTCTTATTTCTGAGAAGCTCAATGTGAATTTTTGTGTTACGGATTCAAGGTGCTTATGACACATGGCTCTCATGGGAATATTCTCTGACTGAGGAATTAGTTCCCAGTAATGGGATATGAACTGATGAATACTCACAATTATGAACTCAGAGTTTGCTTCTGCAGAAAACTCATGTTGGCTCTTAGCCAGTATCAGTGAGATCAATAGGAGAAATTCCTGCTCCCTAATGCCAAGCCAGATGCTGAGAACGCCACTGCTTTAGGAGACAGTAAATTCATTTCAATACTTAGACAAAGCAAACAGAAAACACAGTTTATAGGAATTTGCTTAGAGAGTCAGAAGACTGTTTGTGAAAAGATTTTCTGATGCTCATGCAGTTTTAGTCCTTACTTTCATAAGCCTATAGAAAGCTTTTTCCTTGCTCTTCAATTTTTTTTTTTAATAAAAGTGCATGTATCTGACATGATCTTGCTGTATATCTATGACTGTTCTCACACATAGTGCCACAGCTGTAATTTCTGTAGTGGTGCTGAATTCAGCACAGTTTAGGTTAGACGTTATGCTTCTACATCTATGCAGGAACATCAGAGAGTGAAAGGTTAGACCCACCCCTGCTCTGAAGGCAGCAGACATGGCATGGATTACATCTACCTAAATAAATTCTCTTTTTTCTCCCCAGAATATCTGGGTTTGCCTTCTATGCCAGCTGGAGAGACTGTGCTCTTGCCCAGATTGTGTTGTTAGCTGTTTAGTGGAGCTCTCGAGGGTACAATACAAAACTGCCCAAAAGCACATAGCCAGTGTGGGCTATCACAACCTGATCATGAGTGCACAGGGACATGGGTCTGTTCCTTCCAACAGTCCAGGCACACCTCTTAAAGGCTGGGCCCTGAGCTGGTGTAGACAAGTTAATTCAAGGGATTTACTCACATTCATTGGAGTCAAGGATTTGGTACACACTAGAACAGATCAGAACTGGTTAGGAGAAAAAAAAACCCTATGGATTTATTTTCATTATAAAATACCTGGAAATTTCATATTGCCATTTGTAAATAGATTGTGTGTAACACAGAGAGCATATTTTATATGGTTACAAGGAAAGGAAGAAGCTATGGCTGAATAAAAAAAAATAAAGAAAACACAGAACCCCAACTGATAGGAATTGTGAGTAGGTGCACTATCAGAAAACACTCTGAATTAATATCTGAAATTAAATGCACATCAGATTGCCAGTGTCTCTATAAGTAGTGCCATTTACTGTGAAAGCCCTTTGGAGGAAAAAAGCAACAGTCTCATTCTCAGCAGTATCAGTAGTGACTGATGGATGATGTCACTATTTCATCACCTCCTATTGTGGCAGGAATTGTCTATATTGAATGGAAAACTGTAAATAATAAATATGTAGTGAGTTTCTATAAACAGCACCTTTTTGTCATACTGATCATTTTCAGTTTTCTGTGATTTGCAGACGCCTGAGATTTTGCAAGTGGAAAATCCACAGAGAGAGGAAGCTGCTATATGTGAAGAGGTGAGAATGCCAGTCTGATGATTATAACTTTAATACCTAATTGATTTAAGTTTTATTTTAATCTATAGCTATAACATAGACTATATATAACTATAACATAGTCACGTAAACATTCATTTAATGGGCCAAATTTTTGAATATTTTTCATCTTTTTATAAGCCAACTTCTGCCTAGTCATGCACCAGATTCAGTAGATTCACAATCTGTTCCTGAATTTAATTACTAATAAAGGTGTCTGCAGAAAACTTTTTTGGATTGCTGAGTTTTACAAATTTTAATGTCATTTTACCAGCCAGAGATACAAGTTAAAGGCTTCACTGGTTCCAATGTCTGATACAATTAGGTTAATGGCATGAAGCCACTGGAGTGTGTGGATGCAGGCAGACTGCTCTGTGCCCAGGAGTCAGAGCCATGGTCATATTTGCCCTTGCTATCAAAGAGAAGAGAACAGCAATGACAACAGTTGCTAGAAGGATCTTTCTAGAAATAAAAACTGGCAGGCTCTCCTTGTATTCTCATGCCCATAGGCAGCTGTCCTACAAAGTGCTCACACTTCCTAGAAATTTCAGCAGGCTTTTCTAGGCACTGACAGAGAACTTTTCAGGGAATAAAACAAAATAAAACAAACAAAAAACCAACAACAAAGAAACAGTTTGGTCTAATGAAAGACACGTAATGCTGTGCTCTTCATGTCTGAGTCTTTCCTTATGTAGGCAATAGCATGAGAACATTAGGAGAGATCACAATGAGGCCTCTCTGTGAGTGGGAACTCATCTCAAATGACTTTCACACCCCTAGAAAAGTCCTTAACTTGTTAAACTTCTGGCAGCGGCTTTCTAAGTATTCGGGTTTTCTCCCTCATTTTCTTCCAGCTCATCACCTCCATTTTTGTGAAATTCTTTCTTTAGTTTCTATCCACCTGCTTCCAAGCTGTGTTCTAATTCAGCTGTAACAAACTCAGTATTGGAATAGTGGGCTAATTGTCATCCTCAACCACTGTTCTGGCTATATAATGGCTTATCTCATTTATCATGCTCATTTGGGCCCAAGATTAAAGACACCAAGTTTAATGTCACAGATATCTGTGTACTACTACCATAAAGGTTCTTCTTTGACAGATGTGTAGTACAGGGAGTTTCTGCCTTGAACTGTCCCCTCCATCATGTGGACCTGCCTGTGGATTAAGTAGAAATTATTAAAAAGTGTTACTGAGAAAGAGCCTGAGGTGTGCACATATATATATATATATATATGTATATATATATATACACACACACATGAAGCTTATTATCCTGAGTGCAGTCAGATTTCACCTATTTATAGACTGCTTTAAAATTTTTCTCTTTTCCACAATGAAAAAAACAATGACTCTCAGTCATAATCCTGTTCTTGTGCAATGCAGAAAAGAAGGGGGCTAGGAGGGACTGCAAAACACACAGCAGATTAGGGGGAACATTAGTGAGATGAATGATCATGATGTGACCACTCATACAAGCGTCAGACTCTGCTTTTTCACGGGCACTGAAGGCCACACTATCCAGTCTGTTAGGGATGTTCCCTGCTGCATAAGCATGAAAAAATTTCAAATAGAGCCTTAAAGGAGCTAGAGATAGCTAGAGAGAACTCCTTAATGTAAACCTGTCCTGGTTTCGGCTGGAAAAGAATTCATTATGTTCACAGGAACACTATGAAGGTGGAAGGAAGGTAAGTGGATATTATATGGCTCAGGTCCCAAAATAGTCTGTGTTCACAAGGCCTGCACCCAGTTTCACAAACCTTGTTTCAGATTCACTATTGCATCTGCAACATTCAGTCAGCATGATTTGGGACCTGAACTGCAAAGTCCACATGGCTTGGGAATGTTCCCATCAGCTGTGGAATCTCAGAACTGTGCTCCATTCCTTCATAGATACATACCTTCCAACATCTTCCTTCCACAGCCATGGATGGAAGAATGTTAGACAAGGATATCTGTCAGCACCACAGGATTGAAGGTCACATCAAGGACATTTAATTGTGAGGTGGGAAAGGAAGCACTTGATAGCTTTTTAGTAGCCAAGCTTAGAATCCCACTGAGAAAAGCTGGAGCGGAATTCTAATTCTGTACAGGTAGCCCCTTTCTTCTTGTACCCACGCGTAACTTCAAACCAGCAGGAAAAGAATCCCATCACTTAAAGAGATATATTCTTACAAAATATCACTTCACTGCTGGAACTCAAATGCCTCCAGAAGACCTGAGGCATGTGACTCCTACAAATTTTGTTTTGTAAAATGAAAGTCAGATAAACACCATTAGCACCTTGTCACACATCACCTGCCTTCTTTGCAGCTGCTTTCCATGTGCCCAGCCACCCTGCTGGAATTGGTCAGCTGACCCCTGAATATCAATAAAAGCTCATGTAATAACATGACATATATGTATAAATACAATGCAGCATTCCAACAGACTGCTTGTTTGGTCATTGTCATCTAGATTTGAATTATGTGAATTTTCTGGTTCAGGGCACAAAATCCACCTTGCAGGCGCATACATGGGATATTGGTTTCACTAACTCTAAATGGTGATAGAAGCTGTTTAAGATACACCCAAAAGCAGGTTGCCTACCACTTGGAAGTGAACAAATTCCTCTGCAGATGACTCAGAACACCTGTTTCTCTTCCCTGACTTTGAAGGAAGTCCAGAAGGATACGTGTCACATCCTGGGTGTCTAAACTTCACCACATGGACCGCTTGCCCATGAATCTTCTCCAAGAACCTCTGATATGTGGGCGAGAGGGAGGTCTCCTAACACACACTCCAGTGCTGTTCAGGGCAGCAGACAGACAGCCCACAGCCAAGGGTCCTGCTGCAACAGCCACAGAGATCCTCCATCCCTTGTTCCCTGGGCAGGGCACTCAGGATCAGGGGAGCTCCTTTCTATGCAAGGGGTTTTTGCCAAGCTGCCATGCAGACGAGTGAGGGCTGGACTTCAGACATTTCTTAATTGAATGGAAAAAGAAAAGAAAGCCAAGTTGTAACTGAGAAGCAGTTCTAAAATTAGTTCAAATAACAGTATGATGAATGTCGTGTAAAGGTTTCCTCTTATAACCAGATCTGTATAAATAGTGAGAAAAGCAAATAGAAATCTCTCTTGCTATAGACTAAGTAAATATTCTGCTACTGAAGATGCTGTGGAAAGCTGAGGGTTTGGGGTTTTTTTCAAATAAAAATGTCAGATTAGCAGCAGGATTCCTAGTCTTTCAGATTTCACTAACATATGCAAAACAACAAAGACAGCATTCTTACAACTCTTCATATCTTGTTAGTACAGTGTGAATTTTACCTATCCCTTCAACAGAGCTATCAACCTTCTCAACGCCTGGCATGATCGAACTTTAACCAGGCACCTGCTCTGTGGGAAGGTTGGCTTCCCTTTGTCCAGCCCTCTGCCCCTCCCACAAGGTGGATAGATATGCCTGTGCTCTTCGGTCAGTCCCAGTAGAAGAGAAACTACAACAGATAAACCACTCTATAGTTACTGGACAGTAAACCACTGCTATTTTTTTATTGGCTGGAGAAATATTCCAGTAGATGGTTCCCTGAGCCATCTACTACACTTCCTACAACCATCGCAAAACTAGTCAATGGCTACACTGTAAGCTTCCACCATTATCACCCATTAAAATTCTTCCTTACTTACAGAATGTTTAAACACGTGTTATTATATCATGGCTGATATAATCATGGCTGACCATGTGGGCGGGGAGGTGAATAAGACTTTTTTGGTCCATTTACTTCTTCCACTGCCCAAAAACTTTGCCAAAAACACAGGAAAGGAAGCAATCACTCAAACAATCCAATAAACATTTTCTTCATGTGGGTGATCTCATGATACCGCAACCACAGTAACTATAGTATTTACTAAATGAAACTTTTCTTCCTCAGATAAATGATCTTATCCCACAAGAAATGTTTATCTAGCAGAAGTAGGCAGTATTCTGAGGCAGTTACATTCACTGCAGTTTATAGGTAGCATTATAAGGGTCCTTCAAGAATAAGGAATTTTGAAGTATCTGTGGAGAATACTATAGAGAATATCATAAGCTTGGAGACAGTTTCCCTACCACCCACATGTAGGCCTCTCTTTTAATTATTATGAGAGGCACCGTACAATGCGAATTACCCTGAAGGTGCCTGTCTTTCTCCATTAACTAAGGCAGGCAGATGCCCAGGTCTGCTTAGCTCCTTCACTTAAGAGTGCTCTGAAGATGTCTATTGTTAAGCAAAATTCATTCTGTCCAATACCTGTTCAATAAGGTTGCTGCTTACCTTGGGTGCAAAATGGAGCTGCACACACATCTTCACTCAGAGAATGGCTCCCTGCTTTCAGAGACAGAAAACTTCTCTTCTCTTTCAAATCTTCTTTCAGACAAGTCATTTCCTTTAAATATTCTCCAAATGTAGTCTACTCCATTATCTTGTGCTTGTCCTCTGGGGTAGTGACTCATGCCTCTCATTTTTACCTAGAAGGCAACACTATTTGGTTCTTTGGACAAAACCCACCTATCTCTCTCATATGTACACAACACAGATTTGTGTAGAGGGAGAATGGAAGAAGAAGAAGAAGAAGAAGGTGACACAGCCTTTGCTTTTAGAAGTACATATTGTCCTCTGCTCCAGCACTCCCTTATACTCAATATTTTCCAAACTTCAGCTGACTTTATGAGGACAATATACAGATGTTGGAACTCACAGTAAGAAGTATTTCTGCTATGCCTTCCTGAGAGCACCAAGAAAACCAGTGAAGTTTTGAAGAAGATGAACAAACAGGGTAGAAATACTGAAGATGAGATAAAGGAGGTCAATGTGTGGCAATTAAAAAAAAAAAGGATATTTTAAAAAAAGTAATCTCCTTAGGGCCACAAGTCAACATAAAAGACAGAAGATGGAGATCTACATGAAAACTGGAGGAAGACAGAGGAATGGTGAAACCTTGGATGGTATAAGAACACTCTGCTTTTCTATCAACCACTCCTCCCTTTCTCACATGCTGAAGAGCTCCTTATCCTCTGCAACTGACATTTGAACTGAAGGCTCATATATAGAGCAACAAAAGAGATGCAGATTTTGAAGACTACTGAGCATCTGCATTGTCTGTGAAGAGTAAGCACTGAACATCCAATCAGTTTTATGTGGGAACCTAAACACAGATGTAGACACCTAACTTTAAATGGATGAGACTGAAAGTGATTGTCTAAATGTAGGATGAGATTTTATTTGATAAATCCCAGATGAGTAAACTTGGCATCTTTATCATTACTCCATGAACGGACTTACTGAAGAGTATTTATGGGAGCAACTTTTGGACAAGCTGAAATAACTTGTAAAACTTATTTTCACATCCTTTAAGCAAAGACAAGTGCTGAAAATTATCTATTTGACTTCTTCCTTTGGCAGACTTGGAATAAAATTTTTATAAGTTCTTAGACCCTTTTAGTCTTAAGAAAAGACTTTTTGTGGTCTTCATATCTATAGCTTTATCATGGAAAATATCTGAAAAAGAACTATTTATGAGATCAGTCCTGCAAACACAGAATGCTGTTCATAGTACACAGCAGTACCATTTTCTGAACAGATGAAAGTAATGAACAGTGTTGCCTTAGAGTTAAGATCAATGTTGCATTTTCAGACAATGAACCTTAACTGTTCCTTTGGTTCCATGAAACTCTGTTTTGTCCTGAATCCATATCTAAACCATTTCATGGAAGTCACACACCATTTATTTGAGTATAAACAACATTCCTCAGACAGGGACATGCTGATCAGCTTCCTCAAATATCAAGTTAAAGAGAAATGATGAATTCATTCCTTATTCTCCAAGGAGTGGCATTTTTTTACATGCTGACATGCTGTGATGAGAACTTTATGATGCATAGCAGACTGGCTCTAATACCACTTGATCCTTCATAAATTAAGAGGCAAGAGGCAGCAGCCTATCGTGTAACTCCATTACTGGGATTTGGATTAACAGTATCTTGCAACATGTTATTGTCCTTCTTTCAGCTGCTACATGTTAGGTGCCTTGAGAATAGCTTTTGGAAACCTTTTCCCAAGTCGTCTTTTTACTGCCATCTGGGCTCTCTGAAAAGATCTATTTGCCACTGAGCTCCAAGGGCCCAGGTCTGGGGGGAAATCCAGGAATCAGCAGAGAAAAGAAGTAAGTTTAGAAAGAAACTTTCCTATTTCATGTCCATCTGTATTGCAAAACCTGATCATGACTAGTAAAGTAAATGCTTTTATTTGCACCAATATTTCTAAGTTCACCTGTAAAGATTTTACCTGTTGTACTCTGGCAATGTCTGCTTTCACAGGAGATCTGTTACAGTAGGTATAGCAGCGGGAACAATTACAGTCAGACCTTTCTCTTTCATCTCTGAGAGTTGATGTGTTTTAAAAGCTTGAATGCAGTTTGCATTCTCCTGGGCTGTGGAAGATTCCTCGGGTTCTGGAGGCTTCCTATGGGTTATGGGGCTTTTTGTGTCACCACACCCCTCCCAGCCTGGATCACACCGCCCCTGTACACCCGGCACACCGGCCACGTGAAACTTTATAGGAACCAGTAAAATAACTGGTGAGCAGGGAAGTGAGGGTTTAGCCCTCCTCTTCCCTCTGCCACAACAGAGGAGCCAGACTGATACTGTTATTGCAGCTGTGGCCCCAAGGGAAACCAGGCAGAGGGCCAGTGGGACCAGCAGGGCTTTGCAGAGCCAGGCCAAATCCTGTAGCATGATGGAGAGAGGATACATTTCAATCTTACTGTCATGAACAGGACCTTCTTCTTCCTGAAAGACAGAACATTTGAATACAGATGGGTTTCCTTTCACTTTGATTTGTGCATCAAACAGCTTGGAGCTGACAGGAGCAATTGGCAGCTTTGATAGTTGGATGTTGCCTCTGATGTGTTTTCTACAGTGATCTGCGTACAGGATGATACCTATAAATCACTGGAGGACAGCTCCAGGCAGCAGTCACTGGTATGGAGGTTTTGGCAGATTCACCAACAAGTTTTGCTACATCAAAACCCATGACTGAGGTACATCAGAGCTGAGGACAGCAGCCATTAGATGCTCCATCACCTACACAGTGCAGAATTCCACGGGGAGTGAAATCACTTGGAGTGTAACTGCTACCAAGACAGCTTTCTTGCTTCATAAGGATTTTTTTTTCCTCACCACTAGCTATGTGATGCCCCTAGAATGCTGCTAGAATGTGTAGAAATCATAAAATCAGCCACATTTTCTCACAGCCAAACTGCTGGACAATAAGAAGTGGGTTAAGTTCTGATCCACTTTGTACACTCCTATGATCCCTGCCCTTACAACATATCAAAGTTGCATCTGGAGATAAATCACAGAAGTGTCATTAGAAGTGCGTCCTGTCCTTATGCTTTTCTTAAACGTCTGCTTCTGGCTACTAGATGAGAGAGACGCTGAGCTAAATGGATCTTGGATATGACCTAGGACAACTATTCCAATAGCTTCTAATAAAAGAAGATTGTGGAGCAGCCAGGGAATCCAGGAGGCACTGCAGTTGGAAGGAAAGGCACTCGTGTACTTCAGCAATGGGCAGCCATCCAAAGCACTAAGGTAGATGGAAGGCAATAAACTCTGGAGATAAGCAGATGGCTCTCAGGCTACAGAATGAGTTTACAACCAATACTAATGGTCTTAAGCTTTTTTGTGAACTTCTTGCAAAATGCTAGAGCCAGTTATTACATGTCTGAGCTTCTTAAACTTCAAAGATTTTTTTTTAAAGTTGATTTACACAAGCCAAAAAAACTTATGTAATTTTCAGTTAAAACTTGCAGACCACATAAATAGCATCCAAATTTCTTTCCTAATAATCCTTTATGGCTAATGGGGTTTTGGGCTAAGTTTCTGCCCTTTATACTTTTATTTGGCCCAGTTACAATTCTGCAAATCTTTCAGTGTAGTTTGAGAACAGAAGCAGAAGTGAAATTGAATCTGGGCTGCTGGGGTCCTGTCCTCTATTTTGGAGGAGCCATCCACTGCCAGCCATGCTGTTCTGTCCCTTTCTTTTGTCTTGCTGCTGGACTTTCTGCAAGGAGAAGTTGAGTCTGTCCAGGAAAGTAATGTGTCTGAGGACGAACCATTCCTTTCTTTTGCCAGGCTGGTTCTGAGCCAGATCAGATCCTTCAAATTCTCCAGGTGGTGTGGAGATGAGGAAGTGCACATGCACAGTCAGGGACAGGAGAGAAGGGCAGACGTGCATCCTCCCTTTAGCTGAGTGTTAGCTCCTGAGTGGCTCTGCTGCACAAGAATGAGAACTCCTGGCTCTGTGAATCACTGGATGATGCAGCTGAGAGGTTTGGTTGAGACCTTCAGTATGATCCATAAACTCTCAGAAAAGACCATCCTGGTAGAAATGGATGAACCAGAAAACTGGGAAAGTTTACTCTTTCAGTGGTTTACCAGCTCTGATAAGACATGAAAAAACTACCTGGCCCATATTTTGGGGCAGAGTGTTTTTATTTCAGTCCCAGATTTTCTTCCTAGGGTTCCTGTACAAGACCCTGCTTTCATCCCTTGACAGGTTCTGGTAGAATCATTGCATTCTTTGGGTTGGAAAGGACCTTAAAGATCATTTAGCTCCAACCCCTCTGCTATGGGCATGGAAAACTTCCACTGCACCAGGTTGCTCAAAGCCCCATTCAACCCAGCCCTGAACATTTCATCATTGCCTTCTAATATTCTTAACATAGGAAGAGAGATCACATACTCAAGGCTGCTCTCAGCATGAGAGAAGGGATATAGCAGCCCCAGCCTCAGTCTAACAAGGGAGGGGAAAGGAAGGCTTCACAAAGCCACCGGACACAGGAGCTCCTACACCAGCCAGAGCAAGTGGGGCTTTTACATCTCCCTCTGCACCAGTAAAGCTACTTCAGAAGAATCTCAGAAGTAGAAACAGAATCAAATATCTTCTATCAAAAATTGCTTACGTTTTATTCCAGTGATCCACTTCAGTGTGTTTACCATAGTTTAGATTATGCATAAAATAAGCATTCTTGATGCTGGTTTGATAAGTCAGTGGCTAAAATTCACAGCTACAGGATGAAAGGCTTTAGTAAAAACATTTAAACCTAGTAGAACCATCTGACTGCCAATCTTATGATTAAAAATTTGTATCACAGGTAATTCAAAACTTATTTTTTTAAATGTGGTAGAGCAATTAGGAAATAAAATCTCCCTTGGAGATCCAACAGTGTTTTAAATGTAGCTGCTTTTCAGAGTAAAAAGTTTTACTGTCATGACCAGCTGGAAAGGAAAAAAACCCTGAAGATCATTTTCAATTTCAGAAGAGTCTACATGTAAAAGGTGCTGTAATTTTACTGCTGCTACCATAGGGGCTTAATCTTTCCTCTTTGAACATCAATGGATACAGGATTGGCCCTTGAAAATAAACGTTTTCTCTGCCTTGTAAATCACACTATTTCATGAAAAAACTTCATTTAATAGGAGTTGTCATGGTTACCAATGTAGGAGTGTTTTTCTGACTATAGTAATAATTCACTGAGTATATGTAAAGGGTTCAGAACAGTCACCAGAAGCCAGAACTGTCTCACTGACCTCATAAAAGTGACAGCAAGTCCATTGTCTGCTTTCCTGGTATACTTTTCACACGTGGCACCCCATGACACTGGCTAGCACTTCTTTAAATGTGTCAACTGAAACATTTCCACTGCGCTTTAGTGGATATGTGCCAGTACACTCTTAGCACTTCCATCAACAGAGGCACAAGGCAAACACTCAAGCATCACCAGACTCATACTCTGACTCAAGCATTGTCTCCCTACCTCAGCAAGTCCACAGAAGTCATCTCCATACTCTGTCAGCCAGCACAGATCAGAGTAGTCTCTGGCCAAATGGCCTAAGAGTACTGGGAAATGTGTGCATTTTTATGCCTTCATCCACCCACTGATACCTTGAAAGCACCACTCTAGTCCTAGAGAAGGTAGAGATGGATTTGTTTGGACTGTGCTGGTGCTCTCTCTTCTTGCACCAAAGAAGAGGTGCAGAGTAACACTACCAGCAGGTGACCAGAAAAAGTGGAATTCAAGTGCATGACCTCCACCTGCCTTCACACAACCATGGCATGTAGGCCTTGTACACCGAGCTTTCCACCGTCGGGGCTGCCCAAACTGGTGCTAAGCCCTTCTAAGTTCCCGCACACCAGTAAGGGCTGGGTCAGAGTTTGCAGCAAAGGTTCACCTCTCATGCTTTATCAAGGATGTCAGGACTGGTCAGTGCACTCACAGAGCTTGGGGACTGATTCAACATTGCCTGGCACAGAGCCACTGCCCTAAGGTCCAGTCCTGAGTGATGGTCCTGGCCCCAGCACACAGCAAACCACTGATTACAACCACTGGAAGGATCTGCCCGAATGGGATCATTTTAATGTGAGGGCAACATTAATCCCTAATGTCCATAATACAGAGTCACCTCAACCTTACTTCCCTTGGAAAGGGCTTTTCATCACCCACATTGGTCAAGCCTGAACAGTGATGGGATGCAGCTCCGCTTCCCCTTGTATTCTCATAGAGTTCTGGGCTTTGGGATGATACTGAAAAAGACTCCAAACAGTCAGGTTTTTATAACAGTTGTTGCTGAGTGCTAGAAGTTTTCCATAAAAACATTAATATACTAGAACTCAAGTGAAAAAGAGCAATTTGCTTATAAAATGAGTATTTGTTGTAGTGTACCGTGAATTTGGGTAGGAGTGCGCGTGCTACAGTTTTAAAATAAAACTTAAAAGAGCAGGACCAGGGAACCAAGCTCCCTTAAACTTCACTGAAAACCCTCGCTCGCCTTAGTGCTTTGAAGAAATAGCTTTTTATTACATAGTTGTATTTTACCTCAAAATTGTAGAATTTTAGGAGGTTGGGTGTCTGGCTTGAGACCTACCACAAATGAAACTGACCTTATCATAACCTTTAAAAATCCAAACAATCCAACAGTCTATGTGAGAAACTGCCACAACTATTTTGGCAACATTTACCAGTCTAAAAGTCAGCCTTTTAGGGCTGACCTAGCATGAAGAGTGAACCACATGCCAAGCCATAATCTTCCTCCTCCTTCCAAAACTGCAATTGTCTCATTTTTTTTTAAACCACAACCCAGTGCCTTAAGTCCAGCAGCGAATGTTAACAAAGCCTTGACCTGCAGAGGGCTAATTTCCACGGGGACCATTAAAGGAGAAAAACTTTTCTATAAATGCCAGATTCTGTAAACTGAGAAGTTCATCACTGCAATACCTAGAGTAGAGTGGAAAGTGCCAGGAATAGAACCCAGAACCCCTTATTGAGATTCTGCCTCTAGAGTCAGGTAGCAGAGGGTGGAGACAGCAAACTTGAAAAGTTTTAGTTGGGAACGAAAAATCCCATCCTTTAGCATCTTTGTTATTTCCTTGTCTATGGTAGTGAATGCTCTGCTAAGCTAGGTTCTTGGTCTGTCTCTCAAAAGCTACGAGGACTCTCTAATTTATAGCATAATGCCAGAAGGAACTACAGTGACATCTGTCCCCTTTTGTTTTGGAATTGCACAGAAAAAGAGAGATATTAAAAACGCTGCATGAAAAGAAAATAATTGAGTGCTTTTCCCCCAACAGAACCCCCCTATCACCAAAATTTCAGTTCCATGAGAAGGGACACATTTTTCTCCTCTCCCCCTACCCTGCTACAGTCTTTTGCTCACATTCCATCCTCCCGGCTGGTGCAGGAAAGATGATACCCCAGCAGACAGAACTCAGGGACCAGAAAAGATATTGAAATTTGAATCCAAGTGTGGATTGATCAGGGAAATGGATGCTTTTCCTTCCCCTTCTTTTAGTCCCTGTATGATCCAATGGGGTTCATCTTTCAGCTTTCCAGTGTACCTTTCCTCAGCTGGAGGCTGCAGCTATTGCTGTCCTGCACCGTGCTCTCAGTTACTGAGACCATTGTGTGTTGAAGGAGGATCTTGTGCCCGCATTTTCTTCTGTGAGGACAGAGGTTATAGCAGATGGAGGTTGCAGTTAGGTGGGGCTTAACTTTGCTAATACAAGCTAAACTAGTTAACCTTGAGCAATTTGCACACACCAACCCAGATACACTGCAAATTTCCTTTGGAAGGCAGACACCTCCTAATTACCCACTGTGTAGGACTTACCATGAGAACAGATTTGAACACAGTCCTAAAAATTGGCTTTACATTCTCTTTTAAGTACCTTAGGTCATAGTTTAGATCTGGATCTAGGCAAGTAGGAGCAAGAGAACTTCCCAAAGAACTAATGTTCTTTTCACATCCTCAGTGTTTGGTTTTGACAACAGAATGCTTTACTTTTTTGGCATCTTTGAAGATCCAAAGTCTCCTGTCACTTTTGTCTCTGGGTTCTGACCACCACTGCTATTAAATGAAAGGCTTTGAAATTTGAGGAAATTTTAATTAGAAATATTTTCACTAATATCTTTGTCTTTAAACTGATGTCACAGCATCATAAGTATAATGAAGTAATTAAAAATTTAACTTCTTTTTTTTCAAGAAATAGTAGAGAGGACATAATGTGACGTACAGGTAACAGAGAAAATCTAAGGGGCAGGAGTTAACACCTCATTCATTAAAATCTTTTAAATGCTTGGAATTTAATGCAGAGAAGTCTCCTTTTCACTATAATTATGCGAAAGACCAGAATAAAACAGAGTTAAATGGGGCAAATATATAAATAAGAGAACCCAAAGTTTGTGGTAGCTTTACTTACTATCTTAATTATATATTTCCTTTGAATGTTTCTTTTTTTCCCTCCCTGGGACAGATGGAATAAATTAATCTTAAATGCAGCATAAAATCTATTCCAGATCCCCTCATATGCCAGTGTTTAAACAAAACTAACTAGAATAATAAAAGTCAGAAATGGAAAAGATCTATTAGCTGACCACCTAAAATTTTATATACAGAAATGTATCAATTTAACTAAACCTATTTCTAAATATTTAAGGAGGTTTGGTTACATCTTAAATCAGTTCAACGGTGGCTAGAGTCAGTTTATTTCACTTTGAAACCACTCTTAGGAGCAAATAAAAGTGACCTGCTTTTAAGCACAGTTGCACTAGCTAAATAAATGCATGTGTGTAGGCTAAGAACCAAAGAGACAAGCAGGTCTGTCCGATCCTGGTAACAGAGACTACCAATACCACTTCTGTGGGGCTCAGGGTTGTCTGTGGCCATTGCAGTGATGGAGAATAAAATGTTTACCCAAAACAGAGCCCTGAGTTGGGAATCAAGAATTGTTGTCTCAGTTTTGCCTCTGTCTAGCCTTGGGGGAATCTCCTAACGGCACGGTTTATCTGAAAATATTAATGCCTCCTACCTGAATGTGGTGATTCAAATTTTAGCAGGCTGGGAACCAAACAAGCACAGCATTTTGCTCCCAGTCCTAAAAGAAATTGTATTAATTTCATTTTGTGAGTAAATTGTTTTGGATGGCAGTTTACCAGTCACAAAGCATAGAGAGGTTGTTTCCATATGTTCTGAATTACTACCTAGGTGCCTGCACAGGACTGTTCTGTATGAGCCCCATTTATAGCATTTTGTCCAAACTAGCTTTTAACAACTTGCTGGGGAGAGCATGGAAGAGGTATTATTTAGGAGGCTTATTCCATACCTAAATCCTTATATTTATGGGAATGTTAATGTGAAATTCTCCATATAAAATGAGAAATCATTTATCCATTTTCGAAATGACATGCATCCTTACCAGATAGTCAAAACAACTTTCCTATACTGCATTTTTTTTCCTAATTCTTGATGAATAGTAGAAGCTGAAAGTTTCCTCTAAAAATCTCTGAAGACACTCAGTGGGTTGACCTACTGTGATGCTGGGAGGCCACAGGGCAGCACTTGAGTTCAGTGTCTCTGCAAGGTGAAGCAATGGGAATTCACCAGTTCCATAATAAGCCCTTTGGGGTTCAGTACCGACTTGTTGTTCCTACAGCACGGCAACACCATCTTGAAAGCTCTTCCCAAGGTGTTCTCCTCTTCTTTTATTTCACAAGAGTCCTATCCACAGCCAGATTATTTTAGAGAACTGGGACCATGTGCTATTGGAGACAACAGTAGCCTGAACTACACCCAGCCTGTTAAACCATGCTACGTGTCACTATTAATTTGTGCTGCCACGTACAACTTGAGAAACCAGTGGCAGGCTTGAAATGAGGGACAGCAGTGCCATGCAATGTAGACATGAATAGATACAAAAGTGTTGGTGGAAAACTAAACCAGTTTAGCATTTCTTACACTGATGGAAAGTTGGTTTGTGTGGTATATTTTTACATTCTGTTCAGTTTTATGTCTTTAATTTCAAGATTTTCACTATTTTTCTTCTTTCTTGTAAGACATAAATGAGAAAAGGTATAAGAAAATATTTTTATTAAAAACCTTTTTTTAAATTAAATTATTTTTTATTAAAAAACATTTTTTACTTCTGATCATTTCCTGCAGCTGATAGAAATTTGGTGGTTGTTAGAGGATTTTGAAGAGAAAATTCCAACTCTTCAAAGCATTTTCCACAAAATATTAAAGGAAGAGGCCTCCAGCTATGGGGTAAATTTAATTATCCCACAATATCTACATTGTGGGGAACACAGAGGACGCCGTCCCAGTTTTGTGCTTCAATCTGATTCCGAAGAGACAAAGAGCTGGTCTCCCAGGTTAGAGAGCTGAGCTAACAAATCAGTTCTGCCCCTTCTCTTGTAAAATCTGCCACAGACTGAATGGACTCAGTGGATTAAGGGAAGAGTTGGGTTTGTTTGTTTGTTTTGGTTTTGTTCTTGTTGTTTGGGGATTTTGTTTGGATGGGTGAGATCTTGGTCCACACCTACATGGGTGGATATTTGTATATCTGTAAGTGATGGAGAAAGAGATAGGTGTTCAATTCTAAATACAAAATAAGTAGACGTGCATGACATGATACAGGAGCGCACCCACAACTTTTCCCTTCACTCTCAGAGACACTACCACTCAGCTTTCCTACATCAGCATTTCCTCACTGGCAGCATTCAAAATGCTTCTAACGCTCCTTTTGCTTCATTATAGAAATTCTTATCGGGTTGGAAACCGCTCCTCGCCCGTTTCTGTGTGTAATTTCAAAGTAATTGTATTCGATGTAATGAACAAGTGCCAGGCAGCACTGAGGGGGGCTGGAGAAAGGTCAGCACAGTGAAAGACTTCAAATACAAGGCTGTAACGGCGGATGTTCCGAGGCCGGATGGATAGTGAGGATGTCCACACATCCAACAGTCTCTCTTAACTTCCACTGGACATGGGGCGCTGCACCTTTAGCCCTGGAAACGCTGAAGTGCCGCGGTGAAGGTGCAGAGGCGGTTTCTGAGCCGGTGGCCGCTGTCCGCGGTGTCCCGCACGGCGGGCGGGTTGTGCCGGGCGCGCTGGAGGCGGCGGGCGGTGCCTCCCCCGGCGCGGGGCGGGGGCCGGGCCGGGCCGGCCGAGCGGGCGCTGTTCTCGCTGTCGCCGCTCTCGCCGCTCTCGGTGTCGCTGCTCTCGCTGGCTCTGCTGTCGCTGTCGCCGCTGTTGCTGTGGCACACGGCGGGCGGCAGAGGCGGCAGCGCCGCTCCCAGCGGGCGGCAGGGCGGGCGCGGAGCCCCCCAGCCCCGCCGCCGCCATGGAGAAGCAGCCCGGCGGCGAGGACGAGTGCGTGGACTCGGGAGCGGAGACGGGCGGGTGAGTGCGGACGGCTCTCCCGGGCCGGCGGCGCAGTTCCCGCCCGCCCCGCGGGGCTGCACTTGTTGCCCGCGGCCGCCGCCGAGCGCGTCCCGGCAGCGGCGGGGCTGGGGCTGGGCTGGGGCGGCGGCTTCGTGTCCCGGGCAGAGCTTCCCTCCGGCAGCGAGGACCGGCGCCCCGGCAGCATCCCGCCCAGCGTCCAGTCTCCTTGCCTTTCCTGTCCTGTCCTGGGACTCGGTCCGGCGTGACCCCCGGGGAGGCGGGGGGGCGATCCTGGCTCCGACCGCCCCGGAGAGTTCGCGTTCCCCTTCGGTGAAGCAGACCCCACCGTCCTCCTACCGTGCACGGGGAGGGACGCACGGAGAGGTCGTGGCTGTGGCTTTAAATTCGGGCTCCAAAGCGCGCTGTGATGGCTCGGCGGTGGAGCCCGCGCTCTGCTCCGCGGGCTGTAGATGCGCTGGTCAGGGCTTGGTGCCGCACCAACTCTATCCCAGGGATTGTGCGGCTGAGGATAGTCTGCAAGCGTGTCCGGGACCTATCCTCTCCTTCTAGGAGTGACACCCAGACAGCATCAGGCAGATGTAGCTGACTCCTTAAAAGGACCATGGAGAGCCATCTACAAAAACAAGTTAGATTTGTAGGCACCCTACAATTGGGTCGCTGCTGTCATGATTCTCGTTGTGATACTCACCATGCTAGCCTGTGAACAAACTGCTGTAAACTTTGCTGGTGTCATCTCAGTCAAGGAGACTTTTTTCCCCCTGACTTCATGATGCTGCTGCCAGGGGTGTGCTGTGTTTGTTAGCTGGATGACTTCTCCTAAGTTAATGGAGCTGCAAGGAGGATCCATGGGATCTCACACCTTCAGCCCATCTCTGTGGAAGAGAAAGGGAAGTGCTTTCAAGCCTGTCCTACATGCTGCTCCCACGGTATCTTGTCAGGAATGGCAGTGAGCCTCTGCTCCTCCTCTGGCTCCAAAACGGCAAAAAGAGCTTGCATACTCCTGCTAAGGCTGTTCTTTCCTGAATCTTCCTTCTCCTCACTCCTTCCTCCTCCAGCTATTTCTCTCCAAGCTCCTTGCCTAATGCATCTTCTTTGGCCTCTATTCTGACTCTCACAAAACTGTAAAGCTAATTCTTTGCACAGTGGTGTCAGGTGAACACCAAAACTGAAGTAGCAATATTACAAATAAAAATCTAAACTGTGAAAATGGCATTTTCATACATCCAGCTAGTAATTCAAATAATTTTTAATCTCTTCTGTAATCTGAGAAATTAAGGACCTTTCCCATTACCTTGTACTATGGTCACACCTAACAGTAAAAGCTTTTAAATATTTTACGTGACATAAGTTCGAAGGAAAAAATCCAGGCCTCTTTTCCAGATACAGGTTAGACCCCATTAGGGATGTGGGTAAAAGGAAGACACAGTAATCAGTGAACTCACGCCTGGTTCAAAGCTCAAAAACCCTTGATTGGTCAAGTCACTCTTAATTTGCTGTGTTTATCTGGAATGGAAAAACCTGGGTTTCCTTGGGACAGGCACTTGGAAGGATTTGACCCAGCTGGTGACATTAGCCTTTAGACCTCAGGGACCAGTGTGACAGCTGCTTGTGTCTGGTGTTGATGAGGTGCTAAAGCTGATGATTTTATGAAGCATCTCTGTCCCATGCGTGACACTGGAAAGTATAGGTTGGTGGAAGAATCTGTCTGAGGAATTTGAACAATGACATATGGCAATTAATAACTGCAGTGCATTGCACTGACGTTTATTTTGAAAAGCAATGAGTCTCTGCATTTCAATTATTATTTTTAGTTTTGTTTAGCAGCTATTTAATTCTGATAAACATGTTGCGTATGTCTTTTTCACAATGTTTATATTTCAGCTTTCTCACCAGACCAACTGTTCACAGCACTTGCTTTTCCCTATTACTAGAAGCTCTGCTATTTGCTTTGTCTCAGGCCCATCACAGCTATTGTTAAATTGAACTGTATTCCTTTTTCAACAGTTACTCAATGGAAAAAAAAAATAATTAACTATTCTGAGCTTCAGCAATCATCCTCTGAAAGAATAAGGAGGAACAACTGTCAGAGTGATTCAGTAACAGTTTTGCATGGAGTGGTCCCTTTCTGTCACTTAGGGAACAATAGTGGATAGTGACTGTAGTAAATCCAGGCACTGCACGCCCTTGTCATCTCAATGATTGTACGTAATGATGTGTGAGTTCTTACATGGAGCCTGGGCTGCTGAAGCTGCTTAGAGCAGCTAACAAATTGAACACATCAAGTACTCCACAGGGCATATGTTGCTTAAGGTTTTGTTGTGGCTGCCAGCTACAAAAGCAGGCAAAACTCTCTGCTAAAGGCAATATCAATTACAATTCGAACCCTTCATTTTCCTAATCCTTTGGAAAAGATGTTCATCTTACTACATTTACCTTGGTAAATAGGGTTGGCAAAGAGTCCACTGAACAAAAATAGCATATTTGGAGTTCCCGAATCCAATAAGAATGGATTGAGCTGGTGCTGTCAAGTACCTAAATAAAGTGTGTAGAACGTATAAGCCAATTAGTTTATATTGGCTGCTTATTAATGAGATTTGAAGTAGTTTGACCATCCTTGATCTGAGAGACTTTGCCTATAGAAGTTGTATCTTCTCGGGAAACGTATTTTGGGAGCTTTTGGTATCAAACCCTTATTTTATCTGCTACTGAAAACTTTTAGTCCAGAAGTATGGGACACAGAGCTTCCTCTGGTAATAGTTTTGGTAGTGGATTTGTACTATAAAACCTGACATTTTAGGAAGAATAAAATAGTCTTTCTTTGGTCTTTTATTAGAAAGAAAACAGAGAGGAAAAACAAGCAGAAGAAAGATTGAAGGGAGGAGAAATGTGTACGTTTACAGAACTGTAGTTAAATGGCAAAGAAAAAACAAGTGAGAAAAATAACAGTTACTTAAAATGAATAATGGAACTATTAATTTTAACACTTTCTTCATTTTACAAGCCAGGCAAATGCTGTTGTTTCACTGTCTTTCAACAGCAGAGAAAAGATGACAAACTTAAGACAATTTTGGAACTTGTTAGGCACACCTGATTTTGAGGCAACAAGACAGATTGGCTACCACTGGTATCCAGGACGAACCATCAGCTTAATTCACTGCGTTCAGGACTGATATCCCAAGTGAATGTGGAAAAACAGGTAGTTTCTCAGTCCTAAACATCAATGTTCTAAACATTTCAACATCCATGACAGTTCCTAGCCGAGGTTTACTTGTTCACTTATACACCTGTAAGAGCCCATTCTTAAAAGGTTCACACTATAATCATTAACTTATTGATTGCCTCAAAGTTTGCACAAACATGTAATTTTTTTCCTCACTTTGAAGTCGTTTAAAGTTTTGAGAAATTATAACATGTTATTTGTCTGAATTTGCAACTTATCTGCTTATATTTCAAATAAATCATTAATTTTTTTAGAGAAAGTGGGGAGACATTGCTGAAGTACCAGGTGGGGAGGTTTTTTGTATAATAAGCTTAAAATGTAAATATTGATGATGCAAACTGAATCAAACAGTAGTTAATTGTTGAGTATTGGATGAATTTTAGGAAGGAAGGTTATAGTATTTTTTTTGTTGAAGTAGGCAACTCCAACAAAACAGCTCAACAAGGTATAGACAAATCTATTGCAAAACAAGATGTTTGAAGTTTATGACACTACCATGCAGCAGCTATTTGCAACATATATATTTAGGAAAATCCACTGATGTTTGGTTACAGTTAATTTTCATGGTGCCTCCTTTACATCTCCTCCTGTCTCTCATTCCTCAAATTAACTTTGCAGTTTATGTTCATTTTTTGAGTGCTACAAACAAGTGCTATGCTTGTTTGTTGGTTTTCCTTTTGGCTCTCCCTAGCTGCATGCATGATCCTGGCCAAATCACAAATTATTTGAGCCTCTGTTAACTTATCTCTTAAGCAGATCAAAAAAGCCTTTATTTAATTGTAGCAGTTCAGTAAAAAGTGTGAGGTTCTAAAGCAGGAAATACACTTGTTAATAGAAGATAAGGCAGCCTATATATATATATATATATACACACACATATATGAAATTGTACCCCACTTAGAGGTAAAATACCAAGAACACTGTAATCCATTTGTGTCCTCAGTCAGAATGGGTCACTTAAATTATCAAATGAAAAGTTGAATGGTTTATTGGGGTGAGAGGTTGCTTTCATGTCTCATGCTTCTGGCTTTAAGGAATTCAACACTTATGACTTTGTATGGCAGTCCTTCAAACTGACATGTCAGTCTCTTGTCACATATTTCATCCATCTATGAGAAACTCAGGAACACAAACCCACTGATGCTGAAAGCTATTTTAGGGCCTATTTTTACCTTGGGGCTTCTTTTGTTTTGGTTTGGGGTTCTGGGGGTTGTTTTGCTGTGGTGGTTTTTTTTGCTGACACTTTCACTTCATGTATAGACCCATCAGTCCAGATATGTCATGATACTCAGATTGTCTCTGATTTGACATTTGAATAATGTAAAGTTGAGCTGTTTGTCACAAATGGGTTGAGGCACCATTTCCAACCAGATTTACTCGGTGAAGCAAAGCTGTTTGGTCGAACATCGGGGCAGGCAGACCTGCAAGTGCCAGGCATTGGAGCAAGGCATGGAAAGCAAGGTTGAAACAGACTTTAAATCACATTCTGGAGGCCATGAGCTCTGTGCTGATGTCCATAATTTTAGGTCCCAGCAAACAGCGAGGTTCACCTCAGCTAAATGTAGCTGTGTGAAGGTTTGATGTTTGGTATAAATCAGACTTCTTCTGTTGTTAATTAAGAGAACCAGGACCTCAAGAGGATAAGTCAGCCCCTGGCCTGGGATGGGTGGATACATGCTACCTGATGTGTCCTTCTGGGAGTGCTCTTTGAGGGCTCTGTGATGAGCAGGGTGTGCAGCCAGGTGTGCCCACTAAAGCACAGGGTGGTCCTTCCTCATCAGGTGCTTTCTGGAAGATGACAAACAACTTTTCAAACCTTATACAAGAATGGTGTTTCTCAGGTGGGGTCTCAAGCATTGCTGTTGGCAATAAGCTCTGGAGTGTAGCGGTTAGAGCTGCCTAATGGGAATCTGTCATCTGTCCTTGTCACTTTTCCTAGAAATCCAGAGCAAGGAGTTTAGACAAGTGCTGTGAGTAATTCCATTTCAATCATCTTGACTGCACAAGAAGAAGTACCATGAGGGTAACAGATTTGTGCTGGACTGGTACTAGTGAAGCAGATTATAATCTGCCCTGCAGGAATTTGGTGTGAAGAAACCCAGGCCAAAGCTATAAAGCCAAATCTTCTAATTCGTGCCTGGGGCTTTGTCTGCTATAAAATACTCCCATGTGCCCTGTGGAGGCAGGGAGGGAAGTAAAAGAAACTGTTAAATACAGTACTTAATATGAAACAGTGGAATGTGCCACAACTCTAGGTAGAGAAGGTGTGGAAATGTAAATCCAGCAGGTTCCATTCCATCAGTCCTAGCCAAGAAAGGGATGCAGAGAGCAGAAGAGATTGTAAACTTGCCATTATTTCATTTTTGGGAGTGGGATTAAGAACCCTTGCAATGGAGACCACGGCCATATTGGGGTATAGTATTATGTTAGAATTACTTGAGATGTGTTTGTTTTACACAGCAGGCTGCCTTTAGAGACGTTGCACAGCTCAGAAACCTTGGTTCCAGCCATGCCAGTGCATTAACAGCGCATAGAGGGGTCCCTGAGCACAGGACAGAGTTGTCCATATTGTTGAATCCTTAAAATGGTTTGATGGCATCAGTTTGAATGGGGCCATCTAGCTCTATCCCATGTCTTTCCTGGGTGTGTTTTACTATGGGCCAGGAACTTGTTTTGCCACATTGGCATGGTTCAGGGATCATTCCCAGCAGAACACTTGCCAGGATGTTTTGGAGGGCAAGAGCTTTTACTGGTACAGGTGCAGACTGTTCCATGGCCCTTGGCCTCAGTCCCAGGCAGTTCCCTTGGGAGTGTTTGTTTATGGCTGCAGCTGTCAGTGCTGTGTTAACGTGCTGCTGTGCCACAGCTGATCACTGTGCCCAAGGAATCCAAGCAGTGTGTGATGCTGGAGTAGCTGCATTGCTTGTGTAGCCAGAGCTGTAAAACAGCCATGTTCTTACCCAAAGAAACAGGCTTACAGTGTTTTTATGAACCACATTCAGCAACTTCAAGTTGCACTAGCAGCTTCTTGCTGATATTCAGGGGAATGCTTCCCTCTCTTGGATATTTTGAGCCTCTGTATCACTAATCAGCAGTGAGAGGTGCACACAGATCTCAGAGGATTGTTCAATATCTTTTGTGCTCCTGATGCTCTTACCGTGTCTAATAATGCACAAGTTTGATCCTTCAAAGGTGGTAATGGGAACTGAGGTCCCACCTTTATCACAAGCTTCTACTTTCCTAAAAAACAGGAGC
Source organism: Cyanoderma ruficeps (assembly GCA_008694505.1). NCBI lineage: Eukaryota > Metazoa > Chordata > Aves > Passeriformes > Timaliidae > Cyanoderma > Cyanoderma ruficeps. The sequence continues at coordinate 1,702,680 of VZDJ01006585.1, read as the reverse complement.
TTTTGACGTCTTCACAGCTCCTCTTTGCTGGTGGGCTGACCATTGAGCGCACATTCTTTGCAGACTGATGTGTCTTTTGACTGAGCTGTAAGCCTTTCTTTTCAGTACCTTACACTGTTTCAATACCCTGTTTGATAATTTTTCTTCTCATTATGTGCCTATAAAGGGCACAGTCCTCTATTTGTTCACTTTCTGTGGTGGATTTTTTTTCCTTTTATCTATAATCTAACATCTAGCAGAGGAAATAGCTTGCTGCAAGACCATGTAATAGGCCTGGAACCTCTGAGCCCCAGTGTGGTCCCAGGTGTCACCATTAAAGCACATGAGTGCTTTACTCTTGAGTTATCCTATTGGGAAAATCCTCTCCCAAGGGAAATTATAGAAGCCAATACTCAGGATGTTTAAAACAGGAATGAAAAGAACAGAAAGGAGCACAGTTACTTGATGTCCACAGAGCTTGTATGCCCCAGGAGATGTTTATTTCAGTACTTGATTTTTCTAAAGCACAATTTTGTCAAAGGGAATGTTGTATGTGCCAGTCTAAAAAGCTTAAAAGACTTATACTAACTTCAGAATTTAGTGTCCTAAATAGCTGACTGAAAAGAAAAAAATTAATTTATAAGCCACTTACCAAAGCGTGCCATGAATCTGAATGGTTTCTTCTAATATGTTGAGAACAATAATGATTTTGCTAGCACTGATTTTTTTTTTGTTCTCAAGGACTAGATTCAAGACAAAGAAAGGAGATGGAGGGAGAACAAAAGGTGATTCAGGTTATCCCTGAGAGCACACAAAGAGACTCATATTCATCCCATTTGGTTTTTGACATGCGGTCTAGGGTTCTACATTGGAAATGTGGTTTCTGTAGGCTTCTTTTCTAGACAACAGTTGGGGAGAGATACTTCAGACCTCTCTTTTTATTGACAATAGAGAGAGCTTAGGGAGGGTACAGCCCTCATTTCAGTATCTGAGGTTGACATAAGCCTTTGAGCTTAATTACCCTTTTTTCAATTTGTGGATGTCAGTTATGTAACAAACATGAATTAAATATTAGCTTGAACCATATTAGAACTACAAAAAATCTCCTGCAATACAATTCTAAAGCCTATTAAAATGTGTCTGTGCAATTAGTCTCCAAGCACACTGTTGTCTCCTCCTTTCTCACCCCCATCTTTTTATTTTTCCTCTTGTTTCATTTTTAAAGTCCTGCATGTATTCCCTCAGTTCAGGACTCATTAATTCTCCATGTCCTATAATGTGCCTGCAGCACTCTGGGATAATAAAATAACAGTGTGAAGTAATAGAATGCTGTTCCAACTTGCAGGAAGCAAAAGGCAAAATGTTGTCTTGCTTCTATCCAAAATACAAGCAGTGCAGATTCATTTTGAATTAGCTGCCAACTGCTGAACACAGATACATTGAAGGACAGCCCCAGGCTGTTTTCAAACAGAAGTGCAGACTAAATGAATCCTTGCTTGGGATGCTTGGAGGCAGCTGGATGTATATCGCTTGCCTCTAGGCTTATGAAGAGTGACATGTTACACAGTTTTCACACCCTTTCAAATATACATGGTGCCAAGTGACACTGATGTGACTTTCTGCTGAAAATACTGTGTGGTTTTATGGTCTGCATAGCACCTTAGCTAGCCCGTGGCATCACTTCCCTTTGGTCCCTGCCCAGAGCCAGACCAGTGGTGTGTCATTCACTGCCCAGCAGTAGGAAGAAGGTCTCCTTCTCTGCTATGTTGATGTCCAGGTGTTAGAAAGATAAATTAAAATTTATCAATCAGTAGAATTGCCTTGGTAAATTTTAGGTCTTGGTGTGCTTCAGTGGTCTCGGATCTAGGGGGAGGTTAGGAAAGCTTGAGGGGAGGGATGTGCTGCTGCTAGTGGGCACAAACAACACAGAATTCACGGGCCACAAGGACATTTGGCAGAACTCACAAGATAAGGAAGAAACTAACAAAGCCAACTAATTCCAGCAACTCTGCTGAAGTCAGCTCTAACTGAGTAGAAAGCAATTCTGTCAGGGGAGACCGTGACCATCAACTCCCAGCCCAGTGACTCAAGAAACCCAGTGACTCAGGAGGCAGGCTGATCATGGCATGGGAAGGGAGACAATCATGTAGCCAGTCAAAGGCAGAATACTGCTCAGTAGCAGAACTCTGTGACTGCTAGCCAATGAGCCCTGATTCCTTGGCTTGCTAAAAGATATGAGTGCTGTGGAGCTTTGATGATCGGGGAACCAGCCTGCTGTGGGCCACACCAGCTCCCTACTTTGCACAAACTAGACAAAAGAAACGGGAATACCTCATCTTAGTGTGTAAATTGGTGCTGCACAGGGTACAGTGAGCCTATATTCAGGACTACAATGTCATTACTGCCTCTGCCCTTCCTAGCTACATAAAGGGTTCTGGGAGTGACTGGTTGAGGGGTAGCACTTGGTCATGGTGGAGGTGCTGTGGAGCAGCTCTGTATGGGGTGCCTGAGAGTGGCTGCTGATGACCTGAACCTGTGGTCTCTACCAGTGGGACAAAGATGTTTCCTTGCTCCTTGGCCTTATCAAAGTGGCTGGGGGTACAGGATTAGCAAACAGGAGTGAGTGAGGGAGAGCTGTAAGCCCCCACCAGCAACTCTTTCCCCAGCATTGCCCAGATATTTTCCAAAAACTGTGAAAACTTCATGGGACTTGATGGTATTGGTGAATCCTTTTTCATGAAATGTGAAAAATTCAGGTTGTGTCATCTTTCATTAGTCCAGCAGGATTGGCAAGAGCTGGGGGTAGTTCTTCATTATCTTCTCACCTAACCAGTAATTTTGGCATCTGATCTGCAGAGTACTGTGTGCAAAGCTGTGAAATATGGGGTGACTATAGTGGCTTTTTTCTTCTGCAGAGATATGTTGATATTAAAATCAAAAGCAGACACTATAGATATGTGGGATTCACGTCCTTTATTCCCTTGGTTGCCTGAGAGCCTAGAGTATGAGGGTATCCTGAGAATATGCTTAGATGGTATCTAGTTCCACATGCATCCCTTGGGAGTCAAAGCTCATGTGGTTTCTTTAATTTAAAGCAATGTTGCAAACTTGCTGCAACTATTATGTTAAACAAGCATTTAGGTTTGAATCCAAGAGCTGTGTCAGGGCTCCCTGAGCACTTTGCCTGCTCAGGGCACTGCAGGGCACACGTGCCATGTGTTTATGGTGGCAGAGTGCTCTGGTGCATGGGATTTGTTTTGGGAACCCCAGCAAGTGCGAGGATAGAGGCTGTGTAACTGTGAACTCCAGACCCAAAACTCAAAGGTCATAGGTAGGACCTCAGCAGTGGAATTTTTTTTTTTCGCTTAAATATTAAGTGATGGTAAGTTTGTTTTAGCTTATTATTTCTGAATCTTGAGGACATAAATATAATCAGCTCAGAGTGGTGTTTTCAGTAGTTTGGGTTTATATGCAGCCCAAAAAACTTAATGGCACTGTTGCTCAAAATAGTTACCTGCTCTGATTTTCTCACAGATAATCCAGTATGCACTGAACAAGAACTGATGGCTGTGTAGTTTTATTGAGATGTCTTCAAGAGGAAAATGGTCTACTAAAGCAAAAAGCTTTGTCATTTGAATGTTAAAATTTTGACATTCTTTTTTTTTCTTGTCTGACAGTTGTGATTGTAGAACCATAAAAATTCTGCCCATCAAATAGAGTTCTCTTAAAAAGAACTCAAAAAAACATAACCTGCAAAGCTGCGTTTAGAGGACATAAAGTGAGGAAGGAGAGGAGCTGAGTCAAAGTCTAGTAGACTTCTACTCCTAACCTGTGTCTGAAGCAGACTATTTCTTCCTGTTAGAGAGCCTTTTGAGCTTTTATTTTCACACCTAGGGTTAGGTAGCAGGAATAACCCCTAGATAAAACCATAGTTACTTTACTCGTTCTATTTACATATTTTAAAAATTCACATGAGATGGCAGTGTTTCGGAAGCAGCATTCAAAACCTGTTCCAGTTATTTTTTTAGCACAAAAATAGTGCTAAATGGGCATTAAGCAATTTCAATAAGCACTAAGTGTATTAGTTTTGGTAAATTTTTCATTACATCTTTTAGATTTAATGCATTTTAATTAAAATTTTTGTCTTGCAGGTCTGAGTACAGCCGTATGTCCTCTACCAGCAGTGAGTATAACTTTGACATTCTTTTTTTAAATGGATTATTATATTGTATTTTCTTTTGTTCTGCTTGCTAATATTTATTAACCTGGTGTTATTGACAGAGTTCACTTTGGCACAGTAAAGCCCCCGTTCCTTCTCTTCTTGGATCTATGTCTAGAAACAGTGTAGAAAATTAAACTGTTTGAATATTTATGACCAAAATACAAACCATGTGTAAAGTCCTAAACATTGGCGCTCACAAGGATGCAAGGCAAAATGAGAACAAAATCTATAGACACTGCGTGGGCCAGTGTGAATGGGCCCTCAGGCCAAAGGAGTTTGCAGTGATGAATGTCATTAGAGCTGGGAATGAAGGAATAATTGAATGTTTATTGTAAGCTGATGCCAACAAAGCGCTTCAGAGCAACTCTAGTGAAGTCAGGGATTTTTTTGGAGGTGGTAGATGCTCTAGTAAGTGCCACAGTCTTTTTAGATATTTACAATACCAGTTGATTTTCAGGTTATCCAACTGATAGAAGACTAATTCCTGTGTCTGTATCATTTTTTTCTTTATTTTCCACCAATGCAAAAGGATGATATTTTAAGCAAAAAGGAACAATTTTTTAAGCAACAAGGAACACTTTTTCACTCCATCTACTTCCTTAGTTGTAGAACACACTGCATCCACAACACTTTGAAGTGCAATAATGCTCATTCATGCATGATTGCTGGTATCTCTCCTTGTCCAAGTGCAAAGTGATGTCTGTCTTCCTGATTCACACATAGACATGAACTTTATTTATGCCAACCAAGCACATCAAAAATTCCTAGATGACAAGTTTTGTTTTATAATCTGGATCTTTAAGCACCATGAAAATCAGAGGGGAAAGAGCTGTCAGTTTTTTTCTCACTCACACATTCTGGCTGAAGTGTGGAGAGGGTTATTTTCCGTCTCCCGCGGTCTTCACTGAAGGGCTTTAATTGATTTCAACAAGAGCTGGATGAGACAGCATTCGTAATGTCTGACTCCTCAGCTGATGTGACTAGCAAGGAACTCTCTGTCTTTCCTCCATCTGCTCGATATGTGTGTGTGTGTCTGAGAAAGAGAGAATTTACTGCAGCTTTTTCCTAAATTCTGTTGTTTAAATAGATTTCTGGATTCTCACTGTCAGGCATAATTTTTGAAATGATTGGGAGGCAAAATCCAGGCAACCAGCTTCTCTGTGACAGTGAAAGCATATTGGATTTGCCTGGTTACACCAGATGTGTGGCACGCCACCCTCTCAGCTGACAATTTCATATGATGGCTTGGGGAATATGCTGCCAAGTTCCTCCACTTTTTGGGTGGTGATTCACAGTTACTTGCTTAACAGAGGGGGATTAGTTCAAAAGACAAGGTGCAAGTAGAGTATTTCTCATTTAAATATTTGGTTTGAATCCCTTAAAAACTTGGCGTGATTGCTGCACATTTTACAAATAAAGGTAACAGATTATATTTGTAAGCCTTGGTTTAAGTGAGGTGTTTCTAAGGGGAATGAATCTTTTGTTACGTGGCAGCTACAGTGTGTCATGTTAACTGTGGTCTCCTCAGTGTCTTGCTGGCCACTGCTGTCCAGTGTATGTGGCCATCGCAGTTGTGTTTCAACACCAGTAATTTGTCAGTACAAGGAGGTATTATCATTCCACCAAAGACACACAAGTTCAGGAGACAGAAAAATCTCCTTTCTCTCTTCTCCTTCCAAGGCAAATTATAGTGATACAGCTTCACAAGTGGCAGTATTTAAGTTAGCTTTTTAGGGATTTATGTGGTTGGTTTGGTCAGACACTGCAACAGTAACAGTAGTTACATAAAAGAATTTTGATAGAATAGAAATACTTTCATGTCTGAGGCTGGTAGTGGGTATGTAATGCATTTTTAAAAAAAGATTGTTTGAGAAGAGAGATTGGAAAAAAAATGTGATTTGGACCTTTTAATTTTTTGGGGGAAAAGATTCAATGAGTGGTATCATTCACAGTACAGAAAGCAGTCTAGTCAATGATGCTGTTAGGATCTAGTGTAGCACAAAGTAAATGTTGTAAATTAAGAAGGGAAGAATCTCCATTACCTGCAGCTGCTTCACCTGAAGCTCCTGTTCTAATGGAGTTTGTCTAAACCAGAAGGATTACAGGCTAATTTGGTTTTACAGGGGTCCAATTTTGTGGTAACAGTGAGGCTCCAGTTTCAGTGTTTAACAAATTAATAATCGTTTCACTTTCTGGATTAACTCCACTGGACAGCAGTTTTCCACAGACATGCCAAGAAAAGGTTAAGAAAGACTTAGCAGGTGAATCAACTACGGCTTCTATCACAGCAGCTGAGCAAACGACAGGATTTGGCACCAATGCAAAGCTGTACAGGAATTCCAGACCCCCCAAGTCGGAAGTAAAACCTCATTGGCTGCTAAATGACAGTGGCAGGATCATTCTGTGTTTATTTCTAGTACTTATTTTCCCTGAGCACATGGCAGCAGCTATTGTGGTCAGTGTACTTACTGCTTCAGCAGTTCAAAGCCCTGCCTGGTAGATTGGTTGGACCTTGAGTTTTAGGCAGCTTTTCACTTCTTTTCTCCTTTGCCCTTGTGTCACAGCTTCAGACAACCAAAAATGCTTTTTACTGGCAGCATTCATCAAACGTTTGTGGTTTTGTACAGCAGGTAATTTGGGGAAGAGTACCAAAGTTTGCAGAGCATGTGTGTTTCGGCAGGAAAAGGCAGCAAGTGCCTGCTGTGCGGGCTCTGGCTGTTGTCAGGGTGACTGTGTGCCACTTTGCCTTGTCTTATTGAGTTGAGTAAAAAGGTCACACAAACCTGTCTGCAGGATGATGTATCTGGAGGTATTACAGCTTTCAAAGGTTCAGCAGTGTGATTTTAGTGAGGAGAAATGCCTTTAGTTTTTTGTTTTGTTTTGTTTTGTTTTTTTTACCTGAATGCTGGTGTGTGTGGTTACTTTTTCCTTTGTTCTTTAGGAGGAAGAGTGCTTTGTCTTGTTGGGATGTTTTGTCTATTGGCATGCCCTTCATTAATCTAGGAAATGTATTAACCTTCTTTTTCCCCATCTTTTCAATTTCCTTTTCAATTGTGGTTTTCAATTGCCATTAGGGATCCTTAATTCTATATGAGGGAGAATTGTGCTAGGCACTTTTCACACACAGAAGGGACCTTTACCTGAAGTACATAGTGCCAAAATATAAAGACCATAAGTGGCATATGGATACAGACAGTTACAATCACAAAGAAATAATTAAGTAGTGTTGGTTGGCACAATAAACAACGGTCTCTGTACATCCTAATTTTAATTATCTTCAGATTGCTTTGAGCTATGTCTTTCAGGGATGATTTTCGACTAGGGAGGAGGAGTTTTGATGGGGGCTGCTTATTGCCTCTTCTGCTTAATCTTTGCATTGATGATAATGACTCTCCAGAAAGACCCAAGCCAGAAATGGATGTTTTGAAACATGACTTTTGTCATTTGTAACATTCACAAAGGATGAGAGGAAATGGCCTCAAATTGCACCAGGGGAAGTTTGTAGTAGATATTAGGAAAAATTTCTTCACTGAAAATGTCGTCAAGCATTGGAACAGGCTGCCCAGGGAAGTGGTGGGGTCACTCTGCCTGAAACTGTGTGGATGTGGCACTTGAGGATGTGGTTTAGTGGTGAATGGGGTAGTGCTGGGTTAATGATTGGATTCAATAATCTTAGGGGTATTTTCCAACCTTAATGATTCTATGATTTGAAGTATTCCACACCTAGTCAGCTATGGAGCCAACATAACCAGGTTGTCCTAGAAATAATTGTGGAAGTGAATGTTTTTTGGGTTTTTTTTCCCTCTTAACCATTTTTTAGCCTGGTAGTCAGGTAGCTGCCTGGATACACATTTGTACTGCTCCAGCTAAGTTGGTAAATGAAGTATAAAAACAGTCCTATGGGATAAGATGCATGTTTCTGGAAGATTTTAGAGCATTTGAAATTGTAGAACCCTGTAGCATGCAGTAGTTGCATGTAGCATGCAGGTTGTGCCTCTCAGTGAGGTAAAGGGCTTGTCACTCGCCTGATTTGCAGTTGGAAAGCTGGTAATTCACCTTCCCCTGCTCCCCTGCCTTTCCTTTAGCAGCTAGGAAACAACTGAGTCCTTCATATTCATATGAGGGTGTTCATATTCTTTTGTGGTAAACCTGAGAGCTGGGGTATTAAAATTTTTATTTCCATGTTGCACATGCCCATGTTCCTAGCCCATGGAATTTCACCCACTTTCTGGTTCTGGAAATTGAGCACAAGAGAGTTTGTTTTGGCAGATATAAAATATGTGGGTTACTGCACATGTTTCTTTTTAATAAATGCTCTGTTTGATATTCTGTTCCTATGCTGGTATAAATTCAGATCTTTGTTTGGGGATTTGGTCAAGGTTTGGTCAACATTTTGTCAATGTCATCTGCTTCAGCTCCCTGGGCTTGTGACCCTGTGGGAAGCCCACATGGAGCAGGCTCCTGCCAAACCCTGCAGAGCCTTGCAGAGAGGGGCCCATGCTGGAGCAGGTTTGCTGGCAGGGCTTGTGAGACCGTGGGGGGCCCATGCTGGAGCCCACTCCTGAAAGCCTGCACCCCACAGAAGGAACCCACCCTGGAGCAGCTTGTGAAGAACTGCAACCTGTGGGAAGGACTCATGTTGGAGAAGTTCATGGAGGACTCTCTCCCATGGGAGGGACCCTAGCCTGGGGCAGGGGCAGGACTCCTCTCCCTGAGAAGAAAGCGGCAGCAGAAACGCTGACGAACTGACTGTAACCCCCATTTCCCATCCCTATGTGCCACTACAGGGAAGGAGGTGGAGGATTGGGAGTAAACTTAATCCCAGGAAGGGGGGAGGAGTGGTGGAAAGTGTTTTTAATATTTTTTTTATTTCTTATTATCTTACTTTGATTCTGATTGGTGATAAATTCAGCTAATTTCCCAAAATCAAGTCTGTTTTGCTCATGACAGTAATTGGTTACTGGTCTCTCCCTGTCCTTAAGTCATGAACCTTTCATTAAATTTTCTTTCCCATGCCCAGCTGAGGAGGGAAGCAATAGTGTGGTTTTGGTGGGCACCTGGTGTCCAGCCAAGGTCAACCCATCGCAAGATACCTTGTAACAAAAGCACAGGAAGAAATGGCTTCCTGTTATTTGTGTGTCATTTCAAAATCTGTCTTCAGTGAACTGTTAAAGGTGATGAAAACTAACCAGCAGCAGGGAGTGGGTCTGATTTTGGCTTTGAAAAATCTGTCACAAAGCTTGAATTTCATAATATAGCTGCCTGCTTTAAGTTAGTTTAGTTCTGACTGATTCTGACCCAGGCACTGCTAGACTGGGTATCTTCTAAGTCTGTTTCTCCAAACAACACAATTTAATGAGTGTAAGGATGTAATTGTATTTTTTTATTGCTATACAAAGATACACTGTGGTATATTGTTTCTTATTTCCATAGAGAACAGAGGTGCTTTTGCAATGGCTGGCAATAAGCTGTATTAAATACAATTATGAAAACAATTTACAGCAGGCTTGCCAGCATCATACTGCATTTCCAGAAGGTGTTATTATAAAAGGAAGACTAATTAAGGTATGAGGAAAAATGCAAGGGGAAATTGGACCTGAATCATGTAGAGTCTTAGCCTGCAGCATCTGTCAGTGTTGCAAATTCAGGTGTTTTATATAGTAATGAAATCTGAAGTGTCAGCTCCTGTGGAAAATAAAGCTGTGGAAAATATAATACATCTTCTGCATATCTTGCCTGGCTCGTGTTTTGGTGCCAGGGGTAAAATGCAATGCTGCTTCCCACTGTGGCAGGGTGAAGAAGGAAAATGTCACTGATACATGCAACCTAGCGGTCTTTGGCTGTGCAAAACATTAATGTAGCTGCTTGTCGTCAGATTCCACTGTGATGAAGGACCAAATGCTTGCATACAGGATAGAAAAGTACAGTACTGATCCACAGAGAGTTGAGCTTGGAAGGCACCTCTAGAGATGAGGTACAGCCATGTGTAAGCCACATGCACAAAAGAATGTGTGAAATTTGAAATCAAACCTATATTTGATTTTTGCATTCCAAGTGGCAATGACCACAAACGTAGCATTGCCCTTGCTAAGACTGAAGTTCCTGTTCAAGTTTGTCTAGCTTGGAGTAACCTGTGTATCTCTGTTTATTGTAAAATTCAGAGTTTTAGTCTTCAGGGTCATTTAGCATGCACCAAGCTGTGTGTCCCATGGCTTAATTACTTTTTACTGGCTTGGTGCTAGCTTGGGATTTCTGTATCAAGGATGTGGAAGTGTACCCTAAACAGTTAGTGGACCAGAGTTATTGAAACATTGTTTGCAGTTGTTTTGTATACTCCTTTCTGACCACATCCAATCAGGTTTTTTATTTCTTGTCATACAGATACAGCAGATGAGAACTGGACTAGTTATTAAAATAGAATAATGTGTATGGATGACAATGTAAATGTTTTTCTAGCTCCTTTTTTTAAGCCCACATAGTCATAATCAAAACCATGTAACCAAATACATCCTCATTTTTAATAATCCAAGCATATTTCAGAAGCATAGGAAATCTGTGGTAGACACTGAGCTATCGAGTGCCATACAGTTGTAGTAAAATCTTACAGGAAATATGTAAGAGAAAGTTAAATTGGATTATTTGGTGATGTGGGTTAAATTTCCCCCTGTGGAAGTGTTACTGCTGCTGTCCCAGTAAACCACAAGGAGCTAGGCAGCCATTTAGTGGGCATTTTAACCCTGAGAGATGGGTTGCAGGAAAGATCTTGGCACTCTAAGTTCAGCTGGTACAATGATGAGAATGGTCTGGAAATTGTTGCTATGTCTGTCTGAATGGTTAAAGCCCGAAGAGGGAAGCTAAAAAAATAAATCTGTCCCATGGCAACTCCTGACTCTGAGGCACTAGTTGGGGTAGAACAGGAAAAGCCATCTGAGTCACCGAGTCAAATAACAAAACACTTGTGAAGGCTGAGGCTATTAAGGCAGTTTCTACTAAATGTTGCCAATGCCAACAGTTAGTTTCCTCATGGCCACAGTACATTATCGTGGGGTACTTTGTTTCATATGAACTTTTCAAAATAAATAAATACCATTTGTTTATGCATGCTTAGTGAAAACTGCGGCATCTGGTAATAGTGCATGCCATATTCTAGAGCAGTAGATGTCCTCTGCTGCCTTGTTTTTGTTGGTACTACACTTGTTGATTCGTAGTTTAGGGGAAAAAAATGTATCTATAGTTTATAAAATGTTAATAAAATGTTTACCAGGTGACTCCTGGCTGCCATCGTAAGGGACCAGGATGGAGCACAGACAACAAAGCATGCTTTCTATTCCTGCTTCCCTTTTCCATCAGCTGGTAGGGGGCAAATCTTTTGAGCCACACAGTACTGTCAGGAAGGATTATGAGATTCAAACTAATTTTCCACTACTGCCAAGTCCAAATGGGTCCTTTGCTGTAATGCTAGTATTGTTCATTATCTACAGAGACACAAACATGGCAATGCTCAGCCATGCCTCAGGGTTTGATCCCATATTGTCTTTGGTTGTGTCTTCAGTGTAGATGTTTTGGTGTGACTTCTGCCTCCTCTCTGGCTGGTTTTCCTTGCCACATCTTTGCACTACCAGGGAGATTTGTGCAAAAGCACAGACGGATTAAAAAAGGTCTGTCTGAAAATTAACATTTTTAGCCAAACTAGTTTTCTGGCTGCCACCAGAAGACACAATCCTTCTTATTCCTGAAGTCTGACAGTTTCTTTTCAGTGTGTTCAGCATGCTCTTTCAACTTGCATCTAGACCTGACACATGGGAAGCACTGGAAACACTTAGCTGAGAACAGTAGGGGGAAGAGTGCCAGCAGTAAAATCTTCAATTGTCTTAAGCCCATCATAAAATCACACTTTCAGTTAACTAAAGTACATTGTGTGTGGTATGGAGCTCATTGTTGGATTGAATTTGTTAGCTGCTCAAGTGTGCAGTGGTTTTTTTGGGTTTTTTTAAGGCAGTGTTCTTTCTACCCTTTTATAAAAAACATTTTTGAGAATCTCAGCTTTTCACAGGAGTGGAATTTTAAGAAAACACAATGCCTCTAATCAGAGGACTTTGGAAATTATGGTGTTGGATGCAGTTTTTTTACAGCTTTAGATTTACTAGTGGTTGCTGATGGGAGTTTTATTATGTAGTAATTCATTTATGTACTAATTGAATTACACACACAACTTGTAATTGAATTGCACATTGCTGGTCTCTACAGAATCTAGTATTTATACCAAATATCAGTGTCTGAGTTCTTGCCAAGAACTATGATCCTTATCTATGGTTGAGAAGAGTATTGAAGATTTCAGTGCTTTCCAGAGGATAAGTAGATGGTAAGGTTGTTGGGCTTTTAAATTGAAATTTGGATTTTTTCTAATGATGTAACATAATGTTCAGCATATTTTGAGGGAGGAGAACACCAGGCAGCCAAAATAAAGAGCTCATGGAGAAGCCCAGAGCATTGGCAGAAAAATCACTATCTTACAGGGTGTCTGTAAGGAATTGCAAAGCAGCTTACTTTCTTGTAACCATGGTGTGAAAGCACCCACTGCAGGTTCCTAAGTTTGTTTGCATGAAGACCCCATACACTTTCTTCTCAGAGCTGGGGGTCCTTTTTTTATTGGGTGCTTAATATACAATAAGCACAGCCTCTGCTTTGAAATGCCTTCAGGCTCCGTAAAGCCTGGGTGGAATACACACACCCAGCAAAAAGTGTCAGGGACATGGGATTACACATCCAGAAACACAATATGGCATTCTCATCCTTTCTTTTTAGCCTGTTTCTGAAGGGAAACATGATGTGAACTTGTGCCATCTTTCTTCACAGAGATGCTAACTTCCCACGGGTTCCATTAGAACTGAATGAAATACACTGGGACAGGAGGGAGAAAAAATATTAATATGAGCAAGTTAGAACCCCTTTTCTTAACCTACAACTGGCCAGTCAGCCCACAGGCAGCACACACATCCTTTTATACCAAGCATGAACTGTTCCCTAGCTACTGGGTAGAGAGGGGATAAGTGAGAAATCTGCAGTAATGTGAATGAAGAGATGAGGGAAATGGGGGCTGAGAACATATCTGTGACCTAAGGAGTGACTGACTCTGTGCCTTGGTATAAACAGTCAGCAGCCTGACTAAAGGAACCAGAGAAGTTGCTTGTAGAGGATATTATGGAAGACACAATAATCATGTAGTTCAAGATCTTTTCTTCCATAACACTTACCACAAAACCACTTCTCATTTGTGTGTGGACAAGGAGTACAGCAAGATAATGTACTAGAACAGGGTAATTCGTGTAGGACCACACAGATGAGGCACCCAAGATGGAAGTGTGTCCAGAGCAGAGTGAAGGGCCTTACCTGAGGTTTCACTCTGCTTCTCACCTTGGGCTACAAAAGGAGCCCAGGAGAGCCAGCCATGTGCTGGAGGAACATCCATCAGGTCCATAACCTTCCATGGGAGGACTCTGTGCCACAAAAGTTGTGATTTCCATGAAAGAGATGAGGGTCACATGGCTCTGAAGAGGGCTGAGGTGGCGCCACAGACCATCTGACTGCAAATGGAAGCAGGAGTGCCAGGTATTGTTGCATTATCATTTTAAGAAATGTAGCTGCTCAAGCACCCAGGCCAACAGAAGGGAAGGCAGCAGGAGTACACGGGGAGGTGAAGGATATGAGATGGTCTTTTTCAAGTGCAGCTTAAATTGATCATGAAAAATTACTCTTAGGCAGGTCAGGAGAAGATAAGTCCTCCTAGGTGAGGGAAGGATGAAAATTCACTGGAGCTGGAGCACAGTGGGGAGTTTCAGCAAGAGTTTTAACATCTAACAGCAAAGATACCACATGTTTAGACCTGCTGTTGCCTTTGCTTAATCATGCAGGGCCTCTGTGGGCATTAAGTGTTGGTTGTTGACAAGATTCATTCCCTCAGGATTGACTGCAGTGCTGTACACTAAGGGTAATAATGACTTCTCGTAAGACTGTTGATATTAATGTACCAGAGAAGGCTTTTTATCTCCATCAGAGAGATAATGGGCCTAATTCTGTGCTTTTTTTTTTCCCCTCAGGGTTTTTTTGTTACTGTTTTACAAAAAAAGACTATATACTTCTATAAGACTTCTATACTGAAGGAGCAGATAGACCATTTTGCTGTGCTTGTCTATATACTGGTCTTTTGTGCATTGTCTATGCTTCCTTAGCACGGATGGAGGAGTGAGCATTGTAGACCATTCAGCTGCAGTTCCTCAGGAAAATGATGCTCTGAGGGGAGCGTGAAAGAGGTTTCTCCTCTTGGCACTGTGCTGTGCAGAATATCCCCTTTCTTCTTGCTTCTGAACATCCTTCCTGAGTTCAAGGTGGTGTGCAAAGCAGGGCATGCTGAGAAACACATTATCCAGCAGCCCTGCGTTTGTCAGATGCTATTAAACAGCAGGGAAAGAGAGTGGAGGAGCTGGTGAATCTGTCACATCCTGCTTGTTCAAAAGACTATTGATGCTGCATAACTCATCAAAGCATGACTGACCTGGCGATGGGCTCTGCTGCCAGAGGTGTCCGGTTACTGTTTCTGTTGCAGTAAAGTTGCCCATAAAGCGATGGTCCTTGTTTATGAAAATAGCCCCTGACTTTGTGTCTACCCATGAGCCTTTCCATTAGTACACGTGAAAAGATCACTCTTGCCTTGGACTCAGATAAAATGTGAAGGTCTTCTTCCATGAGAAATGCTACTGTTTTGACATTTCCTTGTGTTTTGTGATGTGATTGAAGGAGGGAAGTACTGATACTTTCTGTGCCATAGTAATACTGGGAAATTCTAATTGGAAATATTATCGTGCCTTTTCTTCTGATGTTATTTATACAGTGTTTGGGATTATTTTACATTCCCACAGTTGACATATTTTGATTGATTAACAGTGAAAAAATATGCTGTTTTGAAATATTTCCTTACTTCCTAATAGCAGTAATTTCTTGATAATTAAGTGCTGCTTGATGGGATTTGCAGTTCAGAAGCTTGGCAAATTCACTCTGAATCTCTTCCATTGCCTGATTTGCATCTCTGGTACTGCATCATGCAATTTGGTCAAATGAAATTTGAACTCCTACTGCCTGATGTAGCAATAGAGGAATCTGGTCTGTATGGCATAAGACAGGTTCAGGTGTTGGTTCTCATGAAGCAGCATGCTGCAGTGGAAAAAATGGAAGTTTGTCTTCCAGTGTTCTGATTCTCAATGCAATATTGCTGGTCAGCAAAAAACCCAGAAAAAACGAAACAAAAAAATCAACAACCAAAAAAAACCACACCAAAAAACACCAAAACAACAACAGCAAAAAAACCAACCAACAACAACANAAAAAAAAACAAGAAACCCCCCAACCAAACAAGTCTTTTTAGGTTGGATATTTCCTGTGCTTCCTGGATAAAAGATTGAAAATGTATGTGGCTGTGGCTAGAAAATTGAGAATATCTGCTACAGTTTGGAAATGCTCTTTCACGTGCACAAACTAGGATCAGGAACCAGTTCACCTAAAATCTTACTTCATTATAAATTCAATCCTCTCTTAAAACACACCAGGTTTTCTTGGCTCTGTAGGTAACTCTTCATTAAATAAATCCTGGTAAGTCTGAGAGGTCTTTAGGTTTACCCTTTCACCAGCACAGGATGAGGAGAGACATTTTAGGGAAACAGGTATTTATATCTTTCCTAAGCTCTGCTATGGGATGAGTTTAGTCCAGTGGAGAAACCTGGAAAATCAGATCTCATCAAGACTGCTGAAGGCAGTGAATTCTCCTGAAATAAATAGATGGAACGCTGCCTTGGGAAGAAATGGATCTTTGTTCAGGGCATCTCCAGAGGGAATGCAACCTGGGTATGTCATGATGTCAAAGAGGGGCCAGAGTAGAGTGCCAGGTCGTGGCCAGAGTTTTGTTTGAGCAAGGTGTGCAAGAGACCTACGGCCAAAAGCAAATGAAAGAGGGAGACTTCTCTAACCTAGGATTATGCAGGTGGTGTGGAAGAACACTCTAGGGACGTTTTGCCTCTTGTGTGGGTTAAAGTTGAATGCATACATACTGTAGGGAGAAGGAGTGTTAGATCCAGTTCTCCAAATCTGCAGATGAGCCTGGCTGCTTCCCAGCTGCTGGGGTTGCTATCCTGACCTTACACCCACTTGAGCCTGCCTTGGGTGAGGAGCCCTGCCTTCCCAAGCAGCAAGTGATAACCTGAGTCCTTATGGCACCTCTCAGGGATGGTGGCTGCCCCCCAGCCACTTAAGCCATTGCTATCTACTTCACCCATGGGTATTTGTGTCACTAGATCATAGAATCATAAAGTTATTTAAGTTGGAAGAGGCCTCTAGGATCATTGAGTCCAACCATTAACCCAGCACTGTCAAGTTCACTGCTAAGCCATGTCACCACGTGCCACATCTACCTGTCCTTCAAATACCTCCAGGGATGGGAATGCCACCATTTCCATGGGCAGCCTGTTCCAAAGCCTGACAATGCTTTTGGTGAAGAGATTGTTCCTAATATCCAGTCTAAGCCTCCGCTGGTGCAACTTGAGGCCATTTCTTCTTGTCTGATCACTTGATATTTGTGAGGAGAGACCGATCCCCACCTGGCCACACCCTCCTTTCAGGCACTTGTAGAGGTCAATCCTGAGGCTCCTTTTCTCCAGGCTAAACATCCCCAACTCCCTCAGCTGCTCCTCATCAGATCTCTTCTCTACACCTTTCACCAGCCCCTGTCCTCATAGCCACCCGGACAGGCAGCTCTGGATGCCAAGAGGGTCATCCTCTGCAGGTGCTGCTGTTCCCTTCAGAGTGAGAGTGGAGGAAAAGAATGAGGAAGGCAAGATCATCCGCTACAGGTGGATACCTCTTTTCTGAGGTGGATACCTCTCTCCATGCACACAGCAGGGGATGTAGACAACTGGGATAGACAGGAAGATACCTGTCCTGTTTGTCCCCAAGCCCAGGCAGCTTCAGTTTCAGAGAAGTCACAAAAATGAGGTAGTTGGCACAGGCAGACTTGACAGGGCTCACTGCTTTCTTTCAGATTGTCTTACTGATGAAAATGTCCTGGTTTCTGGGCAGGAAGAGGAGGGCAGGAAGAACCACAGGGCTGGACTGCCATTGTGTTTTGCAGGACTTTGTTTTATCTCAGCTCAGCAATATCGCATCAGCAACAATATAAAAATAATATGTAGGGAAGGACCCATATAATCATAAAATATCAGGGCCACCTTCCACTCCCAGCTTTAAGAGGTCAAGTGTAACAGCTCCACAGCATTTGGGCTGACTGCTTTAACCTCTCATGGGTGGTTAACACTACCTAGCAGAGGAGCAAAAAGTTTAGAATTGTAAAATACTCTTTCAATCCTGGTAGTAATTACCTCTTAGCAGAGTTAGTGCTTTGCCAACTCTAAGGGACATAATCCCCTTCTGTCATAGGAAGAGAAAAAATGTAATAGCTGTGAGAACTGTGAAGCTTATTTTCAAATTGATGCCTCAGCATTTTGATATTTTCTGTGGGATTAACTAGTAACACAGGAAGGCTGATACATATGCAGAGTTTTCACTTGCTTCTGTAACAATTTGCCCCAGGACAAATTGAACTGTGTCATGAGAAGTGGTGTTGTTTCCCCTCCTTCTTTGTCAGATGAAGGAAAAAGACTTGTTAGCAACATAGAAACAATTTGCAACTTATTGTCATTTCGGGGAAGGTTTCTCCTTGCCTCATATTTCTGCTTAAGTTTCTCTTTTTCTTACCCAACCAGACAGGGTTGCCATTTTAGAAGTACAGAAGCCACATAATGAAACATGAAAAAGCATCTGTGCTAACATAAAATAGAACTGAAGCTCTTTCTGTACTGATCTGTTGCACTCACATAGTTGCTGCTAGCTCAAAAAGAAGAGATGATTTGCTCTGCTCTGTATAACTCTGGCTCCTAAGGATGGCTTTGTGCTGTGCCTCTGAGGCTGGTTCTGCGAGCATCTGGTGCTGATGGGCACAGGCAGCGATGGCTGCAGAATACTAATGCTGCCACTGGCTCCCATAAGGCTCCACTTCTGAAAAATGCTTTAGCCATTCAGCGTCCATGCACCATGCTGAGCAACAGGAGAGTAGGAAAGCCGTGCTCAGGGATTTTTTTTTTTTTTAATGCAGAGAAAGAAGCTGACAGCAACGATGGCTCTGTGCTTCACATTGTTGTGCCCAGGCTTCTTTCAGAGCTGTAGTCATTTATATGCATAAATATCAAGCTTGTCACTTGTTGCAGCCTTTGATAGCATTTGTGTCACAAAGGAATCAGAGAGAAAAAAGCTGAACATCTTCTATTCCAGTCTCAGAAAATGAATGACTAGGTATTTATCAGGATTCAGGTTTTATTAAATCATGTCCTCTGCAAGTTGTTTTCCTTCCCATTCTGCTGTCTGACGTAGAGGACCACGAGGGGACCTCCCCCCACACCCCTTTTGTCTTTCTCCTACACTGTGGCTACCCACAGGGGGTATCTCAAAGAATTACCTACCAGTAATGATTGCCACAGCAAAGCCTCTTGCCACATACTGACACCGTTTTTCTTTTTGCTTCAATTTTTTTTTTCTTCCACTAGCCATCTGACAAAGTCACTCCACATCACCCATTTCATGCAGAGATACAAGAACTCTGCTGTAATTGTATTTTTGATTACTTACTTGGTTTTTCTTTATCTCCCCTAGGCAAGATGCACGCTTGCTATTTGCTCTGCATACCACATCTTTCTGCAGCTTCTAAATTGAAGCCGACATTGTGTTTACCAGTCATCTCTGTCTGCAAAGCTATGCAGTTGCATCTAAATTTTCTCTGGGTCTTGCAGCTATTCTGTATTGAAAGACAACTAAAATACACTACTCGCACAAAGCTGCTTTTCCATTAAAGCAATTGGTGAAGTATCACAAGAATGTTGTTCTGATGCCAGGAGGGAGGAGGGAGAGGTTTGTACTGGTTGCTAATGGGAGGGGGAATAGCCTTTGAGACAATCTCCTTATTAAATGTAGTCTGCACAATGAAAAGCTTGGGAAGCCTTTCTAAGGCTTCTCACATTTAGGCTTTGTGCCCAAGCTCAGGGTCTCAGACATGGAGGTGGTTTCAGAATACCACACAAGGGAACCATTTCAGCAAAAATATCAAGGTTACTTGATTAATTTATTAAACTGTCTTGGATCACCATGCCTCTTTATTGGCATGTAACTCCAGCAGAACAGAAGTAACAATTTCTCCCTAGACTTCTCACCGGCCATTGCTCTGCTGGGCTATCAAAGAAGTTTCAGGGACAAGCAAGAGATAGAACATGAACGTTGCCAAGGTTAACATTGCCCTGTGAACATTGCCAGGGTTAACCAGAGGTTTCTTTTTTCCCCCTGAGTAAATGTAATTTTTTGTGCCTCCTCCCTTTACAAGTCTTGCCTAATCTTAAGAAAACCTTGAAGCAGTATTATTACAGTTTTGATAGTCTGAAGATATAAACAGTGCAGGATTTGTAGGGACAAGTAATACATTTTCCTCAAGAAGGACCTGTGTGCCTGATGAAGGTTTGTCTGCCTTTTTTTTTTTCTTTCTTTTTTTTTTTTCTTTTTAACCAGCTGTATCAGTTGGTCTAATAAAAGCTATTACCTTTCCCTACAAATGTTGCCTTACTTTTTTGAACAGTTGCCTCCAGGACATAAACCAAATGTGTGTAAAACTCCAGTGTTAGGGTGATAGAGTTCAGTGGTGTGATTTCCATGCCCTCATTTCCATGCAATTGGCAAAAATGAAAATGAGGTGGGATGAACACTCTCCACCCTTATCATTCTGCACATCATTAATGTCCCTTACACCCTCACTCCACATCAGTATTGTTGTCTTTCCTGCCTCTCAACTGTATGGAACAGGCCTTTTCTAACACAGAAGTGCACATTGAGTAGCATCTTTTGGATGCTGTCTCAGAGAAACAGCAACTCTTACGGTATGCTTGACGAAAATCTTCTCTGCCTTCTGATCATTTTCTTGGTTGCTGTATCGCTGTATATTCTTTGTTGTTGTTGTTGTTTACTACAAGTGAGATTCAGAGAGATAGAGAAAAAGAAAAGCCCACTGTGACTGAGTAGACTGTTTCTCATTTAAGGGTCAACTGAGTGTTGTCAACTTGGTTGCAAATCTTAAAGGACTTTTTTTTTTAATATTTCAGGTGAACTTTCTGTGGAAGGCATACAAGATCCGTTCCTTGTTAGTGTACATATTATCACAGATCCAGGTGAATCCAAGACTCTTCAGCAGGCCATTGATAAACTTCTAGCCTGGATCCATCCAGACCTCCAGCTATTTCGGGTCTCAGAAAGACGGGTGCCCAGGAAACGCAGGAAGCCGCTCAAGGCTGGTGTTTCTCAGCCAGCCCTTGCTGTCATTCTGTTCCTGCAGGAGGAGTATGGAGAAGAGCCCATCTTGCAGCTCCATGAAACTTTTCAACGACCACCTTGGCATTACCACCACACAGAGCTAATGCATGGGAAATTCCTCCCTTACATGCCGTGCAGCCAAGACTTTTACACTTTGGCTCCAGAGACTCCTCTGTGGGCCATTCGCCCAGTGCACTACGGGAAAGAAATGATCCGCTTCACCATATACTGCAGGAATGAAAATTTTGTGGACATTTTGAAACTGTATGAGTTAATACTGAAAAGACCAATGTGTCAGAAGAAAGCAGACTTTTGTGTTTTTCCTGTCTATTCTAACATGGAAATAGACATTCAGTTTTCTTTAAAAAAACTCCCGAAGGGACAAGTTCCAGTGAGGACAGAGTCAGCTGTGCTGGAGTTCAGAGTAAAAGATGTGGGGCAGCTTGTACCTCTCTTGCCCAACCCTTGCAGCCCCATCAGCGAAGGCAGATGGCAGACAGAAGACCACGACGGAAATAGGATCCTTTTGCAGGTAAGCTCAGCACCCAGGGAAATAGAAGCACATTTCTTGGTTTTGTGCAGGAAGGTTTAACCTGCATTGATAGTTGCTGGTGGGTTGGTTGGTTTTTTGCTCTCTCCTTGGAGCAAGAGCCAAGACAGTACTGCTGAAGAAGGAATTTGAAACCCCTTGCTGTGTTGTGTAACTCATCACAAAAGCAGTGAATGATGTTATGCAACTATCAGTCAGCCTTGGTTTATGCTAAGAGTGATGTGAGATGAGATAGCTGTTTAAAAAAATGAAGAGAGAAGGAATTATGAGCCCAAGTGGAGAAATCATGGTTGGTGAATGAAGTCTTATAAGAAATATGGGCAT
The DNA here is from genome assembly GCA_008694505.1 of Cyanoderma ruficeps. NCBI lineage: Eukaryota > Metazoa > Chordata > Aves > Passeriformes > Timaliidae > Cyanoderma > Cyanoderma ruficeps. Next base: position 1,681,159 of record VZDJ01006585.1, on the reverse strand, counting down.
AGAACTGATGGGGAGTTTTAAAATAGCCCTCGGTTATGAGACTTTTATGGAAGAAAAGCAGAGGTGCTAATGGTACTCATTATTTTCTAGCATCACTGGGTGACAAACTGCATCTATCTTTTGCACAGTGATTATCAGGAAGAGAGAGGTGATGAAGGAAAAGAAATGCACCCTGAAGAGCAGCCTAAGAGAGACATTCCCACAAACTCTCTTATTGAGCTAATCTCAAGTGCTCATAACCGAATCCTGAGAGTTTTGTTTGTTAGGACATCTGTAGGCACTGTATCTGGGCAATATATCAGCATGCTCTGCTCCATTACACCACATCCAAGGGACATTAAAGGATAAGCAGCAAACTCTTAAAAGCTGCCTGCCCTGCAGAGGGGTATCTGTGGCAGTCAGAGCCAGGTTGATGTGCATTCTTGCACTGCAGAGGTATTTATTGCTGCTTACATTCAAATCAAGGAGCATGGTTCCTCACCTTTATAGGGCTGTTGTTCAGATTTCAAAGGGTAATCTTTTGGAGAGAATTTCATTCAAGTGGCTTGTCCAGTTGTTTCTGTGGAAGATGCATTGTGGGTGCCATCCTTTCACCATACAGACCTCCCAGCACGCAGAAAGCTGTGTACAACTCTCTGTAGCACAGTGCCTCTAGGTTTGTCGTTCCTGGGTCTGAAATACCAGGTACAGAGGATATCTCTGCTCTGGTGAGTCACGTCCAGGGGTAATGGAACCTTTAGATTCTGCTTTGCAGATGCCACCCTCAGAGAAATCCCATGCCAGAGCTGCGCAACAGTGGTAAAGGGCTGAGGAGGGCACCTTCCTTGCCCGTCTGGCAAGACAGTAACCAATTTTTCAGGGTTACTGATTGCACTTTAGGCAGATCTGTGTTAGCCTGAGATAAGTTGCAAACTGAAGCAAGTCATCACCAAACTTATACACAGCAACCACAGTCACTTATGTCCTCTTTTCCCTGTTCTTTCTCAGGAGGTTTCTGCTATGTGATATAACTTTGGTTTATGGGACCTTACACTGGTTTCAAGCAAGTTGAAGGGAAGGGTAAAAACAAAAGAAAAAGAAAATAGGGCTTCTAAGTAGGGCTTTTGGTTTAAACTCAGCAAATTTTCAGGAGTAAAAAAGGCCAGGCATTACAGAGGTGAAGTGAGACTTGCTGAGCAAAGAATATCAGAATTAGATTTTATCCATATGAACCAAAAGAGAAAAGCAGAAACCTGCCTAAGTATGGCCTAGAAGTACAATTGATTTTCATTTCTGTTTTCAGTGAGGATGATGATTCTGAACAGGAGGACAAAATTGCAAATGAGAATGAAGTTACAGAAATGGAATTTATCACTCTGGAAGTCTGGTGAAGCAAAAGAGGTTTAGTATATTCAAAGTGGAAGGAAAACAGAGACTTTGGATCTAACTTAAGCCATTTTAAAGTCATGAAAACTATATTCTGGTTTTATGGATTTTAAGCAAGTCTGTACAATAAGAAGTGGAGCTCTACAGCTAAATCAAAGGGAAAATTTTCTGTTACTCAGATACCTACAGCCACCAGTGTAACATGACCATGAAAACAAAATTGCAGTCTCCGGTGTGTACCAGGGTTACAATGCCATAGGAAGCATGGGAAGTTGCACAGGGTCCCAAGGGCCACACCTGTCTTCAGCTGTGGACTCCAGAAAGGTCCCCTCAGTAAGATGCAGGGACAGGGAAGGGCTGTCACCCCATGCAGAGGAATGGAGAGAAAGCCTGCAAAGGGAAAGAGTAGGGTCACCTGAGCCCAAACAAAGGAAGTCTGAAGGGGGGCTCTGACTGGAAGACAGACCACAGGATAAACAGCAGGAACAGGAAAAAACTGGTTCACTCGATGATTGTTTTAATACAGGAACAAGAACCTGGCAATAAATAGATTTTAGTATGTATTCATAGCTAACTACATAACAGCCACCCAGCAGGTGCAAGCAGGTTAATAGCTTAATTTAAGGCAGGATGGTCAGTTGGGGAGAGGAAATGATGGAGCATGGGTTATAGGAAACATTGGATTTGGTGATCCATGGACTCCTTATATTCATTAAATTCATTCTAAGTTCAAAGTAATTATAGTATCTACCTTTGAAAGGAACAAGACTACATTTTGACTTCTCACAGAGGGTTGCTATTAGCAATAATTCCCACACCACAGCATTGATGATGACTTTGACTTCTTCCCAGTTATGTTAACTTAAACAGTGACCTCTCAGTATTTTTCAGCATCCATATCAGTTGATAGTTAGTAATCATCAGAATGGTTTTGTTTACTTTATACAGATACTGCACCTTTTAAAAATTATCATTTTACCACAAATGGTAGATTAATGTCCCTGTTAAATTTCAGGCAGTGTTTAAATTTTGAGCATACTTCCATGTTTTAGCTAACAAGATGTGACCTCTTGCTTGTCCTGACAAGGACTTGGATACTTGCCAGCCAGATTGATCCATGTTCTTAATCCATTTTGCAAATGCAATTATCAAGGGGCTTAGATAAAGTCAGTTCAAGAGACAACAAAGTTATTCATGGGTAAGATAAATCTGTTTAATGCCAAGAAAGTATTCCTTCATTTGCAAGGAAGCCCTTCAGACTTACTTTGTCCCAGTAGCTTTTACACTTGGCAAATTGCTCCAAGGGTGCAGCTATAAAACTGCTGAGGCAAAGGGTTCAGTTGGCTGGAGCAGGAGCAAGGCTTAGGAACACGATTGCATCCTATGGGAAGACACCCACACTGCTTCACCAGAGCTAAGCCCAGAAGCAGGAGCTCTGGGGAGCTTTTTTCAGAGCAGTGGGAAGAATATGTAAATAATATAGCTAAAAATGTACCATATACTGGTATACTGAATATACTGCCGGATTTATAGGTCTTGCCCAGATTCTTGGCTGCCTCTGGGCATAATCCACACAGACACAGATGAAGTGCTAATCAACTTGCACTCCTGTCAGTGCAGTGTGGGAAGCAGGAAAGGTTAATATCTGATTGGACTGGCTTGGCCATGCATGTTTGGGAAGCAAGGATAGTGAACAGGGAGGAGAAAGTGCACCAATGGCTTCTTTAAATTATGATAACATCTCTGGATGGAGTAGGAAAAGTAAAATATTTTGGCAGGATTTCCTAGCCACTCTGTGTGAGATGGAACGCACAGACATACCGAGGAGGAAGGTGGACGCCAGAAAAATGAATATCTTGCCTAGGTAGAGACTCAGCACTTAAGCTGACCTGCTGCTGTTTTACATGCCAGAGGGTCTCTGTGCAGTTTATGAGGTGGCTATTTTCTGCCTGGTGTTGCTTTATAAGGCATCCTTGAAATAACACTGCAAATGTTAACAGATCACAGCTTATGAGGAGGTAGAGGGATTCTTTTTTTAGCTGATTTGCTGAATTAATCAGCCAATGTTCTCATCTGTGTGGCGCAACTGTAATCTTGAGTTGAGAAGTGGTATCGTGTTTCAGGAGCAGAGGTAGTGGCCATAACTGATGCAAAGACCTGGGACAAGAGGACTCAGGCACAAAAGGAAAAGAGAAAGAAGGGCAACTAAACTAGGGTCAGAGAAGGCAAAAAGACAAAAACAGGCAAAGAAAGGGCACTTCTGCAGAGAACAGTTTAGCCTGCAGAAAGGAAAATGGAGGTGAGACAAGACCTTCAAGCTTGCTGAATTATTATACTTAATAGTGCAGATAGAGCAGAATTGAGCACAAAGAGGAAGAAAGGCAAGAAAAGCATCCACTGGCACAGGCTGCCCAGAGAAGTTGTGAATGCCCCATCCCTGGAAGTGTTCAAGGCCAGGCTGCATTGGGCTTTGAGCAACCTGGTCTAGTGAAAGGTGTTCCAGCTCATGGCAGGGGGTTGGAGCTTTATACAATTTTTAAAGTCTCTTCCAACCCAAACCATTCTATGTCTTATGACGGGCAAGTATGTGTACAGAGCACATTTACAAAAATCATAGTTATTTTCTTCTGAAACTGGTGAAAAGGATACACTTTCAGAGCAAAAATTGACTCAGTCAAGGGAGGTGCCATGAACTGATCCAATTAATCTGCAAATCTAATACTAGTCTCCTGTTTCTCAAAATATTTTATTCTAATTTTTCCTTTCCTTTTTGTGACATAAGCCTTTGGTTGTCCTTAATGCTAATGGCTGGGTTTTGGGGGACCACAGAGAATCAGTCACTAACTCATATAAGAGTTTTTTTACTTGTATTTCTTCAGACTAAGGCACTTTATTCAGTTAGGTTCCATGGCATAGGATCTCTTACAAATCTATACATCCAGTAAAAGTTTTTGAGAGTGAATACATTTTGTGTTACAAAGCACTCAACTTTTCTATTTTTGCAAACACATTACAAGCCACTTTTCTAAGAAGTTTAATTTTATATCAAATCTGTGCATTTTGCCTTTTTGAAATGCTGTGCTTCTGACTACTTGCCTTTCAAGTAAGACTTATGATGATACTGAGGACTAATCTGCACTTTTTCCTGTGTTGATTTTTTTTTCTCCTGGATCAATTCCACTGGTTTTAATGCAATTAAACAAACACCATTGCACTCCTGTTGAGCAAGGCAGGCAAAATCTGGGCTCGAGATGGTGACGTCATTGCTGTGCTGGCTGGGTCCTGACCTCAGCAAAGCCTTGCTGGCACTTCTTAATGCAGATAATGCTTTAGGAGATCTCTATCTGCTTTCTTAAAAAGCAGATAACTTAAAATAGACTGCAGCAACACTCGTGGATTTTTTTCTGTTAGGTCCTGGCAGCCCAAGTTGAAAGTATGTTTCTGGGAGGTTCACCCCAAGTTGTTTATGGCATTCCCGGATATTCATCATGAAATTCTTCTGCAGCCCATTGTAAAACACAAAGGCTCTAAATCCCTCCAGGCTTCACAAAGATTTGTGCAGAGATTATAAATGAGTAGCAGATTAGCACCAGATGAAAAAATCTGTTCTGTTAGAGGATTAATCTGTTCAGTCAGTGGTTGGGTTTGCTGTACATCTTTGTGGCAAGGTCTGACAAATCTACCTCCCCGCATTTGCAATTTCGGTCAAAATCAACGTGTCTCTTTGCATTGTGTCTTTGTCCTCTCAGATGGCTGACACCCTCTCTGGCATCACTCTGGTGCTTGTGCCTGTTGCAGGCAGCATGGCTGTACCAGGCAGGGCTCTGCCAGGCAGCACAGAGGCAGCAGGCAATGCTGAGAGCATCAGCAAGCCGTGAGAAGGCTGACGATGAGGACTTGAAAAAGAAAAGAGCTCGGAAAAGATGCAACTGTTTTCAAAGCCAGTGGCAGGATTAAGGAAGCAGAGAAGCCTCCTCCAAAAACTGAAGAGGAGCGGTCACATGAGCGCACAGGCTGCGTGCAGCACTCGGTGTGCCGAGCCAAGGTGGCACAGGGGAGCATGGTCAATGGCCTTGGCACAGGACAAGGAGCTAGTTTTGCCTGACTTTTAATCCTGGCTAAACATTGAATCCCCTCTGTGATCTCTGACAAGTTAGAGAATGTAGATATAGAAAAGTCTTATTAGTCCACGTAATCCAGTTCTCTACAATACAGGATTAACCTGTAATCTTTATTCACTAGTATTTCATGGGATGGAGCTTCTGACACGCTACCTGTGGCACAGTGTTCTACCTGTAGTACACCACTGCTGCTTGTACTGTGTGGTGTTCTGGCAGCTAGGAAAGTCTTCAGTTACATTGCTTTAAAATGAAAGTATTAAAATAACTTCTCCCCATTATTTCCCATTTCTGTCCATATAATGAAAAGCAGCATTGGAAAATGGGTCTTCTAAATCTTAACTCATCTAAAAAAAATGATGAAGGTGAGCAGATCCTCCTATAAACAGCTGTTCAGAAATAAGCTGTATTAGTGATGTCGCTTGACTTGTGCTGCAGGCAGCCATTCTGGGAGCAGGCTGTGCTTGCCCCCTTCTCCTCACCATCCACCATTGCCTCCTGACAGGCCAGCTGGGCTTGACCAGGAGCTGTGACCCAGGAGCAAAATTAACAGGAAATACTTATGTAAAATGAAATGCCTCTATCTGTCTGCAGGAACATTGAAAGAACTAGGGGAAAAAAGGTTTAAAATAGCAAAACCCTAAAACTAATGTCTTACCTAAAGTAGATTGTCAGCTACAGTCTGTATTCTCACTGTAGTTGAAGGGTGTGTACTCAGTACAGCCCAAGGACATAGAAAACAATTCAGCTAACCAAGATAAACACAAAAATGTTTTCAGGGAAAGCTGAATTTCTCTCCAGACCCCACTGGCTGTATTAACTAGACAGCTGAATCTTACTCATGACCTCTGTTGACTCTGATGTAGGTGGTGTGGCCTGCACAAGGTAAAGGCAAGGCTTTTGTCTGGAATCCAGAACTCTCTGCAGTGCCAGGATAGATCTATTCCCAAAAGCCTTATGTTTTCAGCTCCAATTTTGTCCAAGATGCGACCAGCGGTCCCATCCTTTTCACAAATAGGAAGACTGCACTTGCTTGAATCCTTGGTTTCCTTGGATGCATGATCTGCCAAATTGTCAGCTTAAATCTCCAATACCACAAGTATAGGGTAAAAATAAGATATGGTGAAGCAATCCATTATTTTCTTTCTGAGAAGTGTTCTGAAGGCGCTTCTGTTGATTCACTGTGCATGGTGGTTGAGTTCATGTAGTGTATCTCATAACAGAGCTACTGCAGAGAAAAAAAGGTACCTTTTGTTAATGCTAACAAAATACAATGAGGAGTGTTTTCTTGGTCAAACACATCAAGAGTGCAGTGCTCTGATTGTGGACTTACAGCATGTCAGATTCTTATTTCTGGGTTATCCAAAAATGTCTTCAGTTAAGAAACAGCTGGTATTTTCTTCATGGACAAGCTTTCTATCTTGCAGAGTAATTTTTAAACAAATTGGCTCACATATTGCACTAATAAAATAATGCTATTTGTAGAGGTCTAACGTGATTTCTGGCTACTGTTTTGTTGACAACTGACTCATTACATTTAAATCTATTTTTCTCAATTTCTTCATTCATATAATTCTTTATGACATTATGGGAAACAGCTTACTATATTACTCAGAAATACGTTATGAATTAGCACACCTTATTACATATACATATAGTATACATATATATAGTATACATGTATATATTTACTCATCTACAGCATCTAAATGAACTTCTATGGTTTGGCTGTTCTATAATCCCTAGTAAGAGATCATAAAAGAACCAAGCATTTTTTGCAGATGTGAAAATCCTTTTTTTGCCTATAAAAACACTTCAATAAAAACCAGAAGATGTCTATGACAGATCTGGGTCACTAAGACAATGTGATGTGCACTAGCAAGATGTTAGAAGCAGTAATATATGGAGCTCTTTTAGAGACTGGGTACAAAGAACCAGGCCTCAGCTCTTTCTGTCATGTCATATAATCTGTTTAGTAAAATGAACAAGCTCTGTCTTGATCCATTACTCACCCCAGAAGATTCTTCTCCTTCTGTTGTTATTAGAAACCTTTTATTAGTTTGTGGTTCCGGTTTTTTAATGGATAGTTAATCTTAATTTTTTTTTCTGTGGCCCCATCTTTTTCAATTAAAATTTATTCTTTTTCACACAGGTGTGATTGGAATCATGTGCAGTATTCCATATGAGGCCATAACAGTGTTGTCCACAGTGCTTTTCAGCTCATTTGAGTCTGCCTGATACTGTGTTGTCACAGGCTTGTTGCTTTAATAGCAGAAAGAGATCAGGATGCCCAGTTCTTTGTCCTCTCCTGTTTCAAATTGACAAGTCCCATAGCTGAGATTATTGTTTTTTCTCAAGAGTATGGTCTTGCACTTTGTCCCATTAGTTCCTGTCCCTTTTGGAGCAGAGATCAAGCGTTTTCTATTACGCAAGAAATTCCATTCAGGAGACTTTCATTTAAACTATTTGAAAGGCTAATTTCGAAAAGCCTCACTGAAATAAGGGGGAAGGTGAAAAAACTTATGGTTGCTCAAACACAATTCAGTTACCGAGACATCAGTGTCTAGTTCCATAGGAAAGCCACCTGGCTCCAGCTCCTTCTTGAGAAGGATGTTGGCTCACCATTGGTCACAGCTGCTTTCCCTGCTCGAATGCCTGAGTATCTCATGGGTAGGCAATTGAATCCTGTCCTGGGACTGAGATTCAGGTCCAGATTTGGATCATAACCATGAGTTTGGGTCTTCAGTCTAAGCAGTCTAAGTGTCTGCTAGCAAACTGAATGTGTGTCTGTAATGTCACTGTGAGCTAGTTAATAGAGCTAACTAGGAAAGAAAGAAAATGTGAAAGAGTTGAAAGAAGTAGTAGATTCCCATTGAGAAGACAGAATGAGCTTCCTTGCTGAAGGCTTTCTGATGTTTTAAAGGAGGACAAAATAGAAGAAAAAGTAAGGAAGAAATGAGAAATTATAATTATATAATATGCTTCTTCTATTTCTTTATTTTTTGCTTAAGCTGTCCACTAAGTAGTAATGTTGGAAGACAGAATATGAATGAATCTGAGTAAGTCAATAGGAAGTGAGAAATTCAAACCCGTGTAATTCGGCCCACAAGACAAGGCTTCTCTACGATTTATTCTTTGTTGTCTTTGAGGCTCCTTATGTAAATATTTGGGATTTTGGCAGAGTGGTTTGTCTTTGTTATTGCAGTGAAACATTTGCTGCAAGCATACTGACTGAAGCCTGCTTCGTAATTATTTGCAGTAACAACTCAGCAATGGAGACTTGGGGTTGTAAAACTGCCAATTCTGTATTAATGTGATCTTCTTCTCTCCCTCTCCCGACTGCAGCAAGCACACAGTTGGTGTAGGAAGTCTGCAAGGCAGAACAAGCAACCATATCCATCTGTGTCAACAGATTCCCACTTCACCACTCTGCCAGCCTTTCTTCCTCAGAGCCACCGATCTGTCTCTGAACAGCCACAAGAAATGGGTCAGAAAAAGGTACATCACACGAATGGCCTTGGTCATTATCTTGGTTTCTCCCAGCAGGACTTGAGACACAGTGATCAAGGAGACGTCAAACACAGATCCAGGAGTGCCTCCAGCATTTCTTGGTCCTTCCAACGAAGCAAGTCTCTGTTCTGCTTGCCCACAGTGAACTCCTCTTCAGCATCAGAGACATTGCATTTCAGTGAACCATTTCAGTTTTTAAACACAGGGTCACCTGCAACCAGGTTAAAAACATGGAAATGCAGCCCCAAGCTTAATATTGATGACTTGGAGGGTGCCCAAGAGACTGATGTGGACACAGGGAAGAAGTTGTCCTTCTCAGACCTGTCTGTGGTCTCTGCATACTCTGCCCTTAATGGATTTTGCAATGAGCTGGAAGACTCTCTTCCATCACAGAAACAAACAGTCAGTAGGGCTAAACAGGCAGCCACCAGTGGAAGGCCTGTATCAGCTATGTGCAATACTTTTGAGTCAGTTGATGGTTCGCTGAGTTCTCTTTCAGAATGGTCTTCCAGCTCTTTCATGTCAGCATCTCTCTCCAAGCAACACAAACAGCCCTTGAGAGCAGCTCCCTGTTGTCTGGATGATCGTGTCTGCCCAGCTTCATCAGTTAATGAGGAAGAATTTTACATCTGAGGTTTCTCTATCTTACACCTTCCAGAGGAAACGTGTTCTACTTATGAATGATAGCAGTGGGTCCACCCTGAACTTAAGAAGGTTCCCTGCTGAGGAGAAGGTGATGCAGAAGTGTGTTAAATATTTGAAGAAAATATTCACAACCCTCTGAGACTGGCATTCCCAAACTGGGTACAGTAAAGCAGTCTGAGATTGCACCCAGTATGTTTGTACTGGAGGATATGATCAGCATAAGCTTTTGCACAGCAGCACAAGGTGGATGTTTTGTGTGTGCAGGTGGTGAAGGAAATGCCAGAAGAGGCACATAGTATTCTGTTTTATTTTGGCAGAAAATGAAGACTAATTTGTGAAACCAATTTGCTTTAACTTTTCTGAGAAATTCCCTTAACTCAAAAAAGATGGGAAAAGAAAGGGGTCTTGCTTCCCTTTCACAGGCTCCAAAGGCAGCTCTAAACACAGCAGGTCCCAGCAGCACAGCCCCAGAAAGGTCAGGCAAGAAGCTTCTTGTGTGGAAACACTTTCCTTCCAACCTTTGAGAGCTGGCAGTGGTGAGGCGGGGAAGAATCACACAAACATCAAGGTTGGAAGAAGTCTTCAAGATCTCCTAAGTCCAAGTGACAACCTATCACTACCATGCTCACCCCTAAACCATATCCCAAAGTGCCACATCCTGACACCTCTTGAACACTTCCAGAGACTGACCCCACCAACTCCCTGGACAATTTGTTCTAAAGTCTGACCACCCTTTCAGTGAATAATTTTTTTCTAATATCTAATCTGACTCTGCCCTGGTGCAAGTTAATGCTGTTTCCTCTCATCCTTTCCCTCAAGATATGGCAGAAGAGAGCAACCCCCACTTCACTGCAACCTCTTTCATGGTAGTTGTAGACATCAGTGAGGTAACCCCTGAGCCTCCTTTCTGCCAAACTAAACAATCTCAGTTCCCTCAGCTGTTCCTTATCAGACTTCTGCTCCAAACCCTTCACCAGCTCCGTTGCCCTTCTCTGGACATGCTCCAGCACCTCAGTGTCCTTCCTGAACTGAGGGGCCCAGAACTGAACACGGGATTCATGGTGCAGCTTTCACCAGTGCCAAGTACAGGGATACAATCACTGCTGGCCACACCATTGCTGATCCAGGCCAGGATGCCATTGGCCTTCTTGGCCACCTGGGCACACTCTGAATCGTGTTCAGCTGGCTATCGACCAGCACCTCCAGGTCCTTTTCCAGCCACTCTTCCCCCAACCTGTAGCAATGTATGGGATTATTTCGACCCAAGTGGAGGACCCAGCACTTGGTTCCCCTTACTGAACTCCACAAGACTGTCCTCGGCCCATCCATCCAGTCTGTCACAATCACTCTGGAGAGCCTTCCAGCCCTCCAGGAGGCATCAGCACTCCCACCCAACTTGGTGTCATCTGTGAACTTGCTGAGGATGCACTCAATCCACTCATCCAAATCATCAGTGAAGATGTGAAACAGACCAGTTTCACCAGTGCTGAGCCTTGGGGAACACCGCCAGTCATCAGCAACCAACTGGATTTAGTTCCATTCACCACTGCTTTCTGGGCCTGGCCATTCAACCAGATTTATTCAGTTAAGAGTCCACCTCTCCAAGCCATAAGCAGCCAGATTCTCTAGGACAGTGCTGTGGGAGGCAGTTTGAAATGTTTTCCTTAAGTCTGGATAGACAACATCCACAGACTTTCCCTCTCCTACTAAGTGGATCACATTGTCATAGAGGGAGATCAGGTTGGTGAACCAGGACCTGCTTTTCATAAACCCATGCTGGCTGGGTCTGAGCCCTTGGCTGTCCTGCACATGATTGTGATGGCACTCAGGATGATCTGCTCCATGGCTTCCCCAGTACCAAGGTCATGCTGACAGGTCTGTAGTTCCCCAGATCATCTTTCCAACCCTTCTTGTAGATGGGCATTACATTTGCTAATTTTCTGTCGACCGGGACTTCTCTGGTGAACCAAAACTGCTGGAAAAGGGTTAAAAGAGGTTTGGCAAAATCTTTTGCCAGCTCCCTCAATATTCTCAGGTCCATCACATCAGGGCTCATAAATGTGTGTCTCACTGGGGCAGAAGGTCATTAATCCTTTCCTCATGGATTATGGGGACTTCAGTCAGCTCCTCATCCCTAACTTCCAGCTGTCATTTCTGGGTATCCTGGGCACAACTGGCTTTGGTGTTGAATACTGAAGCAAAAAAGGCAGTAGGTACCTCAGCATTCTCCTCCTCCCTTGACACTGTGCTACCCTGTGCACCCAGCAAAGAATGGAGACTCCTTAGCCCACCTCTTGCTGCCAATGTATTTGTAGAAACTTCTTTGGAGGAAGCGTCACTGCTTCCCCAGAGAAGAGGAAATTCCACTGTATCTTTTATTTTGACAGACCAGGATGCAGAAAGTGCCAAAAGAGAACCTTAGAGAACATTTTCAGCCCTCTCACCCAGAAAGCCCATTCTTTCCAGCAAGAAGGGAGCCATCTGGACTGTTGTCTGAACCACTTGTACAGACAGTGATAATTCAAGTAAACCATGTTTGCTACTTCTAACTCAGGCAATACAGCTTACCTTTTTGGAATACAAAACAAGAAGATAACACAGCATTTTTATATATTGCTACACAATTAGATCCAAATAAAATACAGCTTCCTGCTTTTTAAGGGGTTGTTATTTTTCTGTTAAAAAAAATAATGCGGACACTTATTCTTTGCATTTCAGTGCAAGCATACTTCTTTCTGGATAAAACTTGTTTCTTCTTGGATGCCTCTCCTCAAAGGGAAAACAAGTCAAACTTTCTGGCTTTCAGAAGATGTTTTTAAAATACGCCTTTTTGATAACCTGTTTTGCTCTAATTAAATTGGTGCTTTAAAAAAGTGAAAAGCTGCTAATATGACAGCTAAGTACCTTCACCAGGGTTTAAGTCATATAAACAGATGTTATAATGTGTGTTCTGAAAAGTTACATTTTTGGCTGACAAGTGTCACTGATTACGACTCCGGTTGAGCCACTGGGGAAATGACCATGTTAGAAGGTGTATGTATAGTGCTGGGTGTGACCTATATACAGATGTAAATGCTGAAGATCTACCATGATGGCATTTGTGGTGTGCAAAATAAAAACTTATTTTCAGAGAAAATTATTTGCTGTATTACCAGGCAATTTTAATCAAAAGAATTTCTGCTTCGGAGAGAAAAAAAGAAAGAGTGGAAAAGCACACACATACTGTAAATAATAGTTACAAAAAGCAGAACAGCTCCCCTGGCCCATTTAGGTAAGTGCATGGTTTTTAGAAACTATTCTGGAAGAAAGTCTAGAGTAAAAATACAGTACAGGTTTTTAAGGGAGAAACCAGCAGCCCGAGTCCAGAAGAGGCCAGAGGGATAGTCAAGGCTTTTTCCTTTTGTTGTTGTTTTCTTCACACAGGAAAAAAGGCAACAAACTGAGGTCCAAGTCTCCTCTCTGTGAGATGCTGTCATAGCATTTGCCAGGGGTAGACTTCTTCTTTTGTGCTAGACACAATGAATAAATAGGAAAATCTATTCAAGGTAAAGAGCACAGAAGATTATCAGCCTTCTCCTGCCCTCTAAAACTGTTGAGGCTTACTGCAGTTTTGGGTAAACTATTCTCTTTCTGGGACCAAAACCAGCACTGATGAAGAATTTGTCATGGTGTGTGTGTGTTTACCTACTCTATGCTCCTTCAGACCCCACACAGTCTTTCCTCTGACTGTTGTGACCTTTAGATCAAATCCCCCCCTGGAACACGTGAACCTGATTTATCTAAAGTTGTATTCCCATGTTATTGTTTGTACCCTGCCAAAATATATGTAAAATACCATGAAGTCAGACTAGCCACTTTTTCCATCAGCTTGCATTTCACCATACAAACAGTGATGCCTAGGACAGTCAGCATTCACAGGTTTAGATTTATGCTTTGTCATTTTCTGTCCATAATCATGGTATTTTCACCATATTTTAATAATATTTTATTATTATAATACAGATAAGATTTGATCTGAACATGAAATAAAAAACTTGTTTGAGCTGATATAGCTGTTGAATCCTGGCATCATGCCAAGACTGAGACTCCTGAAAAAAGCTGATTGGGGATTTTAATGAAGAGGAGGCTTGAAACATCTTTCTGCAAAGGCATGCCTCTAGAAGGTGCCCATCACATCTGGGGGCTGTCGCCTGCTGTGGCAGGAAGCACTGGTAATGGAGATCCACAGGGAAGCACAGGACAGCTCAAGTGTCAGTCATGAGGTTTGTGTGTGTTATTAACCAGCAGCTCCACAAGCGTCTCAGCTCCAGATTTGCCATATTAATCCTGATGGGAAGAGAGCCAAATAGGTGTCCACGGACTCTGCATTTGTACTGTCCCCACTGGTTCTGTCTCTGTTCTGTTTACTGATACCTAACTAGAGATTAAAGTTATAATTGTTTACATTGATGGTGCTTGTAACCAAATCTTGTAAAAAACTGAGTGTCCTACTGTCAGGAAAAACAGGGGTGATAGTGTACAGAAAACTTTCTGTCTATAAAAAGAAAGCCAGATTATGAAGCACGTTTCACTGAAGGTAGGCTCCATTAATTCTCTTCCCATTATTTAAGATGGGGCTTACCTCTTCAGAGACTTGAATATGCACAAGTTTTATGGCATTTACTTACTGATTTGGTTAAATTATCAACAATGTATTTTGAGAACTGCAGGTTTTTTTGAACTTTCTCTCCTTCTCACCCCAGAATGCTTCTGTGAAATAAAATAGAGATGAAAAGTCAGTTGTATATAATCTCCTGCGTGTTCATTTATGAAGTATTGCAGACTTACTGAGTATTTTAACTAGGCTTCCAAAATGACTGCAGTGCCACAAGCTCTATAGTTTTTGGCGGTGTGTGTTGATGGGATAATTACAAGATAAACACAGCAAAAGTGTATTTTGTTGGACTCAGTTTTGCCTCTGCAGACTGGGTCTTTTGATTCACACTGTGGTGTTATAAATCATTTTCTCTAGTAATGCTGAATGATAAAATAGGAGCTGTGACACATACTGGTAATCTTGCATGCTTAAATCCCATCTGAGTTTGTTTGATGTACATTGGTCTTCATAATCATCCTTTCCTCTTATTTTCATCAGTGTGTGGTGTTACCTATTATGCATTTCTTCATTCCCCCCATGGGTCACATCTGCATGTCAGCATTACATTTTATATGCCAAGCTGTGTAGGACTGGCTTTGTTTGGTTTTTATGGGTTTATGGTTTAACATTGTGGGGTTTATATATATATTTTATGGCACTTACAGAGCTGTAGAAACATCAGGAGTTGGAAGAGGCCTTTGGAGGTTGGCTAGTCCAAAGCATCTGCTGGAAGCAGGCACAGACTGCTCAAGCCTCAAGCTTTGGAGTTAAACCAAGTTGTTCAGGACCTTGTCTGGCGAGATTTGAAAGTATCTAAAGATGGCAATTTCAGTGTCTCTGGGTAATGTGCTTACCCACTGTAATGGTGAAGAATTGCTTCCTAATCTGCAGTGAGAATTTCCCATGTCCAAAACGCTAATCTTTCTTTATTTTTTCACTGAGCACCTTTGAGAAATCTGGGTTCTGTCTTCTCTATAATCCTGCTTTAGGTCCTGGAAGACTGCACTTGCTCCTGCAGCTGTGGTCTTCTCATTCCCTGACCCTCTGAACTCTCTCAGGTTTGTCAATATCACTCTTGTACTGACGATCCCAAAACCCTACACAGATGTGTGGATGGGGATGATGAGTGCTCAGCTGGCAGGAAGAAGAACTTCTGTCAACCTGATGGCAGCTCCCTTGCTTAAACCACCCGGTATCCTGTTGGCCTTATCACTGCAAGGCTGCCCTCCTTAATTATGTTCAGCTTGCTGTTTCCTGGGACCCCAAGGTCTCTTTCTTCAGAGCTGCTCCCTAGCCAGGAGATGCTTCCTCCTGTGCTGGTCATACCAGCTTAGTCCATGGCAGGTGAAGGGCTTGTATTTGCTTCTGTTAAACTTGGTGAGGTTCTCACGGGCACTTTTCTCCAGCCAGTGAAGGTGTCTGTGAGTGGTAGCCCTGCCCTTCAGTGTATCAGTCACGGCCATCACACTGGCCAGTTTCTGTTGCACTGTCAGTGGTAGCCCATCTAGCCCCATGGACTGTGTATGTGCAGCTTTCTGCATCCCTGACTCAGTCTTCTGATTAGTAATTTTCTCCTCAAAACTTTACTAGATAGACACATGGCAGGCCTAACAGAACATCCTGTGAGTGATGTCCTGTGACTGAAGGCAGAAGTTTTTCCAGTTGGCAGATTTTTCCAGTTACAGAAGACAGGAATTATTCTAGTCTGTCCTGAATGACTCCTGAGTTGTTTAAAGAAGGGTCTATCTGTTTTTTCTTCTTGATTGATTTGGCTGTGGGAGATGCCCACAACAAAATCCCTTTTGCTAGTTTCTCCTGACCTGTGAACTCTTGAGTTTCTCACCCTCTGCTTCCTCACAAACATGCACGAATTCATGCCACTCAGCTGCTTAGAGCACAAACCTCATCACCATCTTCCACCCTTCCATAAAGAACCTCTATCCAGCCATGAGACCTCTGGATCCAACTGCCTCATCATATCTCTAAATCATTTGCTTTTACATCCTGAGAGTGCTGAGGTCTTCCAGGAGTGACTTTCAGGTTCAGCAGCCTGAGCTTTGGCACTGGCCATCCCATCTGCCCAACAGAATGGAGCTACCCAGGTGTTGGGAAGATCGTCCCACCACACAAAGGGCTTAGGAAGCAGTTTCAAACAGTGCATCTGTTAACTACTGCAGAAACCAGATTACTGTTTTTCCTATCAAGCTGAGAAGTCTTAACCCAGTAACGCATTCTTCATAGGAAAACCATTCCATGCTTTTGTTCATTCTTGTTACCCCTCTGTTACCTTTCTGTGCTGGGTGCTTTTTGAACTAGAGGGTCCATAAATACATATAGTTTTTGGAGACTTAGATGCACTGTACAAATATACAGAACAGATTGAAAGTGTTTTCCATTTTACTCTCTGTTTCTCTCCTAGTAATGGAACTTGCTGATTTGGCTGCAGCTGAGCACTGAGATACCCTTTTCATAGATATTACAGAGCCCTAAATTCCAATTTCCAAGCAGAAAAAGTCAATTGAGACTCTACTGTCATGTATGTAAAATCAGATATTTTTAAAGTGTAATTAATTTTAGAATTAGGTATGTTGAATTTCATCTGCCTTTTTATTGCCCAATTGCTGTCTATTGTGATATTTTTCTGTAGCTTCCCCAATTGTTCATCATCTTTACTGTCCTGGATGCTTAATAACATCAACAAACTCCCATCTCACGAAGCCCCCCCTTTTCCAGGTTTAAGTCATGCTGAGCAATGTAAGCTTGAGTACAAATCCCTGCATGACTCCACTGCCAACCTCCTTCCACTGTCAGAGCTGGCTATTTATTTCTACCTTCTGTTTCCTGCCTTTTAATCAGCCCTTTATCCACATAACCTTACCTCTTAAACCATCACAGCAGGATTTCTTGTAAAGGCTTTGATGAAGGGCTGTGGAAAAGTGTTCTTATCTCTACACCTATTTGTTGTTGCCTTCTGAAGCCCCAAATAGATTTATGAGGTGTGATTTCCTTTTATAAAACCATGTTGACTCTTCCCAAAAAAACCCCAAAATCCTCAAAATCCTCTGTTTGGATAATGACTTGTCTCTCATCTGAGCCCAAGTGTCATTTGAGTACAGAGCAATCTTCCCTGTGGCATTCTTTCCCAGCTTCCAGGATTCGGCATAGTGCAAATTGCCAAATTTATACAGAGTCCAGAGTTCCTGAGCCAAAAACTGCTCAGATCACTGTGTGACCAACTGCTACATTGTGCTACCAATGGATTTCTCCTCCCTCAATTTGTCAGATTTCTTGTTGAATGTCTCTTAATTCCTTGGGTTTCCACAGCAGCTCAGGGCAGTGAGCAGCACTGAATTCATTCCCTGCCTGAGAAGAGAGACACATTTATTTGCAGCCTTCTCACAGACAGTTTCACTGAGCACTTTCTGTTCCAGAAGTCAATGCAGGCTCCTGAGCCATGTTGCCTCAGTAGCTGGGAAGGATTGTGTCCCCCTGAGCACAGGAACGCAATGGGTTGTGAGATAGCTGTGGAGGAATCCAACTGCTTGTTTTGAAAAGCCTTGCAGCCTTCCAAGGCATAAATCCTATGGTGGAATATGTCTTCAGTGGTAAATGGAAGTGGGACAGGGAGCAGGTTCAGACACTGGATTGTTTGATTGCTTCTTGTCTCTGTTTTGGACCATTTCAAGCAGCTTTCACTTCCTTCACTTCCAAGACACTTCCTGGTGGTGCCCTTCACCCCTAGGATTGTTCCCACTGTGGAAGAGGCTACATCAAGCTTTGGCCTCTCTGTCTCCAGCACTCTCCCACCAGGCTCTTTGCATTTTCCTGTCATCCCATGTTCCCTTGGACATCCCACAGTAAGAAACTCAGCCTCCCAGGGTCATGCTATAAGAAACACCTCTCAGCTGGGCTGCACTGCAGTGCTCACTTCAGTTCAGGTAACCATCCCTGGGCACTGTGGGCTGGTTGTGTTGGAGAGCTGAAGGGATCCTGCAGCAGTCCAAGGGGGAAGCCAGGCCAGCTGCTGTGTGGTGTGTCTAGTGACCTGTGTGGACCCAACTCAAACAGTGCTGGGCTGGCATTGGAGCTCAAGAACAGTATTCAAACTGCTGCTATTTTTTTTGGGTTTTTTAGCAATTTACAGATAGTGTTGTTTGAATTTGACCACGGAAAGGGAGTCTTAGAGGGCTTCACAGCTGTGCATCCTGCCCCTGCTGTGGCTCATTAAAGCATGACTGATGTTTTAATCAGATGTCCTCTTTAATCTCTTTCCTCCTCAATATATGGTGCATAAAATGGGAAAAATAGCTTGGTATGTGGAGGCCATTAATCCAATCTGCCCGTCATAAATGAAAACAGCCGACTTAATGGCACATAATGAAATGGCGATGGAAATGGATATGGCCAAAGCTGCCCTGTAGGCAGGACAATTACCCCGTTCCCGGCTGGGGGGCTGCGGAGTGCCTGTGCCGTGGGACGGGATGGCAGCGATGCGGATCGGTGTGTCCCGCCGGGAAGTCACCAGCCTGAGCAAGTGTCTGGTGCCATCTCGTGGTCCTGGCGCACACGGGGGACAGCGCACGGAGCTGCCGGCGCGGGCGGGCCCCGGGGGGACCCCCGGGCTCTGGCTCCGTGCCCTGCTGCCCTCGCAGCCTCCGTGCCCTGTATTTCAGCCCGAGCTGCTCGCAGTGTCCGTGCTGCTGCAGCAGAGAGGCTGACCCTTCCAGCACGAAGCTGGGGAGCAGAATAACCCAGTGAGTGGCTCCATGACCCCAAGGGCTCTGCCGTGTGCTTTCCCTGCGCCGGAGCCAAGGGCGAGGAAGCAGCCGCAGCCCACGGGGCTGCTCTTGGGATGGAGCCGAGCATCCGCTGTGAGCGAGCCCCTGAGCACGGCACGGTAAGCCGGCTGCCTGTCACGAATTCCTCTGTTTACTTTGATGAAAATTTCAGCCCTCCTGGTACGGAGATAATCTGCTAAGTATGACCCAACTCCTGCCAAGACAATGCTTCTTGTGAGGTTAGCAGTGCTGCTGGAGAGCTCCTGCTCCTTAGGTGTAATGAACCTGGGGACAGGGCGGCCCGGAACAGATACTCCTTAAGAATGCAACACATAATACCAATTTTATAATTCCTCTTGCTTCCAGGAATTAACAGCCATTTTTTGTAGCTCACATGTACTGTTGCATGGACATGTTTTAATTTAAACTGGGCTGTGATTAGGAGCAAGAGCATTTTTTCACATGGTTTACCATGACACGGTTATGAGTCCCACTTTTTGCTGCTTTTGGGGGGGGGCAGGTTTGTGACAAGAAAGCAAAGCTTTAACTAATTATTCTATGCCCCTGCTTATGGGATTTGACTAGATGCCAGTGTCCCCCTGTTGTGCCATGTAAGGCCACAGAAATGTAGCCTCTGCCCTTCAAGTTTCTCTCCCTGACACTTTGCTGCCTTGCTTTATTTCAAGAGCTTATTGCCCTGTGGTGTTCCCACAGGATGAGTAAAGATGCTAGTTGACATCCTGCCATGTGTGTAAAGACTCTGCAGAAGTTTTGAAAAGAGGACTTCTGGGGGTGCTTGAGGCAGCAACAGATACAACCACTGCCAGGTCTGCACTGCCAGAGAGCTGGCCATGAGGTCAGGGTAGTGCTGGGACAAACCAGAGGGTAGGAGATGAGCAGAAAGGTGCGAACCATCCGTGACCCTCCTCCAATTTTCTAGCCCCAGATGGTGAACCAGCTTCAGGCATGTGAGGCTGTGCAATATCCCACTCTTTGAGGGATTAGGATGAGGGAAAGTGGAGGGAAGCCATCAGCCCTGGGGGATAAGGATGCTGAAGCTGTCAGGTTGCCAGCAGGGCCCAAGTACACAGTGTTTTCCAGGTTTCCAGGATAATCTTTGCTCTGGGCTAGTTTGCTTTTTCAACCACTTTCTTTGCAAACGATTTCTTTTGGATTGCTGCTGCCTGTCCCCACAGATGCTCTACTTCCCTGTCCTTGCACTTGCACTTGCAGTTCCATGTCCAGAATGAAGCAGGACAGGACCCAGGGCTCCTTTCTTTTCCTGCCCTCTCTACTCCTCTCTTTAGCAGCTCCTCACTAAATCCACTGGATTTGGTACTTACCTTGTCCCCAGCAGAGTGCAAGGGGCAAAACTCTGCTTTCAGCATACCCAGGAGTCATTCAGTGACACCACAGGGATGCAGCTGCTGGTGTGCTCTGTTCTCTGCAATGGAGGCTCGTTGTCTCTTAGACATGCCAGGTCACCAGAACATTTTCTGATGATGCCATTTTTGGTAGATGGTCCAAAGAAAAATTGGCTGCTCTCTGGAGTGACAGCTAGATTGCAGCCTGACATGAATGAAGAGCATAGCAAGATGGAACAGATTTTTGCTCCAAGCCTTCTCTTCTGATGTGTTAACTTTGGCAGCATCATTTGGAGAAAAAAGTGAATTAATCTTATTGGAGTTGTGTACAAAAGAGACTGGGGGAAGGAACAGGGAAAAAAAAAGAAGGATGTGTGAATCCATGTTGATTATTTTGAAGCCATAAACAAGTGGTATCAGAAAAGATTTTGACAACCATATGGACTCTCAGAAGTGTGAAATCTTCTGAAAATGATGTGCAATCATGTAAGGGCTGGGATAAAAAAACAAAAATAAGACAAGATATGGATGGATGACATGTACAGACAGGGGACTACAATCTGTGATACAGGAGTTAAGATTCTGGGTACATGGAAAAATGTTACCTAGAAAAAGATTTTATATAAATTAAATCAAATTAAATTACCTAAGAGATTTCTCCCAAAGGTAATAGAATTAACAGTCAATCCTGTTTCTTATTGCTGGTTTTCAGAACAAGACTCTGGGGAACAGCAGTCTCAGGGATTGAGGAACAGCCTTCCACTGAAATAATCGTTGTTTTTCTGGGAAACTTCACTGGAGATGCCACATGCAATCTGCATTTTACATGGGGCAAAATCCACAGGTACCAGAGTGCAGGTCCTGCTGAAGGGCATCAGCTGCTCTGGCTGAGGCTGGAAACTGCCTTAGCAGTGGAAGGTATCTCCCCTGATCTCCACCAAGGGGACACTTTTATCCCAGAGCTTGGGAAGGGCTGCCTGAGAGGCAAATAGGATGACAAGGAAGCAGATCTTCAAATTTTGTAGTTTTGGTGTAGTATGTTTCCACACAAGCTGTGTGTGCATGTGGCAGGGACATCCCTGGTGGCCACATGAAGCTGTGTGATGTGGCACACACCCCAGGAGTTAAGTGCTGCTCTGCTGTCCTGGGCAAGCAGGGCTATTGGCAGGGGCAAACTCATCAGATCTGGATGAGGGCCACCATGTTGCCTGAGGTCTTACGTGCTAGGAGGAGAGAAACTTGAGAGGTCTGGGCTCTCTCTGGGGACTAAGTTTAAATGCCAGCATTCTGAACCTTTTTACAACCTGAGTGTTTGATGCCTTTCCTCTTTAAGTTATCACAGTGCACAATAATGTGAGACACAAATTGCAGCAAAATACTTCTCAGGTTTGATTTATAAATGGCTCTGATTTGCTTCTGATTTCAGCTTCCCCTGTGGCAGCATTCCAGGTCCAGATTCTGGTTTGTATTCTTGTTGCATCACGAGAGAAAGGGAAAAGCAGATGAAAGGTGAAAAACTGAATATGGAAAACAAACCAGCTATGCCATCCTAAAGATGCAGGAACAAAAGTAGGAGGAACTCTCAGATGAGAAATGATTTTTCATGGGGAAACACAGATCAGGGCAAGAGTTGGCTTTTATGTATCAATAGGGGTGTATGATGGGATGAAAGAGATGATGCATATGAAATGAATGTTTGCAAAGTTGGAACATAGAAAAAGTACAGCATCTGTGCACTGTATATAATATACACTATCCCATAGTCTGATACTTTGAGTCCTCTTCCCATTCTGCCATATTTCCATTAGACTTCAATCTTCAAGAAGTCAGTTCACACCCAAAAATGTTCACACACATCCTAAATTTTTTGATATATGTCTTCTAAGTATACCTTTCCTTCCCTTTACCTTTCACCCAACAATCCTTTGTTGTTTGTTGACATTAGCACAGTCACCAGTAATTTTAGTGTCTCAGGATCCGTTTGCACCACTGAAGGTGGTACTTGGAGTCAGTCCTAGGAGGTTCCAGCAAGAAAGTGTCACTGAAGAGAATGCGATGAACTGTATAGAGAAAATTTTTTTTGCTATTTGAAAAGAAAACTGAGAATACTTTAAGATGCCATGATCTGTATTTTCAGACTCTGGAGTGACAGGCCTAAAGAAAAGCATATCAAGACGCCCCCTTATTTCTTTATTTAATGAGGTATGGGGTTTAGCTGAGGAATTTAAATGATTGACTGAGAAGTATTTGAAATTCTTGAGGGTCATAAAGATTAAGGCAAATGGATCAATCCAAAATAATTAATTTTGACACTATGACAACTGCCAGCACTTTCCTTTTTTTCCCTCAATCTATGAATATTTTTTCTCTTCTTGAAATGCTGAAGGAAAGAGTCTTATTTTCTAAGGAATTGCAACATTAAACATCCCCATATTTGACAAGAGCGCTTAAAGAAGGCTGTAGCTGTTGTCTTTCTAAAAGAAAGGAAAAATTAAAAAAGAAAAATGTCTTAATTCAGGATCCATTCATTCATTCATTAGCTGGTCCTTTGACACTTTTTCCTAATTAATGGAGTTGTTATGAGACCAAGCAGCAACAAATAGACATTAAGCATGGGGGGAAAAAAATTTGAGAAGTTAATGTTTTACATTTCATTACAACAGTCATGCAGAGATCAGACACGTGCTGTGCCACATCTCAAGCAGAATCTGTGTGTTGTTGTGCCTTTGAAGAAGCAACCTTCACCAGACCAATTAGCTTTTTTAACACTTTTTCTTCTCTGCTATTGTAGTGTGTCTGATGAAACAAGATAGTTTAACAGTTTAACTTTGCTTTATTCCAGAAAACAGATTTACTGTTTCCAAACATGCAGCCTCGGGCTGGGAATACAACAGTGCTGAGGGTCCCAGCTTTATAGGCAACTCTGGACAAAAAAGAGTGCAAAGAGAGCAACTCCAGAAGAAAAATCAGCAGCCATCCTGTAGTGAATGGCCCATGCCTTCTGTGTGGCTTCACACAAGACCCTCAACCATGAGAGGTCCCAGCCTTCCCAAGGAAAAATTGATAATGACCTTGTGTCACCAAGCAAAGCTCTAATAGCATCCCGCTTACTACCAAGAGGCATAAACAAAACAATGTTATTTTATTAGATGCCTATTCCAGCAGACTTCTGGTTAAAGGAGGAGAAGGCAGTGCTTGTTTTCTGTAGGAACTGGCTCTGCATTACAGCCCTGAAAGCTCAGCTTGGAATCTTTTCCTGCCTGTCTCCAGGTATGTCAGAAAGAGCTAAGGGCTGGATACCAGGCAGACTGCACACCCATACAAGAGAGGTCAGCTTCCCAAAATTACTGCCTCTCTGGGGATTATTTTAACCCTCTTGACCTCCAAGACTACCATGCCTCAGAGAGGAATGCTTCAGGGCTGAGGGGAAAAGAGAAGAATGAGCTTGGAAAGCAAAAACACCACACTGGAAACCAGCACTTGCTCATGTGAGTAGGTGCTTGCCTACTCCCGTGGCCTGAGCTGGCTTTTGGCTCTACTCGTTGGAGCAATCTGAACAAAGGTAAACCCCAAGCAGTGAATCCCACTATGCTCAGGGGGACTGCAGGTGCCTTGGTCACCACTTTAACTAAAGAAAGTCCATGTAGCTCCTTTGTGAATTTATCTTGTGTTAGCTACATTAGGATCAGCAAGTTAACTTTTCAGAATCCCATTTCTGTGACATTCTTCTCCCCTGACTTTTGTTCTGCCATTTCCTCGTTCTTGACATCTGTGTGAACATTTGCAACAATATAGAATAAAAAATTCAATTTTAAATTTGTTTCCTTGAGCTGTAAGGGTCATCCTATCAGCCTGCCTTGATCTGATGCATAAGGCCTGGGTCACCATCACAGAAAAGACTTTTCAAAAGCCATGGCCCTGCAGAGCTGGGGGTCTGTGAAGAGCCTACAAACAGCAAGTCCTGTTGTGTCCTTCCCAGAAAAAAATTATTTTAGTATCTTGGATCCCTATTCAAATGCTGGGCTGGGCATGCTGCTGTTAGGGAGATCCAGAGCCAGAGCTGTTAGCACCCAGCATTAACACTGGCTAGGAGTACTTTTGGCTCTGCAGCAAGGTTTCCCTGCCACTTCATGTCCCCAGTTTTCTCTGTTGCCTTAACAGAGGATGGATCAACCCTGGCAGAGTGGAGCAGCATCACCTCCCAACATCAGCGACTCAGAGGGGGCAGCTGTTCCTATGGACTGAAATCCCACTTTTTAATGGCCGACACATCTAATATATCCCTTCTAGGAGTGTGTGTGGAGACTCCTCCCTTGACTGGGGACTCTCCTCAAGGCTGAGCAGAATAGATTTGCTCACAGTTGTTGGTATGGGTGAGTAACTTCAATCTCTACTTGTTTTCCTGGCTTTAATATTGCTGTTTCAACATTGCTTCAACAGACTGTGCGCTCCACTAGTAGTCATAACTATCTGTACTGTGTAGTAAGTCATTCTGATTAAGGTCTTTTAGTCTAATCATTGTAATTATCACCATCAGTAAAATAAAAATTTTATTCATATAAATATATTTGGGTTTTCTTTCTTAATCTTGTGGTCCAAATTCTCACAAAGATTCAGTTACACCTATGCAATCTTTTAAACATAAAGTCTGGGGCAAAGACTGGATCCATCTGCACCTAGATTCTTCTCTGAGGAGGAGTTTAGAAAGCAAGGGGGTTCTTTATGCACCTCATGACTCAGTGGGAGCACTTCTCTGATAAACTCTGTCTGGAGCTTCTGTTCTGCTTGCAAACACCTGCATCAGGAGAGGGCAGAGAGCAGGCATCTGCTCTGGGAGCGTGCCACACCAACAAATGCCACCTCTGAGAATGAAATCTTGCTAGAAAGCCATTAAGAAGAGACCTTCTAATTGGTGCTTTCCCCTTTCCTGCAGCTGCAGCTTGGCCCAGCAGCCTCCCTGCTGCATGTTTGAAGCTGTATCTGCCCGTAGCTCACCCACGACACGGAGCACAGACCTCCCTCCATGGAGCACATACACCGGCAGATAATCCAGATCAGTTTACCTCTGTGTACCTGGCAGCATGCTACTGTGCACTGACCAAGTATCAGAAGAGTTTGTGGTTAATTAGGATCAGATTAATCCCTGCTGACTGCCTGTCTCTGTGTAAAAAGGGCACTAGAGGTTAGAAAGTATTAAGTACCTTAAATGTCTACTTGCATAATGTAAAAACTTACTGAAGATCCAGACTTTGTGCTTGAAAGTGTTGATGTGGAATAATTTACCCCTAGAGGCATTTAAATGTGCTTCTTATCCTATCAAAGAAAAAGAATCCATTAAAAATTTTCCAGGATAAAATGTAATAAGTACTTGACCATGGAAAATAATAAACCTGCAGAACAGTGGAGACAAGACATCTACAAAAAATGCCTTAGAGATTCTGAGCATTATTTCCAACTTCAAAGAATTTAGCTCAGCATATAAAGTATCATTTTTATATCTGCAATAAAGCTTTTCTGTGATACAATTGTACGTAGTTTTCAATTGTGTTAGTTCCAATTTATCATAAGAATGCAGCAGGTAATAATTAGACGCTTTCAGATATACACCCATTCTATGGTACTCCCCATGGAGCCCAGAGCGCTTCATAGGAAGGACACATTTCCATGTTCTTAACACATTCATGACACTAAAATGTAGATTATATTTGGTTGAGATGCTTTGCTATGACTAAGCATGTATGTGATTACTGGACATGTCAAAATATGGAGAACTTCTGTGATTTTCTCTTTAAATAAGGAAAGATTCTGAGATTGATTACAAAAACTGAGCTGATTGTGGGAAGATTTTTAGAAGCAAGACACACTAATAAAGAATCTGTGGGTCTGTGAGAAATGTCGAGTTTACGTGCGTCTTCACATATCCTGATAGACCATTGGGCCTTTTTTCTTTCTTATTTTTTTGTTACTGGCACATTCATATAAGTATTGGGAACACTTATATAATAACAGGATATTAGCTTATTTTGAGGTCATCTGTTCTTGTGACTTACTCCCCATTTACAGTCATAAGCTTCTCATTGTGACATCACCTTGGCGGCCTCAGCAGTACCTGTGATGTCACCAAAAGGGATTACAGCCTGAAGCTGTGAGAGCAGATCAGCTTCCAAAGAATAAAGGTTTTTTGTTTTGCCCTTTTAGCAGAGGGACATGGAAATACCCACTGACCCTTTCTCCCCTGCCTGTCATGGTGGAGCAAGGCCATTTCACCATAGGCTGGTAATACAAGGCTGGGGCTGCCTGGGTAGGAGGGTTTGCTTAGTTTGGGTGATCTTGTGTGCAGTGAAGTGCATGCAGGAGGAATTACATGCAACGTGTGCAAACACACACAACTGTCCTTCTCTGCCCAGCTTGAGGGCACATCACAAACTGGGGTGGCCTCTGCAAAGCCATGTTCTTCCAACTTATTCACTCTATAAATTCCCATTTCATCTCAACCATCTTACCTACTCAACCACACCCCTCTTTCTGAAAACCAGACTTCTTATAGGAAGTCAGCACTGCAACTTCATAAACATCTTTATGTTTTCATTTTCTGTTTGGTTCCCTGTCATTTCAGTCAGAGCAGCAGCAGAAACTTCAGCTGGTAATGTGCTCATATGAGGACCTCTTCCTATGTCATTTACTTGGCATCATTCACTTGGCACTGTAAGAGCCTGTGATAGACAGTTAGACAAGCATTTGGGGGTATCAGCTTTTTTTGTATTCCATGCCATCAAATGCATTTAATTTGTTGGTTCACGGAGTTGTCTGGGAGGAAAACATGCTGCCACAGTGCTGCTCCCCACTCCTGCTTTGGCTTACTGGCGTGTCTTGTCTGAGTGTGAATCTCCACCAGGCCCCATGCAGGGTACTGACTCTGTCTCAGAAATATTTTAAATCTGCAGATACCAAAAGGGTGATGTCTGGGGGCAGAGGTGGCATTTCACAGACTGGCAAGTCAACTCTGAACATGATGATACAGCACCTCTGAGCCACTGCAGTCAGCTAGGCAGCTGATCTGTGACAGCAGCCCTCACAGGTCAGCTGTGCACAGAGACAGGCTCTTATCATACATTCAGAGTCCACAGGGAAGAGGCTTTACTGCTAAGATCTTCACACAACACTGCAGAAAATATATGCACAGTGAGATTATCTCTTTGGACCTCATGCATCATTTTCCTGGTGTTCCTAAAGCCATCATCCCTATGAAACATGCATAGGACAACTATTGCATGACAACAAGCATACGCAAAATTTTTAGTATTTCCTCAATCAGATTTTCTTCCTTATTTTTTTCTTTTCTTTTTTTTTTAATTGAAATAAATTTCATTAACCTGAGAGAAAATAAAGAAGTGGTCTTATTCTCGTAGTTTCTCAGCCCTTTTGAATTTTGTCTATTAAATACATATATATAATGAGAACAGTCGCTGTCAGTTAGAGAACTGCTTGATTTGGGCTCTTATTCAGCCTACACTTCTGCATGTGGAAACACCCGTCACTTCATCAGTGTTATGGCATTAACCTCATCAAGTGGAAGTGGAACTCCTGTTTACTTTGCTTCACACTGGGGAAAGGCGCCATTCTTCCCACTGTAAAAGACATCACACAACATGTTAGAAACACCTACCCTGCAAACTTGAACTTAACCTCAGCACCAATTTCTCACACCACTTACTAACTTACTGCCTGGCTGTTTTTGTTTGCTGTCACTAGCTGTCTTCAAAATTGCCCCTGGGAAAAGTCCAGGTCTCATTTATTCCCAGACTCAACTCAAAATCTCCTGTGGCATATCCTGGCCCAAGCTGGGTCCCACAGTCCTCCACCATCCATCCACCCTCCAAGGGTGCCCTCGGGGCATCTCTCAGGGCAGGAAACTTTGATTCTCAGGATGATGCTATGAAACCACTACTCTGTTATTCCACTCAGAGTACTAGAAAAAAAGGAAAATTAACCCATCAAAATGTTACATTCATGTTTTAGATCCACAGGGGCTGAAGAGGACAGGGAACCAAGTGCTGCACAGTTTGGCCATAGCCAGCCTCTGCCACTGCTCCTCTGCTACCCAGCCTGCAGCCATGGGCAGGGAGACTACCTTCTCCTGTGGAGCTGCTAAAGAGCCTTCATTGCTTTCTAAAGAACTTCTTTCCACCTGGAGCAGGCCAGGAAGGCGTGAGGGAAGTGATCTGGGGGCTCCAGCAGAATGGAGCTCCATTGTAGGATTCTACACTGTATGACCTCCCCAGAAGTTCCAGGCTGGCACCAAGCTCATCTGCTCAAACCACGACACCTCACTGAGCAGATGGATTTCTTCTTTGGAAGCAGCCCTCTAAAGTGGCTCCCCTTTGAAGAGCCAGATTTTGTCCTCACACCCCGGTGGGAGACAGAGGCAGTGTTGGTTTTTATATGGCATGGGGATAGCAGTAAACAAATTCACTTGAATTTGCTCATCTGGGTGTTTTGTGGCTCCAAAACCATCTGCCTCCCCACAGAATAAGTTCTGTATGAAATGATGATGCAAATTTTTCTTATCCTGAGATTCAGCAGAACCACCTTCCTGACTGAGCAAATGTGCTGGCATCTTACAGTACAGGCTTGCTCCTGGAGGAGAGATGTAAGCAGGAGGGAAGCTGGTTTGGATCCAATTTAATTTCCCTAGGGTTATTCTATATGTTAAGGAGATCTAGCACAAAAAATTCAGATGCAGATAGAAGATTAAATTCTCTTGTGAAGGGGTAAATGCACACTGGCCCTGCTGAAAACAAGGTTGTGCTAGAGTGGAAGGAAGACCACGGGAGACTGACCTGACACAGAAAAGCTAACAGGAGAGTTCTGAAGAGGAAAACCTGCTTCCTACTGGTTCTCTCAACTTTTTCTCTTCCAGCCTTTCCCTGGGCCAAATTCTGCTCCAGATCACTGTGTAAAGTGCATGCAACTGAAGCATAAACTGACCAGAGCCCAAAGCAGAACAGGTCTCCCTTTCCTCTCAGCAGCCACACCAAACTAAGGTTCAGTTTTCTTAGAACACCAATAAATCAGAGAAAACTCACATCCCCTGTGAGAAAAAATTGGTTGTGGGAATAGGTTTCCAAATAAATGTTTCTTTGCCCATAGTGCCAGTGCAGGCTTTGGCTTTCTCTCTGGTTTTTCATTTCAGTCCTGTGACTTGTGACTGCTTCCAGGGCTAACAAGTTCCTTACCTTCCTCCCTATTGCCACCACCATGGAGGCTCAGCCCTGAGTCTGTTTTCCACAGTCATGGAGCACCCAGAGGGGTCTCCCACCTCATGGTCCCCCAGCAGCTCTTCATTTGCTCAAGGACCCAAGTTTGTGTCAATGGGTTGCAGGTACACTCCTACACCTGAGAGCACAATCTGGCCCATGAAGACCCTGAAGATGTAATTCTGGTCGACAGCTGTCTCTGTTTCTTTTCCCCTCATCTTTCTTTTACACTTCTGCACATTTTTCACACCAGACATTGCAGAGCTGCCTGTGATGGCATCTGTCAGTGCTGAACAGCAGGGGATGCTTCAGCAGTCTGTCCCTTGCCCACCACCATGGTCACACAGGGGGACACTGAGGGGTTGCACAGTAACAGCACTGGCACACTGCAGGCACAGACATGATCTAATCCATCATGGAAAGCAGCCACCACTTATGACTTCCTTCCAGTGCTTTCCCTCAGTTTGGCTCCCTGTGCGGGGAGGGGTTCACAAGTCAGGAAGTTCTTTGCTGTCTTCCTTCTCAAAGAGTGGTGGTTTTCTCTGCTTAGTGAAGGAACAAAGAGGTTGGGCTCCCTGTGAAGCTCTCAGAGCTGCTCCTGTAGAAGCTCAGAGGATCTCCACAGAGACACAGTGCTCTGCACTCCAGAATGCTACCCACACACTCCTGTGCTGTGTTTTCTGCAGACATCCTTGGTTTGTGTCTTTCCTCACTTCCCTCACAGTCAGTCTAAGTTATCTCAGTGTGAAGAAGCACTTCTCAAAATACAGATGCTACCTCTGCCCCTTCCTGACTTTGAAGTGTTATCTTGGGGACCAGTCAATTGCATGCCTTTTAAAATGCACTTTCAGCATCGTAAAAACAAATTATTGCCAGAAAGTTTATCAGTACTTCCCTCAGTATCTTGTGATACAGAGCCAGATTAAGATTTAAAGAAGACTGTGATGCCTAAACTAGGACACAGGCAGGTATGAAGGCTGTAAGAAAAAGTCCCTGAAGGAGACAGAAACTCCCTTTCTCCATAGCAGCCCAACTCTAGCTTTTCAGTAGGTCCAAGACCTCTCTATTTCTGACATGGAATTTCTGCAATTGACATATTTAATTTACAGCCCTCCTGAACTACCCTCACTTGAACATCTCAGTTTCTGGCTGCCTGGGCTCACTTGGCAACCTAAGTTTTCAGACTCACTCTGATGTGGCACTGGCTTCTCCTTGGACATCGAGTTCTTAATTGTGGATCCCAGTCTGGAACAGAGAAGCTTTGAACTTAGGCTGCTAAACTGAACAGGCATGAGAATTTTGATTCTGACCTTGACTATGATAAATGCTCATAACCTTCCCCCAGGCTTCTACACTTATTTTTTAGCCACAACTAGTTTCACTGACTTTACTTCTTTCTTACTCCAATGCCTCCTATCTTTCTCATCATTCACCAGTGGATTTCTTTCCTATTCATTATATGTAAAGTATATTTCTTATTCCCCATGGTGGCTTTGAACAATGTTGATCCAGTTTTCATTTTCTTGAGTCCTCTCTACTTGTCTGCAAACACTGGTTTTGCTGCAAAGACTCCTCCACAGATTTCCTTTCCTAAAACACTTGCAGAGAGGGAAGCTTTGAAACAAACACTCCAATTTCTAAGTCTCCTTTGTGATGAGACAAGACCCAGAATGTTTTCCCTTTCCCACTGAAACGATGCTGTCTTACACAACATTTTTACCAGGCCTAGTTTTCAATTATGTCTTTCATAAATACATACCCCAAATCTGAATAACAACATTTTTGCAAAGTGGGAATTGAATGTTATTTTTAGACATTAATACCTAAAACCTTCAGGGGTTCCCCACCTTTCCTTTAAACCGTAATAAATCCACAGGGGAGTATCAAGAAGGGCACAGAAGAAATGCCTTTTCAGGCCCAGAGCCTTTGGAAACACCACATCAAATCCAGTGTACAGTCCTCATCAGTGACCAGAGCTGATTTATGTATTGGCAGCCCTGAGCCCTTCGAGAAATCTCTTGGTGGCCTCTGTTTCATGCCCTCTGAATACATCTCCACTCCAGTGGAAACTGTTAATGATAACTTCAGCAGAGAGGTCCTCATTCAGCCAAAACCCTAAGCCCAAATCTAATTTTTTGACATGAAGATACTGCCAAAATATACTGAAATCTGTGGCAAAGTGACATTTCTGCCTGTTGTATTGGACTGTGGCTGACCAAGCTCCTGAACTTCATCAGTCCTTGCAAGAATGCACACTAAATTCCAGGATCCTGAAACAGACCCCAGTGTCTGCATCTCTTCTGGCATATTCTCCAAACAGCAGAAAGAGAGGAACAGCGTAAGAACAGAGTAGAGAGGCCCATTGCTTCATTCTCACTTGGGCTGCTCCTTCCCTGCTAAGAGTGAAACCATAGCACCTGAATTATTGCTTGACTGTAATGCCTTTTTTCCCAATGTCTTCTTTCCCACTTACAACAAGAATGTATATTGTGAAATAACCAAGTGTATAACATCAAACTCTGGGTAGACCAATAAGCTGCAGTTTTATGTTAATTTTTAAGCCAAATCTTGCTTGTCTTAGGTGGCATTGTGAAGTTGTGAGGCTGAACCTGTGAATACGATGGACAGGATTTGATCCTATCACACAAAAAAAGACATGAACAGCTGCAACTGCTTTTAAAGCAGTCACAACCACAGCTCTTCTGCTTCTGGTCCATTCAAAGTGGCCCCTTCCTCATTTGCTCTCCTTCAAGCGCAGCACTTTGTTGTTTCTTTCCTTCTGGAAACTAAAGAGTGAAAGAAAATCTTGCTATTTCGGATGGCATTAATTTAAAAAAAAACGGAAATAAAGACATTTTAATTGCATGGGATTTCTGAATAAGGTTTCAAAGTGGGGGTAAAAAAATAGCTGTGTGCCTGGTACACAGAGAGCCCTTTCTCTTCCCCTTTGTGGCAGAGGAATCAATGGAATTCATATAAAAGAAGGAGGGGGGTGGGAAGAGAGATAGGAGATGCCTTGCTCGGTACCAGCAGGTCACAAGTCTCATGAGACCCGAGCAGGGCTTGCAAGGAAGTAGCTGACTCTATCTCCATGTGTACCTTTTTGTTCCTTGCCTTGGATTTGCTGGTCAGTGGCATGCTGCTTTGCCTGGCTCTCCATAGAGCTTGTAGCCTACAGGAATTTGGACAGAGTGGTACAGACATCGCCGACAGAGACTCTGATCACTGACTATCCCTTTAAATGCAGTCTCATGACTTAGTCTTTGCTCCACTACCTATTAAAGAAGGAGACAAGACGTTCATAGGCAGCTTCCATTCAGGCACCCAGAAGGACACAGAAAGGGAAGACAATTTAACAGAGCTAACTGTGAGTAAATACAAAGCATTAGAGGTGCTCTCTAGAGCAAAGGGCATGGAGAAAGATTTGTAGGAAATCTTGAGGTGAAAGAAGGTGCAGTAATTTTTAAAATATACTTGTATACAATCTTCAAAAGGTGAAATTCTGTGGGGAAAACTATTCTCTCATTTTAGCATTATTCCTTTAAATATGAATCTAAGTGCTCTTAATATAACATTGACCAATGCTTGATTTCCCATAAAAATCCGATGTGGTGATTTTGTGCTGCAAGCACTGGAGCCTTTTGCAAATACGACCTTTTCTTTCGCTGGCATAAATTTCATAGAAGGAATATCTTGGAGGGGATATTTGAAACCAGCCTTTTGCAAACTTGGATCCAAAGCCCAGACTGGAGCCTTCAATTAGATTTCTGCACCTCACAAGGGGTGACCTTCCTTCTGGGAATGCTGGGTGTGACCCCCTTTCTTCTGGGGACAGAAAGGAGATGTGGGTGCTCAGCAGCATGGAGACCCCACTGAGATGTCTCATCATGTGTGCAGGTAGCTAATTTTGAAGCAAGAAGCTGTGTGTCTCCACAGTCTATGATGGCCAACCATCTTACATGCTACAGCATTCTGGAAATTTCAGTTGTTGTTAGTCAACAGTGTAATCAGCATGTCCATAAATATTTATTTTCTTCTTATTTTTTTTCTTTTTCTTTTTTTTCAATGAACAGTAGCTACTGAGTAGACCTGGACAAGTATTTTAACAGTGATCATTGCTATTGCAAGTGATATCTCAACATTGATGGAAAGTTCCTCTGCCGGCTCAGCCTATTGCTTTTCTAAATATATCTGTGTCATTAATTGCAGGTATTAGCTGGTGGAGACTGTTCCCAGCTCGTCTTCATGCTGCCCATTTTATTCTCTGTGTTTTTCCTGTCTGCTTGCTGCTTAACCAAAGGGAACTGCATCTCCTATGATGAGCTGAAAGAGCTGAAGACTGAATTTGCCATCAGTCTCTATCGGCACATCTCTGAGGCAGAGAACAGGACCAACCTGGTAGTCTCTCCAGCAAGTGTGGCTGTTTCTTTGGAGCTGCTGCAGTTTGGAGCTCAAGGAAATACCTTTACAGAGCTGCAAGATGCCCTAGGATACAGCATTCATGGTAATGTACTTTAAAAAATACTTATTGTCCTACATTTTGTAATAAATTCACAGCTTAACGAAAGTTACAGGAATTGCACACATAATACTAAACTTCAGCTTTCTCTCTCACTGCAAGATGTAGTTTTCTCCATCTTTGACAGCAAGGTATCAGATGGACAAAGAAAACTCAAGGGAGTAGTTGACACACAGGTTATTATTCCTTTTTTCTGAATCAGTACTTACTCTCTTATGACACAAAATACAGCTACATCTAGAAAAGCTACTTCCATGAACAGCTTTTGCTCCAGGTTTGCCAGAGGTCCATCACGTCCACTGTGTCCTCGTCTCCTCTGTGTGCTCTGCAAAGAACTGCCAGGCAGGGAACACTGGTTTTCTCTCCTATCCTACAAACAAATTTTATGAAACCTGTAGAAGCTGAATTGTCTTTAAGACTTTTCTAATGCTATCACAACTGGCCAAAAAGATGAAAAGTTATCAGAAGGAGACTGGCAGACAGAGATATACATTGACAGATGGATGGTGCAATTGCATCTTTCCCTGAAAGCAGGCTAAAATATAAAACTCACTGGGAATTTGGAAGGGATATGGGAAAGACAGATGTCTTTAAATCCAGCATTAAGTCAGCTGAATTTAAGGATGCTGTTTTCATTTTAACTCTGGATTATCCTACCATCTCAAATGGCATGTCAAAAACTATTTTACATTATGGGCAGAATGTTTATGAAAAGCAGATGACTGCCTCATCTTCAAAATTTGCAGCTTACATACAATACTTATGTATAGAGATAACACTGCTATTTCTCAGCATAAAATTTACTTTTAGTGTATGAAGACTAAAACCCACAGTAATTTCATTGTCCCGTGGTGTAACCAGCCTCAGTCACCACCACCATTCTTCACAGCATTGGTATTCAACCCCACCACAGCAGTAGCAGCTAACTCTGGCTGATCCACACAGACACAGCTACATGCACTGACACAGGGACAGTGCATCTAAATTATGAGCAGTTGATATAACAAAGTCTTGCCTACAGGATTCCTATTTCTGTAAATTCAATTCCTAAACAACATTCATTCATACAAGGATTATACCTTGCTTGACACTTCTGGTTATTGGGGGCTCAGTTATTATGAGAGGACCTTACAGAATAACATTTCAAACTGAAATTCAAGCACAGATCTCCACAGAAAATATAAGAGAAGTGCAGGGGTTGTTAATGACCTGCTAGCTCTTTTATGCCCTTTTCTTCTTATGTAGCACATCACAGCAAACAGACATCTTATCTCTATTTTTTAGCTGCCTGTGGCATAAACCACATGAGCTTGTGGCTTTCAGTAATATTAATGCCTGCATGTGAAAATAAAGTAGGATGGGATCTATTGTTATTGGTATACAGTGCATTTCTAGTAATGGGGAAGGAAACCACTTCCTCAAATTGTATAAATCAAATAAGTAAATTAAATACTTAGATGAAATTTCCTACAAGATGAATAAACCCATATTGTATATGTATGCCTATATGATAAAATTCCTTTCTTCCAGTAGATGTCTGCATTAATGTTTCTGTTGGTCTGCCCTAAACAATAACGAAGGATATGGTTAAAACCTTAGCAGACTGAAAACAATGAAAACATTGATGGTTCATTCACTGCTCACAGAGAATCTGCTCTTACGTGCACTTGTAAACTTCT
This sequence comes from Cyanoderma ruficeps, assembly GCA_008694505.1. Lineage (NCBI taxonomy): Eukaryota > Metazoa > Chordata > Aves > Passeriformes > Timaliidae > Cyanoderma > Cyanoderma ruficeps. The sequence continues at coordinate 1,645,288 of VZDJ01006585.1, read as the reverse complement.
TTCAATGTTTGGAAAATTTGTTCACCTTTATTCTAGTACTAACAAAGACAATGTATAATGAGATGTATCTCTAGACAGCACAGACAAAATTACATGCTTTAAAATAATTTCTCCTTGCTGTTTTATGAAAGCAATTTTGAGGTGTTGCACGAGTAAGACTTCAGGACTTTGGTTAGCTAAGCACTTGGGTGAAGTCAGAAGCTTGGGATACCACTCCTCACATTCATCTCTGCTTCTAAATTACCATCTTTGACTTCTCACATCTTCTAGAGAGCTCACCAAGTGCTTCCATACTAACATGCAAAACACACATGAATAATACTTTACACCTCAGACCATGTCAGTTTTCTTAAAAAAAGAAAAAAGCCCACTGTCGCGGACTGTATAAATAAAGGAGTCACTTGTAACACATAAAGCAACATATGAGCTCAGTTTAGGATTGCCAGGGCTCATCAGCAATACTGGGACAGTTTGGGACACCATCCTTCAAGAAATCAAAAAACACCTAAGGGCCAAGGGCGGCAGAGAGGCTGTCAGGGAAACATCTTTCCTGGGATGGGTGGATAACATCAGGAAAAGGAGATAGTGGTGCTGTGGCGTTGGCAGCTCAGCCAGTCATGGCCAGAGGCACAAGACATCACTGGTGGGAACTCAGAGAGTGCCCAAGAAAGAATAACTACCTTATGAACTGCTAAGAACTGTTCTGCATAGAGCTGTGAGCCTGACATGAGATCAGCTACTTGACACATCTGCACTAGACTGATTTCTATGGACACATGACGAGAGCTTTCTAATGTCCAGTGTATCACTGCCCATGGCAGCAGTGCTTGACAGGTGTACTCCATAAAGTCAAGGGTGCTCCAGTTGATACAGAGCTTTAACAGCCAGAGGACACCAGTGTCAGCACTGGAGCTGAGAGCTACGGAGCCCTGGGGCAGTCTCAGCTATCCTCAGTCTCAGCACAACAATTGCAGTTTCTCTGTCTTGCCTGGCAGATCAGAGCGTGCAGGATTTCATGCACACAGTGGATGAAGCAATGACTGATTCCAGCCAGGGCACCGTGGTCCAGCTGGGATGTTCCCTCCTTGTGGACGCCGGTGTGCAGCTCTCGCCCGACTTTGCCGAGCACGCTGCGCGCTGGGCCAACAGCAGCCTGCTGCAAACCAACCTCACAGACCCCAACACCACCCACACATGGGAATGGATCACCTCTGACCTGGCAGGTACCACAGGGATCCACAAGAATGGTTGCACATGAATGAAATGTAAAATAAGAGTAAAGGGAGAAATTGCATTAACCAAGCATAAAGTTTTTTGTCACACTCCATGTTGCTCAAACCAAGGCTGAAAGCCAGGAAACCTAATTCTTGTGCCAACACTCATTTGTAACATGCAGAATGAGCTGGAATAGGCCTGAATCTGTAAGCAGTGTCAAGCTGGTAACCACCTGACCTTTTTCCCTTTATTTTTAAAAAGGCAATCCTTTTGCAGTGTTCTCAGTTTTAATTAGGAACAGCCAAATTCCCCTTGGACCTTATTCATGGCACTGAATGCTTTCATGGTGCTATGGGGGATACACAGGGGCATAAGCTCAGCAGTTAGACTCTGAGTTTAAAAAGTCAAAATGGGGAATGAAAACACTGACCATCTCAATCTCAGCTCTGGGGAGAGCACGGACCAACAGGCAATCCTGCTGAGGTCCATGTGCAGGTAGGGAGGGCGAGGTAGAGGGTGAGCAGTGCCTTGTGAGTTGTGCCTCTTGTCCTTAAGGATGGAGAGTGGCCTCAGCTTGCTTTATTTAGTCACATGGACCTGGCCTTTAGGCCTGGGCATGTAGGACTGCATGTGCACCCCTCCCTTGTCTCTTTTCCATGCAGATGGGGACGTGCGTGGGATGACATTGGAGAGCACTGGGTCATCTCTGAGCCAGCTCACCCTGGTGAGCACCCTGTACTTCAGAAGCATGTGGCAAAAGAAGTTTTCCCTTATGGATTCCCAGATGTTGCCTTTTACCACACCAGAGGGCTCGACGCTGAAAGTACCAACCATGCACCACACAGCTGAAGTTAACTACGGTAACTGTCCTTGATCCCTATTTGATCTACTGTGCAATATGGAACGGATCTATTCAATTTCCACAGATACCACAGTAAGATGTGTTGCTTTCCCAGCCTGGAGAAGTGTCATCAAATGAAGAGACTACCCAGGTGACCGAATTGACTCCTCATAATTCCAGGCAATCATGAAAGAGATCCTGGGTTCAGAATGGTCCCTAAAATAACTACTGTCCCTGTCCCATCCCTCACAGACCAACACCTCCCAGTACTCCATAACAAACTTGTCACCTGTAGGAAACAACTAAAAGGCACTAATATATCATGTCAGGAGAAAGAAAGATGAGAGACTGAGGGTACACTGCAATATACAAAGTCCTTTATTAAGCATGGAGCTGGTCAAATAAAGCTGGCTAGGAAGGGGCTACAGTAGGAAGCACACCTGACCCCATTACTGAGGAGCAATTAAGACTAAAATTATATCAAGCCCCTACCAATTTGATTTGTTGGGTAAGAAATTTTCTGGACCCTCAGCCAAATCACCATCCCTTGAATGTCTGAGCACCAGAGGGAGCAGAGCATAACCAGGAGCACCAGGATTGCAGACCTGTATATCTGGTAACAGCCTGTCTCCAAGGCTTTGGGGAAAAACTGCAGATCTTCAGGGACAAATTCTAGGAAAAGGAGAGAAATTCTTATGTCATTTATACCAAATCAGTGGATGGTCTCAGCATGGGCTTAAAACAGCATAAATACAGGTCAAACTTTTATTTGTATAATATATGAATACAGTGTAGACTACTTTCAAAGGCTTGATGTATGTGGGTTGCTGACAGAAGGACTCATGCTGCAGGCTTAATTTTCTGCCACCAGGAATTATGCTAGTTAGCTATACAATCTCTTTCAAAATATAAAAAGCTCTTTTCCCTCCTACTCTAAACTTCAGAATTGCACTTGGGTAAAAAATCCTTCAGATTCCAAATCTCATTTTTTTCAAGACAGATTTATATCGCTTAACATCTTGCTTGCTTTGTCCTTTAAATTAAATAGTTTCTCTTCAGCTTTGATATTTACTCCCAAATGTATTTCCAAGTCACCAAGTTTGCTCTCAATTTCCTTATAGCTAAGATGAAGATGCCAGTCTCTTCTGAACTATTCAAAAACCAAATGCACGAAATTCTCCACTAGTTCAATTTTTGCACTTTTTGAATTTAAATTAATCTTTCTTGAAAATAAATGACCAGACATATACACAAAACTTTCATTGAGAGTATACACATTCTTGATAAAATGCTTTCACAATTTCTATGCCTTGATAAAAATACCTTGCATAGTATATTGAGGAACCGGCTCAGGGTGGTTACTCAAGGTTGGCCCCACCAGGGCCTTTTTCCTTTTCACACTTTCTTCCTAGGTAAATCAAGGGGAGGGAAATCTCCAGAGGGATATGACTTCTTTGTGTGTTTTTGAAACACCGTTTTGTTTCCACCACTCCAGTCTTCATGGCAATCTCACTGTCTGATAAAAGTTTTGAGCATTGGCAATACTTTGGAAAGCTACTAGTGACCGTTTTCAACCTCTTGAAACTTTGCTCATTGTAGTTCCCCCTTCAAATGGCTGCTAGCTGCCTTTCCCTTCTGGTTGTAAGTGCCACCACTTCTACCTGTAAATAGTGGCACAGTGAAACAAAGTTTAATGTTTTACCTAAAACTAGATGGCTGGATCTATGCCTTTTTATCAAATTAGTTAACAGGTAAAAAAAGTTTATAGTTTTGTTGGCCAGTCTACATGATAATGCAATTATTCTCACTTTCTATTTCTCTCTGTGACGTGATTATTCTTTTCTCCAGAGTATATCCTAAAACTTCTCAAAGACCTAGGTTTCCCACATTGCCTTCTTTTCTTCCAAATGTACTCCTGTTTCCTAGTCATGGAAAGCAACTGAATACTCAGGCTATTAAAAATCTTTGCTGACTCATTTACAATTCCACATCCAAGTTCTTCTCATGTCCTGGGGTAGTGATCATTCAGGGACCAGATCATTAAATGACAGAAGGCAGGGGGCTGCTGGTGTTTGTACAAGTAGAGATCTCAGGTAAAGCCAAATACCAGGAATTCTATAGCTGAGCTGCATTGTCTGACCATATATTTGCTCCAGAGTCCTGGGAAAGTTGATGTGAAATATTTTGCTGTGTTCTTCTGACCACCTGCCTGAACACAAGGAACTCCATCCTATCATCCTTAAGTAGGTACCTAAAGCACTAAATTTTTGCACAGAAAAGCAAAGACAAAATATTTGGATTACCTTTCATCCAGCCTGAAATGTCTGAGCTCTCTGCAGCTGGAGAGACTTTTGAGAAAGGCCAAAATAAAAGGGATCATTTAAAATTTGCTGGTTGTCAGATTTGATTGAGCCAATTCAGTCTTTGTCACTAAAAAATCCAGAAACATTTCTAACAAATCAGTTTTAAATAAATGCAAAAGACTGGCTCAATACAACTAAACAGAGGACTGAGATGACTTTCCTTCATTATTAGATATAGCAGCTGTGTCCCACCAGGATCCAAACACAGAGTGAGAAAGATAAGCTATGGCCTGTTATCAATTGCAGCATTTTTTACAACATTGTTTATCCTTCTAACATTGCCATGCAGAACAAACCAGCCTGGGGGGAAGTAAGACTGCTCTAAGAAAATGTCAACATGACTGTTCAGACACACTTCTTAAACACCACAACTATTTTACATATTCATTTTTCCAAGCATGTTAACGATGTTTGAATTCTAATTTAGCATATGTGTGATCCTTATGGGATGCTCAAAATTAGTTCAAGCAATGAACACTAAATGTTCTGACTCAATAACCTAAAGTCTTTGATTCTCTTTCTAATTAATAAATAAGGACTGTATAACCTCTGTGCAGAATGTACTGACTTTGAAATATCAGCATGCCCACAAATTATACCACTCATATCCAATGCACTGCAAATATAAATCTTCCTTGCCTGCCCATTAGAAGCCAGAATATCTTTTCCCAGCAAATGATCCACATGATGGGAGTTGGTTTTAACAGAGCAATTCTCTCACCAGATTGCAAGGCAGGAGGGCTGATCTAAGAGCCTAAAATTTAATCTAGCAGAACAATCAACACTTAATGAATCCTGTCTAGCCCATATCTGCAAAACTAACAAACACTGTACAATAAATATTTGAGACATCCTATAGCTATGCATTTATTGCCAAATATTTAGGTATTATGAACATGAGCTACTTATATGCAGTTATTTACAACCACTGACTCAAACAGTGTGAGCATCTAACCTTGAAGATCTGGCTGCTACAGCTGGGTGAAGGAGGTGTAGATTCAATATTTTGGATGGTCCACAGTAAAGGCAGTAAGACTTTCACTCGTGCCTTGTAGTTAAGTTGTACTTAACTCCTGGCCTGCTAACTATTGCTGAGCGTTCCTGACATGCTACTTATTGGATTCTCAGATGAAAAAATAAGGAAGCAGAATTGTGACAGCCAAATCTATTCTACTGTATAACAGAGTCCATTAGAAATGCCTGGATTAATTGATTTTGGAATATGGGATGAAAATGGTACTTTTAAATGGCTATTACAAAATGCTGTAAAATTAATTGCAAGTTTGGAAGTTCTCCAGCTTTTACTTTTGAGACTATTTTTTATGACCTTCATCCGATTGTGATAGGCCCCTGTGCCTAGATTTTCAAAAATTACAAATTTGATGCTTTAATACAAAATAAATAAATAGTTAATGTTTAAATAAATATATACTAGCTCTAGTTTAATAGAAACCTTTTTCTTGAAATAAGGTTTAAAGTGATTTTTAAAGGTAGCAAAGATGGAAGCATGAGCCAAAGTAGATTTCAATTAATCAAGCAGGACACTCTGCATTTTGTTTTTGTAACTCCTATCTGCTGTAGTAAAATTTTAGTGAAAAATATTATAAAATTGTAAGTTTATTCAAAGAGCATACATCGTGGGAAGAGTCCTCACAGTTGTCATTGCCTTGGTAGTTCTGGGGTTTTAATCCCCAAACTAAGCAAGGAAGATAGCTGTTACATAGAAAAGAAATAAAATACCCATACTGTGTTGAGGTGGTTCTTCGGGTTCTATCAGTGGCATTGGCACTGCTCTGCCAAGATATCTCTGACATATCTCTAATATCTCAGCTCTGTTCAGACGAGATTGCTGTGAGCTAACAGCAACCTGAGCTGGCTACAGCAGCCCAAGTGCTGGAGACCACTCCGCACATCTCACCACAGTTGCTCTGAGCTGTCTGCTGACCCCAGGAAGGGTTGTGGGTTCAGGGTTTTCTTCTCACTTGAATGATGAAATAAGATCTCTCTTTGCCCACCCACAGGCCAGTTCCAGACTGCAGCTCTGGAGGCTTTCAGCGTGATCGAGTTACCCTACCTGGGGGAGAAACTCAGCATGTTCCTAGTGCTTCCCAGCCACAAAAGAACACCTTTGTCCCAGATTGAGTCTAATCTTTCTGCCAAAACCATAACCCTCTGGGCCAACAGCTTGAAGAGAACAAAGATGGACATTTTTCTGCCTAGGTAAGCAACATTAGCGCAGTGGATTCACTACTTCAGCTGTCAGAATTCCATGTGACAGTGCTGACACAAGCAGCATACGAGCAAAATCAAATTACATGCTTTTGGTTTCATTATTCATCACATGATCAGAGATGCTCTAACCCTTTCTTAAACCACAAAGAGGTGAGCCAGGAATGACAAGACTTTCTGGTTACACTCTGTACTGTTTTAAAAAAACCCTAAGTGTTTCAGTTGATCCTACAGCTTTTACTTATAATTTTGGGGGGTATAAATCCTTTAAGGATTTAAACCAGAGAAACAGAGAGATGTTAGTGGACCTTTCCCATACTCAATTTTCTCTTTGTTTACAGAATAATAAACATACAATCTCCTAAAGACACACTATTTTGTATTTTTGAAACTTGCCAGTGTACTAAAAAGGCACTGGACAAAGAGCTTAGCCCCCCTCCAGCAGTCATCTTTCCATGCACAAAGCAGGTTTCACTCACCCATTTTCCACTTTAGTCAGCTGTAGTTTTAGCAAACACCTATGCTGGAGGTATTTTCTATCATCTACTCCAATGAAATTGCACAGCAGGAGGAATTAGGTCCAGAAGGCTTTATGTGACTGTATCCATTGTATGGATTAGCATGGAAGGGCTTCATTACACACCTCCTACAACATATCACATTAATGAAGCACTGAAAACCAGTGTGTACATTAATATTTGTTTTCTTCAAGCTAATTTTTGGGAAATGTTTCCGAGGGCCATTTGCTATAGCCAAAAATAATACTAGAAAGAGAACACTTTGGGAAAATACAGAATTCACGTGTCAAGAAGACTTAGTAGCAACCTGAATGCAGCAGAGGGTGGCAAGGGATTCCTTCTATTAACATCTTCAGGTGAAGGTGAGCTACTTTTCTGCAAATACACTTAATCAGAAGATGCACTGGGCTCATTCAGGAAGAGATGGATGAAATGCAAAGGCTTGAAATAAATTGTATCTGATAATGCTTTTTAATTCTACAAAACTCTACATATCTTGCATTTAGATAAAGTCTATCATATTAATTTCAGGTTCAGTATTCAAAGCCTTTTTGACCTCAAGACAGTTCTTTCTGCCTTGGGAATTAGAGATGCATTTGATCCCACCACTGCTAATTTTAAAGGCATTTCAGGTAAGAGGCTTGACTGAATACAAAATGATCATTGACCCAATAGTTGTAGGCTCTTACATCTGAATGATTTGTTAGACCTAGGTTTTCTGAATTGATTGTATTTCTTTATCTGTGACACTATGAAGCACAATTCACACTCAAATGCAATTGTATTTTGAGCTGTTTGGTAGGAAAGAGAAACCTGAAAAGAACAGGTTTGGTTTTGGTCTTGAACTTACGTTTTTCTTAAGATTAAAATGATCAAGACAGTGTAGACCTGGAAAATAGTAATTTTTCAGAAATTTAGGATGCTTTAATAAAGTTTGCAATCCTATTTGTTTTTAAATCATTATTTAACAGTGAGGGATGCTGGTCCAACAAGTCTATGTTACACTTTCCTTCTGCTAAAATACTGTTGTTATGATTCAATTCCTGGGTTTCGAACACTGAAATTCTGTTCCTTGGAAAATTTGTCCCCATTTAATAATAAACAAAAAATCCAAATTATCTATTCTTTTTCTTTTGACTCCTTCCAGCAACAAAATATTTCAACTTAGTCATTTCTGTTCCCAGTAAAGACTTGGGAGTGGTAGCTGCCCAGTGAGCAGCTCACATTCTTGTGCATGTGAGTGAATAAATGAAATTGCCCCAGTTCAGACAAACCTGCTTCTACAGAAAACTTGCTTTCCTGGGATAAACCTCAGAAGGCACATTACTCTTGGCGTTTTTTGTGCTGCTTTTAAAATTGAACACGGCAATATTCTATTGCAATATAGATTTCAGACTGCACATAGATGCACATTAAAATAATTTGTTACTGCTCACTGCCACTTTGCTTATTGCAAACAAATGTTAATATACTGATAAACTACACAAGGATGTACTTCATAAAGTTAATATCTATTTAAATAAGATAAATACTTTGGGGAAATTAATTCCATAAACACAATAATTTAGCAGCTTCCTTTTGTATACAGAATAAGGCTTGTAGAAGTATTTGATCCTACCCTGGCAGGGTTATAGAAGAAAGGGTATGTTGAGGCCCTTTTTAGTTCTATTCTTACACCACTGTGTCATAGCAGTAGGGTTCTATATGGTCTAAGAGTTTTGTAAGGCAGAGTTTACAAGGAAAATGTATCTTTTATTTAACAAATAGATAGTTAAAAAAAAAAGGGTAAGTTCTCATTTTCTCTTCCATATGAAGCAGAAGGATAATCTTCAGAATATTTAGTCTCAGCTCACATTTAGCAAACAAATGTGTTACTTCATGTCAGACCTGAAAGAGCTTTTTTTATACCTTTAAAAAAATCATATACTTTCCCCTCAAAAATGTGTAAGATTTATCTACTTTTTAAAATTCTTCCTCTGCCTAGTTTTGTCCTACTTGCTGCCATCCCAGTTTTTCTGACGGGACAAAATTAAGACAAAAATAGATAAAATGCTCTTTTAGCATGTCTTTGATTTAACCTACATGTTGGACTTGATCCTTGAATTCAAACAAGAAAGAAAAAACTTCTCAACCTTTCCTGCTTTCTGCCTTTTGCAGGCAGCTGGAAAAAAGTAGACTTGTAACACTCTCTTCAGCTTTTCTGAAATTAATTCTTTTCCAAGATTCATTTTCGGTCACAATCCCATTGTTTCTTCCTGAAGAGCATTTTCCTACAATTTACCTTCCAAAGATTCTTCAGTTCTTTCATTGTCCTCACTCTTGTTAAAGTTTCTATTTTCACCATGTATCTTGCCTTCCACCACAACCTGGAGACCTCTCAAACTAGTAACTCCCATTCAGGATTCAATCCACTATTAGTGGGAAAACAGTCAAAGGCTGAAATACCTAATAGTTATATGATCCTTAGATTATGCAGGGGGGAAAAAAAGGTAAAAGCATTCTGATTATTTTTAAAAAATGTTCATAATGAAATGCAGAAAATAACTTAATAATTTTGGGGACTTTGCAGAGCAAGATAGTCTTTATATTTCAGAAGCTATTCACAAAGCAGAGATTGAAGTAACAGAAGATGGAACAAAGGCATCAGGAGCTACAGGTAAATCAAATATTCAGACAAACTTCTGACTTCTGGAGCTTATCGCTACAAAACCAACTACTAGTCCTTTATTTAAAACAAAACAAGCATGGTAGAATTTACATGTATTCCTAACAAACTTTTGCATTTAACATACTTCCATTTTACCTTTGTCGTTGTCCAGAGGAAACTTCTAATTTTTGATGTCCAACTAAGGTGTAATGGCTCAAATGAAAAAAACAACTTTGCCAGTCCAAGGAAAACCCAGTTTGAGAAAATATACCACTTATTTTTCTGCTGATTAAATATCTATTTGCTCAGAGGGTAAGAACAAAAAAATGAAAACAGGCTAGTAATAGTTTATCTACAGCTCCTGAACTATTTAGAGATTTGAGGATGATCTCTTTGATAGCATTAATGGTAATGATGGGCAAGTTTTATGCAGACAAGCTTGACTCTTAGATACTTTGAAGTGTGGCCTTCATGTGCAGTAGCTCCTGCTAACAGATCACTTCCACATGAGCAGATGGGACTGGGTGAACGGGAGACTCAGAGTAGAATCTCAGCTACAGACTACCCAGTCAATAAATGACTCATTCACCACTAACCATATCTCGCCTTCCTGCTTCCCTGGGCTGTGCCAAGGATAGATGGGCTCCACATCACAAATGCTGGTGGTCCTTGGCTAGGGACCAGGGCACTCTACCACTTCTCTTCCTCGGTCCCAGGAAGGAATTCAAGTGGCATGCAGAGACCATGGCAGTGCATGCCACTGCAGTGCCCAACCTGTTGCACATCCCCTCACTCCAACATTTCATAGCTGCAATGCCAAAAGGAACCTGAGCACACCTGAACAGTATTCCTCTAGAAATAACCCTGAACAAGACACATGTACATATGGGGGTGTACAGAGAACATCTGGCATAAAAACTAAATTAAAACTATGCAGCTTTGCAGAAAGGTTAAGTTTCGTAACAATCATTTCTATCAGGGCAGTAATATTTTTAATAACTTTGTGGTAAGCCCCACACAAAATGAAAGCTTTTAGGTGACTTCAATTACATACCAAAGACTAAGGGGAATAGACCTTTATCCCCTTGAAATCAATGCCAAAACATCCCTTAACTCCAGTCAGACCAACCTGACAAGTAGATTTTAAAAAGTTCAACTACATTTATGGTTTACTTGAAAAGTTTTGGATCTAGTCACATGATGACTTGAACCTAGGGGTTTTTTGTTTGTTGTTTTTTTTTTAACAAGCACTAAAATAGTGCCTTCTCAAACTAGTTTTGTTGTGTCTTGCTTGAATTTTCAAACTAATCCCATTGTTTTAACTGTTCAAAAAATAATCCAGGTCTGGAGGTCTGGTGGGTTTAGTATGGGGCGGGGGGATTGACAACATTCTTAACACTACATAGCTAAAAGTAAGAATTCATTTAAACAAGATGTGTTTTAACAATAGCTGACAGTCTTCACAACTCTTTATTTAATCTAATAATTAACCCACAAGCAGAGAGGAAAGAGTCATAAACTGAGTTAAGGATACTCAAAATTTTATTGAGAGCTCTGACAAGAGAAATTCTGGGATGAGGTAGGTATTTCTCTGCTGCTTGTGTCCTAGCTGGATAAGGAACTACACTTGTGTCTTGCTTATCCTTTTCACCAGAACAGCATCACTAGGAACTGGCTAACAAGTGAGAGAATAGCATGGTATGACTCCAGCAGAGTCAGGGATGTGATGACAACGAAAATTGCCTTTGAGATCCAACACCAGGCAGATGTCCTTCAGCATCAAAATATGCACAAATCACTTGCATGTAGTCTCACAACTCCTGACTTGTTAATTCTGTCAGACTTCTGATTTCCCTGTTGGATAAAATTGTTGTTTTAGTCCTAAAGCAGAGGAGCAACTCAAAAGTCAAGGTACTAACCAGAGCTTGAGGGCACCATATGGAAGATGGAAAGAAAGCAGATGCATTTTTACTGATGTTTCTTTGTTCCATTACAGCAATGGTCTTACTAAAAAGATCTCGAACACCTATTTTCAAAGCAGATCGACCTTTCACATTTTTCCTGAGACATGCTAATACAGGTATGCATGCTCTGCCTTTCAGGAGCAGAATTCCTCCCAAACGTAGCACTGAAATCAATACAATTAGCATGCCATTTTTCAGTCCAGCCAACTTCAAACAACCAAGGAAACAGTGGGGTTTGGGGTTTTAAAGCACAGACTTTAATTTAATTTAAAAAAATTTATAACAGTCATGAAAAGTCCAGGAAGCCAGATTAGCCTCTCCTTTGGACATGCAGTAAGTGCTCAAAAAATTTCTATCAAAATTACAGGCACTAGAGAGATCTCACAAATGCTTATTACCCCAGGACCAAGAACTGATTTCTACAGGGCAATTCAAATTACAGTAGGCTGAATCAGCTGGATTAACATCTGAAGTAGTTAAAATAGAAACTTTTCCCTATAAAGGAAACTTAGCCATGCCTATACTGACAGCAGACAGACTTCTGCCAAAAAAAATGTTTCTTTGCAACTGTTAACTCTTTTCTTGCAAATACTTCCTCTAGCCCCTAAACAAACCACCCAAAAAACCCAAACAAATCTGCAGAGCATATCCTAGAGTGAAGCATCATAGTGCTCCTTTAGCTTCAGTAGTGGATTATAGATTTGTTTCAGACATCCAACCACATTAAGTTACTCCAGAATGTCTGCCAAAAGAAAATGCTCTCTAGCTTGTTGGCAATAATAAAGAACTGCATTATGCACCATTTAGCAGGTATTTGCCACTCTGAAGCATCAGGCCAATCTCCAACGACTCTTACCATTCTTAAGAAAGCACTAATTTTGCACCTGAAGTATTTTCCTAGAAATCATTGGAACCACCACATTTCTCTCATAACTGGGGTCACAGCCATTTAGATTTTCAAGGAACATACAGATATTTATAGGGTTCAGTAAAACACTGGGGCCTAGCACAAAGTCAGGAATCATTTCCCTTATCTGCTTCCAAACAACACACACTGTTGTCTTAGTCAGTGAATACTTGTATATGTAACATTTTGTTTTACAAACCCACACCCAAATTTTGACCACAGTGCAAGCACCCAAAGAGAAAATTACTGCTTTGGTTGGAATTTTGTTTTAAATATGCTTTGGCAACCCTTACCAGTCAATGAATAAAAGTATTTTGCTTGGCAAATGCAGAATTTTAAAATAAAAATGCATTAATAAACTCACCTATGAAACATTAGCCACAGACTCTCCAGGATTAAGAACAAACTAACTTTGGTGAATAAAACAGTCAGTTTACAGTGTATATATATATATATATAAAAACTATACAGAGGAAGGAAATCAGATTGTTAAGTAAGATTTTTATATAAAGCATAAACTACATACCTTCCAAACAACTTAAAATTAAAAATATATTTCTATAACTCAAGCTTTTTAATGCAAAAAGTGAAAACACTCAGTAATTTTGTTTGCTCAGACTTTGTAATTCAAGTTTTTGAGTTATGGAAAACTTGAACAGGTAAGCAAGATTTATTTTTCATCTACCTGCTTAGAAGTGCTTAAAACATCTATGCCCATAAAGTTCATAATGAATCTTTATGCAGACCAAAAGTATTCATTGCATCAATTTTCTAGTAATAGCACAAATACATTTTCCAATACTTAAAATAGCACAGTTCTACTCAAAATAACTTAAAATATTTGGAGTTTTTCAATCTGGATTTCAGGTTTGAGCACGTTCCCTTAGAAGGAATGGTAAGGGAAGGTAACAGCAATACAAATACCAAAACACATCCAATGAATCTGAGGCAGTCATTTCATTCTCTTCTGTAACCAAAATATGAACACAAAGCAATGAACTTAGGTTCTGTTTTGCTCAGTGTTAAGTTTCAGATTTTGCCAGGTTCCTGATTTGGGCTACCAATTACTTGGAAAGGTGTTTTTAATACAGAAATGTTTAGATTATTTTAAGACAAGCATACAATTGCAGCCAGTTTTTCCATACAAGCAATGAATGATTCTATGATCTACTAATTCCATGCCTGACGTATGTATTTAAACTGCACTACACTTGGAAAATGGGGACCCAAACTGAAATAATGTTAATATTGTTTTCATTTACAGGTTCAGTACTTTTTATAGGAAGAGTTACAAATCCTTCATAATAAGCACTAAATGCATACACTGACTTCGGTTCCTATGATGAGCTTTCTTCCAATGAAATTAAAGGCTACATTGTATGTATTTATTAAAACACAGTTTTAAGTGCACCACTTTTCCAAGAATAAGCAAGAGTAAAAGCTCTCCACTACCTTATTACATTGTAGGCACTGTTGAAGCTTAGAGCTGTCTAGGAATCATTAGCACCACAACTACAGCAAAGACAGTATCCAAATAAATATTTGCACGAAACCAGACACATTTAGCCTCCTAAGTATTTAGCAGTATGAGCCAACAGCTTCTCTTCAACTTCATCATGGCCAAAGGCAGCTTCACTGTTGCTGAGTATATAGGTCATCTGAATGAAAGCAACCCACAAGAAAGCTTTGTGATGTTATTTTCAAGCAGTTCTATTTCCCTGTCCTGAAGTTGAAAGCTTAAGAATAAAACCGAAATTCAGTCTGACCTGTCAGACCAGACAGTTAAAATCCAGCTGATATAGAAGGTAACAAGCAAGTAGCAAAATGCTGTGAAAAGAAAATCAAGTTGAAAGGCTGTTTCAAAACTGACACAATCACAGCATCATTAAGGCTGAAAAATACCTCTCACATCATAGACTCCCAACCATTAACCCAGTACTGCCAAGTCCACCACTAAACCAAGCCCCTAAAAACCACACCTATACACTTTTCTAGCATTTCCAGGGATGATGATTCTACCACTTGGCAGGGCAACCTGTTCCAGGCAGAGCAGGTAAGAAGCAGAAATACCCACTCAGGGACCAAACAAATACTGCCAGAAAAGGTAGCAGTACTACCTCTACTGCCTTTGAAGCATACACATCACAGAATGGACATTCCAGAAGAACACTGAATGTGATTACAGGCATCAAGAAAAACAGAGGGTGTTTTTCAGCATCCTGACAAAAGCTGGGATATGGCAAGTGTTCAGCAACTCATGGCACAAGCATCAGAAACCCAACCCCAAAAAATTTTGGGGGAAGACTGCAAACCACTGACTCCCAAGAAAAGCATCAGAGAGAACTGTTTTATTCAGCTGCCACTGAATCAAACAAAGCCTTCCAGATAATTCAGAGCATCCAGCACAGCTGAAAGACACGGCGAGTAAACAATCAGTGATATTTTGTGTCCAGGCAGCAGCACCCTGTATGTGCTCCTGCACTTGTAAACATATAAAATCTTCTGATACAGAAAACCTCTGTGCAGTTTTCCTCAAAGGCTACTGATCCCTGCTTTACCACACTGTATCCCCTCAATAAAACTGCAGGGCTTGTCATGGCTGCAGACAAACATACAAAACATCACTTTGTTATCCTGGTCACCAAAAGTGCAAAGTACACAAGATACCCTACTGTAGCTGCAATTCAGCATTAGCTCTTTCACTCATTCTCTGATTAAGAGCAGAATATCCAGTGATACAAAACTCCTCTTCATTCTTTAACACTGATACCAGAACACAGAAGCTCTGGAAAGGGAAGGTAACACAAATCATTCCAATAAAAACTGTACTCAAACCTACACAAAAATTAAAATAGAGATTTTATTGATGGAATAACAAAAGTGCTTTTTTTAAATATTTTTCAAAATACATTTATACAACTTACAATAATATATCCAAAATAACTGTATATACAAAACATTACCATTTTTAATGTATGTGCTTTTTTTTTTGAAAATTACAAAGCAACTTTTTGGCAAAGTTCAACCTTAAGAGGCGATAGCTTTGAAGGTTAGATTAAGAAAAATAGAACCTGAGGGGAAGTGACACTTATGTCCATGACAAGCAAGAAATTCTCAATTTAGTTAAATAAAAATGCTTTTGTATTATTTTTCACATTACAAAAATAACAGAAGTGAAGAAAGAAAAGGATGATGGATACTTCTCATTTTATTGAGCAGCTTCTCGTTCTTTCAGGTACAGGAACTTGAGATAAGAGTGCATGTCAAAAATGAATGCAAGTAAGAACAGCAGTGCCCTGCTGTGGCTCTCTCATGTGCAGTTTCTTAGCTGCTGTTGATATGGTTGACCTGATTGGATCTACGATGGATTTCTTCCAGAAAACTCTCAAGCTGTTCTATCAGCATTCGTTTTTTAAACCTGGATTTAAAAGAAAGCATTACAATGGATAATGGAGGAATACATAAGCCATCATTGACAAAACTTTCACTGAATGCCGGAAACTTCAGTTATTACTTCAAGAGCAGCGTATGATGAGGCTACACATACCTCATACAGATACATACATTGTCTCCTAACATTCTGGTAAACCACCAACTTGCTTCTCCATTTGCTGAATACAAAACTACATTTACAAGAGTTTATTGTAGCTGAACACCACTCAGCTCTCAGAAACCCAGGAAAAACAGAGTTAAGTGTTTGCTGCTGCCGGAAGTTCTAAAGTACTGAAATAAAATAAACATCAAAATAACTATAATCCTAAAGCTGGCAAACAGCTTTTAGGGACTATTTGCATGCCTTCATGATGCATTCACCAAAGTTAACAAAGTTTGTACTGGTGGAGGAACAGTCATTATACAGTGCAAAGCAGATTTCCTGACAAACAACAAAAATTAAAACTTTAAGAAAGAAATTAAAGGAAAATACAGGCATCTAAACTCCACACTTCTGGAGTCTCTGCAGCTCTATTTCATACCAGTTATATAAATTTGATCAACAGGCCATTCTGTCACCCCTGCTTACACCCCTACCCCAGGAATACAACTCCTCGCTATTTGCATGTAACTCCTCCCCCTTGCAACATTTCTGCACCCCCGAGAAGCCACTTCTGACCAATGCTTTGGTACCCATGTGTGTGTTAAAAGACAGGCAGCAACGAAAATATTTTGAACTATATCCCAAATTCAGTCCTATGACTTCACTAAACCCCAGCAGAAGCTTCTATTCCAGTAAGGGATCCTGGTCCATGTCCTTGGCTCACAGAGATATGGTACCTGTCCTAATTT
This sequence comes from Cyanoderma ruficeps, assembly GCA_008694505.1. Taxonomy (NCBI): domain Eukaryota; kingdom Metazoa; phylum Chordata; class Aves; order Passeriformes; family Timaliidae; genus Cyanoderma; species Cyanoderma ruficeps. Next base: position 1,628,320 of record VZDJ01006585.1, on the reverse strand, counting down.
CCAGATGAAAAGCCTCCCCACAATCTCCAAAGCATCCAAGAGTAACACTCAACCACTGCCAAATTTTTTAGAAGTGTCAACTAAAAATAGCTAGAATAAAGAGACTGTGCAAGAGAAATGAGAGTTACAGGTGATCTTAAAAGCCTAATTTTACAGGCACAAAAATTCCAACCCCACTAAGGGCAACCACAAACTCCAAGAGCAACAAAATTGTTTTGGTGCGCTGTGACAGTGAGGAAGAATGTATAATTTACAACATATAGAACAACTCTGACAGACAATATAACAATCAAGCAAAAGCACTATAAAGCAATTGTTGCTATAGGAAGAGCACAATCCACATAAATTCACATGCCCCACCAAGCTGGCAATAGAAAGCTAGAGGATCTGTATGAATGTTCAACATCCAGTATACCCTAAACTTTCTCCTAAAATTACTTTGGTTTTTAATCATGAAATTTGCTTAATGCCATGGGAAAAGAATGACTACTACAAAACAGATTAGAGTAAGAAGCAACTATTCTTCGAGGTTTCTGAAGTAAGCCTCAAAGTTCTGATTATATTTACAATCCATGCAAGACCCTGGAATTACTAGTTCCCTGCAACTCAACTGACTCTAATACATTTGTCCTTTTTTCCTCTCAGTAAGCATGTACAAGGCCAAGTATGGATAGTTTAAAGATACTGTAAGGAACAGTTTCTACCTGGATGAAAAATACAGGGTTTAAATCCTTATCAAGTCACTCTTCTCCAGAGAAAAGCCACCTCCATTTCCAAAGTCTCAGACAGGACTACACTATCTCTGAATGAAGTATGCTGAAGAGTAGAGACATATCTTTATGAGTATACCTGAATTTAAAAGCTATTTTTAGGACAAGATTTTGAGCTGATGCTGTTTCTGAAGGCCTAATTCCCTGTAATTGGCATCTCCATTGCATTTTCAAATTAGCAGTACACTCACACCTAAACTTTTTAATTGGAATGATTTTAAAGTTATCATCTTCTCTTTCTATACCATTGTCCATCTACATTTACAGGGATTTGGCAGCTACAGTTGCTAACATCTTTAAGCCAAAATCAGAGGGAAAAAGGTAAGCTTTTACAAACACCTCAATAAACTTGTGCATTTCTGCTGTTTCATGGGGAATTATTTACTTGCAGTGCAAAGCATTGTTTTCAACCAACTGCATGATTGTCCAGCAGTCATACATGGCACAACATGGTGCAGTTTTATAATAGTACAATTGTCACCTACCTTGAAGCTTCTTTTATAACATTCTGTAAAAATATCAGTCGGGTTTGTAAGCTTCCTTGTACATGCTTCAGTAAAAAGAAGATTCTTTCATATTCTTTCAAAGGTCAAGAGAAAAGAAACATCAGTTATTTAAAAGATGCCTACACAGATATCTGTTGTAATAGATTTCAGTGAAATGCAACATTCAATTTTTGTAAACTTTTAAGCTGTATCTCCTATCAACTGGAGCAAGAACATCTTATTTAATGAGAACCAACGATAAAAAACCCACAAAATATTGCAGCTTAGGATATTACTAATACCTATCAAGTTAATTCTAATATTGATATAAAAAACCATGACTTTCATGAGCACTGATAGGTATAGCAATGTTTTAATCACTCGTACAGTAAGTTTTTAGCAGAGGTTTTAAAACAAATCTTTTCAGCTTTAAATTTAATTTTGCTTCAGTCTCATGGTCCAGTACAGTTCTAAAACAGTGATCTAACATCAATTCTTTGTTTAACTCTCATGCCAATTATCTGAAAGAAATTCAGTATACTTACTCCTTCCTGGTTTTCGGATCTCTTTCATAATTTGTGCTCTTAGCTCTATATTAATCTCTCTGGAACTCCTGCAGTGCACTGGTTTTTTCCCTTTGCTAGGTGAAGACATTGTCAAGTTCTCTTCTGTACTTTGCTCTTTACTACCTGATTCCTCGTGATTCTCCAAAAAGCCATCAACATTCAAATTATTCCCTAAATGTTCATGGCCAGCATCCTCTGTATGAGCTGTCGGTCGATCCAATGAATTGAATGGTGAAGAGGACAGTGAAAACTCTGAATCCACAGCATTTGGGAAAACATCTGGTGAAAGGGGGTCTGCAACGTGATTCTCAATGACATTAGCTCCAACTTCATTATTTGTTTCTGATGCTGAAAAAACAAAGATTACACTTGCCAGTTTCAAATTCCTTATCAACAAGTCAATAGTCAGATCAGTTTTAGACTATTAAAACTATGCTCCAGCTCATACACTCTACTGTACATGCCAGGCCTAAGAAAACTTGTTTGTGGATTAGAAAACTGAGCCCATCACTATCTCCTGGCAATTAATGACTTTCAAAAATTACTTAAAAAAAAATCTCAGGTATATTTTTTGTATGAAAAAGGAAATTACTGTATGGACTACCAACAAAAGAAAAACCATCCACAAAGAGTGATTTTATGACATGATGTCTTTCTCTCTTTAAATCAAACTACCAAGTTTACTTTAGTACTCTACAGTAAAAAAGTTACACAGCCCCTCAGCCTCACACCCAGGGAAGTGATTTCACTGAGCAAAATTCAAACTAACTTCATGCTGTGATACTTCTAGCATATCTAAATTCCCAGGCAAAGGAAGAAAACTCTTCTCATTGTCTACACTGCCTCCTCAGGAGAGAGGAAATACATTGTTTATGCTTGGAATTTATATGGAAGACTTCCATCTGAAGGACTATTTGAACTCTGAAAGTAACCCCAGATACACACAAGTACTTCATTTCCAAGAGGGAGGGATAAAGTTGCCATACTTCACAAATCAGACAGCAGTATTTTTTACAAAAAAAGCTTTTTCAGACAAATCAAAAAACAAACTTCAAAGACTTTGAAGATTCACTTACTTTTGTGAACAGCAATGGGTTTAACAAGGTCAGGCTGTGCTTGTGCGATTGGTGTTGGTGGCCCTTTGCCTCCAATGTGGTTATTGACAACTGGAGGAGTTTGTGGTCGCCCTCTGAGCAGGGGGGACATACAGCGTCGCCTTTTCGGAATCCCTTGCATATTTGGTTCTCCAGGTCTTTTATGTTTATTTTGAGGTCCTGATACGAATTCATCTGCTTCATCTATCATCATTCCCTGCAATTCATTTAACAGGAGGAATTCTTAAGCTTCACACCCATAATGTAAGGCACAATTAATACTCTGATATTACCATAACGTTTAGCACGTAAAAGAGTCACATACAACATGTCATTATGTTCGGAATTCCAAATTGTCAACCAGGACCAGATAAATGTGCCTAAGGCCCTTATTCAACAGTCTGCCAAGTTAGGTAAGGGAGTGGGCCATTAAACCTAAGGGAGTGGGCCATTAAACCTCCTTTTCTATAATTGCAAAGAGACTCAAATATTTTACACAAGAGCTCTAAATGATATTGGCAGTTTGGTCAATACTAAGAGGGACAGCCAAGACTCCCAAAACTGAGACAGGTATTTCAGTTGTAATACAATTTAGAGACATAATACTGGTTTTTCAACAAAGACTGCCCTTCATAGGATACTGCTGATGGGAGAACATCTGAGACATCTGAAATAAATGGTTACTTTCTTGTAACCACTTATTTTACAAGTATTTTAAAGGGTTTCTCCAATAGAGTACTCAAAGAACAATGTAGGCAGTATGCACAATGTATGCACAACAGCACATTTTTAAAAAAGCTTCACAAAAAAGTCACCTTTTTGTCCAATTTGAATGGATTGCCAAATGTATGAAGCCTTCGTGGTTGATCGGGATCAAGTTCTCGGAGTGGAGAAGGGATTTGTTTTAGATATTCCTGGTAGTTTCCCATTTGTGCTATAGGTACGCTATGAACTTGATCTATTGTAACAGAGAAGTTAATTAATACACAGAACTTCTGACATGATGATAATTTAGTCTATATCCATTTCATATCTCCAGCATTCAGACTTTTATCATATGCATTAACGAAACAGCTGTACAAAGATCACCATTTTTCTTGCCTGACTGATATTTGTAAAACTTTTGACTTCAGGAGACTTTCTCAAATGAATCAGTACATGTCTTGGGGATTTATCACTTTGACAGGAAATAAGCAATAGGTGTCATGCACAGATACTAGTCTTCCAATGTCCCCCAACTTTACAACACAGCAATGGATGGAAAAACAGACTAGGAACAAATTAGAACTAAAACATTACTGCAAACAAAAGATACATTAAAGTAAAGTAGTAATGCCAAGCTGCACACAGCTTTGACATAACTGTGTCCAATTTCAGCCACCCAAAACTTAATTGTCAAGACTGGAATTTTCCCAGAGCAACAGCGACTTTTGACCAGATCAACAAATTCTTAAAAAATCACAGGAGCTGATTTTAAACTTGTTCTAGTTTTAGAGTTGCCTAGCCTTTGATTAAAAAAAAATACACTCTAGAAGAAACTGCAGAAAAAAAATCCAAACATGAGTTATTCCTCCTCTCTGAAGAACAGCTACTCTGACAAAGTGATAAAGTAATGTGAAATATACAGATGTAAATCTGACCTAAGTAGTGGCAGGACTGATGTAGCACAAACTTTCACTTGCATTGCCCTTCTCACTCTACTTATTTCAACATCTTCAATTAAATGCCACAAAACAGTGCCCAAAGACAGGAAAAAAGGCAAAAGAATACATTAGCAGACTACTAAACCATTTGCTGTTGGCTCAACAGACAAAATGATCACAGTGGCAGCACCCAGTGAGCTAGCTTACTTTTCCACTGCACACAACCCACTTCTACTGAGAGAGATCATAATGTTCAGAACTGCCCTGTGATTTTATTGGATACATCCATGAGAGTTAGGAAAAACAGTGAAAAAAATCTCCTGCAAAAGCCCAAATCTCTTCTTAAGGACTTAAAGACAGAGCAGCGAATCAGCAATCTTCTCTGTCCTCACCATTTTTTTCTCCAGTAAGGTAAAGAAAAAGCATCTAAAAATCCATGCAGTTTAATGGCAGTATCAGACATCCACCAAGTTTTAAAGAACTACATCATTTGTTACATTGTTTTTCAGCAATGATCATCCTATCACAGGCAGAGAAAATGTCAATTTATCTAACCTTCATCTTGTCCTTTGAGGAACTTGCGAGTGCTCTTCAGTAAATTAGATCTCATTCGTGTTAACTGATCCAAAAGATTTCTTCTGGGTATGTCATAAGCATTTCTAAATGTCTGAGGTTTCAAATCCTATGGTTCCAGCAAATGAAATTCCAATTAATGCCAGGTAAGAAACAATATCTAGCATTTCAATGGAAGTATATTGAAAATAACAACATTACACACAGTGGTGCTTACCTTATTCAGCAAAGCTATTTGGAACCCAGCATACTCCTTCATATTGAGGTCTAGAGGTCTATGAGGAATTTCCCCAGTAATCCCCTGTAGCAGATGTTGAAAATCGTTCCTATGTGCCATAGACAGGTTGTGTGATCTGCTTCTGACCTTAATTCCAGTCTCTTGCGCTACCTTTTTGCCTACAGAGCCAATGACTCTATCGGACTCTATTTTGGCCTTAATTTGAAATAAATAAATAAATAAAATTGACAATATGCTCTCAAAAGGATTAGTCAGACTTATTCATTTTAAATTCCTACCTACAAGATTCAACAACGTGCTAACACACTATGATGACCATAACCAGGCTGAGCGTTTAAGGAGTGCTTCATACATAACCACTTAATGCCTACTACAGTTTTAAATATAGTGAACAGTTTTCTGCCTAGGTCTTCTGCATATTTCTCCTCTGCTGCCCATTACAGTATCTAAGCACCAATATGCATGCAATGCTTTTATTTTCATAAAATGCCATAATTTGACTAGCAATTCTCTGCAGATCTATCTGTACTCATATAATGTTCAGCTATTCCTGTAGAGAACAGTGAAACTCCCACAAGACTGATTCTCCCACAACTGTAGTTGCAATCAGTCACCCAAAGCTATCAACTTTTTTAAAGCTCAATACAAATAGTCATAACATTAACAAATGCGAAATATATGAAAATAACCAACAGGTTGACCAGACAGACCTAGCCCCCAATATTATGTTAGATTTGTACCAAAATTAAATGTGTTCATAAATGCCAGCTTTTTTACAGAATACAATGAAAAGAGGCAAAAGGAATTTAGTAATACAACTGCCAATTGTGGTTTTTGCAATTTCACATAAATTTATAGACTACTCAAAAATTGGAATATGTATTGAGAATGTTGAGTCTTTACTGACAGGCCTTTCAGAAGTTAGAAAAGCTTTAAGTACAATCTGCAGTGCACATCATTACATCTTAGAGGAGTCCAAGATGTCTAGGTTGAGACACCAGTTCACACAATAGTGAGCAATATGACTGGTTTAACAGGATATGCTCTAGACTTGAAGATATTTGCTTCCTTAAATAATCACTTATATTCATGTTTTAAGGAGAAGCTGGTCCATAAAATCTCATTAGCTAAGTTACAAGTATTTAGCACTACTGTTTCTTGAAGTTTCAAGTTTACTTTATCTTGAACATAAAGCTTAACATGCACAGTTCAAAAGTGGAGGTAGCAGGGCAGAAATGTTTAGCTGGTGCAGGAGCCTAGTCAAAGATTAGGCCACTATTCTGAATACAGTCAGCAATTTCAAATAGTCACTTGTCATTTCTACAACTGTATCATTATTTGATATTCCCAGATACGTGAGTTATCTTATTTACTGAACACTTCCCACTTCATGTCACAAGCCAAAGAAAGAACATTTTGATTCTGATGCATCAAGCACAAATCCCTACTTCCTGGAAAAATACTAAAACATCTTTAAAGACAATATGGGTTTTTTTGGATAAAAGTATGTTACTCTCTGCACAAGCGAAAATGCTCATTAAATAGAAAAAAACCTCAACTTGTACTTCCATATCTGTCTCTATATAGCTCAGTTTATAAAGTCTGTATTTAAATGTTATATTTTCCTTCAATTCAAAAAACTAATTATTTTTTGCTAATTGCTCATGGGAAAGTATTAACTTGATCTTTCTGCTCCTTTTTCCTACAAAGCCACTGAACTTGAATATTTTAAGATTATGCTGCTATTAGAATAAGTTTTTACTGCTCTTTTGCTTCAACATTACCTGCTGACTCAACTTTTTGAGATATGAAATGACACTGTAACTAAGTCCATATTCCACATTGTCAGCTATAAGGTTTGGTGCTCCCATCATTCTCACAGCTTTCTTCAAAGGCTGAAACATGGAATATATTGCATGGTCATATTTAACTTTATACATACTTCAACTAACTGTACCCATTTCAAATAGAACCTGAGGTTCTGAAGATTCAAAGAGCAACAACAAAAAAGACTCTCAGGGCAGCATTTTAGTTGTTTTAAAATAGTTCCATTTATACAGAATTAGTTAACAAAAAATCATTTATATGCAAGTCCCAGTGTATTATGAAATTAAGAAAATTTCATAGCATTCAGGCCTCAGGCCTTCCACAGCACTCCAATGAAAACACTATTATTATGTATGAAGTTTAACTATTCTCTCTTAAATTAATAAATATTCTACTTAAAATAAAGACCACATCCATAGTGGAAAGACAACTATAAACCAGAAATTTTAACACAGTCATCTTACCCCAAGATAATAAGGAGGCATTGTCTTCAAATAGCTTTCAAATGACTGACGCCATTTCAACGTAGGCTTTGCCTTGTGTACTTTAAACAAGTCATCTAACAGTCATAAAAAAAGGGCAACAAAATGAAAGGCATATCTAGATATTGCATCTTTTTTCTGAAAAAGAAAATTCTAGTAAAAGAAACACTTGAAAAAATGCAAATTCCTCAATGATTAAATTAGTATCTACAAGTCAACATACATACAACTAAACCAAACACACGCACACAAGATTAACCCTGCAGCCAAAAAAGGAACCCGATAAATTATCAAACTGAACCAGTATTGAGACAACAGATTAGGGAAAATGACACTTAAAACAATGAAAGTGAGACCAAAACCTATCTGAAAATGATGACTGAGTAAATCATCTTACACACTGAGTCTGAGTCATGAAGGCCAGACAATTGGAGACAAGTGAAACAAGTTACTGATCCTACCTTTCTCCAGGTGTTATTAATAGTGGCATTAATTGCAGTAATCTATTTAAATGACATCAGTGTTTCAATCACCTACCACATAAGAAAATTTGTATGAAGTGGTACTTACCTAGCAGTGGAAGCAGGACTGGGTAATTGTAAGGCATCACAAATAAATTCACACAATTCAGCGCTGTACTAGCTTTCAAGTAACCAAAAGGATGGCCAAGTTCACTGTATTTTGCACTATTGCTCACATACACCTGCAATAAAACACATTGCATCAGACTTGCACACCAAGGATTGTGGTTCTGAAATTTTGCATCCTATTTTGATTCTAAAGCAAGATATATGAAAAACAGCATTCCACAAACTTCAATTCAGCATGAATTCTACTTGCCTGCCAGCAGGTCTGAGGGGATTTTCTTTCCAGGATAAACTGGGTCAGTGGTGAAGGTTCTAATTCATATTTATCAAAAGGCAGTTTGTCAATGACCATCGGTTCACAGTCAGTACAGGAAAATTTCACCACAGGATGAGATGTGCGAGGCGGCTAAACAAAGTATTCCACTGTTAATAAGGCTGCACAACAATTAAAATGCATTTGTGCTACGACAATTAAAGTAATAGAGCTTCTTTGAAAACACGTTTTTAAGAAACCTACTCAATACAGGATTCATTTACTGAGTCCTAAGCAATTTATGATCTCAGCAATGTCTTATTCTGAAGGAATCTTGTTTTCTAAATAAATGCCAATTATTTCACAAGGTAGTCTAGAGCAACATGCAACTAAGACTTCTTCCATTTACCCAAAAGCTGTATAAATGGGAGTAAGTCCTAGTGGGGACAAAAAACATCAGTGCTACTCTGGGACATTCCCTACAGAAGCAGGTGCTGTACTTCTGCATTTGCCAACTTTGCCAGCTTTTCCTTCTTGGCAAATTTAACAGTTACAAATGCAAACAATTATAAAGATCAAGAACAGCATGAATTCAGAAAAAAACTTTAAAAACTCACATTCTAACTAGGCCTGAGAAAAAAAGTTATTTCAATTCAAGGAATTTCAGTGTTTCAATTTTTTATATCTTTTTATTAACCACAGGGAAAAGGCCTTTGCGTCTCAAGTCTCAACTCTAAGTTAGCAACTTGAAATTTCTTTTGCCAAAGTGAAAGTTATTTTCAATGTGATGAAAATGGGCGCTGTACACCTTTCACTGAAGGGAGGAATGCAAGCTCTTATACTTAATCTGAGCCTTCCCTCAAGGCCACTATAATCTGAGGAAGAGCTCAGTTGCAAAGCATCCTTCCAATGACTATTTACAAGAAGGTAACTCACATATACATGAGATGAAGTAGAGAAACACAAGGTTTCTTAGACCATCTTCCCATTCCATCTTGAAAGCAATTCTTTTATGTCTAAGCTCTAGGCTCTTCAATTTTGGATAAACCACCCAAACAAGTTATCTGTCAAGAGAGCTGGTCTTGCCTTGAGTGTCTCCACCCTGAGGAAGGTGGGCTCTCCAACTGGATACCAACCAGAAGGCCCAACCAAATGGAGGAAGAACAACTCTCTTCAAAGAATATGACTAATAAATAGTTGTGGTGGATTTTTTCACCAAGCCACCAAAGCTATCCCAGGAATAAAAAGGCTGCAAAAGAAACTGACTACTCAGACTTGTGAAGGCCAGTAAACCTTTGATGGACAGCAGAACTATTTTTACCTCTGAGCAGTTGAAGCAGCCATTTACATGCTGATCTGCCAACATAATTATTAGCAGACTTTCATACACATTTAAGAAAGCCTTGATGGTGTCATTAGCCACAGTAGACTTAAGTTCTTGTGATAGAACTGTTTGAGACAACTCCACTGTGGATCAGGTAACAGGCAGGAAAAGTTAAGTATTTAACTATAAAGGCTTAAGTAGACAAGATATGCTACCTACATATAGACTGACTACAACACATGCTGTGTTTGAACAGTACTGAAACACTATCAGCAACTCAGCTCCCCAACACTGCATGAGGAAGGTACAACACAGTTTCAGTTGAAGGCAACAAGAATTTAGCTCTGTGTGACAGTGCTTTGTAGTTATGAGAGCTAAACACACTACAACAGGAAAAAAAATCTCATTCTTTTTGCCATTTGAGTAAGTCAACTTCAGGCTTTGAGAAGATTTAATTCAACAACTCTTCACTTGGCAAGATCTATTCTATCAATCTTGATTAAGACCTGGAGTAGCAAACTGTACGGACTCTACACAGCACATGGAGGCAAATACACCACTGACAGTGATGACACGGAATACACAGGACCAGCTCTCCTACAGAACAGCCTTTAAATATCCACTACATAATGACATCATGGGTTTTTTTTAATGACTACGAAAAATTTACTTTTCTTCATATATGCTAGCCTGCTCGTAGTTCAGAAGGACATCCACATCCTTTAATGAATGTGTCTACAGATGCCAAGAAAATCAAACCTGTAAATATGACTAAAATTTCATACTCAATCACTCCTCAACAACCTGTATTTCAAAGGACTTAATCTGTTTTCTAACCAAGAGACAAAATTTACAGGAAGTTCAGTGAATGTTAGTCAGCACATCTGTTTCATACCAAAAAACCCACAAAAATCCAATAAAAATCATCATGAAATGTAGGTAACCATTACACACACTGCTGGATTTCTAATGACTCCAATATAAACACAAAAATCCATTATACTATACTAATGATTAGCTCTCAGACCAAAAGGCATACATTCTTCTGTGAAAAAGAACAAATAAATTAATTGTTAATTAATAAATTAATTTAAAAGCCAAGGTTTTATCAGTTTGGATAAATTGAAGGTGTGACTATACTGCACAACAGTAGATTAAATTATATTCACTTGCTAGAATGAAAGTAGAACTACTACAGGGATTCAAACTGTCAAGATCATACTATCTTTTATTAATAACCTCTATGAGCCAAGAGAATTCCAAAGGTTCTTACCAAGTGCCATCATTTGATATTTAACAGTTCAAACAAACACTTACGTGCACCTACTGAGTCAAAAATCTGTTACAGGAAGTTTTCTAATGCTTCAAAGTTATTAAAAAAAACCACCCCCATGTGATTTGCTCCTCAGTAATTGACAGGCTTGCATGTGTCACTCCTTAGGTCACACTGCTTCCACATTCACTACAATGCAATACATATGTTAAGACTTGAAAAAAAAATCTGAATAGGAAATCCTGGAATATTCCTGCATGAACAAACCCTTTGATTTATCTTCAGTACATACCAGTGTTGGAGAATTTTGATCTGGCCAAAAGGATTCAGGAACAGGCCAGTGACCTATAGGAACCCCTGTTTTAGGGTTTGGTCTGACATAGATAAGTTTGTGACAGCTGTGCCAAGGTTGGGGTCCAAAGGGTCTGGATATCTCCACCTGCCCATCTACAGAAGAAAAAGGCTTTGAGTCAAAATAGTGTTAAAACTCAAGAACAGTATTAAATAACTTCTATGAAGAGTTAACAACCTACAATTCCAGGGAAGCCCTTCCTGCAGTTAACACTATTTCTAAGAATACCAGATAGTTGTCAGTAAGCATGTCTGCAAAAACACAAACTGAGAAACCAAATAAGCATTGAATGTTTATAGGATGAGAGCCCAGAAAGGCAGTTATCTGGAGCCTTCCATAATGTTTCTTTTTTCGCCATTGTCATTAACAGATAACCGTCAAATCCAAGCATTAAAGAAGTGGTACATGACTAATAATGCTGGACTTTTTATTGCAGCAAAGTAAAATTAAAAAATCTCTCAAACTTCTCAGTAACATCCAAAGAGGGACCAAGCTAAGCCATTTAGAAGGAGAAATTAATGCCACACAGGTGTATTTGCTATTTTCACTCTTAACACAGCCACTTTACTGCATTGAAGAAAAAAGGATAAGCCCAGGTCTTTTCATATCATGTTATTTACATTTTTACCTGGTTGAAAACTGCTTTAAATCCATAAATCCCTTTAACTATGCCTGACATGAACAAATGCATTTAAGACTACCTGAGTGGTTGGACCAAATGCAGAGATGTCTGGCACCTACAGCCAGTATTTTGAGACACTACAAAGAGCTCCAAAATTAACAGGTAGGTAATTCTCATAGTTAAGTCATTCAAATTGCAATAGTTTCCCTTTTGACTTGATAACTACTATATTAAGTTCACAAAGTTACACTTATGATAGTCATCCCTGTTATCTGAGACCACAGTGTAAAAAATTTCAAGTACCGTCAATTGGTGAGGGATCTGGTCCAGCTTTTTCAAAATTTATTACCACTCCACTTTGCACTTTTTGCACCAATGACTCAAGACATTGATTCAGCATTCTTGGAGAGCACACACAATACGATCGACCTAGAATGAAACAGTCAGGGTTAAAGCTCTTCAGCGTTTCTGCCCTTATTTTAACTTGGACCATTGAAAACTGTTCAACCACCACACACATTGATTTATGTGTGGATCACTGATTTATAACTTCTCCTGAACACTCCCTCTCTGTTTAAGTGGCAAGGTAGCCTAGGGAAGCACTGACAAGTGCCTCATCGGAAATGTTTGTATTTTAGACCCTTAATGACTAACTCAAATTCTTGGTTGCATGCATGGGAAATGGGCTCCCCCTTGTGACAAACATCAACACTTTAAACTGTCCACAAATTTCAGTCAAAGCATTTGCCAGTACAGCCTACCTACAGTCAGAAAGCAGTGGAATCAAATCCTTTCGGAATACTTTTCAAAGCCCTTTGTTTCCTCTCTATCACATCCCCTCTGATGCACCAGAAGAACCATCACATTTTTAAAATGTAATAAACTCAGTGGCTGAGTTTGATCTGGAATGTGATTTCTAAGATATTAACGAGGTCTAAAACAGAGAAGTATCAATTCTGCAGAATTACTATGCGTTCTGAAAGGCATTCTGCATGCTCTGGAGACAAAAACACAAAACAACTCATTTTCTTCACTTTGGCTTTTTTAGACCAGAGTCTGACAGGAATTTACCAAAACTGTACTGCAGAACAGACTCAATTATTACCTTTTTTTGCAATACCAAGGTGCAGTAGAACAAAAGTCAGTTCTCCTACAAAACATTTCTGAAGAAAGTAGATTCACTCTTCCAAGACAGGTTACATTTAATTGTCTGTATAGCTTTAATGCTCTAAGTTACTTTAGTTTCATTATATCAGTCTTGAGAGTTTTTACAAGTACAGTAAGAGCTCAGAAGTCCTTATTCCATGACATGAATCACACAATTAATTGAACTAAACTGAATTAATTTATAGTTTGGAAAGTAATGACTTGTCAAAGGAAACAGGGGCACTCACCTCCTGTGACTTCACACATAGGTGTGATAGCAGAGTCATCCACAGGTACCCCTGTCATCTGCTCTGATTCTGGTGCTGTAATACCAGGCAAACGAAGAACCAAAGCAAATAACCTCTGATCCCATCGAAAGGGTTCCTTAGTTAACTCACTTCCAGGTAAAGGGGAATTGAGAGGTAAATGGAGCTGGAAAGGAATGTAAATCTGTGAATACACAGCTTTTAAAATAAACAACAATTCAGGTTACATAGCAATGGCAACTCTCTCTATATAAGCACACTCCTCTCTCCACACACATTTAATACCTCGTTAACAAAAATGAGACAAGCCTCTAAAGGATAGTACAAGGCATCCAGAAGATGCTAGATGCTCTTTTCACATCAGGATACTTCACACAAATTAGTGGGAAAAAGAAAGTTTATCCAAACATTCAACTACAGAAGGCCTGAACACACAGATTTGCAACAAGTAATGCCAAGTTTCAGAAAATTTGCTACATCCCCGGCTGATGATACCACTGTCAGCACAAACAAAATTCTCATTTCACCTGGGGTACTGCAGCAACAAAAGGGGAAAAACATCCCCAAAGCAATGACTCAAGTACTGTGAACAATTCCATTAGCACACCAAATACAAGGGGGTTAAGCCCACAGGCTGAAGCAAACTCAATGTCCTCATTTTCTCTCATGCAGTGGTTCAAAAAAATCCCAATTCTCAACCCTCAGCTCAATGCTAGCAAGAAAGTACCAGTCTGTTCCAAAACTTGATGCAAATCCACACAAGCACTCGTATATTGCCTTCATTTCTAGTTCATAGTGGTTACAGAATTTACAGAAAACTGTTAAAAAAAGTTTGTTTGCTTGTTTTTAAGAGAAAGCTTGAAAGCATTAAAACCTGATTTCCAAAACCAGATACTGCAGGTATTTCTATTTACATAATTGCAGCATCTCATACTGGGAAAAATACATACCTTGATGTTTGAAAAGCAATCAATTTATTGATACAACCTCGAAGCTACGAACAAACATGATAAAACTACTCATCAAATGTGGCCAAGAATGAGAATATTTTGGACATTTCAGCACACCTGATGATTCCTCCAGAATTTCTCTTTTTGTTTATGCAAACACAGAGTACATGTAAGAACAGAATTACTTTCTCCGAATGTTTCCAGTTTTACACCAAACTGATCAAAGGGAGCTCAGCTGGTTTCTAACTGCTTGACATGAATGTCTTTCCCCTCTACACAAAGAGCCACAAAGACTGCCTGACAATGGAAACCCAGTTAAAAGAAGTTAAAAGAATAGCCACATTCTTAGTTAACAGCCTGGAATCTTGACTGTAAGAAGAATGAATTGCAAGCACTCCATCATCCTCACTTGGGGCTGTTAAGGAATGCCATTCAAGCTTTCCTACTTAGATCTGACTGAAGATACACCATCTCCAAAGTATATTTGATCTGCAAAACACACCTATGTAACAGCACTGTTTTCCTTCGGGCAGCATACATACATATTTTTTACTATGTATATTTATATATGTAAAGTATCCCACTGGATCCTGCACCAACAGTATCCTGAGTTCAGTTTATCTCAAGCTACAAAATATTTCATTGGCTCAGCTATTTATACGGAGAGAACCCCAAAACCAAAGGAGCAGTCAGAAGCTGGCCATTGCATTATGCACATATTACTATCAGAAAAGTTTTCAGACTGTAAGAAAATGCAAAGCAATCATCAAGTCACACCTTCCTTCCTACAATTTAATTCCAGTTAATTTAACATTCTCTAACATTTATGCTGGCAAAGTTATAGATTCAAACCACTTCATTCACAGACATTAGTAACTTGGTCTTGTCACCTCCAGTTACCTTGTTTTTAACTGGTATTGTATTACCATAGCAACTGCACACACAGCAGAAACTAAGAGGAGCCTAGAATTCTACATCTTGCATTTCATTTCTTTCCCCACGCATTTTATTATGAAGGCATGCACACATTTTCCTCTTTATCAACAACCAGTACGGAAGATAAAGGTAGACTGAACTAAGGGAAGGTTATTTACCAGCCATGGTCTTCAACACGTGACTGTACATAGACACCAAGTGTCCTCCCAGCTTAGCACTAGAAACGAGCTGTTTTATCTCATCACTAGTTTGCAGGAGCACACAGAAGCCCGACCATTCCAAATGCCACAATGATAATGCTACTACACACTCAGTGCGTGCCTTACGCCACTCTTCCTGCCTTTAAAACAACTAAAATATTCCGGAACCATGAGGAGGTGAAAGAGTGTTCTAGAAGATCTCTTCAGTACAAGGTTATTGGTGAGCAGGTTTGTTATCCTAGAGACCCTAGGATGAAAGAAGCTAGATGGGCATTAGCACACTCTGCACTGGCAGGGCATTCTGAGAAACTATCTTCTGGCAATGGCTGCACATACAGGTTCATCCATTAGAAGGGGTACCAATAGCACTGCTTAAGTTTTAGTATCCATGTGATAACAGGCAGCTCCATCTTGGCAATTCTCAAAAAAGGGCGTTAGAAGACTAGGCACTAAAAAATATACCTACAGTCAACTTCTCTTTTTGTACCAAAAAACCCCAAACCAAAACAAAAAAACCTATAGGCAAGTAACCTTCCTTGCATGCTCTTCTGGTACCCAAAAAAAAAGGACAAGACATCTCATATTCCAAGCAAATGTAGCCTTTCATCCCTAAAGGACTAAGGACAGGTAACCATTCAAGCCCAGCTGGGAGCATCGGCTCTTGACAGGCTGAGAAACCCTGCTTACAGTTATCAACAATATTATGTCTTCCCATCTTTTTCCATCCAATCCTATGCACTTGTAACACACAGACACAAACTGTTCTTCCATGGGAGATAATTCAAGGAGATCCCAAAGACATCAAGGTCAAACTGACACACCATGTCAGTGTCACAATATACGTGGCCATTCCAAAGCCAGCATTAGCCATCCCTAAGTACTCACTGAGCTGATAGTTATACATCAAGAATTCACACATCAAGAGCACTGGAGCTCAGTGTCAAGTGTTGTGAACCCAAAAACTGCTGCTAACAGGAATAATAAGGGTGAGAAAGAATGGGAACACATTCAATGATATTTGCCACATATTTCTTGCAGAATTTGTTTAGAAATCAAAAGTTTTAACCAGAGGAACTACAATAAAAAACTTAATAGAACATTTAGAGCTCCTGATTATTCTTGACCATAAGCAGAACCAGAAAAACCTCACAGTGACACTTGTCACAGTTGTTACAACTGCAATGCAAGGTGATCAGCTCTCAGAAGGAACAATGTGACAATGACAAAGAGCTGTGGGATGAAGTCTCACAAAATCACAGATTGCTCCTGTAAGAGTCTCTCATAACTGGAAGATCAGAAGAATGGCAACATACAGAAACCAAGCAGCATTGCTCATACTTTTTTGCTTGTATGCATCAATATGCTAATAACTCCATTTCAGTGTTGCAGACAAGTTTAATGCTACTTAGAGGGTATGTAGAGGGAGGACAAGGGAACATAGCTCAGCAGTTGTAAAACTGGAAAAGTATGTTATTTCATAATATGAAGAGGAATAAGAAATCCCTTCAAGCATTTAAACATTTGCTTAATGAAAGATGAAGAAAGAGCTAAGACTGAATTTGGGGGATCAGGCCAGAAGCAAAAGCCGCTCCATAAGGAATCCATAGCATGAGACCAACTAATTAATGATGGTTTGCCAATAATATGAGCCCATCCCTTCCTCAAGTTCTGACTGGAACTAGTGAGTCCAGGAAAGAGTCTGGTCAACAAGCCATGCAGAACATAGAAATGATGCTGGCACTTCTCAGTGCACTGGCACTGATGCATTAAAAAGCAGTGCCAGAAGGGTCAGAACTGAAAGTGTTACTGACTTGTGCAGGTGAAGAAAATTGCATGGACAATATAATTTCTCTTTTCAGTCTGAGTAACCACACCCATGAGAGACAAAGCAGCACTCACTGAAGGGTAAGTCTCTATCTGCAACACCCATTTTAAAATCCACAAAGGAACAGGACATCTGAAGAATTCAGTAAGAGCTCTGAAGCAGGGTTTAAGCTTGACTGCTTCACACTCAGTCAAATGACAGTGTTCCCATAGTGATAAACTGATTTCATTGGTAAGAATGCAAATGTTCATCTGAATGACAAAGCTTTGAGAAAACTTGCCTCCAGGTTCCATGCTGGCTTCCCAGACTTTCCAAAAAAACCCCAACAAAACACCAAAGCCCAACATTGCTGGTTCTCTTGTACACGCGTCTTAAAAGAACTAAAAATAAATTCCCTCAGTCGATGCTAAGAAGTAAAAACATTGTTGCCACAGCCAGTGGGAGATGATCACTTCCAACACCAAGTCTGAAAAGCCTCCCCAAAGTCAAACCCAAAGAACAAACAGACATTTGAAAGTGACTGAAAAAGCTTTGTTAGTGAACCAAAGATGAGAAATGAACTTCCGTATCTCCAGCATGGTGTTCCTGTACTAATTCTAGACCATTTCTGCATGTCCAACATGAGAGGTAACTGTAAAGGACATTCAAGGTAGACTAAGAAAAATCCTGACAAATAGGACACATGCTGACAACAGCAAAAGATCATCCTTGAAAGACAGTAGCACCCTTCAATGCTTTGTTCCTCTTCTCTTTGATAGTGTAAAGAATGTTCCTACCAGTACACCTATGGCATAAAAAGGAAAAAAATGTATCCTTTGCTGGGTATGAAACATACACCCAGTACACACGTAGAGAAAAGCATTCCAACTTGCATTTTATCTTGCAGGAAGAACAGTGGTCACTTTGCCTTGAGGAGGAATTGAACGCCTTCACATTGGCTTATTAGTAACATAAAAACCCCATATTAATTCACTATTATTAGAGCAAATTCTGCATTTCTAGAATGTAATTTAATAATCACAAAATTGTAACATTGGGCCTGATTTGACATGATCACGACACAAACTCTGGTTGTAGCACAAACTTATGAGTCAGCACTGCTCAAGAGCCAAGTCCAAATTTAGCAGATTAATGCCGTCATCAGAAAACCCTTTTCCCCAACCTCAGTTACAATAGTTTAAGGGTGTGAATGTATGACCAAATGGTTGCCTGACTCTAGGAAAATATCTTCTCGTCAAGACTGAAAAAGTTGCACCCACATTAAAAGGAACAAAAAAACCCCAAAACTGGCTGGCTATAAAAGTCCTGATTCTTGTAAAACAAAGAGCTTAACTACTAATTCAGCTTTCTTATCTAAATAATTTCAAATAACAAAGATGAAAGGAAATGTAACATAGAATCATACCACTGCATAGGCCAGAAGGAACACATGACAGTTACTCAGTCCAGAGGCTTTTGACTGCTCAGAACTTTGTCCAATGCAGCTTTGACCATCTCCACAACCACTGGACAACACATACCATGTTTGATCACTCACACAGTTAAAGATTTTCTTGATATCCAATCAGAATTTCCCATGGGACAACTTGCAGCTGTTGCCTCTCATCTCAGCCCCGGGTTCCTCCACGAAAAGACAAGCTCTGTCCCATCCTGCTATTGCAAAGGCTGGTAAAGCACTCCCCAGTCTTCTCTTCTGAAGACTGAACAAACCTGGTTCTCCTCCTCTACCCAGAAGTTATTAGTTTCACCGTCTGAGCACCTTGGTGTTCCTCACTCCAGTATGTCAGCGCCAGATTTTACAAGTCATATGACAACAGGGATTCTTCTCCTCAAGGAAGGTAAGAGATCACCCAAAACAGCATTCTGCTGTTAAAAGCACTGTATGTTGCAGAAGACTCCAAAAGTGTCACACTACTCTGTTGTACTCAGTATTTTGGACTACACACAATCACAGAATTAATCTGAAAATATCTTACTGGGTAAAAAAAAAAAAACTGTGATGGAACTGAGGTTTCAGATAACCTACTTGGTAGCATGGATCCAGGAATTCCCTTTCAGTTACTAGCTATGCTTGTTACGAGTCCACACAGAATTATGTGATCATTCAACTCTCTTCAAGTCAGATATATTACAAAAACCACTCAAATACCACTTTTCATACAGACAAATTCTGTAAGTGCTGTAAGAATGCAATATAATACATCATTAGGAGAAATCTGTGTAACTAATGAACAGCAAAGTAAAAAAAGTTAAACCATACAGTACCATAAATGTGGTACAGCACAGGCAAAAGTCTGAATTCCCCTCTTACGTATTAAAATAGACCTTTGGATATTTCCCTTTTCCCTGAAAAGGAAATGAGCTTATGGATTTGTTGTAGTTTGTTTGGGTTTTTTTGGTTTTTTGTTTTTTTTTTTTTTACTACTGCATGGAATGGGCACTGAGCTGGCCAGACCAATCCTACCCTTTGTGACCACTTCCATCTTTTTAAGGAAAGAATTTAAAATGGCCAGCAAGTTAAAACAGCTCAGTGCCTCAGCATTTGCTATACACCTCTGAGTTTGCCAGATGTCCGAGTGGATACTCCAGTATATTAAGATCTCAATTTTAAACTGCTCTACAGAGTGAACTTAAAATATATTTCTTCAGTTCTTATCTTGAATTATAAAGACTAGTGATTTGATTATAATCTTTTTAAGAACTCAGTGTGAGAGTAGCACATGTTTCACATACTCCCTAGTGGCCACATCCTCTGGGAAATCACTACATTAACTTGGGTCTGTACAAAAAGAACTTACATCTAGACCAATTAAAGACACACATGCTTTATGGATATCAATTTCTTCTGCTAACATATTTGAAAAGCCATGAACTCCCTAGACAGAAAGAGCAAACTCATTCTACTCAACAGACCAACAATTGTACCACAGGTTTCTGTTACATGAAGTAAGGAAAACTAGCTAGTTATCTGGTTTTTTATAGTGCTAGTGCATAAAATTACTTGAAGTTAAAATCAAGACACAAGCAAGTCAAAGCTATTAATGAGCATTCTTCTGAGGAGCCACTTATGCTCCTACTGTAAACAGTATCAATGTTTAAACAATATTTAGTACACATCACTGTAACCAGAGGTTAGATCTTACCTCTTCCTGTATCCCACTGGTAGTAGTTAATTTACTTCCATCAGTAACTGTTATAATTATGGCTGGCTCCAGAAAAAAAGGGTTTCGTCCCTAAGGAAAAAAAAAACAGTTTTACTAAAAATGATTTAACAAACTATTCAGTCATTAAATAGCCACTGATATCCACTAACAAAACAACAAAGCTTGAGGTATTTATTCTCATGTACTGCACAGTACAGCACAACGGGTCTCTGAGCCTTTTTACAGTCAGACCATGGAAAGCTAGACACTTAGCATGTCTCTACTCAATGAATGCATACAGAAGCAGCAAAAACGGTTAACAGAGGACTTCAAGAATAGTATGTGCTGACAAACTAGCAGCTGTTTAGAGAAGCAACCGTCTCCTCAAAAGGTACTTCCAATTCCTCCTATTCCAGGGCCATTTTTGTGTGATTTAATTTCTGTGTGTCCAAGTAAAGGATCTGCATATTATCTTGTGATCATGACCCCTGCGTTAAGAACTAATACTCAACGTATTAAGACTAACCCGTACAAATAGCATCCGTTCCACTCTGATCAAAGTGGTTCAACATGCATGCAAAACCTACGTCAGAAAAAAATACTTGAAAAATAAGCTTTCTATATGTATCATTTAAGACAAACTTATACAAGGCAAGATATTCTAGGAGCCTGGCAAAACAGGTAGCTAGCCTAGCTGCAGCAAAAATTTGAGGTCAGTTATTGGTATTCCTTTATGTACTGCCAGTATTCTAGGAGCTTTCTGTGCCTTCGGAAAAAGAATTCCGAAGTATTCCACAGACATGCCAACTCCAAGCTTAGGTGACACATTTCACTCTACCTAGGGTTAAGAACAAACTGCATGAAAATCACCGTAAGATTCTGTTTAGTAGGTCCTGTTCTTCTCTTGCTAATCTCAAGGCCTTGTTTTTCTTCCTCAGAAAACAAAGAAAACTAACTAAACCCATAGCCTAGTTCTGCTTATAAAGACAAACTATCTCATGAATGCTTATGTGATTTACTCTAAAAATATAGAGAGAAAACTAACAGGTTTTATAAGACCTTTTAAATCCATTTTTAGAACCCACTAAATATAAAAGGTCATCTGATTTTGTACTTCAAACAGAACCATTAACAGTCTGAAATATATTTGGTTAAGGGTATCCAGGTTTAACTACTGTGGCAGCACCACATTTATAGTGGTCAACTATTTTGGCAAACCTGAGTGGAAAAAAAGATTAAAGATTTCTTTTCAAACGACATACCATTACTTCAAAAAAAAGGCAGAAATCAAATTAAAGATCAATCTCTCCCATGAAAGCCAAGCTACTTCATAATTTAAACAATTACTCAAAATAATTTAAGGACTCTCAAAACACTCAATTTTAATTAAAATAATTTCCTAAGAATATTTAGCCTTATTTAATTCTTAACAGTTACAGTATGTTTTTCTGCCAACTAACAGTTTACCACAACTGCAAAACATCAGCTGGAAGCTAATTATATTACACTGAAATAATACCAGAAGCAGGGTTTGTAACTAGATATTTTTCTCATGAATACTGACCCATAAAAATAGTTGAACTCTATTGCTAATAAATTATTGTAAAAATGAATTGACAACTGATAAAAATAACAGATTGAGAATGTCATAATCAACACTAAGTTAATATTCTGGTGCAATTTCAAATACAAGTATTAAAATTTTCATCTCTGACAACACCTTTTATCTGGATATCCTTATCATCTTTGAAAAGATTTTATTCTTTAACTATACTTTGTCTCAATTTTTTCCCATCTAAAGTTTAAGCCTTCAACAGTCTGGTCTTAGAATGATTAAGAAACTAAGGAATGAAACAAGAGTTACTATGCTTGAGATCCCTAAGAAACACGTCTGAGGAAGAAATGTCTTCATCCTCAGCCTACTCTTTATAATAAAATTTTACATATACAAAGGATAGTCACTAACATACTAAGAATCAACTTGTATTCAGAAAATTAATTAAAATGTATCATGGAAGAACTTGGGTAAAAATGCTTATCACTGAAATATAGTTTTGACTAAACATTTCCATGTCATTAATTTTTGAAGACCACCACTGACTCTTCTGGCCCTGCTCCTCACCTTAGTTATACGAAGGCATTCAAAACCACTATTAAGTCAAGTATTCCTCTAAGAAACCCTCCTCTTATTTATGTAAGCTCTCAACAGTCAGACACCATAAAATTAAATTCCAGTAGACTTACCAATTCTTTTAACTAAACTGCAGCACTTCTGTCAACAACTGGTTGAAAACTTTATTTCTATCTAGTTAATCTAATTCTACAGTAATCAAATTACTTTCTATTTCTCTTCCCCTAGAAATACACTTTAAATAAAAACACTTAGCATTTACAGATCTTGGAAATATCATTCTTCAAAATACATAGCAACACCATTGACTGTAAATGCATAGGTAATTAATTCAGTCCAGCCCAATTATTTTGGGTATGCAGAGGAACAGTGAGTAACAGTGTATACTACTACCAGCTCTTTCAGCTTACAGGTATGCTGCAATGCACTGGGGAAAGCACCTCAGGATAACAAGGTATAAATAATAAGCCTGCTTACAAACTTACTCTGATTACTAGCTAACCAGCATAAGGTTTTATTTATTCCTGAAGCAAATCCTTTTCAACACACCGCTTTTCCTTCTGAAAGTTTGTAGCAGTGGTGAAAAAAGGAAGAAGCACCGACAGTTTTAATGGCAGACCACCCTGTAACAAGGTAAGAGGAGGATTTTTTCATTCACCTACAATCTCTGTTCTCAAGGACAGATGTGCACCAAGACAACAAAAAATCCCCACAGACCTCTTTTGGAAACAAAGTTACTTAATAGTCAGATTCAACACCAGGGAAGGTCTGCTTGGCTAAAAAGGAACAAGCAAGAGATTCAAAGCCTTAAAAGTAACTTATATTACACAACACTTCGTTTGACAGCTTCGTGACTGCTCCAACACACAAAGGATCTCAGCGGCACTGGTTGCCTTTTCCTTGGTCTCCAGCTGAAGCAGCTCTGTGCTCAGACAACACACAAATACAGAGCACCTCTGAGCTCCACACCACACACAAGGGGTCACAGTAAGAGGTATCCCATGCCATCCCAGCTTCTATGATGCTCTCACAGGAACCTCACATCAAGCCAGGAGTGTATCAAATTACCAAGACACATTATTGCCTGGTTAAGGCTCTCACAACTGGGAGGAATTCACTCCCACTGGCAAGTAAGCTTAGTATCAAATTTCAGCGTGACTAATTAATACACACATGATTTTTTCCTTCCTCCAAGTGTACAGGTAAAGCAGTTCAAGAGCAATTGTGGCCTTTACATAGCCAGGAAGAGAAGATAAATTAAAGACTACTGTTATCTCAAAGCACACATTTTAATACAGTATTTTAATTCAATATTAATTTCAGAGTCAGAAGTGTTGCAAAATTGAAGGTATGGATGAAGTAGAAATGTGACCAAAACATACCAAATCAGAGACTAAAAATGACACAACAAGCAACTACTACAAAAATAAGTTTTTAGTAGTATGGAAACTTCATGCCCAAGAAAGACTGGAAGCTGAAGATAGACATTAACTGAACTTCAGTGCATATTTTTTAACAGAACATGTCACTAGGAACAAGAAAAAATGCATTTTGAGATCACGACAAATGTCTAACAGGTGCACTTTCATTTCAGTAAATCACAAAATTCTGCAAACTGTATTGCATACCTATCTCCCATTGTATTATCTCAGCAGAGCCTTTTCATTTTCAGAAGTATCAGCCCTAAGTCTCAGTAAATTTACACATCTGACCAGGAAATACAAAATTGCAACATCAAATTTTGAACTCTGATCTTGGGTTTTTTATAATTTAGAAAGTCAAGAGTCTCACAAATGCTCATGTGAATCTGTAAGCAACCATTTTTCAAAAACAATAGCTTAAAATGAAATCTAAAAGTCAATTACAAAAAATATTAGCTTTAAAGCTATTTTTTAACTGATAAACACCTTAAAATATCAGAACACTGAACCTGAATTTGGAACTAAAACAGATGGTCCAAATCCATCATGGTTCTCACTTTTTGTTTCTTAGAAACTTCAGTTACACTTTAGCAAAATCATGAAATGTCTAAGACACCAACATTTATTAGAGACTTTCCCCTTCATTGCTCAAGACAGAACACTATCAGTCAAGTACACAGAGGTGTTTAGTAGCTGCTCTGATCATCAGTTACATAAGAACTGCAGCATCTTGTGAAACTTCTTACTTGTCCCACTCACATTTTCAGCAGCTTTGGCTATTTTCTATTATCCCCACAGAATTAATCCATGTAGTTGGCAAGTCCTATAGAATCAACTGCATTGTATGTTTTTACACAGTTGTTTCCCAAGTCACAAACACAGCTGAATACACTGGCATCAGAACAGTATTTTAGTTATTTTATACCTGGCAACTAAACTCTACAAAAATTACTTTGCCTTTAAGGATTTTCAAACATATGTAGACACACACCATAACCACACATATACATGTAATGTACTACAGTACTGAGAAAAGAATATGCTTCCAACTTTGGTAGATCAGTAAATGCTTTCCTCTTCCTTGATAAGAAGCAAAATGTCTTTAAATGGAAGTTTTCCCAGATGAAGCTACTCTATCACCTAATTAATATTTAGCACAAACACCCTGTGAAACTTTGATCTATGAGAACACAAGGAAGAATATGCTGGGGGTAGGGGAGTACAAAAAGGGCAGTCCAATTCTACTACATTTGCTCTGATAAATTTGACTTCACAGGATATGCCACAAGAGCACCATAATTCCGTGGCCAGACTGAAAAATACAGCACCTCTAAATTGCATTACAGTGTTATCTAAGTGACTGAACCTGCATGATAAAAACAACTTTACAATTGTATTTATTTACTATGTCTGTTTGAGGACTGAAATTGAGTCCTTGAAGTGGAAGCACCTCAGTGTCAGAGAAACTTCTGTGCTTCCAGCCTGAATGAGTAAGAACTGAAGAACATACAAATTCTGTACAGGCTTAAGGTCTCACAAGATGGACTTAATGCACAAAGAGTTGCTAACTCATCTGTCCTATTATCCATAAAGATTTCAATACAATCCCTTGACGCTGTTGATCATTCAATATATAATACAGTTTTGCAGTGGTAGCAGTTCTGTCTTAGTAGGAGAAGATCTGATAATTGTACAGCAGATGTATTTCAAAATCACTTTCAAAAGTCACAGAAGAAAATTCAGTGAGGGCTACACCAACAAGTCTGAGTTTTACACAGGATAACTCTTTCAAAATATGTTAGTATTTCAAGCCATTAAAGAAATTTTAACACAAACCAGAAATCTCTCTTGATGCCTGATTAATGACAAAGGCAACAACACCAGTCACAAAGAGGAACGTCATGAAACAACCTAATCAAAGCCCCATTCCAGAAATTACTCTATCTCCAAGAAAAAATGCCCAGTGCTTTTCTGAAAGGGCTGCAGGACAGTAGGATGATTCTTACTATTAGAGCTAGTCCACACACACCTGCAGTATGGACAGGCACCCTCAGTCATAATACTGAAATCTTTTAGCTCTCCCTGCAGCACTCAAGATGGGAGGACTTGTGCTCTGCCTCTCCTTCACACTAGGCAGTTGGGAATACCAACTCACCAACAGACGGGCTTCAGAAAAAACAGAGGAAAATTCATCGCATGTTAAAAATAATCAGAGATCACCTCACTACAACCAAAAGAAGAGAAGTCTAAATTTTAAGGGAAAAACAAAAAAAAAGTCTTAAAAAAAGGTTTTCCTTTTTCCAAAAAAGGAAAAGGAAGTGATAGCAGCAGGTTTTAGAAGACCCAGGTG
Organism: Cyanoderma ruficeps; assembly: GCA_008694505.1. NCBI lineage: Eukaryota > Metazoa > Chordata > Aves > Passeriformes > Timaliidae > Cyanoderma > Cyanoderma ruficeps. The sequence goes on along the minus strand of VZDJ01006585.1, from coordinate 1,601,863 downwards.
TGACCCCAAGAACTACAAAAACCTAGTTCCTCTGTACATGAAACAATATACACACCCAAGGTGAGTAAAACGATCACACCCCTTCAACTAAGGAATGAGGGAAAGAAACAGGTTTGACAAATGCTTAAGGAGTCTTAACTGAGCCCAAGACAGTAACTGTACTATGAAAACACCAGCTCTCAACACCACCACTGATTCTCCCAAATTACAACTCCCACAGGTTTTGCCATGGTTTCAGCTGCATAAAAGCCACATTTATAAGCTGGTATTCGGCCAAAATAGCCTACGGTAGAGCACCTCACCTATGCGAACTTGTATTTGACTTTGTAATTGGAACACCAGCCAGCAGAGGGGGCACAAGTTAATAAAATCTATCCTCATGAGGTGATTTGAGTAACAAGACAAACTTGAGCCACGCTCTGTTTGTATACTACCTCAAAACACACAGGAACATGTTAACACCTCCTTTCTATAACAATGTATCTAAACCCCTAAACGTTCTTGTTTAAGTACAAATAAGAAGTGATCCATCATTGAATTCTAATTTCTTAACCTATCTTTAACCCAACAATTGGTTCATGGTTTCTAGACACCATGGAGGCACATACCACCATCACTTCTTCCTTTTTTTGCTGCAGGCTGCCCATCTTCAGAAAGCTCAGCCACAAACATTAAACTGCATTACAGACACGTTCTCTTTGCTTTTGAAGCTAACCTCTCCCCTCACCCCTCCCAGTATTCTATCTCAAATTATTTTGTCTTTTGGAGAAGACCTTAAAAACAGAGTTTTAAGAAGGCCCACTAGAATTTATCAAGGTCTGAACTCATGCTTCCATTAACACACCATCTCCCCCTCCCCCAAAAAAATGGAAAATGCTTTTCAAGCAGTAATGATTTCTCCTGCACTCATTCACACTCAAAGTCAACAAAACTGCAACAATTTTACAGTAAGGATGGCTACTAAACAATATCTTTCATCCATGAGGTGAGATTACAAAATCTAAATTCAGCTGTCCTCCTCCACAGACTGCAGCAAGGTTACTGTAGGCAAATTAATTTCCCACATTCTAGACAATTCTTTTGGTAACTACATAACAAATACCTAAGAGGTACTACAATGCCCAAGACATGGGCTAGCCACAGTTTCTTAACTGGAATACCTATGTAGGATGACAAGGCCGTGACATAGTTTCAGCTTCATTCCTTACTGGCACTACAGATTAGCATTTGATGAAATAACTTTTGCACACATAGTGTTTGTACACAGCACTGTTTGGTAGTATGAAGCTTTCTGCATTCCAGACAACAGGGAACAAATTAAGTTATAGACTTAAATAAAAAGAAATTTAAAGAAAAAACAGTTGGCAAAAGGCTTTCAAAGCAGAACACAATTGTAACAGCAGACTTCTCCTAAAGCTAAGCCAGAGATCAAACTCCTCAGCACATCAGTCACAGAACTAACAGAGAATGCTTGAAACAACCATTATATCCACAACACAGGCTACCTAAGTTCCATTTAAGAAAAGGAAATTTAAGGTAGTGAGGAAAATAAATGGGATGAAAGCAAGTCATTTGCTCCTTGGTACTTTGGACCTAAGCACCATCTCCAAAAATCTTTTTTAAAATAGCCATTTATGACTTCAATTGACTACTGAACCTCCAAACACGTCACCTTAAACTAACCGTGTCCAGTCAAAGCTGTACAGCAAAAATCAAAAATGCAGTCAGATATCACTTCTATAATTAGAAATGCTAGAGACAAAACAGCTATCTGAATTGCACAAGAGACATGAAGCCCATTTCCAAAAACAAAGTCACAGAAACATATCCAAGTATATCAGCTACTTGCTTTGCTACAGCTTGCAAGTTTGTGTTCTATAGGCAATGATTTCATTGCACATCCATCCTGAAACATGCCACAAGAAGATTCACTGTGCTTAGTATCATTTTTATAGATGCTCATAACTTTACACATTCGGAGTTCCCAAGTCTGGCACTGAATGAACTACTTAAAGACTATTTAATTGCGCAACTCCAGTCATTTTGCAACTCTCTCAAAAGGTTTGTGCCAAGAACAAAACCAAAACTAACAGCAAGAAAACAAAAAAGGCAACTCGAAGCAGCCTGAAAATAAGTTTCAATGCAAGAACAGATCATTTTGGAATACAAAATCTCCATATTGAATAATAATACACACATGACAACAGAAGGCACGTTAAGGAAGCAGTTTAAGACTATTCCTGTTGAACAATAAAGGAATGATGAGCACACAGATTTACTAAGATATCAAACTTAAAACCTCAAGATACTTTCATCCCTTCATGTGCCTAAATCAGAGAGGTTCCAACATTAGTAAGTCACAAAGTTTCAAAAATCACAGGTTAGTATATAGGTTTGTCCTGTTTCTTTCATTTAAGAACAGATTTAATTGAGCTTTAAATATCACATTATATAAGTGATAATTTCTTGATTAACTTTTAAGTGTTCCAATTTAGATGAGGTCCTTGGTAAGTTTCAAAAACAATTCAGTCCTTCAATCTTCCACAATTATGTGACAGTTAAAAAAAAAAGTAAAACATGCATAGAACAGGGACTTTATACATAATGAATCCCAGCAAGTAACTAAACAGTGACAAACCACATCGAAATGAAGAACAAAAGGCCACTAACATTTGAAACATTTAAGTACTGATGTGACAGATATATAATCCCAGAAGGAAAAAACTTTTTACTTTTTCTTAAATTAAATGAACTACCTAAGCAGCAAAATCAACTGCGATCTCAACTTGTATCTTATTTTTAAGGTAATGGAAATTGTAACTTATAGAAAAAGATGGACCTTATCAGTTAGTTACAGATTAATAAATGCATCACTAATGGAATCATCTGAAATTGGATAATCAGCCAATAATTTACAGGAGTTTTCAAAGTTATTTGAGTGAACATACCAAATGCAAGCTGCTAAAAATAAGTTCTATTTGAGCTTTTATAAACTTTTCCTAAGAAAAATAAAATAACACAATCCATACCAAACATAACTTTAAAGTCAGCTCCAAAGACCATGAGTTTAAGATGATTTTGGTTATACTTCCTAAAAATATTTCTGAATGTTTTATTCCAAAAATAACTGACCTTGCCAAGCCCTGGATCAAGTCCCTAATTACAGCAGCCTTTCTGCTCCACAGCAATGACTTTACATAGCTGGTTCTGGCTCAGTCAGTGCAATTCAGTGCTAAGCCAGGCCTCTGCTCTCCATATGCTGGAGAAGGGTAATGAGTCCCACAGTTGCCAGCACACTAAATAGAGGAAAAAAACCCTAACCAAAAAACACACCACCAAGGAGAAAAGACAGACTTGTATACAAAAATCTCCACACACCTAGGAGGTTAATAATCCAGAGTACTGACAAACAGACTAAAAGTAGCTTATTGACCTATGAACACAGAGCAATTCTTCAGAATAACTTCCCAAAGACTCCTCCACAATTCATTCCTAGAGTTTATCACCACAACAGCAGGAGCAACTTAGCTGTTTTAAACCAATTTTGAACCACTACAGCTCAATCCAGTTTATTAATCTCACCGATCAATCACTGATTTATTTCACTACACTGAGTCACAACTTGAAGCAAGGTTAGCACAACTAGGAAGCCACAAGTTCCAGAGCAGAGTTCTAGGCTGAGTATGCCTTACAGACAGATGCACACAATCCAGTTAGCATTCCGGGATTCAAAGCTGGGAGGGCAGAACAGCTGCAAGAGAGATGGCCACTTTTCACTCATTCTGTATAGTCAGGATCAGAAAACACTACCAGTGCCCTACATGAGTCCAATGACATATTCTGTATTTGTTCAGTTTATCTGGACAAAACACACAGTGCATGCAGATAATTTAGGAATGAACACATTATGGCACTGCCCCTTCCAAATCAAATTTGTTTGAAGTATCCTATTTCTGCTGCTGGAACACATTGATGAGATTGTTTTCATTGGAAAAAATAAAGTACTTCAGGTAAGGTTGTTTCAAATTCTTTAAAACATACTGAATTGAAAGTGATTCTAGACAAGTGATTTTAAAAACATTTAAGACTTTTGCTGAACTTTGTTGTGCTGGGACAGCTAAAAGGCAAGCAGTTCTACCTCACAACGTGAGGAAACACTTTAAGAGTGCCTGCTGCAGCTCCCACCAGAGGGTATTCTAAAACAAAACTAACTAAAAATTTCAAAGATGGCATGTTTAAAGGTTATAGTCTAAAAGGTTTGAGTTCAAACCAATATGCTTAATTTCATCACACAGCAGATGAGAATGATTGATTTTTACCAGCACCTCACATACAGATCTTTGACATCAGCAGGCATATAGGTTCATGTTAAATCCATTGCTATTCCACAGAAAGCAGGAGAGTGCGAGAAAACCTCTCATATTTCTTCTACTGTTACACTTGTGATGTTGTTTGCTCCAGTCTGAAATTCTCCCATTTGGTTTTCTTGGGGAAGGAGGGCAAAAGAAAGAGACCAGGAGAGCTACTCTAGAAGTACAAATCTGTCTCTACCAACACAAGAGGCAAACTGCATGCACAACTGTGCCAGCATGACAAAGCAGGAAATGCTAAACCTAAACTTTGGTTCCAAATTTGGAGGCACATGCAGCACAGGCCATTTCAGTGCAGCATGTTATGATCCCAAAATACCAAGACAAAAGCCATACTTCAAAGGAGTTTGACTTTTGAGAGCAACAAAATCCAGTAACAACCCTCAAATGCCTCTTGGGAAAATAAACCTGCTCAACAATTTACAGAAAACAGAACATATCACTGCAAAAGCATAATGTAGTCCATGTTGGGAACAGTATTTCTTTCACATGTGATTGTTGTGGTATTATAAGCTCAGGAGACCCTAGACAAGCATATAAGCAAGCAGCCATCCTAGAATGTGTGACTTAAAGCTGTCTTGTGCCTACAAGTATGATTAGACATTATCTCCTAGGTACACTGTTTACCTGTAACTGGAATGCTACAGTATTTAAGCCATTATGGCAAAACCCTGAACTCTACAGACCAATGCCGAGTTTTACTGTGGGAACACATCTGCCATTCTGCTACTGTAGCTATAAAGGGGTCTTAACATATACTCAGAGAGAACTATAAAGTAGCAGTTAACCTAAGACGGTGTCGTTTGATGGTCACACATGGCATGACCAAAACACTTGGAAAAAAACTTAAGTTATTTAAAAACAATGCCAGCATATGCAGGATACCTTCCAGCTTCCAGGTCAGAAATAGGTCATTCCAGCTCTGAGCATATTTTTAAGTTTCCAATACATTCTTTATCAGTTGAATTCCATTTGGACTTCAGTTTTCCCTCAAAATTTTTTAGTTATGCTTCAGTTTATATGTGAAACACACTACAGACTGAAAGGCTTTCACCAAGACTGTACACAGACTGGTAAGTCACTCAAACAGTGTTTCTCGTGCTAATTTAAACCCAGGTAGCATCTTACTCATCACTGAGAATGAAACATACCTGCTCTAAATCCACTTGTATTAGACACATTATAGGGGACTGTTCTGTTTCAGTGCAACAAAGTTAACATGTGCCTTTGTTACATTAGATTCATTTGGAAGTGAAACTCATCTCACAGTAGTGGTAATGCTGCTGAAAAATGTGCAACATAGTCTAGTGAGATTAAAAAAACCTCATAAAAAGCTGGTATTGTTGAAAAGCACTTTCTATTTGCAGTATTAAAGCAACTTCACACAGAAAAAATCTGTAAAAATACTTTGAAATATCAATTCATTCACTTTGAAATTCACTCAGTTAAGTGCATTTTATCCTCTCAAACCTTATTCTACACAATACTGCTGAAAAAAACAGTAAGAGACTTTCATCATTTCACAAATAGCAGGCAACATGAAACACATAGGCTATCAATAAACCAGAGTTTTGGCAATTTCAAACATTCATCAGATTCCAATTTTGGTAGGGCTATGTTGGTCTTTTGCATGTGAGTATGGAAACAACATTGATACATATTTTAGCTACCTCAGATTCAGTGCTTAGCCTTAGAAACCTCACTAAAAACGCCAAGTAACTGAAGCTGATGGTTCATTTCAACCATTTTCACTCCATTGTAACAGCAGCTACATTTGGAATGTTTTGTTTCCACAGAAACATCTATCAATATTTAACCCTTCTATCAACTATAACAAGCTGCACATTTGCTACACTCAAAACTATTTGATTAAATTGTGACTACTCACGTCCTGCTGAACAAGCCATAGTTACAAGACCTAGAGGTGCATTTCAAGAGGACAAAAAAAGCTGCCAGTAAAAGGCTTGGTATTTCAGACTACCTGCAATAATGGAAAAGTTGAACTGGAGAAACTAAGAAGTCAATTATCTAAGTGTAAACTAGGCTAATGAAGTACAACATTTTGTGTGATGTGACAGTAAACCCTTAGTGAACTTAGTGTGTTTAAACTGATTTCTTCCTGAAGACATTCCAATGCTGTATTTTTTCCTAAGCTCTCCATAAAAATGCAGGTGAAAAGGATTGTTATTTTTAGCGAACGCTAAAAGCTGACACCCTATTTGAAGGTTTATTCTCCTGCTATCATAACCATCACAAAGCATACTAAGGGGAAAAAAAACTATTGCTGGAGCCAAGCAGTGTAATACTGAAATTATCAATCTGAAAGGGCTGCGAAAGTTAAAGGAACAGCCACTTTAAAACGTGTACTTTTCAAAACCAGCTTTTCTTGACAAAAGCCCCCAAAACAATTGGATCTAGCAACCCCTCAGTAAGGGGTATAAATAAGGGGTATAAACGTTTATGAAGTCATACCATAGCATTTACATCAGAAAGAGCTTATGAAAAAGTTTTCCAGGCTCTTGACAATCTAAGTGTGTTGACAGCGTCCTTTAAGATCTAAATGTGAGATCCTGTGATCAGATAATCACGAGGTAACTCAACCTTTATGAGTAACTAAGGCAGCACTTATGTGCTTAAAGAGCAGTATGATGAACACTCATAATAAAAACCCAAACATTAAAGTTGCAAGAAAATACGAAGCAGATTTTCCCCATCTCCAGAATAACCGTACAGCCATCATTCTTTGTCAGGTCAGCTGATGGAGAATCCTGGTCAACTTTGAAAGAAATGGAGTCTAGTGAGTCACTCTGCCATTTAAACAGTTCACACTCGGCAGGGGTACAAAATATCACACTGGTGGAGACATAACCAGACAATCCCATCAGGCTTGCATCATGTCTTGTCATTTGCATGTGTAAGAAAAGTCTGTTTTACAATTCAACTTTGTGTATTAAGTGGATCTTGGCAAATATCTTAGAATTTTGTCAATACACCAAAATACAAGCATGACAGTCAAAAGACTTTTACCCAGAGAAATTTCCTGCAGATTTATAGCAGTTTGGTTTTTATTACATCATATAATACCACACCTAAGATGGTCTGTATGTTACTCTTTTTTTGTAAAATAATCTTCTCCTACTCTGACATACTGTCTTCAAATATCTGCCTGCTAAATTTCAGTTAACTACCCTTTTATAGTCTCAATATTTATTTGTAGCTGCTTTGGAGAGAAGTTAATCAGCAACTTATGTTTTGCATGAAAACTATTTCAAACGCAACTGAGCATCCTGACCACCTTTATTTTCCTGGATTTGAAAGTTTCTCATACCATGTACACTTAAACACCCATTTGGGTGGACTAAATTTTAAGTGGTAGACAAGAATAACAGGAAGATGACAGCCCAGCAAGACAAAGTTTTAAAGACCAATGTGAAGTTGAGGACAATTAGCTGCCCTAAATCTCATCCTGCAAGTGCTGAAGGACCAGTTAAGTGTTGTGGAACTTTATTTATTTTTTAATAATTGCCAGGTTGGTTAGAATAACCTAAATGGGAAAGTTTGACTTCAGCAGCAGATGACCTGCCACTTGCAATACGTTCATCTATTTTTGCAGACACTAAAAAGAGTTAAAATTTCGATTTAGTCACCTGACTGCACATATGAATACCTCAACAGCCAGCTCCACATGTGGAATGGAGCAAAAATGTGCCTAAGTGAGGGTGGGTTAAAGCCCAGAGAAACTTACAACCAGAACAGATCAGACAAAGAAAAAGTCATTGCTTCACAGGCAGAAGAGCAGCTATTGCAGTAATGAACACTACTAGTGAGTCAAAACAGTCATTGCAACTCAACTGCCCACTTGAGTAGTTGAGCACAGCTGGTTCACTTAGAGCAAATTATTTGACATGGGTTTAATTAGAGTAATTATCAGTAGCAATGGGAAAGAGCAAATATTTTGTGTATGGGCCTACAGGGGTTAAGTGTTCAAGAAAGATTCATATAGCTCCTGTAACTAAACAAAAACATCAGAAAAATGGGAAAATTACACACAGATGTATGAGGACAGCAGATGGCCATAGGAAAAAACTCCATGTGTGGAACTAGCACTTTTAAGTTTCATCACTATACAGGCATTTTAAAAATGTTTAGGCTCACTTGATCATCTCATGGGGAAGTCATAGAGTGCAGCACGACAAACTTCCTTCACAAACAAACATGGCATCTTATCACAAACTGTGCTTAAACTGGAAAGAGGGGGGAAGAAGGGGGACTTATGTTCACAGCCACATTCCCATGTTAAATATCAAGAGCAGTACTAAGTACCAATCCTCATGTAGTGGACACAGAATTACATGAGAGTACCAAAAGGGGGAGATTCAGGTCAGTATGCCCCACATGAAAAGTAACCATATACTTTGCCCAACACTACAGTAGCAACCTTCAAGTGAAACAAATCCAGACTTTGATCCAGCACCAGAAAGAACTCTGTGTGAGTCCCAATGCACATGTTTAACCTACAAGGTTTGTATTTTAGCAGCTCATACTAATGAGCGCGAGAATGCTGGCTGACACCAAACACCTCCCATTTTAAAGGGGTAGTTGCAATAGAGAGATTAAAAAAGCACAGCTTCTCAAGGCTCTGATACAACAGGCAAGTTTATAAATATACATGTATGCAGAGAAATGTTGTGGTAAACTCACTGGAAAGAAAGTGTTTTGAAAAAGTTGTGTTCCTTCCAGTACTTTTGGACATGCAGTGTTGTTAGAAAAATGGCTCATCTCCCAAACTGTTCAGCATTGTACAGAGAAAGCAAAGTTTTCATAGGCCTATCAGGCTCACCAGCTAAGGTACTGAACACAGACTTGACAAAAAAAAACTAAAACACTGAACTGAAAAGGTCAGCTTGGAGGCTTTAAAAACTGAGAAAAAACTGAAATTAATGAACAAAAAAAGTCAGGTACCAAACTCTACTCACTGACTGTGTTTCTTCAAGCTAGCTGAGCTCTGCTTACTTCTGAAAAAGCCCCCATATTGAATATTCCATAAAGATGCCACTTTGGTGAACTAGCTAATTGCTGTCTCTGGGAAGTTTGTGTTTTAAGATTTTTCCACCTAGTAAGAGTCAACCTACCTGCCCATAGTTGTCTATGCCAGTTACTAATCTATTTAAGTTTAATAAATCAAAAGCTGTCCTTAGGGACTGGCCAAGAGTCGTAAGTCCTTCAGCTTGAAGGTTTTTCAGCTCATTCATAAACGTTGCATGGTTTTCCTTCCAGCCAGCCTGCAAAGAGAAATGCAAGAAAATTCTACAGATACAAGTTTTGTTTTCCTGTGAGGCTACAAAGAGCCTTCCCTGCTGCATGCAGCTCACTACAAATGCTAGCAAAACACCTCACAGGTTAATAGTATTTGATGTTGCCCCAAAAAGCCTGAAATGATGGGCTTCTCTTAATCCTTATTACTCCCCATTTACCAAACGAGCATTTTTGATTCGTTCCACGGGACAAATTTATTTGAGGACACCGGCGCCCAAACCTTAAAGCTATTTACATCATCCTCCCAGAGCCCTGCCCAGATGGAAGCCAACTGCGCCGTGAAGCGACCTCCAACAGGTTCAGCGTCCTGTGTCATGTGGACCCACCGCCCCCTTCCCCCGCCCGGTGCGTCCCCCGCCCCCGCGGGGCCGGGGAAGTGCCGTCCCCTTCCGAGTCCGGGACTCTCCGGGCTGAAGTCGGTCCTTCCCCCGGCTCGCCCCTTCCAAACCGAACTCTCCTTGGAGTTGCTGTCACTTCTCCCAACTTGAATAAATATCCCCCACAGTTCATTGCTGCTCGCACACACCGCACAGGGGAAAAGCGTCGGCCATGTTGATGTCAGCGCCGCCGCCGGAGCCCGTGTGTGCCGCGCTCCCCCGGACCGCCGGCAGCCGGGGCGAGGCGGGCGGGGGGCAGACGGGCCGGAAGGAGGCCGGGGAGGAGGGGGGGTGAGCGGGGGTTACCTTGATAGCGTAGGGAGGCTCCTCGAAAGTGACCAGCATGTACCTGTCTCCCCTGCTGGCCGGGTCCCGGGCTCGGAGCTGCGGCGCGGGGGACAAAGCAGAGGGTGAGCCGAGAGGCGGCGCCGCCGCCGGAGCCCCCCGGCTCGGCCCGGCCCTCCCCTCCCTCCCCGCACACACACACGCACTCTCTCGCTCTCTGCCGCCCTCGCCCCGCGCCCCCGGCCCAGGCAGCCCCCCGCTCCCTGCCGCCCCCTCCCCTCCCCGCACAGTCACTCTCGCTCGCTTTCTCTCGCCTCCTCTCGCAAGGCAGAGCCCGGTACCTTCATGAAAGTCTCTACAGCGCCTTTGGCTATGTCCAGATAGGTGGTGCCCAGATGGGTGCGCTGGTTCATGGAGGCGGACGTGTCTATCAGGAAGAGTAAGATGGGCATAGTGCGGAGGGGCCGGCGGCCGGACGGCTACATGGAGAGCGGGCGGGGGGCTGAGGGGAGAACCGTGGGGGGAGGTGAGGGGAAGGGGGGAGAGAGAAGAGAAGACGGGGGACGGGAGAGGAGTAAGTGGCTGTGAGTGCTGTGCACGGGGAAGGGCGCCTCCCCGCTGCCCCTCTGCCGAGGCGGGGGGGAAGGGGGGGCAGCCCTGCCTGCCCTGCCCTCCTTTGTGTGAGGGGCCTGCTCAGCCCAACACAGGCTGGTTTATGAGGGAGAGGCGGATAGGGCTGCGCTGCTGGCTAACCTTCCCCCCACCACCACCTTCCTCCTCCACCGCCGCCCGCCCTCCCCTCCCCCTGTTGATGTTACTCAGAAGTTTCAGGCGGAGCAGCCGCAGCCCCGCCACCCCGGCACTTTCTCGCTCTGACTGAGGCGCTTCCTCGCTCGCCGCCCGCTTTTAAGGCAGCCTGGGTAGGTCGGCCCCACCCCTCAAGGCCACGTCCCCGCCCCACGTGACTGCCTCGTGGCTCCACCATAGGGCCCCGGTAGCCGCTCATTAGCATATTCAAATCGGCGGGGCGGCGGGGGCGCGGGCGGTGGCGGCGCGCAGGCGCAGCGGCGGGCCGGGGGGGGCGGTCGGCCGGGGGACACGGGGTAGGGCGGGGAGCGCCGGTGCTCGCAGGGACGCGCCCCGCGGGTGCGCTCCAGGCGCCGGGGACGCGGAGGGGCAGCGTGGGTGGGACGGGAGAGACGGAAGGGACGGACGAGGGAACGGATCTGTCGCCGTCGCCCTTCTCGCTGAGCTATTTTGAGGACTGCGGGGTGACGCCTCCCTCGGGGGCAGCGCTCTGCCCGACCCGCCCGCTCAGGGAGGGCGGAGGGTGGCCCTTGCGAGCGCCGGGCCGGGCCGGGGCGGTAACTCTCCGGCCCTGGCGACTCGTCGCCGCCGGGAGCGGCGGGTGAGTCACGGGGGTGGGAGGGAAGGAAGGAGGGAGGGAAGAGGGCGGGCGCTCTCCGCGCCCCGTCTCCGAGCGCCGCCGCTCTCCTTGAGGTTGCGGGAAGATCCCCACCTGCCCCCGCAGCGGGTCCTGTCCCCTGGCCGGGACGAGACGAGAGGTGTGCTTTAGGGGCTCTGCGTGACCTGTGCTGCAGCCAGATGCCAGCGCAGCCCCTCCGACCTGGGGAGCGTCCAGAGAGCCCCGCCGGCCCCGCTGCCGGGAGAGCGGAGGGGTCCCTCCTCAGGGGAACTTCGGCTCCTGGCAGGGCTTGCCTGTCGTGTCCACTGGGTTTAGGATGGAGAAGACGGTTCGGCACCGTTTTGATGATGAATTCCCAGAGTCATGATCTGGCCTTTCACTCGATCCTTAGGGGATAATTAAAAAAAAAAAAAAATTGGCTAGCCTTAGCTGTGACCTTTTGCCTTCCATACGGGCAGTGATCAACAGCTAGGGTTTCTTTCATCTATGCTAAGGCACTCCAAATTTATTTCTTTTAGATCTTGTAATTATGTAGTGTTCCTAACCAATTAATGACAAAGATCTCTGTTATCAGTTTTTTGGCGATTTGTTAGGGTTTGGGGTTTTTTTTCACACAGCAACTGAGCCTACTGTTTCTGCTCACAGCCTTGGAGCAGTAACTCCAGAGCCATTTCTTAGCATAATCTGTTCCGGAGAATGCTCTGTTTCCTATCTGATTTTTTTTTTTCTCCTTGATCCAGCTGATGTGCTCCCACAGCTACTGCTCTAGAAGGTTTAAAGCCACTGTGCTCCTTCCTTCTCCCGAGATAAAATTGGCAGTGTTCTGGCTTGATTCATCTCGGTCTTCCAGGCAATATTTCTGTCTTCTTAGGCAAGAGCTTGATTGGGCTTTTTTATCATCTTTTTTTTGTCCCAGACTAATGGAAGATTAGCATTTCTAGGAAGAGAGAGGGATAGAATCACATTTCCATTGCAAATTGGTATTGGCAATAAGGCATTCTTATGCCTTCAAGCAGCTTATTTTGGCTTTCTTGTTGGTGCTGCACCTGTGACCTGTGCCATCCTTTCTTAGGCTTTGGGGTAAAATCAAGGACACTTCCTTTCAGCCCAGTTTACCATTCAAGGCCACTAAAGTATCTCCTATCTTAAGGACCCTGGGAGAGCTGGAAAGGAATCTTTGGAGTTGATCCAGACCAAAATACAGCACCTTTGGAAGTAACTGCTTTTTCTATGATTATTTCTTACTGCGGATTGTACATGGTGGTGAGAGTGGCCAAGTTCCTGTGCACCCAGTAGCTCTTGAGCTGCTTGTATCTTTCCAGCAGTTCAGTGTTAGAGCTCTGGCAATGGTGCTGGGTCTCATGTACTGCAGCAAGGCTGTTCTGGTGGAGGTTCTGCTGTTTAATCTGAATTGCTTCTGTCAGAGGGAGAAAACCAGCAGGTGCCACAGAGGCCACATTCTTGGGTTACTCTGGAATCCAGCTGCATGCCAGTCCCTATTACACAGTAAAACATTTGGACTATCAGAGAGGCTTGGTTCACAGTCATCTTCTCTCTCCAGACGTATTTTGGGACACCTTCTGTCCCCTCTGGTCCCCAAAGAAAGTTAAAGGTATCTTCTGCAGCTCCTAAGGTCAGCAAGACTGGCTGCTGGAAGAGTAGTAATTGTCTCCCTAAGGTGGTGGGATTCAAGTTGTAGGCTGCAGTGCTGCTTTAGCAAATCACGCCTTGGGATTAGTAATTTCATTTGGGAGTAATATGGACTGAGTGTATGACCTTTAATTGCTTCCTTTTGAATTTCTGAGATAGGCGCCTTGTTCAGACACGCCATATTCTCTCTGTTTGTATGTTGCTGGTATTTCATTGACCATCCTAATAAAACTGTCATTACTTTTATGTGTAAAACATGCATCTTCTTGGGGAACATCTGAAAAATGGGCAACTTCTGGAGTGGTTCCTTCTCCAGAGTGCTGGAAAAGAGGTACTTTAGAGTCCTTGCCATACCAAGAAAATATCATGGTGAAAGGCAGCCTGGGCCATGAAGACTTTGCATAAATCCTGGAAAGCCATTTGGAATTTTTATGTTTTGTTGCCAGTAAATGAAGACAGATTAGGGGAAAAGCCATGTTCATTCATGGTGGTAGAATCAGTTATAAACCAGCATGGATTCTGAATCGGCTTTGAAAACTGCAAGCTGTAGGCTTGCTCTAACTGTCTTGCCAATGCAAGAGGAAGGTGAGACCAAAGCAGCTGGCCCCACTGTATCCTTAATTCCCTCAGCCCTGGTAATTATCACTGATGGAAGAATCCCACAGACAAAACTTATACACAGTTCCAATGGGATTTATACAAGGAAACTAATTTACTGTACTTTTCTGTATGCTTTTTGCTCTTATCTTTGAGGCCATTTGGAGCATTCAGTCCTTGCTGCTCTTATGCATCTTATATTAGATCTGGATCAGATGCACTATAGGGCAGAATCACAGCTGGGTGCATGGTGTCTGTGTTAGGCATTGGTACTTTGCTGCTGGAAGCTGGTCAATTTGATTAATATTGAGAAAGATTCTTTCAAAGACAGGTAATCAACCCAAGCCTTAAGTGTGCATCAGCCTCTTGATGTGAGAGTCATAATGGCTGGTACTGCCATCAAGAGTCGCATTTATAAGTCTGTATGGGAGATTGACTGCAAAGGAACAAACCCCAGTGATATTAGTGCTTATGCTCATTACTGGCAGAGCTGACACAGCTGAGCAGGGAGAGAGAGTGAGGCTGCCACTGAAAACAGATGCATCTTTCTTTTTTTTCTTTTTTTAATATGATGGGTAAAGTGACACCCCATGCACAGTCCAAAAAAAGCCAGTTCTACCTTTTCTCCTGAGTCAAGATGAATGATTTCAACAAGCTTCCAGCTGGAGAAATACTCTTGCTGTCCTCATGATGCAAAAGATTCCACCTGCTTCCATACAGGTTTGTATTTCTTGTACATCCATGAGGAAGCATGAATGTATATGCATGCCTAAGAATATTTGTTTTCTCATCTTCAGAGAATAGATGGTGTCCATTTGGGCACAAATAAGGTAGTATTGAAGGTGCAGATTTACTTTAAATTTGAATGCTAAGTCAATAAACCAAAAATCAAATGTAAGTGTAAAAATATACCTAAAAACACCCATCATATGAAAAAAGCTGAAGAGCATTTTTCTGTAATTTGCTGTTACTGTGTTTTTCCTTAAATAGCTTCTTCTCCAAGTTGATGTTTTTGAGTTTTTTGTTGTATTATCACATACTGTTGGCCTTATTTTGTCCTAAACTTCAGGCTTAAATGGAAGATGCTGTGCTAATGACCTTCAAGCAGGTCTGAGAACTAAAACTGATAGTATAACTTTTAAAATTGTCTTTCTCCTCAGTATGGAATTATTTTCACAAAGGATATTTACAGATCTTAGTCAGTCCAGGTCCTAGTGATACAGTGAAATTTTTCAGAGCTTCCTTTAAAATACAGTTCTGCAGCCTTTTAGATTGTCATTATTAAATGCTTCCCCTCCTATTTTAAGAGTTACATTTCCCATTTCCTAATTTAATTTTACTGCATATCATTAAAACATATCTCTTTATACGGCATTGTCAGTTTCAGTTTATCTTTAGTCTTCTTTCAGCTATGTTCTGTGCATTCAACTCACTTTTGCTTAGTTAAATAAAATGTTATTGCTTACTTGTCTTGTATACATGGCAGCATATATTGTTGGGGGGGTTTGTTTTGTCCTTTTGGGTTTTTTTACTAGTTTCAATGCAGTGGGGTTTGACCCTATTTTTTTTTCCTCCTCCTGAAATTCTTACCAAAGATAAATTGATTAAATCTTATAACTCAGACAGCCTAGGTAAACAGAAAACTTTTTTAATGTATATTCTAGAACTTGAATGAGGATGCCTATTTTCCCAAGATTTGCAGAGGCAGCTGCCTTTCTTTGAAAATAGCACCTTTTAGAAGCCTGTACTTCAGGTTCCCTAGCACCAGAACACAGTGAAATTACATCTCTCTGCAGAACAATGACATCTAAAAGAAGTGGCATTCTGGCTTCTCTTGGCCCATCTTCAAAGACAGCCTGTTTTTCATTGTCCATCCATTGGGAAACCCAGAGGATAGCCTTTGAAGCTTCCTAAGGATTTTTGTATTCCCCACCACCCCTCCAGTCATCCAAATCCCTTGCTGTTTTCTGGCTTGCGAGTTGGAACCACAGTGAAGAACAGTGTACCATCCAGGGGAAGGACAGTTAATGTGGAAATGCAAGGAAGTGGGTACAACAGAAAAGGAGTTTGATTGTTTTCTAACTGCAGACTGAATGCAGGTACTGGGAGACTTAAGTTCATGTATTTATGAAGTACTTGGGTACTTCCAAATAAAGTTATGATGGAAGTGCATAGTAAGATTATTTTCAGAGAAAAAACCTGATCTCTTTCAGGTCATCTGGCCATGACAGCAGAATTCAGTCAGTTAATGATGGAGAGGTTGCAAGGCATCTGAATAGAAGATAAAGAGGCTTTTGTCATGAAATAAACTGTATTTGATACACGCTTTTTCTTTACTATTACTGGCCATAGATTGAAAGGTCTTCTAGACCATGCTCTGTCTTCATATATATTTAACAGTGTTTAACAGAGCAAGACCTCTCTTATTTGGGACCATGAAGGAATATTAAATATAATATGGAAAAAGCTACTTAAATTTTTCAAAATTACAGTTGCAATAAGGTAGCACACATGAGAATTCAAATAGAATTACAGTTCTTATTTATCCTTCCAGATGTGTTACATTGCTCCTCTCACTTAAGTTAGGGTTCTGGTCAAGAACAAAACCCTGTCTCAGCTCTGGGCCTTTAAATTTATTCTGTGTCCTGAGTATCTAAGCTGGTGCATCAAGATCCAAAGGGAACAGAAAACACACTCTAGCATAAACACCCTCTAGCATACTATAAGGCCTTCCTTCCTTCCTTCCTTCCTTCCTTCCTTCCTTCCTTCCTTCCATTTAATTACTGATACCACCAGAATGCCCAGGAAAATACCAGTACACACTTCTCAGCTTCTCACCAGTCCTCAGATCATGAACACAGGAGACTTCTGCATTCACTAAACCAACAGGTTTGAGGAGACTTTTGCTTGTTATGCCAGGGCAAAATAAAAATCTTCTCTTGCCAAAATGGCCAGAGATAATAGTTAGGTTTATTGAAAGTTTGAGAAAGATCATTTGTAGCAATCTCCCTGGTTTGGGGTGTTAATGCATCATCCACACAAATACCTGTAAAAATGTTGCCATGCAGGCTTTCCTCAGGATGACAGGAACAGAACTATTATACTTTTCCTCTACAACACCACTTTTAAATGATCTTTGGAGTGGTTGTTACAGCCCTCCCAGGGTAACCTTCCTGGGGCATCAATGCCTTGTCTGTACCCACTCACCTGAGCAGTCCCCTTGTCACTGTTCCAGTGATTGCTTTTGTTTGTTCCTCCATGCATTCCTTCTTGCCTTCACTACCAAGTTTCATTAGCCCTGGAAATCATATCCTTCCTGAAGTGCTGGACCTTCCTGCACATTTCATAGCATAGCAACCTAACTCCATTACCATGGATCCCAGACACACGCATGCAGAATTTATCTAACTAATCAAGCAACTAAGGGACACCAATTTCAGCTACAGTCAGCTTGGATTATAAAGCACTTACAGCTAAAAGGAAGCCTACAAGCACTTCCCAGGGAGTCAAAGCAATGACTTGGGATGGTTTTTTGTTTGTTGTTTGTTTGGTTTGGAGTTTTTTAATGGCAAATATAATGTGTATAGTCTTGGTAAACAGACAGAATTATTCATCCATCCATAAGCTGTTTTCCACTGAGGTATCACACCTGCATGTGGTATTTGAGAGCTGGGAGTTCTTTCTTTAAAATATTGCCTCATTGTAGAGGTTTTTGTCCAACTTTTACTTTGAATGTGATTATTATGCATTGCCATCTTTTGCCCAAAATCAAAATACACTCTAAAACAAAGATGCATTCAGTTGCTCCCTGCAAAGCAGCTGGCTGATGACTGATGTTGAATGGAATATGGACCAGTTGATCTTTTTCCACTTAGCAGTTGATGAAAACTTAATCAAATCTCAACTAGTAGGTAATTGGAAATCTCTACAAAAGCCATCTATAAAGCACAGGCATAGGTCCTCCTGAATACAATTAACCTGATAAAGCCTCTCATCCAGAGAGGAAATCTGTCATCTGTATTTCATGCCTTCAAGGACCTATGTCAAGGGTTTTGGGACTGTTGCTGAGCATGTAATTTGAAAGATGCAATTAAAACAAAGTGAGGGGATTTTTTTTTTTCATTTCTACTTTTACATGCCCATTGAAGCCCTGATATAAAGCCTATTTATCATAAAAGAATTTAGTGGGTGCTACATTTGACAAATCTGTCCTGCAACAATTTGCAGAAAATAGTGCCTTGTTTTATAAATATTTCAAATGAGAAGGAAGGACACTTAAAACACAACTTTGGAAATAGCAAAAGGATAATTCTTACTGAGTTAGAGACTACAAAAGCACTTCTCATTAGGAAAATTTTAGAATTGACTTGAGACCAACTTATAGCAAACCCTGAATTACAAGTGTAACCTTTTCTTTGATAACAACAACCTTCACCAAGCAGTGCTATTTTTGTCAGTGATGAGTTCTTTTGTTGTTGGAGATGGCTTTCAATTTCATGATGTTGCAATCAGAAAGCCTTGAATGCTTCAGGATCAGTTCTAATATTTTCCTGTTGGTGAGCCATTTTTAAGGCAAGATACCATTTATGGTTATTTTCCAAACATGGAGCCAAAATAAGAAGTCCAAGAAAACCCATCCCATAATTCATGTTGACAGTAAGTGTATGCTTCTCCAGATCTGGCAGAGTGTGTGTGTACACCAGTCGTGTGATAGGTGTAACATTTTCTCTGCGTTTCTCCTGGTCTTTTCCTCTTTTAAGGTATGTCTGTTTTCTGTTAGTCTGTTTTCTTAGGAACTTGGCACTGATATATGCATTTCTGTTTTCTGGTTTGTGTGACTTGTGAATAAAGCTAGCAGTGATTTATATAACTGGGGTCTCAAAGAATGAACAACGCAAAGGCGACAAAAAACAGGCTTTTAACTATAATATCCATTCCATTACCTTTCAAGGTTTGCAGGTTGTTTTTTTTTTTAATTTTATTTTCCTTGATGAATTCTTATTTTTCTTCATGTCTTCCATTTCTGGTCCTTTTTATCTTCTCTTTCAGAATAAGTTACAATATGCTCTTCTTGACATTTCTGCTTAGATATGTCTAATCTACTTAGATATGGCTCTCCTCAGCTAGTCAAGAGAAAAAAAGCCAAAACTACTAATTTGCCCTGATGAGTGTTTTCATTCTTTCTTTTTTCAATGACTGGTTGTGCTGCATCCTGGACTTCTGCAGCAGCTAATAAGTAATGCCTGATGCCAGAATAACTCCTGATTCCAAAGGTTGACAGATACCATTTGAGCTCTCATTTCAGAGGTATATGACAGCACTTTAACCCAATTATAGTCCAGTGTGGCATAATTGGACTCATTTGTGATCCTTTACCAACTGGCTACTGCAGTTAATTTATGAAAAATGGGACAGTATTCCCTTTTCAAGGGGAATTAGAGTCTATTATGCTTTAATTTATACATTGTTTAGAATGCTCCAGACTCTTTCTACCTCAGCACAAATTTTTTCTTTTCTGCATCTGTTCATTGTTTCCTAATTCCCTTTTATTATACTGAAATCTATTACTTTTGTGTTAATACGCTTTACAGTTTTCACTGAGACATTTGGAGTTTTTACTTTTGTCACACTGTCCTTCTAATTAATATGGCCAATTTTACTATAATGTCAATTACTTTGTGGAGTATATAACTGTAATGGTGACCATCATCTAAATCTGTTCCTTGTTGCACTGCTAGCAATGCAGCAGACCACTGCCACTAGCATCAAACTACTTCCTGTAATTCTGACAGTGAATTCCTTCCCAACTGGCAATAAGAAAGTCTTACACAGCTCTTTCTCTGCTTGAGTTTTCTGTTTTCTGGATTGTGAAATTATCTTCTGCATAATTCAAGAACCGCTTCATGACCTATGTTTGGCAGAATTTGTTACCCAACAGATGTCTGGACAGTTAATGACCTCTGTAAGTACAGCCCTGTGATTTCTTGCTACTGATGGTCCAAGAATTTTTAATCTATTCTGCTACAAGTCAGCACCTGAGCAGCATGTCACTTCTTATTATAAAACAAAAGCATAAAATGTGTATAAATTTTCTTTTCAGAATTGTGAGGCCTACTCAAAAGTGGTGTTTCCCCCTCATTTTCTTCTGAGTCTTTGTCCATGTATGTATACATGCACTGCACAGATGCACATAGCTCCATATTTTTCCTTGGCCAAAACCAAAGGACATGAATGAAAACCTCTGAAATTATTCAAAATATAGTTTCAGAGAAAAAGTACTCCCATAAATACCAGTCAGAACTCACACTGCACACCTTTAAGTTGGGGAAAGGGCAGATCCCTATAAAGGTCTATGGTAGCAAAGCCTTTTTGACTGTCACTTTTACACACAGTAAAATGTGTTACAAGAGGATCCGAAGGCACTGGAGTGATGTGTTCACAGTATGAAATCATGCTGCAGCTGCACAACCATTCCTTCTTTCCTCTTCCCCATTCAGATCAGGTTCTAGCCCATCCCTGCATAAGGAAGTCGTCCTAGTTTCTCTTCTGGATTGTTTTTTTTTCTGTTCGGTTATCGGCACTTGTGAGAGGAAAATTGTCAGGCAGGATTGTATCAAAGAGGAGGTAAGAGAGTCCCTAACATCTGGCACTCATCTCCCAGAGGAGGGAGTCAAGGAATTGAATGCTGATTGATACAGGTCCAGTCAGACAAGCCTGTGGAGATATTCTGCAAACCAGGTGCTGAAGTCCCTAGAACATAAATGTGCACAGTGAAGTGCTTGAGAGGATGGCTTGTACTTCAATGTGTGCCACTGTGAAGGAGAGAAATTAGGCTGCCTGCATACAAGTGCTCCTCTAGCAGTTGGGGTCCTGGCAGCTGCCTGGGACTCTCACCACATAGTTCCTGAAGTGCCAGGAAGTTTGCTAGATGCCTCACTGGTACCTACTTCTGCAGTGGAGGGGTTGTTGTGGCTAAACTGCTGGATGGGAAGGTACCAAAACCCTGGAGAAAGGTTCATCAGCTGAATCTACACTGATAAGGTTCAGAAGCCAATGCTCTTGCATTCTATGCAGAGCTCTTGCAACTGATGTATAGGCAGATTACCTGGCAATTTTGGCATGAAACTCCTGGCAACCTCTCAGATGATACATGGATCTGGCTTGGAGCAAGAGTCATTTTCTTAAAAGCAATTTTACATCATCACTTTTGGGTGAAGAAGAAAATGTTTGTTCATTCGTTTGTTTTGTGGGGGAAGTTTGAGGATTTTTTTGTTTGTTTGTTTAATTTAAATATGTGCCTACATGCATATCTACTTTTGGTTTTCTTCAGATGGAGAAACCTGTTTCCAATGGTCATTCAGTCCAGTTTAAAGAGTCTTTACATGTTCTTAATTACTACCCGTCCTCTTCTTCAGTGTCTTCTCACTTGAACGCTTTGGGAGACACGGCCAGTTTTTACTGTTTCTTGTCATGGTTCACTGGCAAATAACTATTGCCCTAGTCCCCTCCTGTTACTGGGAACTGATCTAACATGCCAGACAAGTTCTTTTGATTTCAAGAGCGTTGCTTGGCCTCCTATGGAGTCCTTTGAACACCTTTATCTTTTGATAGTGATACCTGGTTTAGAGCCTCTGTGTGAAAATTGTCCCATGCTCATATTAAGCATACAATACAGAGGGTATTCTGGGGCTAGTTAGCCTGAATTTTGGGGGCTAATGAAAACTACTGAGAGTGTAACTTTTTTTTCTCCTCTCTCCCAGCTGGACTGACTCACAGGTTTTTTTTTGTTTTCCAATTTGGAGTTTCCTCTTGCACTGTCAGAGGTACAAGCTGTACACTCAACAGTTCCTCAGTCTTCACAGAAGTATTTCTTCTATCTTGTCAGATGATATTTTTATACAAGGAGGTCACTGAGTTACAGATGACTGAATAATTGGTTTTGCCCTCCAAACACACGTGGCCTCTTGTCTCTAGAGCATTTCCTATTTTACAAAAAAGAGTATTTCTCCCACTTCCATGAATTTTCACATTTGGTGGATGTCCTATGGTGGGCCAGTGCTTTTACACCCACTCTTGTCCCAAAGGAAGTCTCCCTAAAGCAGCTAAATTTGACTCAGATATGGTTCTCTCATCAAAATCAAAGGGCACTCTGTAGATTGTGACGATAAACATATGGGCCTACTACAGTGCAAGATGTTCAAAGCAATCAGACATTCTGACTGCAATTTCTCTAGAATAAAAATTATCAGGAGTGGCCAGGAGGTAATCAGAACCAAATGCTCTACAACATCATCCATGATAATGTTCATTTATATGCGGCTATACTGGGATGTCTATATCTGCTCACAGGCTGAGGAACCTCTTACCACAGTGATGGCCAGAAATGGTGACTTGCCTGCTAAAGACAAGGTGGCACATAACATTGGCACAGAATAAGACATGCAGAAGTTTGATTAGACAGGCTGGGATTATTTTTTAACTCCAAATGGCCCTGCAGCAGTGAGTCATAAGTCCCTGTATACACTGAAACTCCTGGAATTTTGCTTTCAAGCTGCTTCTTGGGACTTCTTTGCAGAAATCATTTTCTACAGGAGGGATGAGTTCAGCTTCCCTGCTTTAGGAACCACAAGCTTTTAAAGCAATCTTTTGTCACAGGTTTGAGTTGAAAAAACTGGCAGCTTAGCGAGGGTTCCACCTATTTTTTAAGGACCCAGATGCTTCATTTGTACAATGTGGAGCTTTCCATGTAATTGCAGTAAGGGGTAAAAATGGCTTGACTGCAAGAAAACTTCCCAGCTCCAAAAACTTTCTATGTAAAGGTGTGTATTAAAATGATGCCAGAGCTTTGTTAGCAGTAGCATTGCTAAGATCTTTTCGCCATAAGTTGTATCAGACTTTTTGTATTTTTTAATTATTCCTTCATTCCTTCTTCTAAGGCACTTTCAATAGTAACAAGCAATAAAATTTTATATTTTTAATAGTAGTTTCTATTTTAATAGTAGTTTTTGTGGCTTTCTCTTTGTACACTCAGATCATAGAATCACAGAATGGTTTGGGTTTGAAGGCACCTTAAGATCATTGAGTTCCAAACATCCTGCCATGGGCAGGGACATCTTCCACTACACCAGGTGCTCAGAGCCCCATCCAACCTGACCTTGAACACTTCCAGGGATAGAGCACCCCCAACTTCTCTGAACAACATGTTAGTATCTCACCACCTTCCTTGCAAAAAGTTACTTCTTATGCCTAATCTAAACCTACCTTCCTTCCTTTTTTAAACCCTTACCACTTGTCCTGCCTCCACAAGCCTTGGTAAAGTCTCTCAGTCTTTCTTACAGGCTCCTTTTATATATTGAAAGATTGTAATGTTTCCCTTGAACCTTCTTTTCTCCACACTGAACAACCCCCAAATCTCTGTCTTTCCTCATAGGAGAGGTGTTCAAGCCCTCTAACCATTTTGTGGTTCTCCTCTGGACCAGCTTTAAGAGGTCCATGTCCTTCCGGTGCTGGGGATGGCAAAGCTGGATGCAGCACTCCAGGTGGGGTCTCACAAGGCCAGAGCAGAGGGGCAGAATCACCTCCCTGGACCTGCTGGCCACACTGCTCTTGTTGCAGCCCAGAGTGTGACTGTTTTTCTCAGCTGTTAGTGCACATTGCTGGGTCATATCCAATTTTTCGCTCACCAGCATTCCCAAGATGATCCCTGCAGGGCTGCTCTCAGTCCATTCATCCCCTGGCTTGTGTTGGTAATACACTGATCTGGGTGCAGGACCTTGCACTTGGCTTTGTTGAACTTTGTGAGGTTTCAGATGGTTGAAAGCATTTTGTCAATCTAACAGCATCTACCATAGACCCATGTGTAATAAAAGTGAGAAAAACAATAATAATAAAAAAGCCAAACGTACAAAAGTTATTGTAAGAAGTTGTTCCTTCATATTCCCTGGATATGTTCTTAATTGCACACTTTAGATGAAAGAAAAGGAAATACTTCAAAGCTTTCATATAGTTCATGCATTATGTAAGGCAAATTTATTTACCTTTCATGCAGGTTACATAGGTGATTTTAATGCATTTTCCAGGTACAAAATTGTGTTTGCTGATCACACTTTATGATTCTTCAAAATCACTGATGGAAGATTTAGGGAAGAAAAAAAAAAAAAAGTCTTAAGTCCTGAGGCCTAGAAAAATATAATAATGAGCTTACAAGAATTAGTGGTCAGAAAGTTCTACCAAGAAGACAATGAATTAAATTACAGAGGTTTTTTTACAGAAAGTTGGGAGCCCAAAATGTGAGTAATGCTATAGCAGGATCAATGAGGACAAAGGAAACAGCAATAAGACTGCATACAATGCCAGAACTGCTTATGGGGCAAAATGTATGAGCCAGGAGTTCTCATTTGCAGCCCACACACTGACACAGCATCACTTTTTTTGTTCTCACATGTTCACAGTCAGTTACAAAGCCAACAGCACTTGCATGGCAGCTAAAAATTAGTACATATTTTCTCGACAGGGTACTACACAGTGGTACTGCCATGTTTATTTTTTAATTCTACTCTTTCTCTCCATAACTTGGACCCAGAGCAGATTCAAGCTCTGGTTCTCATAGCTCCTCATTTAATCAATGGCCACATAAATTGAAACTAATAAAATATAAAACTATCACAATAAGCATGTAGGGCTTATTAATAGAAATGTGATAGGTGGTACACTATTAATTATGTGACTGATAAATACCTGGAGCAAAATAAGGAGCACTGATTAAATTTGAGGGTGCATTTTTGTAACAAGTTTCATATTTTTAACAAGCAAATTGAGATGATGGACAAGCAAATTTTCCACAGAACATTTTGGTACTTCATGAAGTTTGCTTTCCTATATAAAGAGCTCATCTGTATTTGTTTCCCACAATCTTCCAAGAATGATGTAGCATCTGAAATTAAAAATACTTTTCAGTAACTATTTCATGAAGGCTGTCGCTGATGACAAAATAGGAGGAGAGAATTTTAATCATGCATTTTTTGCAGTTGCACAGAAGTGCAGGTATAGAAGAAATTGTAAATCCCATATCTTGTAAAGCTGAAAAACATTTAGTTTACAAATGAGCAGAGAAGAAAAGCATGAGAGAGAGTAAAACACTGTATTCAATCACTACTGAGAAGCAACTCTACTTGTTGCCAAGTGGTTTTTACCTTTTTTATGTGGTTATCTTTTGTGTATGTAAGTTCTTTGATTTTGCATGGGTGATTAAGGAAGAGGCCTCAGAAACCAAAATCTGGCTTGCCGTCAACAGAGCAATTTTAAATGTAAGCACTGAATCAAAGTGCAGTTTTGCTCCCACACTAGTTCCCTTCTTACAGGGTGAGAGCAACTGGAATCAGATTACTTAATGGCTCAAAAGGGCATGAATAATTTGGGCCTAAAAATTAATCACCATAAACCAGTTATTTTTTATCAGAATAACTCTTTTCGTGACTTTTACTACTACTATTATTGTTGAGCACTTTGTAAAAGAGCTGTTTTTCATAGCATCCACAGGAAGACCAATCTGTTTATTAAATTGTCCTATGCCTACTCAGGTGGCCTAGTGCTTGACAGATTCCGCTGAAATGTATGAGAGATGTCACTTACATTGGCAGATCATGTAATGGCCATAACTATGCAGAAAAGTACAATAACACCAAAACAGACCATGTTGCTGGTTTTTGGTCTGAGCATTTCACCTTGTCTTGTAACAGGAGTAACAATCTTGCAGAACAGGAGAATCTGTAAACACAGATCTGACAGCAGAGCTGGGAACCTTCAGCTCCCTCCTCTCTGGGCCACTGTTTCCTTCCACAGGTCAGGGTTCTCTCTGCTTGTCTAAACTGTAACACAAGATGTGATTACCTACTTTTTAAAACAACTGTAGTATGTAAAACTTAGAAGAATTTCACCCCGTATGTCAAAATAAATAGACATAAAAAACCAACCCCAAACCCAGCCAACCAAACAGAAGATGGAGCCAGAGAGTAGCTTTTAAAGCAAATTGCTAGAGAAGATGAGGAATTCTGTTTGCTCCAACTCCTGATCTCCAAACAAGACTGCAGATAAGGAATTGGGGGAAGTCCTTCAAGATTGGTACAGTACGAGAGCATGGAAAGAGGCTCCACTGTGTGTGAACGCATCAGCCTGGACCAGCACAGCTGCTTCCCCGGGGGCTCCTGTCCTCACCCTGCACACGAATAACATGAGCCACAACTGCAGCTTAGAGACAGGAAGCCTAATTCTGCTCTACCCCAATCAAAAGGGGGAAAGTCAGCCTGCCTCAAGAATAGAAAGGCCAAAACTAACAGAGGGATGGATGTTTCATTTACCGTGGTGTCATGCCAGAACACAAGAGTAAGAGAAATTACACTTAAGAACCAAAGATGAGGTAATATTAATTTGATATACAGTAAGCTGCATTTTTCAGCTTGATTTTCATTCTGTCTTACTGGTGAATAGATTCTTTCAAAGAAGTTAACATAATTCAAGCATCCCTACTAGACAAGAAATAGAACCTTTAAATTATGACATCATGTAATTTTTTGCAATTTCCTGCAAAAATCAAATACCAGAGGAGTATCTTATAATTCTTAATCCTACTACATTTTTTAATGCAGAAAAATAACTGAATAAGCTTGCTTTTCTTGGCTTCAGATTCAGATACTAAGTTGTCATGCTTTCAGTCCAAGGAATGTTTTTAATCCATGCAATCTGACCTGCAAGCTATGACAGAAAATGAAAAAATATATCCTAGGAAGTATTTATGAGATTTATTTGCTTGATTTTTCTTTTCAATTAAATGGGGAAACACTTTTCTAAACTTTTGCTTCTGTAAGTTCTCAATAAACTTTATGTCTACAGCAATTTGAACTTTGAACTGTCACACAAGACATGATCACTAACTTCGTTATTATAGTAAAATTGTTTTTAAAAAGTTTTTTATTGTTTTGTGTGACAGTGGTAGACCTGGGAGAACACTCAGGTCTTGTTGATAATTTCCATGCCTTTTCCACTATCACAAAACTCTTTAAGCCTGTTGGGGAGAATTCAAGAGGAAGCTCCACGTTCTCACTTTGAAATCTTCCTATTCCCTCTCTGTCTCCCTTACTCCTATCCCCAGGTTTCCATACATTACTTTTTCTTCCATCAGTCATAGCAATACTGCTTTTGTGCGCCATAATTTCCCAACAGTATTTCCTCATCTCATCAAGGAGAGTAGAGCACTGACCCCAAGTTTGCAGCACACCTGGTAAGATGATGTACTAGATCTCAGGACACCTCTTTATTATTCAAGTACTTTCCTGCTCTTGCAGAGAAAATCGCCATTATAGATAAGCTTTAAAAAAATGCCCTCAAGAATTTTATCTTGAACAGACACTGGAATTCTGGAATCTCTCTTGCATTGTGTTGTCTTTTTTTTTTTTCCTTTCTTTCTCCCCAAAGGATATCTTATTTTCAAAGACCAACCATTTATATAGGGCATATATTTGATTTTATCATATTATTATTTCACTTCAGTCCAAAATGTATGCCTGCCTTTCAGTGTTTTCCTCCAAACAGTGTCTTAAAACTTGAAGGAGTAGTTGGATCTGGAACTGTTTAAGGATATAAGTGAGACAAGATTGATAGGGAAGAGTGATGTCTCAGTAGGCAACTGAGGATAATCCAGCTGATTTGGGAGATATATAGGACCACCTGCCAGTCCTGTGACCCACACCTTTCCTATCAAGACACTCGTTTGCTCAACTACTTTCTTCTTTAAAAGCCTTTTTGAAAAATATATTCTTGGTCTCCCAAGAGCCTGCAGCCTGCTGTCTACAGCACACACTCAGCCCCTGTTTATCTGTCAGTGATCTACAATGCCTAATCTTGAGAGCAAACTACTGTGAGGTCAGTAGACCTTACCAGACTTCAGTTTAAAATACATTTTTTAATATATTCTGAAAACTAACAAGTATATCAATCTTCAAAGATACCTCACACCTCACCAAGTAGTGAGACAAGCATTTCTATCTGTAGGTCTAGCCTAGGACTGCAGGATCATCCATTGCAGTAAGAAGGTGGATCTTTGACTCTTCAGTAGTAGCTCCCTTTTAAGAATTATGAGGAAGAAATATTATCTAGTCCAATCACACATCCTCAGGGAGATAGTTTGAGACTGCAGATTCATTTTCTGTAATCCAGCTGTTGCTGACGAGACCTTTCCCTCTACAGTACACTTGTCACGTACAGGACCTGTCATGTTTAGTTGAGAAAGCTTAAATGTCTTGCAGACACTGTTTGTTTAGCAGAACAGAGATTACTAAGCATGGTGAAATTTAATTTCTCTCACAAGGAATTGACTTTATCTTTCCTCTGTTGTCTCTGTCGCCGCTGTCTACTACATAGGCAACAGAAGTGTGAGTGGGCAATCAGGATTTGTTCTGTTGCAGATGCTGCTGTGTTCCACTCCTGGAGAAAAAAATAATCTCCTGATGTTGGACTTTTTTCATACCTGCTTTTTTTGCCATTTTTTTTTCTTCCCCACGAGAACTGCTGCTCATTGGGCTTAGTGTGTGTAAATTTAAAGTTGCAGCTGCAATAGCGCTTTCCAATCTGCTGACAACTTCTGCAATGTAGGATAGCTGTTCAGACACTGAGCATGATTTTCCACAATCTTTCAAGACAGATTATGAAAGTTTGGCATATGCCTCGAGAGGAAGTTGCCTTTTCACTGGTTTCAGCACAGAGTTTTGGGCAAGTGATCTGACTTCTTGGAGCTCGATGAATGTGTCAGAAAAAGCGAGTGAAAGGAAGCCGCTCGATGTAAACGAGCTCCTGGGAGTGTGCTGCGTTTCCTTTGGGAATAAGCCTTCTGACAGAGAATTTCTGCTGGCGCCGCGGTGCAGCTCTGCCTGCCAGCGTCCCTGTCTAATGCAGCAGCAGAAATCCCATGTTTACCTTCAGTCCCAGGAAAAACTAAGACAGAAAAACGTAAACAGAAGGATGCAGCTACTTTCGCAGCAACATTCTGTTTAATTTTTACTCGCGTTGGGGTTTTTTTTTCCGCTCAGCGGCCACAGCAGTGTGGGACGGACCGCACGGAGCCGACAGTCGATAAACGGGCATGGGTCACAGAGGGACACGATCCCCGGGGTGTTCCTGGGGCGACATCGCGGCGCTGGGAGATGGGCCCTGACAGGAGAGATGCGCTCGCACCTCCGGCGGACCGCAGGCGTCCCTTCGCGAAATCGCGGCTCCGTAGCCCCGCTCTGCGAGATGGCGGCGGGCGGCCGCCATTTCCCGCCCCTCGGAGCACGGCGCCGCGCCCCGCCCGGCCCGGCCCTGCCCGCTCGGGGGCGGTGCCGCCGCCGCCGCCACGGCGCTGTTCCTGCTTCCCGGGGGGCGCCCGGCTCCGGCAAGTCCCTCCTCCGCCTCGGCACTGCGGGCCGCCTCACTCCCTCCCCCGGCCGTAGCTTTCTCCGGCGGCAGCGGCGGTGTCCGCCGGCCCCATGGCGGCGGAGCCCCAGCCCAAGGCGCTGACTCGCAAGCCCCTCCTGCTCAACAAAGTGGAGGGGTCGCAGGAGGTGGTGAACATGGCAGCGATAGTGCCTAAGGAGGACGGGGTCATCAGCGTCTCCGAAGACAGGTATCGGGGAGCGGGTGCTCAGCGGGGCCGCGGCGGTGGTCTGTCATCTCCCACCACTGCTGCCGGGGATGGGGGCAGTGCTGGGCCCGCGGGGTCCTGGCTGGTGGTCTCCCATCGCCAGCATCACCGGCAGGAGGTGGTGGGTCCCGCCGGCGGGGGATGGTGGAGGCAGACCACCAGCATCTATATGCGACTGTAGACTCCACCACCCGGAGCCCGGGCAAGCGTCAGGGTGGCGGTGGTCCAGCATAGGGACGGTGCTTTAGGCAGACACATCCCGTGCTGAAGGGGGAAGGAGCCCGGAGCAGGGATCTCCAGCGTGGCGTCCCACTCC
This sequence comes from Cyanoderma ruficeps, assembly GCA_008694505.1. Taxonomy (NCBI): domain Eukaryota; kingdom Metazoa; phylum Chordata; class Aves; order Passeriformes; family Timaliidae; genus Cyanoderma; species Cyanoderma ruficeps. Next base: position 1,571,853 of record VZDJ01006585.1, on the reverse strand, counting down.
TGCTGCTCCACCGCTGTGTGGGTCAGGACAATGACCAGGCTGGGGCGCCCCTGAAACTTGCAGGACTTGAGTGACTTTTCTTAGCATGGGTGAGATGGGATTTGAGATCCCCTTCATCACGAGGATTGCCGGGGAGTCTGTGGAGGTCTTTGACCTTGCCTAAGGCTGAAACAGTAGTTTTGGTTCCCGTTTCCCCTCTCCAAAGGTTTCTTGGTAATTATTTTAAAATGCCGTGTACCAGTGATAAGATCTTGGAGTTAAATCCCGTGTTGAAAAGCTGCCAAAGAGGAGAATGCTTTCAGGCCCTTTAACAGGACTTCTTCTCAGGGACTGAGGCTGCCCAGAGGCAACTCTGTCTATTCTGAAAGAGCTCAAACTTCATTCAGCCTTGCTGCTGGAGCTTCAAAATTCTATCTTGAAAATATTTTATTTCAAAATAAGTCCTTATTTTTCTTGCAGTATCCATAAATAGTTATTTTAAGCAGGGTTTCTTTGCGGCTCAGGTGTACTGGGTAGCCTGTGTCCTAAGATTGAAAGATACATGTTGTTTACCAGCATGTCAATATCATGTTTTGATACTCACAGGTAAATGGATGGACTGTCTCATGGATGCCTGCTGTTCTGTTGAGTGTGTGCTTTTATGTCTCTGCAAGCTTTCTGAAAAACTGACAGTATTTTCTTTCATCTTTGTCCTCACTGTGACTTAGTTTTCAGCTGTCAAATATGTGCAAATTTAAGATCATTTAAGTTCACCTAAGCTGAGGTCTCCAAGTGAACTCTCATATGCCTGGTAGCAAGAGGAGCTGAGCTACTTAAAACAAGTATACTGTCAAAGGAGCTTTACTAAGTAGAGTTTGACATTGTTATGTACTCACAATTTTATTGTCTTAACATTTTTTGTGTATTTATAGTGATGTTGAATAAAGCTTGAGCTTGTTTTGGTTCACTGTAGCTTGTTAGGCTTACTTAGCCAATTCTTCTTACCTGTAAGAAGGTACTCCTGAAATTTATTTCCTCTCATATAGATGTCTCAATCTCTGCATCTTCCTTCACCTTAGCAAAAACAAGTAGCTTTAGTTGTTAATAACAGGTCAATGCTCCAGGTTGATATTTCTGTGTAGGGAAAGGGATTGATGAGATGTCTTTATTTTCACTAGTAATTGAGATGTCAGTTTCAAGACACAAGCAGTGAAGAAGAAGCCAGGAGTTTCACGCTAGGAAAGTCAGGAGGTTCCCAGGCTATTTTCTGTTTAAAGGAATTAAACACGTAATGTGCCTGCTTGCAGCATCCTTGACATGCTACAAGCTATGATCCTGTCTTTTATTTCTTTAGGCGTGAAGTTGTTGGTTGATTGATCTTTCTATAATTTTCTGCTTGCATTAACATTTTTATTATAATTAAAAGGTTAAGAGTCTAAAACTGTCTTGGAAGGAATAACAGGTTGGATGTCTAACTTGCAGGTTTTGGGCTACCTTGGGTGAAAGTATAATTTGCCAGACTTTCAATACCTGTGTATTATGATTAGGCATGTGCAGATCCTTTTGGTTCCTTTTCCTGTTGGGACTTGCCTTCTCCTGTCAGTGTTGACATTGTTGTTTAATGGCCTTGGAATGTGGAGGGCTTTTAGAGCTTCCTAGAAACTGTTAAGGATGGTTATAGTGATGTTATCTTCGCCTTTACTTGTTAACCAAATAAAGTGAGTTTTGTCCGCACTTCCCAGTCTGTGATATGCACTGCTCCTATGAGGAAAATGTTCTGTAACCTCTGCAGAGAACTTCAGCTGGAATGACTTGCCATCTCCAGCACTTGCTTCAGGCTGGGACACCTTCTGTAGGTGAAGGAGAAATGATTTTGCTTGTTAATGGCTGACCACATCATTATTGAAGTTGCTGTTAGTCTTTGCATGTGCAACAGCTAGGTGCCACTTCAAAGGTTTCCTTTGCTGCGTGATGTGGCCCTATACACCTCAATCTTTAAGAGCAGGAGCTAGCTTGGTCTCCACTTTGTATGGCACTGGTGGTATTATCTGGTTTTAAAAGACACAATAGTGGTTTTAGCTATAGCTTGCAGACATAGTCGTGGATTATATAGCCCTGAATGTTTGTAGCGCGTACATTCATATATTTTAAGAAATAAAATAAGAAATAAACTATGTAATAATAGAGAGTGTGGTTATTCTTCATAAAGAAAGGCAAGGGGGGGGAAAGAAGGAATCTGGGGGAGGGGGGAGAAGAAAGCGTGTGTACATGTTTAACTAGATTCTCAAAACTCTGCATACCCAACAAGGTTGGAGTTCCTTTTCAGTGTGTGTCATTTGTACAGATGATGCACACAGACTTTCTCTTCTGAATCCTGGTCACTCGTGATAATTGAGTGATGTTCATTGTGTCCTAATCTTAGTGGGTTTTCTGATTCTATAGCTGGGCAAAATAGACTGAGCCTGTATCTACAGTACAGCTGGTATGCATTGGAGGGATAAGATATCTTGTGGTTTTCTTCTAAGGGAAAGGATCCACCTGTCTAGACAGGTGAGAGGTAAAGTAGCAGTAAAATTTGATATCCAGAAATGTATAAACCTAGTGCAGGATGACTCTAAGGAGTTACTAGCTTTCTTCCATGCTCTTTCCCTACCAGCAAATATATGGAATCAACAGACATATATAGCCAAACATGCAGAGTCTTGTGTGATCCATAGCATTGTATGCTCATGTGAAGCTAGAGTGGGATTTTCCTGATGTGCACAGCTGATCCAAAGTTGTCATCAACTTCCTCAATATTAACAGCATGCACTACCGTTTCAAAATTGCGGACCGTCCTTGTCTTTTTTTGCCTTCAGGGGGAGATGTGGGTGTTGGGCATGTATGAAAAGTAGGTCACTGGCATGTCAAGTTCAGACATATCTAATTCCCTGCTCCAGAGAAGATTTAGTGTCATTAATCTTACCTGAGCATGGGATACAGTAGGACAAGTGCACTGGCTCACCCAGCTTTCGGTGCAAGCAGTTCTGCTCAGTGCTGGCACACTTGTGTGTTTTTCAAGAGCCTGCCAGTGCTGTGAGTGCTAATTCAGCTGGGCCTCCGATGGTGAGACTGGCAGGAGGGGCTGGGTCTCATCCTGGTAAACCTGCACTTTGCCAATAGCTCTCCTTTTACCACTAGCTGGATTGTAAGTGAGGAAAACTTTCACAGAGTCTGGTGTAAACAGCTTTCCTAATCATTATGAAATCTGGTCTGTGCCCTGTTGTGGGTGGGAGTTCCGTGCTCATTTCCATGCTACAGACCTTGTAAATGTAGCTGTTGCTACAACTGTTCTCTTTGAAGTATTCACAAGAAGTCAAAATTTTCACAGTCAACTGAAAATTGTCAAAGGCCTTTTATTTTAAAAATTGGGCATTCCAGTCTCTTAGAAGGTGACAAGACCTAGGAGAAAAATATTTATCCCTTTATCCCACGGCTTTTTAAAATTTTTATTTAATTTTTTTGTATTAAGGAAATAGAGACCTTTGTCTTCTCTATTACCTTGTATTATCTTAAGTTCTTTCTGAACTCAGATGTCTCAGCTTCTTCATATGGATCACTGTATAAATAGTGAGCCCGGACTGCTTATCTTACTAGTGTCTTCATCTCACATTGAGGAAACTGTGCAGAGCTTGTATTGCTGGGTTTGGTTTACAGTTTGAGGGTTTTAAATACAGACAGGCACTTCAGCTGTTGTCCAAGGCTTGTGTTCTGGGTGTGCTAGCTAGCAGGTTTTTTAGGGGGCACGACACCTTAATGTCCATTATGTGTAACTGAAAATCTCTTTGCTAAACTAACAGTGGACTAGGAATGGGAATATGCATATGTGACAAGAAATATGGGAATTGTCTTTGGCTTTATGTTGTCATGACTTCTAACGTGGAGAACTGTGATCTTTTTGCCCTTGAGTATATCAAAAGCAATCTTTTTTCCTTGTAGTTTTCCTGTCCGGATCCAGAATATTGAGCATACAGCATCATAGTTCATGCCTGTGAGAAAGCTCTAATGGAAAGGTGGGATTCTTCACGCAGTGCTGCATTCAGGCAGCATGCAAGGAACCACAGACCCTTGGTGAAGTGAGTTTCCTTTCTCCTGTTGTGAAGTGGCAGAAAGTGATTGCTTTGCCCAGCAGTGTGGTTGCAGTACAGGTCTGCAATTCTTATCTAAGCACAGGGTTACATCACTGATGTGTGCTCTGCCTTGTGTGTGACTGTTGGTTCGCAGCAGCAGAAGTGCAGGTGCTGTGAGACCTGATTTTGATGCTGTCTGTGTATGGTTATCAGCCTAAGCCTGTAGGTTTCACACCCAGGTGATTGCAGCATGAGCAGTTACTCAAGCAGTGCAGAAGGTGTGGCTCTTCACAAGTGTAAAAAGACTTGTTTCTGCCTGGAGGTTCTTTAAATTTTGATAAAAACATCAGTCATCAATAAAATTGTTGATAGGAATTGAAGAGACCTAGTGCTGTAGATGCAAGTTGGTTGCTTTTTTTTTTTTTTAAAGTAAATTTTTTGGATATGTTGTAATTGGATGAGTATGTGTTTGGAATAAAGGTCAGGGTGGAAGTTTGTGCTGGCTATTTGCAAGGAAGAAATGGATGCTGGCAAGGGGATTAAGAGAGAGGACAGGCAGTCCAAAAGCACTTGGAATTAGACATTGTTGCAGATGTTGAAAAGTAATTGTTCCTGATTTGACTAACATGTATCCTGTTGAGATGCCAAAATCTGAGACTCGCACATAAAATGTCTTGGGGAGTGCTTGTTGGGAGTGATAAACTGCACTTAGTAACTTGTGGGAGAGCTTGCCATGTTGTGCTTTTTTAACCCTCTGTGCCGCTTTCTGCCACCACTTGTTGAAGTTCGTCCAAGCTTGTGGATCCCTTGCCTTAGGATGCTCTCCTGTGTGTCACTTAAAGCACAAGCATTTAGTCTCATCTCTCTGATTTGAGCTATCCTGAAGCTACTAGCTCATGTGAGTCAAGGCACAGATTGATGAAACTCCTGCAGTTGCATTAAGTTTGTGTCTTAACTGCATGACAGCTGCTGCAAAAGTGTGCTCTGATGTGACTTGGACCACAGCTGGTACAGACCCAGCTTCAGCAGCACGGTTGGGCAGCATAACAGAGTGGCACCTTATGTGCTTGAGCCTTTCAAGTTAGAGGTGTAATGGCTTTTACTCCCCTCTTTGTTTTAGAGATTATTCCTTCTATAAAAGATGTGGGTGAATATATCTTATCTTACAAACTTTATTTGGAATAAGAAGAGCTACTTAATACAGCTTCTGTTTGCCTTCTGGTAGCCTCTTTTTCTGCCTGTTGCTGAACAGTGCTCTTGAGTTGCAACAAGTTTTAGGATGATGCATCTGCTTCCCATGTTAACCAGTTCTCATTTTTCTGTTTGTCTTCCCTGACCCCATCTTAATTTCCCTGGCATCTGCTTACAGAGAGACTAGATCTCTCATCTGTGTGTCTCATGTCTGTCAGGCTTGGTGACCTTCCCCTGCAGTCTCTCCAGTTCTGCAGCTGAACAGTGCTTCTTGCCAAGAGGGGACTGCACAATGCCACCTCTGTGTGTGGCCTGTGGACCCTGGAAGAAAAAACAAATGCCAGTTATGGAATCCATGCAGTACAGAGATGGCATATAAATAAAAATGCACTGTTACAGGAAGCTTATTGGTTTTTCTTCTCAAGATAAAGATGTCTAGATGAGGCAGTGGTACTGCAACACAAAATAGCTGCAATATCTTAAACTAAAGGAATTACAACCGTTTTGAAGCTACTGAGCTATTTAAGTAAGGCTGACCTTTCATTGTGGGTCACTTAGCAAACTGAAGGTCTCAAATAGCATGTGACCAATGTAGCACAATAGAAATATGTCAGTAGCTTGTTTGAGCTACTTTATAGTATTTTGTTTACTGAGGCAGACTCTTTTCTTTCCCTCTCTCCAGCTGCGCTGGTGCCTGCATGGTATCTGCCAACATTAATCTGTGCATTGGTTTCCCAGCAACATCTTTCAGCTGCGTGATACTACATGGAAGAGAATTGCTCAAAAGTGGCACAAGTTTTGTAAAATGGTGCTTGTAACAGCCCTGAGAGAAGTCAGAAAATCCTTGGCAGCTCAGAGATCAAATGGAAAGGAGAGAGTAGGAGGGCATAATGCAGGCACTGCATTGGTGCATCTGTGGTCAGGAACTCTAAAAGCTTCTTAAATGATGAACAATGCCCTAAGGGGAGCAACTGGCTTTTGTACAAGTGTCTTCTTTGCATCACTGTGTTGTGTGCACTGTAACCTCTCAGACATTGAAAGATTATTCACATAAAAACAGTGCTTTGCTCTTTTTGCTTCAGCACACACTGCCCAAATATGAGTGGGTTTGTATAAAACTTCTGGTATTTGCATGTATTTGCCCAGAGATTTGATAAGAATTGCAGTAGTCCAGAATGCAGTCTGTTGCAAGACCAGAAGCAGGAAATACAGCTGCTTCCCTTCTGCATACAGCGTGAGGAGTGATGGATACAGCCCTGCACTGCTGGATGTGGCAGGATGGGATGGGGCACTGTGGGAGGGAGTAGGAGCAGCAGCCACGGAGTGTTGAGAATAGCCACAAACAGTGGACTACATCCCGTTCAGCAGAGCCTTGTTCTGCATGGGCCATTTTAGGAAAGAGAAGAGGAAGCTTCCTTCTTTGTACATTTGTGAGGTAAAGAAATTATGTAAATAGGAAAACTGTAAAACAAACATCCACACAGGAATTGAAGGTCCCCTTGCAAGCGGTTTGGGTGAGTGGCTGGAGCAAGCCTGGAGAAAGAAAGGGACAGTTTTGTGAAAGAAGCTGGAGAGGACAAGTTTACCAGGTGACTCTCCAGGCAGGGACCTTTACATAATCACAAAGCCATATTCATCTCAAGGGGTTCTTCATATGTCACAGTCTGCATGCCTGATGGCTTGAAACTGCACATAAATAATGGCCAAAATTGATACTGGCGTATCAGAAAACAAATAAAAAATTTTGCAAATTAGACTGCGCCAAAATTTGAGATGGACAAAATACTACCTTCATTCTCATGAGAGGGAGAACAGTTGTGGAGGCTGGGCTAAAAAATGTGGTGTTTCAATTTTTCTCTTAGTCAGGCTGCAGGAAATAGCATTGTGTAACTAACCTTGGCCAGATTTTGAACATATGGGCTTTGCTTGTCACATCGTGTGTATTCGCCGCTTAAATTAAGTTTTTCAGGGAACTCTTAAGGTTTTGAGCACTGAATCGAAGGCAATGCCAAAGCACAGTCTGGGGTAGAAAGCACTGCTGTTCTGCTGCCAAGTTTACTGCAAAGTTTTGTCTAATGTTGTTATTCATTCTCCAAGTCCTGCACCGTTCCCTTCTACCGTGAGGTGAAAGATCGATGTACTTAGCAGGTTTTTGCAATAACAGTAGTGATTGATCAGCCTCAGAAAGAAATGCTTTTTGACCTTTACAGGTCTGTAATCATGGTTTCTTAGGAGTTTGAGTCCTGTGGAGAGAAATCTGAGAAAAGGCTGTCCTAATGTGAAGTGGCCTATTTTGCCATCAGGTTGAATTTTCTGGATTCAGGTGATGGAACAAGAACAGTGCTTTGTCTTGAAGGGATATGGAGAGAAGATCCTTCCCCGTATAGAGAATGTGACAGATAATGAGATTTTGCACCTCCAGCAGTGAGTGCAAATGTGGTAAATTTACCTTTGGCTTCAAATTCACTTACAATAGCAAATAAAGGTTTAATTGTATTCTTAAGCCAGGAGGTGCATCTGCTTTGTGGGACGCTTTGGGGCCTTCAAGTTTGCACTTATTTTGCTTATGTGCCAAATTATCCTTACTTTACATTTTCTTTTTGATCTTAAAGCTGTATCTTCTCATTCCCGTATCCCATTCTTTTTCCCCCTCTGATACAGAGGAACTCAGCCCTCCTCTCAGCTCTGTGTTTTGATGGAGCAGATACAGGCTGTGGAGTCATCCAACGAGCAGTTCAAATTGACATTTCAAAGGCTTCATGTTTTGCAGCACCATGCGCATTCCCTCTGATAGAATGAAAGTAGGATTTCCAAGAAGTTTTCAGCTTTGATGGCAAGGGCAAAGCCTGTGGTCCAGCATAACTTTTGCTGCATGCAGGGTTGGCTAAAGGCAGCTGTGGCATTTTGATGGCAGTGGAGGTCCTCTACACACATCTTGTCTGGATTTAGGAATCATTCTTTGGCTTCACTCGCTCTTTCAGCAGCTCCACCAACAATAAGCAGTTGTCAAAGGATGTGATTTCCCTTCTGCAATTACTGGGAGTCCAGCAGGAAAGGTGCTGCCTGTTATGTTATCCAGCATGGGGTGTACAGCCCTTGTGCCAGTTCTTGTCATGTTGGTCCCATTGCTTCAGACTCCTGTGGCACAGGAGTCCTTGATCAGGCTTCAGCATAGCCTGCATTCTCCTGGCCAGGAGCTTAATGGGAGGTAAAGGGGTCTTTGCTGAATAGTCTTGTGCTTGTCTTCTAGAGATAAAGATCTTTATGCTTTTAATCTGCCATGGGAATAATTTATTATAGCATAAGCAGAAGCAAATACTGATAAGAACTAGAGATCTAAGCAGGGCAGTGTGGTAGTACTTACTTGGGGAAAAGAGGACTGAAACAGTCTCAACATTAATTGTGCTAAGGGCACAGGCTGCAGAGATAATGTATTTGTCAAATCAAAATTGACACCTTTGACTTTATTGTCCCCTGATGTTATTTAATTACTGGAATTAAGAAGTTAATACTTTTTGTGGCAGTCAAGTGACATGTTTTATTCTGTTCCACTGAGACCTATGTCTCATTCAGTCAGAACAACTATAATTCAGCCCAAAAAGAGTATTTTGGGTCTACCAAAGCCTTGCCTGGTCTGTCCAGTGTGCTGCTTTAGCAGCTGAGACTTTTAGTGTTGTCTGATATTACCTCAAGTTTTTTAAGTTCTATTGCATCTGGAGTTTTTGAGACTGCATGAGCTGGCACTGGCAGCTAAGAATGGACCTATGCTGGATTCCCTCAGGCAGGAGCAAGTTGGGAAAGCAGCTAGTGTAAGAGTATCAGCTGCAATGGGTGGTAGACCACTATACTTGGCACAGTATGTTACATACACGGGTTGGTTACACAATGTATAGGCATGAATCCATTTCCAAAGAAGTATTCAGTCTCTTCTCTTCAGGAAATGAATCAGATTTCATAAATTAATCTCTTCTTGGTAATTTCTCTAACTGCCAGTAAATGAGTGGGAATAAATTAATCCATCATCATGCTTTGAAAATATCAACTGATAAATGATCCTCCCAGGTTTCCAGCAGGGACAGACCCATACAAACACTAAACATCCAGCTTCACGCTCTGATCCCTGTTGTTGCCAAGTTTATTTGTAGCCAAAAGGCCAAAGCACATAAAATATCGGAGAGCTTGCTTGCTATGGTGCTTGGAGTACCATGGCAGTCTGAGCTGTAAAGCACCAGCAGATGAGGAGCTGTGCTGGGATGGGCTGTTGCAGAGATCTTCTCTCAGCTGTTCATCAGGCAGGATTTCTACAGGCTGCCCAGCTGCAGGCTTTGCTCTGGGGGAATATTTGAGACCTCTGTTTGGCATTTCATCTTCCCCTTTGCACACTCTTTATGGTTGCTAATATGGTTGGGGAGCACAAGACCAGGGGGAAGGGAGGAAGTCCCTCAGTAGCTTGTACCATTAATTCAGGATCCAAAGTGTTGATTTTGGCTTGGAAGATGAAAAGTAAGGGTAGGAGTTTTTTTTGTTAAACAAGAAATGCTGGGAATGCTGTTCGTCACGGTCCTTTGGTTTGCAGCAATAAGCTTTTCCAGAAATACTGTCACTAAGCCATATATACCAGAGAAAGCAGTAGGGAAAGGGAGCTATGAATGTACTGATTGTTTTAAAAAAAACCTACGTGCTGTAGTGGCTGAAAAATGCATGACTTTCATCTGAATTCTGAAAGCTCCTCTGATTTCAGATGCTTTTGCTCCTTTTTTCCCCTCCTTCCTTCATTCTTTAGTAGATGAGAGAAAAACCTGGTGAATATTTCCTTAATAAGTTTTTGTGCCCAGGAAGCCAAGCTGAGAAGTCATCATTCCCAACTAGTTTCATCCACAGCACCCTTTTATCACAGCTTAAATTCATTCTTTAAAAACATGAGGACCTAAAGCTTCTTCTTCAAGGGAGCAGGCATGAACATTGTTGTCTGGTTTTTATGAGGTGTGAACACACCTGAATGGATGGCTCAAGGATTGCAGTTGTTGACGTTGCCAGCAGGAATCATGGCTAAACATAACCAACAGCTTCGTCTGCCTCAGTCATTGTTTCCCGTGGTCTTTCCTGTGCTCTAAAACTGAATTTGTGTTCACATGCCCTTTTTGACACAAACAGACATTTTTACGTAGTTTTAAGAGACAAATTCTTTTAGAAACAAGTGTAACTGTTATATAACTGTTAAGCACAAAATCGATATTAAATGTGTAGGCAAGTGTTTAGTATACAAAATGATACAGGAGAAGTAGATAAACAACCACTTTGACAAAAATTCTGGAGATAGAAAAAGCAAATGACATGGGTAATTGCTTAGTGATCTGTGTTCGTGTTTAGCGTGTGGATTAAAAAGCGCAAACAGTGGTTTCAAAAAGTGGTGTGTGTGCATGTATTGACACCTCAGACTCAATGGTATTTTTCCAGAAATAAATGATACTGCCTGTGTTTGAAGGCAAGCTCCTAATTTGCAAGCTGGTTGTTGTGATATTCTGAAGCATTATCCTGGCAATGGTCATCTTTTTGTTTTGAGTTTCATTTCCCTTTATAGCTGCGTATGATAACTCCAAGCCAAAATATGGTGTTTATTCAGTTATTGACCAATGCCGTTATAATGACCTGAGGCTGATAAAAATGAAGGAGGGAAAGTGGGAGAATATGGACCACCTTGAGATATTATTGTGGTGTACAATGTAATAAGAAGGAGAGCTCTTGTGAGAGTACGCAGCAAACCCCTTGTTCCCACTTTCCTGTTCTTTTAGACAAGCCCAGTATTGCACAAGATGGTTGGCGTATACAGGGATCAATACTGTATACTTTTTTTAATGGTTCCATGAACAAGCTGGGAGGAATGGGCAGCTGAACCCATGGCCAGTAGCTATAGTGACTGTATTTCTAATAAATTAAATAGTGCAAGAGTATATTTAAAGCATGGGGATCTGGCTGGCTGTGGTGTCTGGTTGTTGGTATCAGGCACTCTTCTTGCCATGAACCAATCTGCACAGCATCAAACAGTGCCCACACAGGGTTTGGAAGTCAGCTTGTACCGGGGATCATTCCCAGTACATAGCTTGGATGCAGCTGCTGGTTTCCCTGCCAGGTGGCCTCACTGCCAGAGGCTGGTCCCAGGCCTGTGTCACTTACTAATGTAGCTGTGTTTCACATCTCCAGAGCACCCAGGTCATGTGGCTGTTCCTCCTGGTGGGAGGGTTGCCTAGAGGAAGTTAGTTCTCTGATTTAAAAAAAAAAAACTCCAAGCCATCTAAGCCACTGGTTTAAACAAGACACAGCCCTTGAAACTATCATGCCTATAAACATTTCTGGTGGTTGGACATCTGTAACAGTAAGTTTAAAAAACCTGAATTTAAGATTCTTAAGATAACTTCAACCAGACGTGCAAAGGAGGACAGGTCTCCCAGGGCCCCTGTGCTGAGCAGAAGTGCGTGTCCTTGCCAAATTCCTGTGTGTGACTTTGGCCAGTGACCCGCAGGGCTGCAGCCAGGGCTGGAACCCAGCTGGAGCACTGAAGTCGCATTCACGGCCTCTGTGGCCAAGTTCTCCAGTCAGACGTCTGTGCTCACTTCCTGCACCACGGGAGGCCCAGGCATTGGACCCGTAACCAATGTGAATGCATCTTCTGGCCTTCCTCAGTAGCTGTCAAGATATGTTTTCTCCATGAGCCTTTGTTTCTGACACCCAGGGATGTCTTTGGCCAGTCTGAGCAGAGCATTGCATGTCCTGTAGGTCTGGGAGATGGGGTACGAATGCTTCCTGATATGCCAGCTCCTTCTCTGCTTACACCATCCCGGGGTGGCATCCTTCCGGTGGGCTTGGTGTCATTGCAGCTGCACTGTGCCTGCCAGTAAAAGTACCAAGGTTTGTTCTAGTAAGTGTGTCAGTCCCTTCACTGTTTCAGGCCATGTGGAAGCTTTGGTCCTGTATTTTTGAAGTCACAGAACAGTGCTAAGCTGTAGTAATAACCAGTTTTGAAATACAAATCACTAATCATCTGCATCTGAAACAGACAGTTTGATGTTAAGTGCTGAAGAGAGAGTTCTTCATTAGGGACATCCAAATCCAGAGCATAGCTTGGAGAAGATCAAGGAAGTCCAGAGATCCTCTACTGTGAAGTTTTCCCTAAGCATTACATCTTTAAAAAGACCTTCAATCATAAAAAGGACATTTGTGCTTCTTTCAATTCTTAAAATACTTGAAATAAGGTGGATGTACAGTGGTCACAGACTTTACCCCAAGCAGTTTTCTGCCCATGCATTTCGTATTGCTGCCAAATGATTATAGAAAACTCTAATAGGTTTTGTAGGTTGTATTAAAACTTCAAGGAGGACAGGAAATAAGAAACTCCCATTTCCTAGTAAAACCAGTGATGCCACAAAGAAACTATAAAGAGGAAATAGGTTGCCTCAATAGCTTGTGAGCTCCTCTACCTAAAAGCAAGGAAACTTCAGGCACAATAATTAAATTAGTCTCCAAAGCACATTTTCAATAGAAAGTACTTTATAGCTAGAGGTGCTTGTTCTGTAACTGTCACATAGGTCTTTCTGCCTTGTCCAGTTTACCTGACACTGATAATGTAACAGAAGTTAAAGGTGTTGCTGGGGCAGTCTTGTACAGTGTCTCTTCCATAATCTTACAGTTTTTGTGCAAGCTGTTTCCATTTCAGTATCTGATGGATGATTCACTCAGTATTTCAGTCTTTCTCTTTTTTTCTTCTCCTTTACTCAGTGTTTTGGAGACAGTGATGTGTCTCCTATTAGGAAGAAATAGTGATTTCCTTTTGCTTCAATAAGCAAACAAACACCAAAATTGTTGTGGCTGGTTTCATCCTGCTCCAGTGTCACTTGAGAGTTTTGCTGCTGACCTTAAGTGGGATCAGCTGAGCATTTTAAAGGACAGGTGATACTTGGATTACTGGAGGAATGAGTGCATGTCGAGCTGCACAAGGATGATCGATTTCCCTTAGCTGTCACTGCCACAGTAATTGGAATGGGGCAGCAGCAGAGTCAGAAAATACGTGTTGGATGTGGCATCATTGTTCTGACACCCTTTGGCATGGTGCTGCCCTGTGAGAGTTGTGTTCTCCTCTTGCTGAGATTGGCCCAAGTTGCTAAACTGGGTTTTGCATCTTGGAGCCAGGCTTTCCAGTGGCAAGGATTGTTGGACTTGCCTTGTCTTCCACGGTATGTTGTTGTTCCCTGTGGGATTGTGAAGGAATTTATATATTCTAGGGTTTCTTTTCTTGTGTGGAGTGTCTTGTAGAAGCCTTTTGTGTTTTCTATGAAAAGTTTCTTGTTGAATTTTTAATGTTACTTTAACTGTTCTCAAGAGTGTTGATCTGAAATTCTCTGGTCCTGATCCTCTGATACTGAGGAAATGGTGTCAGAGTATTTTAGCCCAGCCCTGAGTTGTTACAAGATGATTATTGCTTTTTGAAGGCATCAGAGGATTAAGAAAGCGACCAAATTTCCTTTAAATCATGTATGCCTGGAATACCTGGGATATAAGAGTTGTACAATAATCTTTATATTACTTTTCTATTAAAAAATGCTGCTTTTACTGTACCAAAACATTGCACTGTCTTACTTTGGACACAAATAGAAATTCTACTTGATCTCCATTGCATAAAATCTTGTAGGAACAACAATTTTAACCATACACTAAGAGAGAGAAGCATATTTTGAGTCAAATAAAGTTAAATTACAAATAGGTATCAATTATGTAGAAGTAACAAAAATAAGCAGAACAAGACATCTAACTTAGCTCTCTCCTTCCTGTGAAACTAAATTGATACTCTTTTCTGAAATCGAATCAGAGTGACACTGGTGTTGCTATTTGGCAACATGATGTGGTTACGTATTATCTGAAAAAATCAGGAAAAATCATCTGCTAAAGCTGAAAGTTGAAATGGAAGGGCTTCCGTGTAGAGAGAAAGAACGGGGTGAATGTGTGATTATCCATCCTGACTTGCAGAGTTTACTTCTTGTTCAGTCAGTGCATATTTAGTCTTGATGCTATAGAAAAATGTAACTACTACATGTTTGATAAGCTTGTATAGTGTGGATTGGCTTGCACTGTGGTGTTTTGTGAGAATCCCATTTTTCACTCCCTCCCTCTACAGTGGAAGCAGAACTCCCACACCTGTGCTCTTACCTTAGACCTGTTAGTGTTTGGTACCATTGTCTTAAGTTTTCTTGGGGAACTGGATTGTGGTGCTGTTTTCTCTACATGTCCAAGACTAATCTAGAAGCATCTCAAACAGATGGTTTTTATCTTCCACTAATAGTCATTTTTGTAAATATTTCCTAAACAGGACTAAGTTTGATTCTGTGTGTTTGTTTATTCAAAAGCTAAGCTGCTTTGAACAGAAAAATGTTTCATTCTTGAGACCCAATAATAACTTGACTCACATTGGGGAAGAAAAGAGGGTAGGAATTTAAGAGCCAGGGCTGAGACTTGAAACATTCCATGAACGCTGCTGAGGAAGACAACAGAAGTGGAGCTTTTTTTCTTCCTTAAAATATGCACATGTTTTGTAGTATGCAGTTGGGGAAAAAAAAACACTTGACATTGAATGCAAATAGCCTGCAGTGATCGTAAGTTCCTTTTTCAAACCGTTGCTTATTTTTCTCTATGCTTATTTCAGTGCTATAGATAATGAACCTTTGTTTGTCTCAAATGCAAAACCCAATTCCTGTCTGTTGAAAGTAAACAGAGCCTAAAGGATTTAGTGTCCCAGGTAACAGAGCAAGAACTTTGCATTTGTGAGGTATCAAGGTAAGTGCAACTGCACTTCGGGGAAAAGCCTTAATGTGAGAAATACTTTGCAGTTTACAAATTTGGAGGGTAGCTGTTGAGTGCAGCTGGAAGGTTTTCATTGCCCTGTATGTCACCAGGCTGCTTCGTAAATGCACAGTGTGGGGCTGGACTTCTCCCCTTTCTTCTGGTGAGACACAATAGGCTTGCACAAAGCTGCCCTGATACCACAATAATTGGGGTGGTGGGAGAGTCTTGGGGTTTGAAGGGTTTGTCTTCAGCCTGTTACCTCTGTGTGGATAGACCAAAACTATTACCAAAACACTGTGCTCCTCCAGTTTCCTTGTCTGGGTGTTACTGAACCAGATGTTTGCTACCATCTTTACTGCAGGCTTTGTATGGTTTGTACTTGATATCCTGTTTCCTACTGCTGTTCTTCCCATTCAAGTTCTAACTCCTCTCAACTCACTTTCTCATTTCCTCACCTTCCTTCTTATTAATTCTCTCAGTGATCCTCCTCTTACCAATTTGGAATTCAAAATATGCAGGCTGTCTCCTTCCTGCATGAACTTGGAGCAGCTGCACATCCTTGCTAATGCTGTTAAATATCAATATCCAAGTCAGCTAATATGAAAGTGAAATGGAACAGCTTGGATCAGGAAAATCGTTGACACCAGAAATTGGTAAAACCCACTTTGTGCATTGGTGATGTGAAAAGGCATTTAGTTTAGCTGGTTTTATCTGCCAGGCGTTGCCTTCTGAGAACC
Source organism: Cyanoderma ruficeps (assembly GCA_008694505.1). NCBI lineage: Eukaryota > Metazoa > Chordata > Aves > Passeriformes > Timaliidae > Cyanoderma > Cyanoderma ruficeps. The sequence goes on along the minus strand of VZDJ01006585.1, from coordinate 1,556,006 downwards.
TGAAGTACCTCCTCTATGCTTCTGTGGTCCAGCAGCAGTCCACAGTAATTCCTGGTTTATTACTGGGTTTTTTAAAACCTGTTTAAATATTATTAACATGCATTGAATTGTTATGAGTAATTGAGAGACGGTGGATGTGTGACGCCTCCCAGGCATGAGAGAGTGGGATGGGATGCTACAAGCAGTAGAGAAATGGAAATGAAATGGGAAGAGTTTCTTTCATTTGCAGTGGGTGGGGGGAATGGCAATATTTGCCTTTGCCTTGCTGCTTCAAAGCTGTCTTGGTGAGGAAGGCAACATCAGCTGCTTTGGGCAGGAACGTGGGTAGGAACGTGGGCTACCTCTGCAGTTGCTTGTGTGGCTGCAAATGCTGAAGGCTTGCTACTGCCAGAGAGAGGTGACCTTGGTAGCCTCATACCTGCTGGGTAATGGATGTTCCTGAAAACACAAAAACAGGGATGCAAAGGGAGTATCTTTCCCACAAACACATGCACATCTGAAGCTTAAATTCTTGCCAACAGCATGAGTAATTTTAAAAGGCTAAGTCTAGCAGGACTTGTAAATCGCTGTCAGCTCTTGTTGAACCAAATGCTGGAGGCAAAACTCTGGGGAGAGAAATAGCATGCTTGAAATGTGTGTAAAAATGAAGGGTGCCAGAGGAAGAGACAGTGTGGGAGAACTGATGGGACTACAGAAAAATGTCCCTAAGCTTTTAAGTGCATGGCCTGGAAGTAGGCTACTGGACTGTCTTCTTTGCTTCCTATGTTATAGAGTTAATGGTTGACCACCGGGAAAGGTAGGACACAGATCCTCAGCATTCACTGGCTTTTTAGTTAGCATGTAGCTGCCATACCATGAACCTTTGTTTCCTTCTACAGAAATATTTTCCTTTCAAAAACTGATCAAACAAAACCATTAAGTGCTCTGAAAAAAAGAAAAAGTGAGCAGGAAAAGCAAAGATGAACCTTGATGTTTCAGACTTAAGAGTGTGAAGCAAGTATTTTAAAGGTGCAGTGCCAGGGGGAAAAAAAGCATTTGTGGAATGATATGGTTGTGCATTTCTAGCAGTCTTTGTTAGCTTGTAGTTATTTCCACTGTGCAGTGTAGATGATGAATATGTGTGTACTTCCAAAGCAACCCATTTGTTCACTGCAGTGTTCGAGGTTGTAACTGCTCTCAGTCTTTCTTGTAAACTTGCTGTTCCTGTCTATTGGTGTTTTTTAGAGCAAACTGTCCCTCTGATCTGTCTTAGGGGGCCAGATACTGTCCACTGTACAGCTCTGTCTAATATTTTCTCCCTCCTCCCTTCCAACTGGAATAAAAATTGATTCTAAATACTGGCCTCCATGTGCACTGCCTCCCTCTGATGCTCAGTAGTTGGGACATCTCTCAGTGAAGTAAACTGCCTAATCTGCTGCAGATTGTTAATAATTTACATTTCTTGATAACTGCTCACAAATTGCATACATCCCTCCAAAGCTCACCATGTGTTCCTGATAAGAAGACACAATTTACTTCTATTAGATATGACATGTGGAAGAGACTTACTGGACTGTCAGGTCATTGCACCTGGCTGTTTTCAGCATGTCTCAGATACCAGGACAGGAGGAACTGCTTGACACAGCAGAGCATACATGGATTTTGAAACCAACAGAGTGAGTTTTAGTCTGTGGGACATGTATCTTGTGGCTTGAGGTAACTGGACATGTTGTCTCTTTGCATAGTAATTTAACTGTCTGTAAGCAAAACTGTTCCTCCCCTCCCTGTCCTCTGTGTAAAAAGCAATCCTGTCTGACCTGCAAAAAAATCAAGCCAGAATTACAAACTTGATTTATTTTTTCAGACAGTGCTGAGCCTGCAAGGCCACAGGATCAAAAAGCACCCTTATCTTATTTACTACCTTTACCCCATCTCTGCTCATTGTTTTCCCCAGCAGATGCTGTGAGCTGATTTTATGATTTACCTAATAGCACAAGGATTTACAAGCCCAGTGGGTTGTCTCTAGCTGTCTTCTACCTTGTATTACCATCTAAAATCTGGTGTCCTCTGCCAAGGTCAGCAATAGATCTGGTCTGCTTTAGTCTGCTACCATTCTCTGCTTCCAATGGCCCTTGAATAGGCCCAATCATTACTTCAGACACTGCCCCTGCCTATGCTAACTAGTAGCCTTCTGCAGGAAGGTAACATCCATAGATGCAAATACCCCATCCCTGAAAGTGTTCTAGACTAGGTTGGATGGGACACTGAGCAGCCTGATCTAGTGAAAAGTGTCCCTGCCCATGGAAGGGGGGTTGGAATTAGGTGGTCTTTAGCTCTCTGATAAGGAACTTCATCTTTATTCAGGATGGCGAAAGTTGGTCAGGTTTTTGCAGTGATCATGTAGAGTTACCCACTATTTAAATCAGCAATGACTTTGAAAATCCCTACTTTGAAATTATTCTGTCTTGAAGCCCTGATTCCAGTAAATATATAAGTACTGACACCCTTATTTCAATTACCATGTCCAGTAGCATGACCTAGTAAGTACTTGCTACTTTTGAACCTGAGGATGTTATGGTTTGTACTAGCTTGAAATAAGATTTAAAAGTGAGAGGCTGCCAAGCAGAGAAGCAGATCTTTAGAGATGACTTTATCTTTGCAACCTCAAATCTGTTTTTTCCAAGATAACATTGATATTTCCCCTCTGAATGGCAGCAGTAAAAATCTGGATCATGCAAGCAGAGACAGCATCTGGACAGGAATTGCAGATTTTTGTAACCTTCTAAAGAAGAATGCCAGTAAAGTAAGGTCATAATAACGTGCCAGCAAAGACGTTTTTATAACATTTGATGCTTTTGCCATGAACCAGAATCTGTCCCTTATAGCAAAGAGGAAGTTACTTGTGAGACAGTGACCAGGTAATTGAACTGAAGTTGCTACAAGCTTTATTGATTTGGTCAGTCACGTAAGCAGTGGTCTCCTGTCAGGACACAGTTCCACCAGGCATCTTTACAAGACTGCACTGCAATGTGTTGCACCATTTCACACATTTAAAGAATGTACTTTTTACATTTTTGGAATGTATGTGCGTGCGTGAGGAGAGATGGTCTTGTGTCTTCCCCATGCTGCTGCAATAGACATGGCTTTCCTGTCCTGTTTTCACAAGGAGAAAGTTTGATGCAAAGGGTCAAGGCTTTTCTTGGTATTCGATAGTCTCTGCCTATTGCTCTCCTTTCTAATTTTCTTTCCATCTCTCTTGCCAGAAACATGTGGTTCTGGGATTGCCCCTGAGAGCTGTGGCTGATGAATCCTCTCTTCCCTTCTGTAATAGTCTGGACTAGTTGTCTAACCCAAATTAGCAGATAAGCTCATTGGGTGTGGAGAGATGTGAATTGCACGAGAACTTCCTACTGGATAGCAGTGTATTGCAAAGAGAATCTAATATTTATAAATATATTTTTTCTATTTCATCCGTAATAAGTTTCTAAATCCTGCCAGCACGAATAAAAACTGTGTACAACTGCTGCAAATAAATGTGCGATGGTATATGTGGGAAGAGGATGCATGAAGAAAAGAATGATAATGCTCTTATAATCTAGCAGGTTTGTCTGTATCTGAATTGCTGCATTTAGTACAGAAGCTGACAGTTCAGACAGGATGTTGTCTCATTAGAGGGATTCGAAAGCAGGTAAGGAAAACAGAACACAAGAACAGCTTTTCCAAGAAACTGGAAAGATGGATTACCTTAAAGAGGTGGCATGTAAGAGATGATACGAGTATACACAGCAACTAACCAGTGGAGAAGGTAGAGACAACAGAACTTGAAGTCTTGTAGGAGGAGAGCAAGGGGATGTTCATTGGAATTTGCTGTTTAAAAATTGAAATTTAGTATTTTAAACATGATAGAATAAAATCACTACAGTATGAAGTTGAATGCTGAAGAATGGAAAAGCTGCAACTAGGCCATACGGAAGGAGTAGCTGGATGTAAAGAGGCACTTTATGTTTGAGAGAGATTTTTTAAATAATAAAACCAAAAGTTTAGGATGGAACATTCAATCTCCTAATACAGGTTTGAAGATGGTTTTTGTTCAACTGTTGATTTCCATCTCTCCATGCAACCCCCACGGGAATACAGAGACGATGGACTGACTGTCTTTTAAGCCCTTCAAATGCCAGATCACCTCTAAATTACAGTCAGAAGTTTGGGTTTTGCTGGGCTTTGCTGGCACCTTACAGCACACTGCAGTATGCATGATAAGAAGAAATCTGAGAGCCCTCAGTAAAGCACTTCAGGGCTACAGTTCCTTTGCAGCTACTGTGGAAACCTTTCGGGATAGGTTTCAGCATAGCTTTGCCCTGCTTTCTTCATCTGTTTTTGCTGGTGCTGATTCTGTTGACCTTACTGGTTTCCTTCCCAGAGTACTGAGACTCCCCAGCCAAAGTTGTCCTGCTGGGTCAAAGCAGCAGTGTGGCTTCTTATCTCCTCTAGAAGAGAAAAGCCTGTAGGAGGTCTGTTCCTGTGAGGACAGTGAAAATACCTCTGAGTCAGGCTGCCCAGAGAGGAAATGGCAATGAGCAGAAAAGCTGAAGGAACATCTTATCACCCATGAATCATTGTTCAGGTTCAGCTGGAGGAACTGGAAATGTGATTCGTCTGCAGAAAGGCCTTGATGCCTCAAGGAGAGCATTTGCAGAGGCACCGTGGTGTGGCACAGAGCCCACAGATACGTTTCAAGTAGATATGTTTGTTGTCTTGGAAAAAAACTGCTGTAGTTGTTCAGCAGTATTTAAAAACTGAAAGCCTATCTCATTATAGAGGGTGTTTCAATAACCTTTCAGCATCTTCAGCTACATGTTACAAGCTGATTGTCCTATTTATTGGCTAAGGAGTTTACCTATACAGTGTGGATATGGGGGTTGGGTTTTGGTTTGGGATTTTGTCATGGTTTAGCTTCAGGAAGCAACCAGGCACCAGACAGCTGCTCACTCAGTACCCCCATGGTGGGATGGAGAAGAAAATTGGGAGAGTAAAAGTGAAAAAACTCATGGCTAAAGACAGTTTAATAGGCAAAGAAAAAGACAGGTATACAAGCAAAGATAAACAAGGAATTCAGTTACTACTTTCCGTCAGCAGGGAGGTGTTCAGCCGTCTCCAGGAGGGTAGGGCTCCATTGTATGTAACTATTACTTGGGGGGACAAAATGTCATAACCCCAAACATCCCCCACTTCCTTCTTCCTTCCCCAGCTTTATATGCTGAGCATGAGACCATATAATATGGAATTATCCCTTTGGTAAGTTTGAGTCAGCTTTCTCAGCTATGTCCTCTCCCATCTTCTTGATGACTCCCAGCCCACTCGATGATGGGGTGAGATGGGAGACAGAAAAGGCCTTGGCTCAGTATAAGCCCTGCTCAGCATTAACAAAAACATCTCAATATTGTCAGCACTGTTTTCAGCACAAATCAAATCACAGTCCCCTGCCAGCTACTGTGAAGAAAATCAACACTCTCCAGCAAAACCCAGCACACTTGTTTTGGTTTGGAATTTTTTTTTCCGCAGAGAACAAAATCAGAGAAACAATCAATTAAAGTGATAGTTCATATAGTAACAGAAGTAAGTGTGCACATTGAGAGAAAATGACTTTATGGGAAGTCTCTGGATGTTGAGACTTAATAGCTGCTTGCTTCAAAAAGGGTGTATTTGCATTGGGATATGATGCTTTTGTCAAAATCCAAGAAACGCAGGATTTCCCTTACAACTTTGGAACATGAATTAAATGTTGAGTGCTTTCTGACTGAATGTGGTAAGTACACCCCCAAGTCAAAATAACACTTTCAGAGCTCATGCATGGTCTTCCATCTTTGCATCTGGGAGCCTATTTTCCTTACACCAGGATTCTGAAATATCTTCGGTGAATGGTTATACTCTGTTTAATACACTAGATATCTTGCAAGAAGGAGTGAAGTAGGTAATGATTTAATTTAGTCTCTTGCAATGAATGATGCAGATGACTTAGGTCCAGGAATTAAAATGCTGAGAGAGGGCATCATCCTATACATGTGGTAATGTGGCTTCCTTCCTCTGTAGTAAAGGCATAATTCACTAGATGTTACACTGGATAGTTAACCAAACACTTATATGAAAAATAAGTTGAGACCTAAGGTTATGATTTAGTTTAGTGCTTGGGGTCAAATATCAATCTTTTCCTGTAAATTAACCTTTATGTGACTGTAATTTATTAGAAAATGCCATATTGGTGGTATGTGTATTGAAAATGAGTATGTTCAGCTTTCACTTCACAGATACACTTTTTTATCAGTTGAATAATGCATTCATTCTTATGCAGAGTGAAGCATGCATAACTTAAAATTATCACTAAGTTGACAGCCAATAGGAGTTTTGGAGAAAAAAAAATGTTGCATTTTGCTGGACAGATGTTCAAACCAGGCAGCTGAAACCAGGACAGTGACATTGTGGTTTCCAGTTCTCTTCACCTTTGCTGCATGGGCAATTTAGAGGGGTGTAGGAGAGTTTCTTTCTTGCAAATTCTGGATCCACTGGGTATTTTTAGCATGATTCCACTGAGTCGCTTATTGCATATCAGGTCTTTATTTTAATCTAATGAGGATCTTTCTAATAACCTCCATTAGTGAAACATTTGAATGTGAGAAGGAGGTGAAAGTAATTGGATTGCAATAATTAAATCATTCAATGCAATTACCTTCAAAAGGTTGTGTGTTTATGCTTCCTGAATGCAAACAGGAATTGATCAGTACAGGCAGCTCCAAAGCTGCATCTGTTCTGGAAAGGAAATCATTTGGTAGGGTATAGGTGAAGGAGGTCTATGGGTAAGAGGGTGATGGAGATCATTTTGTTACCCCAAAGATCTGTAAGTAAGACTGGTGCACAGTTCTTAATGAGGGAGGTAATTTTGAAACTTTGCTTGAAAAAAGTCCCAGTGTGATGTAACACACTTGTTTAATTTTTTCCAAAGCTGTAAATTGACACTCACTGGGGACTTCAGCCCTGCATTTATTTACCTGCATTTGCAGAAAAAGTTAGCTTCTCTATGGCTGGAATGTGGTATAGTCACTACACTGCTTCTTATGACACATGGTGAGAACTGATTTTGTGGAGCTGCTGAAGACCTGAGGCATACTGGCTCCCTGAGGCCAAGATGGTTGTTTGTTCTAGTAACCTCAACGTAATAGGGTATTTTTCTGTGGTTGTAACTTATGATTCATTTTTTGTGTCTCTACTTGACCAAAGTTTCTGAAGTGGAAACTGGTCAGAATCTGGTTTTTGTCCCACACCTGAAGAGCAGAGCTTGCACTGTTCCCAGGCATGTGTACTCAGGTAATTGAAAAAAATCATTGAACTGCATTGCTCATTGTCCAGAAAACTGAAAAATGGGTGGAAACTGTTTCACAGCTGAGTAGTAAAGCTGTCATGTCACTATCTCTTTTTTTTTTTTAATCATAAAAATTCATTTCTCCTGATATTGCCGCCTATGAATCTTTGTTTCTTAGACACTTCCCATGAAATACCCAAAAAGCTTTCTATGTAAACAAAAACTGTTAAATAAAATGATGTCACTTTCTCTGAGGTCTAAGCACAGCTGATGAGTATAACACTGTGAGAAACCCATGCAATCCTCTAGCTGCAAATAACCTACCAAAACTTTGACATTTTCCCTGTTATGCAATGTGCATCTGCATTTAGTTACAGCAGCATGAATTAAATGAGGAAGCATCTTATTAAGCATGGTTTGACTGCTTAGTACACTTTGTGTGAAAAAAAATCTTGCCTTTCAGTCCATCTGCCTGCTTGCTTGGCACTCTGTTTTGTGCGATGCTTTCTTTATATCACGGGGTGGGATTGACAGTGCACTTGAATGTTCAAGTGCTTGTGAGACTCCTTCCTTCCTCACAACTGGTGCCTGAGCTACTGCTATGAGATCCAGCTGCCTCCACGCAGGTTTTGGTATTCTCCCTGTGCTGTTCACATCCAGGACTGTGTGAAGTCCCTGCTTGGTTCACCTCGCTTTCTGAGGTCCTCTTTCTCTGGTGCTTCTGAGCTTTGTGCCTGGGGATTTCTGGATTGGTGACAATGGCAGCAGCATTTTGGATACAACAGTGGGATGCCAAAGGTGCTGGTTGTTGGGAGCTGGCCCAGGTTCCTCTTGAAGTCAGATCTTACTGCTCCTGTGGCTTTCTTGCAGGGCTTGAGAGATACAGAGTAGGGAGTGCTATCATAATTCTAAATACTTTCATTTTATAGGAAGCCCAGTGATGAGTTATAGACCAGGGTTACAATGAAGATGTTATATCTTCTAGAATGCCTTTATGCAATCACTGCTAAGAGGGAACCTCTCTAAAACAGCCCTGAAATAAAGTCCATCCTTCAGAACTCTTTAATATTTTCCCCACACGTTTTCCTCCTTTCCTGAGCTTGTAGCTCTTGCACTTTATTTCAGAAACTGAACCTGCCCTTTTGTAATATAAAAGACCTTAGACCAGATCTACAATGATCGTAGAATCATCGGGTATCCTGGCTTGGTAGGGACCCACAAGGATCATCAAGTCCAACTCCTAGACCTGCACAGGACCCTCCAAGAATCACACAACATGTCCGAGAGCTTTGTCCAAATGCTTTATGAACTTCAACAGGCTTAGTGCTTGACCAATTCCCTGGGGAGCCTGTTCCAGTGAAGAACCTCTTCCCAATATCCAGCCTAAACTTCCCCTCACTCAGCTTCATGTCATTCCCTCAGGTTCTGTTGCTGGCCACCTGGGAGAAGAGATCAGTACCTGCCCTTCCAACTTTGCCTCGACAGGAAGCTGTAGACTGCTGTGGGGTCCCCACCCAGTCTCCTCCAGGCTGAACAGCCCAAGTAACCTCAGCCACTCCTCATACGGGTTCCCCTCGAGTCCCGTCACCACCCTTATGGTCCTCCACTGCATGCTCTCCAAATAGCTTTATATCCTTCTTGTACTGTGCCTCTATAGCTGTACATGATCTCAGTCTCAGAAAAAGTGCAGTGAGTTAATCTTTGACTAGTTCAGCTTAAATCACACATTTGTTCATCAAAATGGGGAAAACAAGGTAGCACCTGGAATGTGCCCCAGCATTTTAGGATATATGCAGAACCCTCCATCACAGTTGTGTGATAGGCTTTGTGGGAATTAGTATGGGTGAGTGAGTGGGAGACAGTCATGCACTTCTCTGGGCCTTTGGTGTTGGGTTTGGTGGGGGTGGAGTGGGAGTACTGGGGCTTTGTCTTGATTTTCTTTTGCTTTTCATTCAGGAGGACATAGGATAAGGACTGTTAGATAAAGTCCTCTTGTTGTCTGACGCTTTGCCTTTGCTATTACATTTCCATTTGTTTTCCCTGGTGGCCCAGAAACTAGTTCTGGTTTTGATTTTTGCTTTCATATACTTGCTTTCAAAATTTATTGGAGAGATGAAACTCCTCATCACTGGTTCCAGTACACTGGCAGTGGTTCTTGAGCTGCCACTAGCATGAAAGATCCTTTATTCACAGTAGGGTTCCATGTCACTAAGCAGTGGAAGTCAGAATCTCTTCCCATCTCTTGCCTGCAAAAGTCTCTGGAGACATTGGGGAATTTATAGTACTATATAATTCTGTTTAATGCAGTTGTTAAATAATTTTCTTTATCCAACTTCTAATGACAGTATGTCTCTGCTAAAGGCAATAAAATCAGTGATGTACTTGGACTTCAAAGGCTACTGTTGTCATGTTTGTTTAATGACATCAGGTAGAGTTTTTGCTGTCACAAATGCAGATACTTATTTTGTAGAGAAACACGTCTTTTGAATAATTCTGAATTGTCTGTTATTGGATATTTAGGAATAGGTAGAGTTTCTTTTCAACACAAAAGAAGTCTTCAGTGTATTGATGGTAAGAATATGTGCTAATACTCCACTAGGTATGCCTGAAACCTGACAAGATTGCACTAATGCTTATATAATATTATCCTAATATCTTTTTGTTTCTTCTGTCAATGAATTGCTGGAGGAGCATTTTAAAGGACTTTCCAGAATAGTTTAGTGTATTCCTTTTCCTTTTTCAAAGCAGTTCTGAAACTGTGTTAAATCAGTTCTGTAGTTAGAGCAGCAGACATTAGGAAATGTTTATTTTTAACCATGTCATTTGCACTGTTGATATATCCTCCTTTCCCAAGGAGCTATAATGTGCAAAGGATCTCTGAATAAGCCTGATGACTTTAGAAAGTGACAGATGAAAGTTTCTGTACCTCTGTAATTTGTGTCCCCACTACAAATAAGAATAAAACTATAAAATGATAAAATAAAAACTTAAATATAATTTCACATTTCATTTGATGCTTACTGGTTTTGGTCACTCAGCAAGACAAGACATAAAATAATCTTGTAGTTTATGGCCCAAGGTACAAACAAAAAGGAATACATTAAAATGCCATTTAAAACAATTTCCTGAAGCCCAAGAATATCTATGAAATAATGTAGTAAATTGTATGTGTTGAGGGTTACCTCTGCTATTTTATACTCTGGTGTATGTCTGGGGCATGAAGGTAGTAATGTTACAGAAGTGCATCCCAGCAAAGAGAAACTTTTAGAAAGACAGGAGTGAGAAAGGAAGAAAAATGAACAGGAGAGGAAGGATCTGTTATGGGAAACAGATATGTTAGATTTCCTCTCTCAAACTGGGAAGCTAGAACTGGTGGCTTTATGGATATTCTGGAGAAGTGGAGTGTTACAAGGATCTTTTTTCTTGAGGTTATGGATCTCCCTACCACAGATCCCCCAGTATGACAACATGCAAACATCTTGGGCTGGTGCTTTGACACATCAGTATGTCTGTACTGCATGCAACACCAGTGTTTATCTTTTGCCTTAATTTCGTGCAAGGCACAAAGGAGAAAAGACAGGAGCCCTGCTATGAGCCACTCACAGAAACTCAACTCCAGTACTCCAAGCAACACTGAGTTTTCCAGCAGTGAGGTGATTGCTCAGGCCAGAGTAGGGATAGAATAGAGAATCCCCCATCCAATCTAGCGCCATTGTGCAGATTTTCACAAGGCACACTGCAGCCTAGATGCACAAAGTTGGGTTTCTATGAACAAATCATTTTTATCAGAAATGAGATACCGGTGACCGAATAAGTTTCTGTAGGAGGTGACGCTCAGAGCTGCCAGGCTGAGGTGGACGTGCTGCTGTTGACATGGGCACCTCCACTAGTAGTAGGTGCTCAGGTGAAGCCCACCTCCTGCACACCTGCACAGCCTGGCACTGTGCTTGAGACCTGCTGGTACATCCACAGCCACCTGGACTGGAGGCACATTCTCTTCATCGTGGCAGAGAGAAGCAATCTTTCTTTTAAAATAGTCAATTTTCGCATCCCTTTGATGTATGAAGACATAGCCTGTCTTTTGTATGGCAGAATTATATCTGTATAGCCTGTCTCATTTAAAAATAAGTCATTTCTGTTATGAAGAGACTAAAAGAATATCCATCGATTTGACAGCTTCTAAAAATCTTTCCAAGTCAGTTTGCTGGCAACAAAATGAAGGGACAACTCATTTCCATGGTGATGCTGACTGAATCACTCTAGAGCAGCTGAAGAATGAATCCTGACCTGGGAGGGTGCTGTTTAAGTCCAGTAACCATGCAAGCAGCAAGTACTCCTTGTGCTGGATATCCATTAAGAAAAGCTTGTTTTCATTCATGCTTGGGTGTTTTTCTTTGCATTCTTTAGAAGCTCCAAAGGCTCTGGGTTTCGCATCTAGTGAGTAGTATTCTGTAAACAAGTATACAGAAATGTGTGGAACTTCAACTGAAAAAGGATGTGCTCTTCCAAGAATATTTGGCTTCTCTCAGATTGAGTAGTTGGGATGGTTTGTTCTTTAGCCCAAATCTACTTTGAGAAAAAGTTACCTGGAAAAGGTTGCTAAACTGAGGTTGGTTTTCCTTCTTTCAATAAAATGTTTTATCTATTTCAGTGATCTTAAGAGGAGAAATTTCTGAATTGTCATTTCCTGACATAAGGAGTAATTTTCATGCTTTTGCATGAGCTTATACATAGATATACTGGAATTACATTATAATTCTTAATATAAATTTTAAATGTTCGCTTTAAAGACATACATAGTAATCATCCTTAATTTTAAAATAAATTATTTACAGAATCTTTTATTTTCTTTTATTTCAAATCATTTACTGGGGAGATACTTATTTCTTTAAAGAGTTACATGAACTGAGTTGCTGGTTATGTTCCTTTTCACACACCTTACAGTTAGAAGACATCTTTTCATAGTATTTTTATTCTTAGAATGCTTTGTCTCTCATTTGGTTCCCATTTAGTCACATGATTTAGTCCTTGAATGGAAATATATTTGACTACACTAAGAAATTAGCATACTGTGTACCTATAGAAAAGGCCTATATTAGTAAAAGTAGTTTCACTCTTAACACAACCTCCAGCAGTTTTTCTCTTTGTTTGTTTTCAGCTTTACTAGAAAATATGTTTTGCTTCATTATCATTCATCTAAAAGTCTTAAAATTGATGTAATTGTCAAATTAATTAGTAATTCCGCAGTGGGTACAGTTTAATAATGACAAAACCAACCAAAAGCATTCAAATTATTGCCATTTTTGCACATAAAATTAATTTTTATTTTCTGCAGCTTTTGAAGGATCTGTTCTTCTACACAGTCCTTTCCTTGCAAGCTGATTTGTTTGTAAGATGTTGTACTGGATTTATTATTTGTTGGAGCCTCAGAGTAGAGAGGAAAGGCAATGTTGTTGAGGCCTGGGGATTTTGAAACTGATAGCACTCGAATACATAGATTGGGATGGTCAAGAAAGGCAGGTCTCTCACAGGTGCATTTCCTCAGGGTAGTTTCATATTCAGTTATTTCAGGTCTCTGTGATTCATCCCATTATTTTTTTGTGCACGCTCGTTCTTTGCCACAATAACCTCACTTGTCATGAGCTTGTCCATTTGGGAAACAAGAGTGGTTGATGTGCTTCCAGAGCTTCTGGTCAACAGCTGTGGTCAGCTATGGGGAGAAATGACAGAACAATTTGTCTGCCCCTTTCTCTGTCAAAGATACGTCAGCGTTGGTATTGGCTGGTGAATTGTCCCTTATAAAAAGTTTTGCTTCAGAGCTGCTGCTGTGTTCAACACAGAAAGGCCATTAGACTTTGGAGATAATTATAATGAATGTTTTGAGTAATTAGTGAGAGCTTTCTAACCTTGGGACTTGTTAACCCAGTGAAGTGTTGGTTTTTAGAGCAACGTACCCTGTCAAAGTGTGTGCTTGAGATATTTCTACAATGATTCAGCTTGTGTAGCACCCAAATACACAAGGCCTCAGAATTATTTGCTGCAAAAGGAGTTTGAATGCAAGGTAAGATGAGCAGAAACCTGATTTTGGACATTTGCAATACAGGAAGACACGGTGGTGCAGGCTTTAGTTTGAAGTTTGAAGAATCGATTACTAGTTCTTGAATTGCTTTATTATGCATGGCATCTCAGTTCAGACTATATTTGTGTATGTGATGCCTTAGATTAATTTATATTCTGATATATTTCTTATATTTCTTGTATTTATTATTATATTGCTCTGAACGTGTATTGACTAAAGAGGGCTGCAATCTTCTTTGTGAATAAAATGAGTTAACAGTAGAAATGATCATGCAGTCTTTTCCATAAGCTGAATTTCCATTGTTTCATGTACTGGAAAGAGCCATTCTTGCTTGTTTCTTTTTCCTTAATAGTATCAAGGGCAAGTTATAGAAACAATAGTTTTTTATATCCCTTCTGCATCTGCTGTAGCATAGTAATTTTGATGGAAAAGACTAAATAGAAGTAGATGATGGGTCAAAATCTATTGTGCTATGCTAACATGGTGCTGTCTTGGATAACTGTGTTTTCTAGAGAAAGTTAATAGATTCAATGTAAGTCAATAAAGCATGAATACAGTATTGTATAGAGAGTTTTCTAGTTAACATTAGATATAAGGGTTAGAGGAACAGTAAGGGAGGTAACAGGTGGCTGCAAGTGTGGTGATAGAGAGCTATGCAGGAACAAACAAGAGGTTAATGCTGCTTTAACTGTTGATACTGTTACTAGACATGTTTTGGTGAAATTAACGATGAACTGAAGTTAAGAGAGAGCTTCAATTACAAGGAGGCTTCAGAGACTGAACCAACAAAGCAAATGACAATTAGGGCTGAAATAATAAATATTTAATGACCCAGGTGGTGCATCAGTCCAGATCCTCTTCTGTAGAAATAAGCAACCAATGTCTCAAATGTCTGAAAGACATGGATTGAGTAATGGGGATGTGACAGTATAATATGATTATGAGAAAGCAAAAGTAATCCTGAGATACATTGGGAAGATCTTCTAGTAGAAAGGAAAGTGCTGTTATGTTTGTAGGGAGCACTGTGTGGTTCTACATGCCTCTGCTCAAAGACAATAACTCCAAACTGATGAGGCAGAGAAGACCTGCAAAGCTGCTTGTCATGTTGGTCATCCTCTTCAGAGAAGGATAAGAGTTTGGCTTCTTTGTGCTCAGTGGCTTTTGCTGAGGGCACTCTGCCTGCACGAAGGAGAGGGAAAGGTCCTGAAGCTGAAGAGGTCATTTTTGGCACAAATGGATATAATTTTAGTAATAAGCAGCTGGACATTTCAGAACCTCCTTTTTCATAGAGGTTTTCCTGATGCAGAACAATGAAATAACAGGTGGCAGATGGGCCAAGGCCTACCCTGAGTGCAGGGGAAAGGTTTCTGCAGAGACTGGAAGTGCCGATACAGGAATGATCTACTGGGCTACCTGTGGTGTCCCAAACTCTCACGTGAAGTGTTGAATGTCATGTTCAAGTCTTTGTAAAGGCAAAGAACTAAAAGCCATAGCAGTTTCCAAATACAGTTGAGATATGTTCAGTCAAGATATTGAATGCTACATGGAACCAAGGAGTGGTCTACCCTCATTACGGGGATTAATCTGAGGCTGATGTATCAGGCTGGTGTAGGAGTTCACTGGTTTCCTTTCCCTCTCGGCAAAATAATTTAATTTTGAAGAACATCTTGTACATTCATCATGATCACTTTGTTTTCATTCAGTCATGATTATTTTTTAAATTCTTCCTCACATGTATGTTGTGTTTTTTTCTTATACAGAACAGTTCGTGTCTGGCTGAAGAGAGACAGTGGGCAGTACTGGCCCAGCATATACCATGCAATGCCATGTAAGTATAAGGAGATGTTCAGTATCTACTGTAGATTTGCTAAGTGGTTGTGATGAAGCTTCATGCCTATGACCCTTTGCAAGCTTATGTCTCTGTATCAAATGTTATTCTTGAACAATCCTCTTGGTACCAGTGAAGCTTTACAAAGTTATATGCTAATGCTTCTGGGAGGCATCAGAGATTACAGCAGTAAAAGGATACAGACATGTTAGTAAGGGATGAACATTTAATGCTAACATAGATTTTAAAATGTGGGAACTCAAAATGTAGTCTTGCATTCTGTCCCTGATGGGCTCCATAATGCTTTGTAAGTCTCCAGTATAAATCACTCTGCCCTTCCTACTGTGTGTGCTCAGTCCATTAGAGTGTGATGGTAAATGGTTTTATTTGGTAAGAACTTAATATTCCATGGCAGCTAATATGATAGAGAGGATCCTAGACAGGGAAGGCAGCTCTTCCAGTTTAGAGGCAGAATCATTTTACCTCTGCAATTAAATGTGGAAAACCAAATTTCCCTGATGGATCCGTCCATTATGTCTCCTCTCCCAAAGAGAGTGTCCATGCTTTGGAAACTGCAGATCAATGTCCATTTTTTCAAGAGAGAATTGAAGAAATGACTTTCCTTTCTGTTTGCTGTAGCCCCTGTGTTCAGGAATATAATTTTGTAGGTCATCAGAGGCAGGCATATGCTAATGCTCTTCAGTCAGCTTCAATCAGATGTGCTGGGTTAGCCTGTCTTTGGAAAGCTTGTAAAGCTGACCTTAAATCCAGACTGGGGAGCATGTATCAGGTCTCATGGAGGTATTCATACTGTCTGGAGAAAGGATTATTTTAAGCTAAGATAGGTAGATTTGGAAGAGACATCTGTCTCCATGAAAACTAAAATATTTAATAGGTGTAAGTTTTAGTAGAAAAACATCAGTGTGGGACTCTAGGGCAGCCATGGTGTTTGCCTGCTTTAACAAAACAGTTTGGTAGAAAGGGGGAGCCTTCATCTTCCTTTGGTGATGAACTAGCTCATAAGAACATGTCAATCCTCAAAGGTACTTTCTGCTCAAGATTTTGCCCAAGAAGGTATTGGAAACTAGCTAAGGATATGGCAGTCTGTAGAGTTCTGTCATGATCACTAGCAGTGGCCTGAATTCCCTTGACCTGTCCTAAGATGTTTGCTTTCCCCAGCCAAACTGTTATGAAGTGGCCTTTCTAGCTATTTGGCATTGATACTTCTCTTTTTCCATGTGGTAAGTTTGCATACATTTGTATTTTTGAATCTCATTAGGTTCTCCTCTGGTTTTAGCAAAGCTGTGTTATTGCCAGTAATAACAGTGGAAATGATGGAGTAGATCCAGTTCCACTGAAAGTGAACTGTTTCAAAGTTCCTTCATAAATTTGAACACTTGACAGTGCTCCTTCACTTCAAAGGCTGGTAAGCTTTTGAGGCATGAGATACTGAAATTATATTGTGTTATTCAACAATTTCAAGAAACTTCAGGTATAATTAACAACTGAAGCACTTACAATCAGTCATACCTTTAAGCTTGGAAATCATAGAAAGGGCTGCTGAGTCAGGATCTGCACAAGTCTGCACTTGACTGGAAATGATGATTTTGTCTTTTTCTGTGTTGATCACCTTTTTGATGGTGCTCTGCTTTAGGTTCATACTGGGTTTTGTTGTTTAAAGAACAATGACTGCTGAGAGTTTGTCTGTGTAAAAACATAGTAGGTAGAGTGGTGCCTTTGCTTAGCAAGCTGCAAGTGGCAGTCCTACCTACAGATACCCCATTAATATGACTTGTAGCTGATTGTCACAAGTGGTGATGTGTGACCCAGTCTATTTTATGATTTCATATCAGGTAGCCTTAATAACTGAGTTTTCAGATTAGGTCCTCTGGGAAATGAGAAGGATGAGGAGTTAGGCTGACTCAGTGATGTGCTTTGGTCAAGTTCTGCACCCAAACAGGGTCATCAATGCATTCTGAATGTGACTATCATTAAATACCTAATGGTAATAAAAGGTCAAAATTATAGATCTCTTCTGAGTTTAGAGATGGGATTTCTCCTAATTGGGAAAGTTTTATGTCCGGCCTGTGGGTGATTCTATGGTCAAAAAATTCTGAACAACACAGTGGCCATAGTTTTGATCATCATCTCTAGCCCATGAGAAAGAAAAGATCTCTAGCTGAAACCTTGCTAATGCATTTCCTTCACACCAGCATTGTCTCAACAGCTGATTAACAACAGACCTCTGTGAATACGTAACCCTGGTTAGATGTGTTGTCTTAATTACACGTGTAACCATGGTTGAATTTGTCACTTTGGGCACAAGATTTAAAAAACAACTTAGCAGACACAAATTTATGAAAGGTAAAGAAGTTGTAGTCGAGAGTCAAGTAAACTTTTCCAAAAAAAAAAAAAAGCCAACAAAACTGAAACACACAAAAAGACCCAAATGCAACCAAAAAACCCCTATTACAGATGTGGAACAGAGTAAAGGATTTATTGTACTGAGGAACAATGTAGTATCCAGTCTTTGAGGCAGATAATACACTGCTTGTCTTATGATGACTTTCAGAACTAACGCTTTGCCCTGAACAGGAGGGTTCAAAAACTGCAAAACATGCTCCTTTGGTCTTAAACTGTGTCATGTCTAGGCGCTTCAGAGGGGGGTCCCAGAAACTGCAGAAACAAAGTCTGTATTTCTCCTCTGATTCTGTCAGGATCTAATAAAGGTGACACACTTTTGAGAGTGTGAAATATGTAATTGGGATTTTCCTCCATATTTTATTTTCTAAAGGCAAAAAAAATCAGTGTGCATTTGCCCTGTATTTAGGGTAAAGACTGCAGCCAGACTTCTGCATCAGGAATATCCTGCTTGTCCTCCACAGTAGTTCAGATCAATCTTTTTCCAGTCTGAAATCCAAATCGTAGCTAGGTACTGAAGTAGAGAGTTTCCAGAGTGCTGTTATTTTTCCTGGATATGCTTTTTAAAGAGTCTTAAATATCTCAGAAGCTTAAGGATTTTCAGGTTTTTGCTTTATTTTTTCTTTTTTTTTTCTTCCCACTTTGCCTAAGTGCTGAAGTACCTGAATATTGTCTTAATTTTACCAGAGTAAACTGCTGCAGTCTTGTTACAAGTGGCACAACTGACTACATCAGTGTAACTGGTGTGGACATAATTTTAGTGCTGACATAATGATTTTTCTATGATGTTACTGAAGAGCTCCCTTGGGAAAATGATTATGGCAAAATAAGTATCTTTACGCTGCTATGACTGTGTACACACAGGTTTGGAATTCAGAAGTTACTTCTTTTGTAATCAGCTCGTGTCAAGAAATTGCTTGCATCATTTTCTTCTGAAGTGCTTGGGAAAAGCATGCTTCAAATAATTAATTTACCTGAGATGACTTCTCTGTGAGCTGCTCATTGCCTTCAGGGATACTGGTAGCTCTTTCAATGTATGCACCGTGTCCAGCATTTAAAAGCTGCTGTGTAATATGCCTGTTGTGACATTAAGTGCCTTTAAACTTATTTGATGTTTATTATGCTTAAAATTGGAGAGTTTTCTGTCCATTTTTTTCTACAACTCTTATTCTGCTACAGGCATAGAAGCCTCAGTATAATAGTAATGCACCACCTTTGGAAGAGATGATTCCACTTTGCCTTTTCTAAGGGAAAGGTACAAGAAGGAACAACTTTGTCACTGTTACTAGCCTGATTTAATTGTTTCCTTTCTGTCAGTTTCCTTGAACTGAAACCTTTTAATTGATTCAATTCAGTCAGTCCTTCCAGGAAAGAAATAAACTGAGGTGCCTGCCTGGATGTGGATCTGATGGGCTTTCTGTTTATGGTTACTTTTCCTTCAGGAAATATTTCAAGAGGGAGTCAATACTGAAGGTGGAACAAGTTTTTTTAAACAGTCAACATTTACTCTTCTTCTTCATAGAGCTTTGCTGCCAATTAAACTATCAAGGAAGATTTGCTAAGCTATGGGCTGTTTAGTCTTAAGAGAGACATTACACAAATTGAGAAGATACTGGATTACAGTACTGCAAAAGAGAGGACCCCAAGCTTGTTAGTAACACAAACATGCAAGTAATCACAACAGAGAGTAGAAACCAAGAGGGAGGGAAAAAGCAGAACTAAAACAGCATCGACTGTACTCTATATTTGTCATAAGAATATAGTTTATAAAGCACTCTTACTGTTATCCTAGCTGCAGTTGGCAATTGCTCCTGAAAAATTATTCCTGAAGGTTTCTGTTGGGACAACAGGATTCCCAGCTGCATGCTGCTGTGCTGGGCAGTAAAAGCAATTCCTGCTTTCTGGATGTAACTTCACAATTTTTCAATTAAACCAAGCACAGCTCTTGAATTCTTTCAAGGAAACTTGGTTTTACCCTTGGTACAAACCCTGCCAGATCCTTTAGGGAGCATACTATGACCATCTGGTGTGCAGTTCCAGGATAAATCCTGATATTTGTTAGAGTAATATGAATGTAATCAAGCAATGGCTAGTTTTAGATACAAACTTTTATTTTGACCGTAGTATGTGATACTGTCATAGTGCTGTTTGTGATGGAATTGGAGTAGGGGACAGTTGAACTCAGTCCTTAATATTAGCTGATATGTTGATTCCTACTGGGGAATTTTCTTACTGCAGGTATAGTATGCAAGCTGCTGACATAATGTAGTGTTTTGTGTTATTGTCAGCACAGTTCAAGCAAATGTAAAAAACTACATTATTCAGTTAAGTAGCCTCTGACTTATACTGAAATGTCAAGTGTCTCTTTTATCAAAGCAGCACCATTGCTCTTATATGAAAGGCTTGTTTACAGATAACTAGTAAGAAAAAAAATGGAGGAACTGGAGCAAGAAATAGCTGTTTTTCCATGTCCTAATAGGATAGGATTGAATGAATTGCATGAACACTTTTGTTTTAATGCTTGTCGATTGGTAAGCTCAAAATGCAGCACAGCATCATAAAGCATGTTAGCTAATTTTAGGCTTTCCAGAAGTTTTGTTAACTTCATCAACATGTTCATTTTTTTCAGCTCCATGTTCATGCATGTCTTTTAACCCGGAAACCAGAAGGCTGTCCATAGGTCTAGACAATGGTACAATCTCAGTAAGTACATCCAAAGATTTTTAGTTGAAGTGCTTCCTTTTTGAGAAGTATGTGTGTGATGATGTGGTGAGAATATTTTTGCTAGTGTTTGGGAGATAGACTTTTTAATGATAGTGGAACTAAATCTGTAGTGCAGAAAATGTTAGATTATTAAAAATTTTGTTCCAGCTGCCACAAAGAGATTGAGTGGGGTTTGCAGTATTTATTAGGCAAGTCAACAAACTGTCTTAATTTGCATATCTCTTAAAAATAACAGAAAAACAGCTGTTGCTTTATTAAAGTGACTTGTTAATTATGTGATACCAAAGTTCTCTGAAAGCAGCAATTAAGAGGAGGAAAAATCATCTTCTTAGAGGTGGAAGATGGATTTCTGCTCCATGTCTATCTGCTTTTCCAAACTTCAGAGTTCAGATTTTGTTTTCCTCTCCCTTCAGAGGAGTTGCTTTTAATTGGCAGACAGGTTGCTGAGAGATTTGGCTCATTAACATCTGAGATAGAGATGTGTGGAAAGGAAGTAGAATATTAAAAGAGGAGTGTGTCTGTTGGATCTATAATAGAGGGTAGCAGTTGACCTTATTAATTGGATTTTTCTTGTGAGATGATGAATAAAAAGCTGTATTGCTTTGGAAGAGTGGAAGAGTCATGGATCAGAGGTCTTTTTTACCTATGCCTCATCAATAGATTCCTCTTCTAGTTGAGGATCAGTTTACCATTACTTCAGATTTTTCTGCTGTTGTGTTTGCTTTATGGGCCTTATGACTGAATGAGTATTTCCAGGCTGACATGAGGGCAGCTGCCTGCATTAAAGCCAATATGGTGTTTGGGAAAGGGGATGTGAGCCTTTTAGCTGTTGCCTGTAAGCTCCATCAGAGATGTGAAGGTTTTGACCTATAAAGCTATTAATGCCTAGTAGCAGAGATCTTTTTGTGTGCCCGTAGGAGATTTTTTGTTTTGTATCTAGGAGATGGGACAGATTCCAGAGAATTTTCTGCAGCTCTGAAATTCTCTCCTTCCCACTCTGAAATAGCTGAAATTTGCCAGTCCTACTAGGCACTTTTGTTTTCACCAGGCCTTTGAGGAATGTGAAGGCAACTGTAAATAAGGTATTTAAATACTCTGGCATGATGGGAGATATGTCCTTTGTCTTGGGGGCATTTTGTTTTGAAGAGTCAGAGGATGCTTCAGAGTAAATGAGGTCAAATATTTTCCATTCTGAAGCTAAAAAAGGTAAATGAGATATGCAGGTGATAAACCTACACATGACTTTGGATATTTATAGGTTTATATTGCCACGTCTAAGGCAGATTGTATTTGTTGCTAAGCTGGGTTTTTCTTTTTCCAGTCTTCTGGATACAAGTATATAGGAAGGGGGAAGTGCTTGTCTGTGTTGCTTGATTTAGTCCTCTGTAGCTGCAAGCACTTGTGTGGTAGGGGAAAATGCATTCCACAAATTTGTACAAAAGATGAAATGTTTTCATCTGTAGCAAACCTAAGACTTACTTGTAAGAGAAGCCACAACTGTAACTGTGCTGCAGGAAGTGGTGGAGGTAGGAATAGAAGAGCAAGGAGACCCCCATTTTCAAATCCCAGCAATACTGGGGTGTAGAGAACATCCTCAGGTACTTGGACATGGGTTACAACCACCCTCTGGAGGAAAGGATGAATTTTCTCTCCTGGGCCCAGCTACGATGATTAGTTTAGCACAGGAATACGCAAGCAGGGCACATCGACCACAAAATAACAGAACTTACTGCAGCAAGGTGACCTTAGTACCCTTATTTTAATTTCCTCAAAGGGAAAGTACAGGCAGTTTCCTTCAGCAGCTTGAAATATTTGGGAATTAGTCAGCTGCTCCACATTAGCACTTCTGTAATGCCCAGCATTATGCCATCCATGCTGGATGCAGAGCCAAAAAAAACCACCCAAACAAAAAGACATCCAACCATACCAATAAAACCGTGACAATTATTCTGCACTTCAGGTAAAAAGAAAGGATTCCTGGTAAGGGCTGTGAGCTGACAGTCATGACAGTGTCACATAATCTAAAGTGATTTATTTTTTACAGTGCAAGAAAGTACTTTCAGGTGTAAATGGAGATAAGAATGTGGAATTGCCTTTTATATTCTATGTGAAACTTTTGTGAGCTGTGTGGCACCTCGGGAATGCATGTGCTGCATTTTGAGAAGGATGGGCAGCAACACTATTGGCACAGAAAGAAGTTCCAGCAAAGCCACCTGAGGTGAGCTTACATGGCCCCATCTCTTCTGTGAAACAAGGCAGCAGCTTTTGCTTCTACAGAGAGGAAGAGATTGTTTTTAACTTTTTGTCACTTCTCAGCATGAGAGCTGCACGAACATTTGTGCAACACAGCACACTACTATCTTGAGTAAAGATTGTCTAGCATTTTCCTTGAAGAGTGGTGGCACCTAATGTAAAGAAACCAGATCAGCTTTTTTTACACTTTGCAAACCTTTTTTTGAGAAGAAATGACATCTTAGAGACTGCTTGAAATCCCTTTTGGAAGCCAAAGGACTTTATCCTGGACATAAATTCCTTGCTCAGAAGTGGAAAAAACCATATTCTAATGGCTGCAAGGCTCTTAAGGTACCACAAAAAACAGAAGAAGGATCTTCCACTTGCAATAAACAGGAGACCACTGCCAAGATGAGACTTCTCACCTCATTACATCCATATGAAAACTCATTTCCTAGGTAAAGTTAAGCATTAAGTTCTGCAGCCAGTAAAGGAAAGATGGATTGTCTTTATATGCACCCATATTACATTTTCTAGAAATCATTATGAAGTGGCATAAATTTCTCTCTTCATTTCTGGGGAGACTGAAATGATGGATATAGTTTTTAGGTAGCTGAAGATGAATTAAATTTATCTTTTTTTTACTGACCATACCCAAGTCTATATGAAGCTGTTACATAGTTTGAGCAGAGCCACAAGGACAACAGGGCACCAGAATAAGCCCTTCAGAATTCTTCCTTGGGAATGGTACTTGCTAAGGTAAATTCATCTTCTACCTCATCTGATCTTGCAGCTGTCTACAAGTTTGATCATTAACAGTATTTTGAATACCTGAGACTGAGTCAGGCTCTACCTGCTGATGTACAGCATTCCCTTCTGCTGTTGTGGGGAGTTTAGTATTTTTTACCTCAACAAACGAAATGAAATTATATAATAAATAAAATGGAAATGCTGTCATTATTTATAGAGGTTTGAGTTTTTTCCCAACAGATATAGATGTAGTGTCTGAAAGGAGATTTAAGAGTTTTCATTCTCTTCCATTTCTGAGGCAGGTTCGTTGTTCTCTGGAAGACCTGAAAGTGCAGTCAGTCATTTGTGTTAACAGGATAAGGTCAAGCCTGTAAGGAGATTTGTAGTGTGTTGTCAAAGTGGCATCATTCATCAAAGAGCAGACTGAAATTCCCTGGGGTGGGAATTAGCCTGTGCATGGGTAGCACATAACTAATATATAAAGATTATTAACTCAGAAATAGATTCAGTTGCTTAAGGAGAGTTCTCCATTTTGTCAGCTCCACCACTTGGCATATACCTGAAGCTCTGGGAAGCCATGGATCTTCCTTAGTTCCTGGACTATGTTACCCAGCCCCATGGCCAAGGACCCTGAATTACTTAAACAAGTTGCTGATACTATTTCTAGGATGAGGTTTTATAGAAGTCTTGCTCAAGAGAAGTTTGTGGTGGGTGTATGTGTTTCAATGTGAGGGACGTGCTACACAAAGGAATAGTTGGGAGTCTTTGTACATCAGTGGACAGCTAGATTTTGACAGTCTTCAAGAATTTTCCTTTGTGCTTTGTGAAGACTTTCATAGTACCAAGTTGCTTTTTAATAATAAGCTTACCTGAAAAGGCAAGGCTGAGCATTAATGTTTTAAGTATGACAAAAAGGTAGCAAAGTAGCTCCAAAACCACCTCTGAAGATTAAAGAATGATCTTGCCAGAAAAGCTGTTTTTCATCCCTGCAAGGAGGGTGATTGGTTTTACCATCCTGAGTGCTCTGATGTGTCCCAACCCCTCCTGTGCAAAGGGCTTACACAGGACTCAGAAGTCTTTCTCTGTTCTGTTAACAAGCACTGACTGAGCTGTGTAGGTGACCCCAGCTTTTCCAGCTCATTAAGAAGAACCAGAAGCTGCCTAATGAGAACTGAGCGTCAGCAGCTCTGAGAGGAGCAAAACATCTACGTAGGCAAGGATAAAATCCAGCTTCTGCTGGTACAACGTTAAAGAGATGTAGTTGGTGTTTTTGTAGTGCAGATGACACATTGCATGTGCAATAGGGCATGAATTTCTTGAGCAAGGTGCCCTGTGCTAAAATACCTGTCTAGTGACACAACTAATGCATTCAGCCTGAAGAGGGAGAGGGCAATTAGTGCAATGGAACTTATAATTGAACAAGAGAGTGTGAAAGGGAGCAGGGACACCTGCAGAAAGATTAGAAAATGCATCACAAATAATCATATGCTTTCAAAGAAAATGATATGTAAGAAATCTTCAGGGAAAAAAAAAACCAACTATATCCAGTATTTAGGTTAACTGAAACTGTGTTTACCTTTACTGTATTTGTTTTTATTTTGGATGGAGCAGTGTATTGATAGTACATAGCTGTGGTTTATATTAAAGAATACAGAGGTAATCAGTACCTGGATACACCTTACAAACCGCACATGTTTGATTTATTGTATTATAATGGAGATATTCAAAAGCCTTTTCAGTCTTCCACTGAAACTGTGGGGCTCTTTGGATCGCAACACAGAATGGCCACATCAAATTTGTTAAGAGAAAAATGCAAATAAAAGTAGAGAATGCAATCCACTCTCTACATCCCACCTGAAGTCACCAGCATCTGTGTGCACTGCAGTCAGAGACAAGGACAGCCAGATTGATGGGAAAGGCAGACACATCTTCCCATCACATGTTGCAGCAATTAGAGCAATTTCTCTTTAGGTAACAATAGCAGGAAGTTAGCATTCTGGCAAAGGGTCCTGTTTCAGATAGACTTTGTAGTGGAGCATTTCATGTGGTGATAGAGTATTCTTTAGGCCATGGTTAACGAGAACAAGTTCCCCTGTTAGTAGCTGGAAAGGTAGAGCAGATTTCAAACTTTCTGTGGTTTATAGAGCTAAGGTCACCCTGGTATAGAAATCCAGCTGACTTAATTTGTTGCTGCTGTTTAAGTAGCACTCCCCACTGTAGTCCTCAGCTGCCAGGGAAAACTGCTGAAAGCTGGAGCAGATTAAGGAAAGGAAGATGAAGTTGAGAAATTTAAGAGAAGGTATTTATAACAAATTTATGAACAGAAACATAGAGAGAGCAGAATACATAGCTGACTTAAATCACTCTCAGTTGTTTTTCTGGAAGCTGAGACCTGTAGATGTTCTACAGATGGGTACTGTAAGCTCTCCACCTTGGTGCCAAGCAGTAGAAGTGATGTGTTTGAGTAATTCTGGTGCTGAAGGCCAGGCAGATTACCTGCAGTGACCCAACAGAAAATGCAGAGTGATTTCTATTTAAATTGTGGTTTGGAAACGGGGGAAATACTGGCTTGTTGGGGGTTAGAATGTCTTTTGCTCTTTTGCATTAAACATTTGGTTTGCCTTAAACATAGTCTCTAAGCTTCTGAAGTCCAGTCCTCTCCAGTGCTTTTGGCATGTCCACAAGAACATTTCACAACTGTATGTTTATCAAATTCGCTTATCTCGTGTTTGTAATGTTTGTTTTAGTTTTCCATCCTATTTCAGGTTAAATGAGTTATGTTTTACTTCTTCTGTCCTCTAGGCAGATTAGCACAGGGAGTTTCTGTGTAGTTTGCTATAAATTATTAAAATGATGTGGTTTTACATGCCTTCATTTTTTACTTTCTGTTTCTCTGAGTATGCGATGTGTGTACATAGATACCTGACAGCTCTCTGAAAGCTGCTTCATTTGGTGCTGCCACAAAGCCTACCCTTTGCTTGGGTGTTTCCTCCAGAGAGATGTTGCAGAAGTTTGGTTGTGGCCATTTTGTTTCCCCAGTTTTGAATCAGCGAATTTAACCACCTGGGACTCCTCCAGGAGCCATGGCTGCCATGCAGACTCTTAGCTGCCATGCTCAACATTTCCCCATCCAAAAGCCATATTGGAAATTGAGCAGCAGCACCAAGACAACAGAGTCTGTCCCTATAGGTGTGCTCTTGCCTGGACACGGAAAACTTTGGGTTTCTGTTTGTCTGAGGCCCTGAGAGGCTCTTTAACAGAAACCTGAAATGCATTCCATTCCCGTCACGTACTGTTGGTACCTAGTCTGGACTGAGCATTTTGGAGGGTCTCTTACACATTAATATTGTGTTTCCTGAGTGTTCAGGTTGGGGTGTAGTTAGTGTATGGATACATGTGTATACACAAATGTACGTGTGGGCACACATAGCTGTGCACACAGGAGGTTTCTGCCCAGGCAGTCCTGAGCAGCAGATGTTTGCCAGGTGTCAGGTTCCTTATTTTGTGACACCTCAGCTCACAGCCAGTCATTTCTGTCAGCTTTTTTGACTTCTTTTTTAATGGTTCCTCTTTTATCTGTTTCATTCAGAAGCACTCATAATATTGTCTTAGGCAGTTTCAAAAGATAAATAATTTAGGTTTTTAGATACTCAAAATTATTAAAAGTATAGATAGGGCTGTGGTTGTGAAGAAGGGAGAACTTACCTAGGTGAAGTATTCAAATGTAAACAGTCTCAAACAATTTACATCTCTAAGCCCTGTTTCTTTTGTTTTTTCTTTCCCTCCCTCAGGAATTCATTTTATCAGAAGATTACAACAAGATGACACTAGTGAAAAGTTACCAGGGTAAGAACCATGATCCATGTTAATTGGTTTGTATTGTCATTAATTTTTGTCAATGTTTTCTTAAGGAGTATGAAAGGAAAAGTTTCTCTTACAATGATAGATTTTTTTAAAACTAATGTAAAAACCTGGATTTATCAATAGATCTATAATGTTCTGAGATTACAAGATTTTTAAAAAGCTATTTCATGTTCTGTTTTTCCCTTTAAATGTTCCTTTGGAATATCACAGTAGACAGCAGACCGTCTATGTTTGGCGAATAGGAGTTTTAATTTCCAATCTTCAGTAATCCAGTGTATCTACTGAAACAACTTAGGAAACTAACCCATCTTTTAAGGCTGAAGCTTTTAGGGTTAGTCTGGTTATATTTCAGTAACTGTCAGTTCCAATCACCAAAAGATTATCAATGAATACCTCTCCAAGTAAAAGGTCAAGAAATGCCAGTCCATACCTTTTCTAATGAGAGACTGGTGTTCACTAGTGTGATGTTTTCAGAAACGTAGCTATTTATCCTTTTCAAACCTCTAAAGGACACTGTTTTGGACAGGTATTCTTATAAAAGTAACAAATACATATGACAATTTTTCATTTTATTCTTGTTTTTTTTTTTGCGGTTAGACTGTGAGGTGGTATGGTATCTACTAAGCATTATGTTTCTGTATAGAAGCCACTGACATGTTAGCTTGACATTTCTCACATGCATTTTAAAATGTGTTCTTACTTATATATTTTGAGTTTTACCTCGAAAGATTGAGAAGGTAATTTAAATCTTTAAATGGAGGCTCTGGGGATTACTTTGTAACCTTTAAGGTATGAAGAGAATCTTGATTTTTGCAGAGCATGGCTACCATGTGAGTGTTTCATGAATGCCTGGTGTGTTGCAAAATTAAGCTAGAATGCCTGCATTTTTCTTAGCTTGTAAAAACTGAAGAAAAATATACAATGATGATAAAATCTATATACGTGAATCTTAAATAAGATTGCTGCAGTCTGCCTATACATGTGTTAAGTATTCAAATTTGTGATTGCTCTGCAGTCACCAAAGTGTAATGCAGGTAAGTTTCGTATTTAAATGTTGTGGCACTAAAGAGGGTGAGCTGAGGTCTTTTCTTCTCTATATGCAGAACAACATATGCATGAGAACAACTTTCTTGATGAGTTCTTCAGGGAAAATGCTGAAAATTTTGGAAGAGGGGAATGGATTTCTTGGCTGTATTTCAGAAAAGCCAGTTGGCTGTGACAGTGCACTGAGGGTTTGGGGAAAAACTCTCATAAAATTAAAAAAGAAAAGAAAAGAAGGAAAATGAAAGCTGTTCTTGTGACTTTCTGCAATGTGCCAGATGTGTTGCAAACATTAGAGGAGGCCTTTGGATTGGTAGATGTCATGGAGAACCTCCATGGGTTGTCCTGGGGGGAAACCCAAGAGCTCAGATTCCCCAAATATTGGAGAGCAAAGGATTCTAATGAGTATCCACTAACATCAATGGAGAGGTAGTGCAGCTGACCACACTCCTAACTAGTCACCTTCTTCCTAGCCTACCTATCTCACCATGGGAAGGCTTTTCATAGGATCATAGAATAGTTTGGGTTGAAAGGGGCCATAAAGATCAGTAAGTTCTAACTTTCCTGCCATGGGCAGGGACACTTTGCACCAGACCAGGTTCTCAAAGCCCCATCCAATCTGGCCTTGAACACTTCCAGAAATGGGGCATCCATAGCTTCTCTGGACAACCTGTGCTGGTGTCTCACTGCACACACCTGCACAATTGCAGTGAGCAGTTTTCTGCATGGCAGGAAAAACAAAAAAACCCCAAAGAGATTCCCTGCTGTGTTTCAGGGCACCAATGACCTGGGGCTGCCCACTGCTCCACAGCAGAGTGCCTCCCACCACACTCCTCCAAAAAGACATGCTCCTGGACTGTCCACTCTTCACACCAGGTGTTGGTGAATGAGTGTAGTGCATCCTCTGGCTGGTCCCTGGGCATGGCTGGACCTCTGCTGGAGGTCTGGAGTGCTGGGGAAGCATTGCAAAAGTGAAGTGCTTTGTGAACTGCTGTCAGTCACAGGCACCTGTAGTTCCTTTGGTCCTCACAGTGTTAGGCACTTTGATGTTCCTCTTGTTACATTTGCCTCCAACCAGAACCCTTGATCTGGTCTTATCAGCGGCCTCACTGGGTCCAAAGTCCAGCTGGCGCACAGCAAGAGCCACATTTTCAACATGCTCTCTGGGAGAATATGCAGGGAAGAGCATTGTAATCCCTTGGGTAGGTATATCAAGATCCAACAGGTGGACATTCCTCACATGGTCCAGTAGGACTCCCTCCACAATCCTATCCCTGCAGTGCACCTTCCTCACGTGGCCATGCTGAGTTTTGGGCTTGGCATAAGCATCTTGGTAAAACCCTGGGCAAGGAAAAATTAAAATTAAAATTAAAAATGAACAGGTGGTTTCGTTGGATATCGTGGCCTTCTAGTGGTTCATTTGTTAAAAGTCTTACTTTAAAGAAGTTTTGCTTAAAGTTTTCAAGTAAGAGCTTTATGTTCTTCAAAAGTATTTTAGGGGGAGGGAATAATTTTATTTAGCCTACTAAGTGGCTTTAGCTGAATCATGCGGGCCGGTTTTGTGTTTGCTAGCTTTATAAGTGGTCAGCAGTGCTCTTGCCCAGTGACTGGTGGGCTATTGATCATCTCCCACAAGATACTTTTATAAATAACTGAAGCTGCTGTAGTGATTAAAGAATGTTTATTGTGTCTTGAAAGGCCATGAATATGTTGGTTGAATGATCTTCTGGTGACAGAGAATGACAGCACAAGGGTGTGCTTTGGTCTTGGTAGGGGTGTGCAGCCAGGTCTTGTGCCTTATGGAGCCTGCCCTTGGCAGTGTACATGGCTAGACATGCTCTGTGGAGGTTTTGCTGCAACACTGTGTCTGGAGTTGAGAAATCTTATTTCTTGAAAGGGAACTGAATGCAGAGAATGGGGGATGTGACACAGGATTAGTCAGGACTCCAGGGTGGGTCTTGTAGCACTGGCCTCCTGCAGGCACTGACTCATTCTCTTGCATAAGGAGGAGTAGTGCGAGCATTTGATCAGTGGCATTAGCTTTGCTCTCAGAAATTAATTTTTTTCATTGTGTGTCTGTCTCTCATATCATCATCTCCTCTTCTTCAGTCACAGCACCAGCTGATGGTGTAGACAACCTCTGCTCTCTCCCTGCGCAACTCTTTCCACATTCCTGCAAGAAACCTTTCCCTCCCCTCAGCAGCCTTGGCTTCCAGCCCTCCCTAGCCCTTCACAGGCTGGTCCATATGCCCGTTGCTGCTTCCCATTCTTTATGGCCTTCTCTACCCTCCTTCTTGCAACTGGATCATCTTGCCATGGTCCCTCTGGATGAGATAACAGCTCCTGGTTTAGTGTTTGTTTCTTTGTTTGACATATGCTTTTTCTGCCTAGCCAGATTTGTAGACCTGCTTCTGCCCCATGCCTTGTGCAGCCTGCCTGTTTCAAGGGTGTCCTCCTGGCCCTCTGCTTTCAGGCCAGCTCATGTCATGCCCTTACATCTGCTTTCCCCTAAGCACAGCCTCTTCACTTGTGCTTTTCTTGCTCTTGCTAAGTTTTTTTTTCTTCCTGGCAGTTTCCACCTCTGTTTTGGTGTTTGCTGATACTTTTTGCTGTTGTAACCCCTCAGAACAGATTCTTGCCCAGCACTATGTGGCTGTGCACTGGCCATGCTTTTCAGACTTTTGCCCTTATGCACAGCACTGACCCTCCATTTCCTTTGTTGACATCTTGCTGTGCACCTCCTGGCTGCAGCTTTTTTCCCCTGGGCACAGCCTTTCCATCCTTCTCCAGCCTGCCTTTCGCATAGTACTCGCTGCTGCTTTCTCATAGAGGAGAGCAGCCACCCTGCTCCCTCCTGCCCTCCAGCTGTGCCCTCCTCTCTGCTGCTTCTCTCCCTTCTGTACAGTATGATCTTTCCCCACAAATGGCACTCTTCTCATTCTTACACAGATCTGCACTTTCCTGGTGCCTGTTGAGAGTTTTCCTGTGCTGTGACCACATTCACACTCCATCCCCCCATCTCCATCCTGCTGTTATTAAAAATAAGTAGCTTTGGAATTGCTTGCTCTACAATTTTTCTGCATACAAATGGTGATCAAATCTTCAATAGATGAAGGACCAGGGTTTTTTTTGCTGCTTCAAGATGCTGAACCTGTGTTAATCCTAGGGCCCAGACCCCTTCCTTGCTCTTCTATCAGCTTCCAATCTTATGATGTTTTGCTTCTTTAAGCCTCACATGAGTCAAATTCCCTCTTAACAACAAGTGACTTTCTATTGGCATTTGTCCTCTCCTTGTTCCTTTATTTAGATGATCTCCAGTGTGCACTTTCACTTGTTTCAGCTATGTCTGCCATCAGCATGTGTGTGGTGGCACCAGCTAATAAGTGCAGGTGGATAGCACAGTGCTGAACTGAAAGCTCTTTTTGGGGAGGGAGGATAAGCAAAGCTGTCATGTACACCCCATTCACCTCTTGGCAAGTACCATTTTTTAATGTCTACTCCTTACTTGCCAGAAAAAGCTGCCTCAGCATCCACAGGCAGTTCTTCTACCAAAAATTGCAAGCCCCATCTTTTAGAAGTTTTAGGAGGTAAGAGGAGATTTAGGAGAATTGGGTGGTGCCAGCTATCCTCACAACCAATTCAAACCTTAAGAAGCTGTCACTGGCAATAGCATTTGCCACATGCTGAGAAAACATTCCTGGACAGGCCTTGAGGAGTCTGATCTTGGCCAGCTTCATACATCCCGTGGAGATGCATGGGTGTGTCTGTGGCATTGATGGTTCACACAACCTGAAGCATGTTTGTGAGCCCATGAAGTGCTTGTGGCAGCAGTGGAGTCCCTCTCTAAGTGCAGCACTCCATTGGCTGGTGCAGGTGTTCCCAGAGAGAGCAACAGATGGGTAAAGATAAGAATCAGCCACCCAGGGGTCCACTGAATTTCTTCCCAGAGAAAGCAAGGGTAGAGAGGAAATGGCATCTATTTGAAAAAGTTCAAATGGCTCCCGGATGGTCCCTATCCTTTTATCTGGGCTGTAAAAGTGTATGGAAATGACAGCCAAAATCTGAGCTCTTATAATAGGCAAGGATAAAAGCATCTGGGCACAGTTCATGGCTGACACTTTGGTTTAGCTGCCAATCACTGTTATAGCAAGTTGTGTCATTACATCTCTTGACTTTTCTGCTCAGGGAACCTCAGTCTGAAAAAGCAGTGTGGATCAGGGCTGGTGTTGGCTCTTGGGAGCCTCCTTTCCTACAGGTAGTTCCCCCTTGTGGGGTTTGAACACAGCTCTCATATACGATGCATATTTGTAAAGGGCAGACAGCAATCTTCCTGTACTGTTCTGAGGAGATTCTCTGCTTTTCAGATGGAGGCTTGGGGCTGGTTTTAAGCTTCTAAACATATTCAGTCTTTTTTTGTGTCAGCTTTTACACAAACAAATACAAGCAGTCTGTTTTGTGCGACACATACTGAGTCTTGGAACAGTAATAAATCAATAGGGCTGTAGATTGAGGAGTATTCACCATTAAGTTAGAGATGGGAATAGTTCTGTATGTCTTTCCAGCCACTTATTTTATTAGAATATCAGCTTAATCAGCACTTCATAAGGAAGCCCACTGGTCACTCATACAAAAAACAAGCATGCATTCCCTTGTTTTAATAAAAACTTTTTGATGGCTTTATTTTGGTAGCAGTAGAAATGTGTTCCTTCAGCTGTTTTATTCATCTACCACAGCTGTGATATTTTCTTTTATTTAAATTTTATTCCAGTAACCTTTTAATGCTGAAACTTCCCTTTGGTGCAGAGTTGTGCCTGTGCTGTAACTCATTATTCTACCACAGCCCAGATCCACCAAAACTTCACAGCAAGAGGAGCAGCAGTGTAGGCATTTTCACTGCTGTCAAAAAACTAGCTCAGAGGAGGTTTAAATGCAACCCCAAGTCCATTCCACAGTGGCAGCTTTGTTAGTGATGATACAATGATGGAGGGAAGACTTGTGCTGCTGTAGAAGATAAATGACTGCAAAAGGCATGGAAGGAATTAAGTCTTGCTTCCACTCTTTCTCATGCAAACGCTGAACATGGAGAGCAGAGACCTTACAAGCTTCCATGAGAGCTGATGTCAACAGGATTATTAAACACCAGCTGCTTCTGTAGGGAAGTGTGAGTGGAGGAGTTGGGTGCAGTTGGTGTTTGCAATGGTTGTCTGCCCCCACATTCTTCTCTGCCATGTGATTATATGTCTGTCTGCTTAACTTTCAGCTCATCAAAGCAGGGTCATTATGATTCTGTTTGTCCTGGAGATGGAGTGGGTGTTGAGCACTGGACAAGACAAGCACTTCACGTGGCACTGTTCGGAGAGCGGCCAGCGGCTGGGCGGGTACCGCACCAGCGCGGGCGCCTGCGGCCTGCAGTATCCTTTGCTGAGCTCTCGCCTCTATTTCTGCTCCCTGGCACTCCAACAGCCCCTTTAGTTGGTTTATCTAGTTGTCCTCCAAATTTTGTGCCCTGTATGGATTCACTGCTTTGTGAGAGAAACTGTTACTTAAAGCCAATTTAAAAAACTGTCAGTTCTCCTTGCTTTGTCTCCTTAATGCGTTGTGGCATATTTAGGGCTAAGCGTTTTTGAGCACCACAATGGGTGATCTGCAACCTATTGTGCTCTGCTATTGTAATAAATATGGATAGGGCCTTCATTTAAACCTGCAGTGCATGCTTTCTTCAGAGAATTAATGGTAGCAAAAGTAGGTTGGTGATCAGGTCAGAGTGCCTGTGTGTATGCATAGTAAAAATTAAATTACTTTAATATAAAATAATGAGCACTTGTCCTTCACTCTGGAACTGCTCACTGTGTATTGGGAATTTGGGTTAACTAAAGAGTAAGTGACTCCAGAAATGGCACTCAAGTGGCTTATTCAAGTAGAGCTGCCCCAGCTGCCTGACAATAAAACAAATATTAATTCAGCTTTATTGCAAATGAAAAGGGAAATGGAAAAGTATGAGCTATTAGGCTGAAAACAGGGGTTAGCATAAACAGACTTTTTAATGCCCCAGAATGTATGTGGTTTAGATGATGTGTGTTTTGCTAGCTCATGAGAAGTGATACTAACTCAAAATTATTGTTTCAAGATGGACTTGCTTTATATTATCTGGTAATTCAGCCAGTCTATATGGCAGAAAGACTGAACTTACATTTTAATTCATTGATAAATATTTTTTAAAGCATGATGCAAGAATTTGCCCTATGTTCCCTAAATCTCTCTAGAGAACAGCCAATTTTGACTGATTAAAACTTTTGGAGGACAATTTAATTTGTGTCATCTGATTATGATGGTGGAAAGCAGTGGAAGGGAGAATCACTGGCAAATACTGCAAAAATATTTGGCATAACCAGGAACAGGTTTGGTTTTTTTTGTTCTGCAATGTCCTGTGTGCTTAAACTCAGTACTCCTTTGTATTTTGTATAATTTTGGAGAGAGTGGATACCATCCAACTCTAGCACTTAAGTTACAAAGCCTGAGGAGGCAACTCCTGTGTTCATGGCGAAGGACTACTTCAATGGTGATTCATAACAATTGTGTCCTGAAATAGTCTTGTTTTTTCTCACCCAGGAATACTGCACTATTAGTATGTACAGGTAGGAGCATTATTAAGATGAACAGGTGCCTAAAAGTACACTCTGAATACCTCCTTGAGACTGGAGCACTATTCACAAGATTACAGTATACTCATGTCAAAAGAATTAGCAAGTCATGAAAGGAATGCAGAGCTTGCGTAAATAATATGTTTTCCTCAGCATCTATCCTTCAGATTTGATGTGGAAACCCGGCATGTGTTTGTTGGTGACCATTCTGGGCAAGTGACTATCCTCAAACTAGAGCAAGAGTCCTGCAGCCTTGTTACCACATTTAAGGGACACACAGGTAAGGCCTCAGGAGGAGACCCAGAAAGGTGCTCAGGAGGGTCTTCATCAGTGCTCAGCATCATGATGGTTTGACTGTCGTGTGATACACTAGGATGGCTTGTGTCAGTGCTTAGCATGGAAGGGACATAGCTGTTAAACTATCCCTGCAGATCAAGGAAGCTGTATTGTATAAAGAAGACTGATCAGAGCTCTGAGCAGAACACATCTATGGCAGAAAGTGACACAATCAGTAGCTGCTAATTAAAGCACAGTGAGACTTGAACAAGTTGTGGCAGTTCTGGGAGGGAGGATGTTGCTAAAGGCAAGATCTGTATTGGTAGACACTTTATCCCAAGTGGAATAGGCACAGCTTGGAGGCAGTAAATGCTTCTTTCACTGCTGGGACTTGTGCCCCATCACCCTTTGAAAAGCGCAACTCTGGATATGATCCTACCATCTAACAGAAGAAATGCTGTCATTCCTCAGCATTTTTTCTTCATATCGCTTCTCTCTAAGTGCTAATAGCTCAAGATAGCACAATGTAGTTCGGTCCTTGTGCTAGGATACTGAGAAGATGCCCACAGCCTTCCACAATTTCTTTTTTTTTTAATCTTCTGAAAATTACGGAGATGGAAAATTGTGTAGCTCCCACTGTGACCATTCTTCTTCCACATTTTACTGCTCAATGGATTCATCCATGCAAACAGCAGTGAAGGCCGGTGCCCACAGAAGGGCAGCATGGGGTTTCTGTAGCTTTTCTAGAATGTTTTTTTCTACTGAAGATACATGGTTGCATAGTCCTTGCCAAAGATATCTGCATTTTAATCACTCCATATTTTTTGTTGTATCTTTATATTTAGCTACCTTCCAGTCTTCCACTTTCTGTAATAAAATGACTGTTGTGTGTGCTCCTATTGCAGGTGGTGTCACTGCTCTCTGCTGGGACCCAATACAGCGAGTTTTATTCTCAGGCAGTTCTGATCATTCCATTATAATGTGGGATATAGGAGGAAGAAAAGGAACAGCCATCGAGCTGCAAGGACATAAGTATGTTCAAAGCCCTTCCTCCTGCTTTTATAGGAGAAAAGCTAAATGCTGAAGCCACATCTGGAAACAAACAGCCCAAAGGTTACAGTCTTCACAATCCTCAGTCTTGTATGTGTGACTCCCTGTGGTCCGTATACAGCAGGAATAAGTTGCTTATAGTAAGTTTTCCAGTGTTGGGCCCACAGGCTGTTTAAAGAGGGTGGTGAAGAAAACCACAACATCTGTAGTCCTGAATGTGTTATACCAGAGCCTGTGCCTTTGTTGGAAAGAGGAGGCTCCTCAAATGAGAACAGCTGCAGGGAAATTCTTGGGTTTTAGTTGTCAAGGTCTTTCCTTCCCCTAGAGGGAGCATCGGGCTTGGACAATTAATCCCTTTTTCCTACGTGCTCTTTCACCTACAGCCTGAATTCTAAGGGATGTGTTTTAACCTTTAACCATAGCAGCCTTCACATCTCCTCAGTGCAAAGAGGCATCATTTTTGAAAATACATTTGCATAGCCATAGGTGTCTTGGAAGACAGGTAAGCCCGTGCTGGGCATTGGTTACACATCAGAATGGCTCTAGTGGCAATGACTGCTGACCTTTTAACACTGGCAATGCAAGAAGATGGTTTCAGAGTATTGGGACTGCATATATGGGGGACTTGAATGCCAGGCTCGGGTCTGGAGAGACAAAGTCCTATGGTGGTTTTGAGCTAACAGTTTCTTATATATTCACGCATTTCTTTTGAGTGATGCTGCACTCTGCTGAGTGATTGGGATGCCTCTGGGATTTCAGAGCACTGCAGAGCTCTAGCTGAAATTCCCAGATCACCCTCATACCCTACAAGTGGTGCTTGCTAATGCATCACTGCTTGATTCATTGCTGTGGAAATCAGTTCCAATATGAAGTTAGCCTCTGGACCTTAATCTGTGTTTTGCCTGTCAGCTGGAACTGCACAACACAGCATCCTATGAATATCGATGGTGCCTCTGGTGTCAGCAGGCAGGCACTGTGAAGGGTGGCAGTGTTTTCCTAAACTCTCCTGTGCATGCATTCCCCTCTTCAGGTTCAGCCATAGGCACCAATAAATGTGTTAGCATGCAAGTCCTTTTGGCAGACAAGACCAGTGGTAGTAGCAAATGTTGTGGATGATTTCCAGTCACAGTATGTTCAGTTCCTGTGTCTTCACAACCTTGTTATTTTCCATAACAGTGTTGTACAGTCTTTGTTTCTCAGGTTGTAAATAGCCTGAGATGAGGCCTGAATTTCTTTCTTTTATGAAGGACTGAGCCCATCTTTGGAGTTTTAAGCTGAATTGTTCCTCCCATGTTGTTTTTTCATTAAAAGAAGAAACAAAAGCACCTAAATTTTCCACCTTACTGTGGGAAGGTTTAGGAACAATTTAGTGATTCCTACATTATTTTTGAAACTCCTTATGCTTGTTAGTGTCAAAAGAAATTATGCAGTAGTTTCTCAGTGATTAATTTCTAGATGTTGCAGAGATTTACAAAACAAAGTTGTTACTGACATTCTGACAAGGATGTATCTTACCAAGGCTTCGTTTATGCATCCAGATGTGCCTTCAGAAGCTGCAGCCCTGTTGAGGCTTCCCGGTGCAGCTGGGACCTCCTATCCCAGGAGCAGCAAAAACAGTTATCAGAACAGGTCTTTGCTTTCATGGATGCTGCCCAGATGAGCAACATACTCATTCTGGTCCAGTCTGACAGCAAAGACTGATTTGCATCTGATGAGTGGTGGAGGGAAACATATGGGCAAACAAATGGTTTGTACTGCTTTATTGATATTCTGTGCTCACTTGTGCAGTAGCTATAGGTGGTTGATTGCTAACCATCTTGTTTCTTTTTCAGTGATAAAGTTCAGTCTCTCTCCTATGCTCACCACACTCGGCAGCTCATCTCCTGTGGTGCAGACGGGGGAATCGTTGTCTGGAACATGGATGTTGAGAGGCAGGAGGTAGATGCTTAGTTCTTGTCAGTTTGGTCTGAAGCAGTCCTGGGAAGAAGGGGCCTTTCTGAAATGTGCAGCTTTCACCCTAAACAAGATCATTCCAAGCTTTAAAAATGTTTCTGGACATGCTCCAGTTGTTATACAGCAATTATGCCGTGCCTTTGATAATATGGTACAGGGAAAATTGCCTGGCAGAAAATTTGTATTAAATGGCCTGCTAAATGCCTCTTGCTCATTACATTACTGCTCTGAAGCATATTCTGTAAGAAGGGTATTGAGATGCTCTGCTGTGTTTTTCAGCATGTCATGAGAAATATCAGTTCAGATGTAAATGGATACACTGATTGAATCATTCTGGTTCTAAAAAAGTAAAACCAGAAGGTTCTTGGTCATCTCTGGAAAAATGCAACCCAGCACTTTTTTTCCTCGATAAGAAGTCATTTAACTAAGGCTTTAATCTCAGCTGCTACTTGGTCTTGGTTCCCTCTGGTGTATCCACATAGAAGTGGGGTAAATTATGGCTTTGCTGACCCAGACAGTAAGATTTCACCCACACATTCCTAATTGCTTTTGTGCTTCATGGCCAACAAATGTGACCGGGTGTAAAAACAGTTCCCAGGTCTTTGGCACTGTGGTAGCAGCCCCCGCTTGGCAATTTCTGAGTCCTGACTCAGAGAGGGGGCAGTGAGCTCTGTGCTGGCTGAGTCAGGCACCAGCCCTGCTCAGGAGCTTGGCAAATCCTGGTGCCATGAGTCACAGCAAACCTGTGCCCTCTTCCTGCAGGGAGTAGGTCAGAGGAAGGCTTTTGGCAGCATGGGCTTTCACCAGCTTTGCTGGTTCTCAGGAGTTGGGGCCTGCATGGATTGAGTGTGTCTACCTTGAGGAGGGAGAAACACTAAGTGGAAAACTTGATTTTAAAAAACTACTGAAGTAGGCATAGGCAGAAACTGAGCTCCCTTTCCAGAATTCCAGTTGACTCTCTTTAACTGCTAATCCAGGGGCCAAGTATGTCATCAGCTCCTAAACTGAAATGAAAGCAGAGTGGTTTCCTCCTTCCCAACAGATGTTTCCTTTTTGCTGCAACTCAAACATCCAGAAGTGAATACCTTTATTTATTTGCTGCCTTCAAAAGGCTACAGTAAGGGTTAAGATTGGCTTGTCACCAAATAGGCAGGAACGCTGTGAGAAAGCTGGTTTAAAAAATAGAGGAGAAATATTATTAGCTAAATAAAGGCCAA
Source organism: Cyanoderma ruficeps (assembly GCA_008694505.1). Taxonomy (NCBI): domain Eukaryota; kingdom Metazoa; phylum Chordata; class Aves; order Passeriformes; family Timaliidae; genus Cyanoderma; species Cyanoderma ruficeps. The sequence goes on along the minus strand of VZDJ01006585.1, from coordinate 1,516,597 downwards.
GCAGCAGGTGCTAATGGTGCACAGCTTTCCCACACTATAGCTATGTGGGCTTGTTCTTGTTATCAGCAGCACAACAGGGTGTTCTTGGTGCTAAACCACCCCCAAAACATGAATCTTTGAGATTATAGTATCAATTCTTGGTTTGGGGCCCTAGATCACTTTCTTTTGGATTTTGGCTTTTGTATCTTTGCCCTTGTTTAAGGATTTTCTCCATGTAATACATGCTCAGTACTCATTTTGTTGCTATCAGACTTTGCCGTATCAATGAGATTGCGTTAGAGTCACATAAGCCATTTTAGCCCTTGATGCTTTATTTTCAACTCACTTTTTAAAAAGCTGTAAGAAGACATTTGAAAGATGCTATAAGCTGTCTTTCTGTTTGACTACAAAGTGGTTACTTGTCACAAACAAAATGTTGTCTTTGTCTGTAGTGTTCAAATGCCCAAGAGATGGAAAGTTATGCACGGAGATATAAATCTGTAGGCATTAGAAAAAAAGACAAGGATTTTCCCCAGCAGAATGAACTGCCTTCAGAATAACTGGCAGAAGAATATGAAATGGGTGATCGCTTTATTGCTGGGGGTCAAAGCTATCCTGGGAGCTGAGGGTCTCCATCCACCCTTACCTTTGCCTGGCTTTTCTATTGTTTTTAGTTTCTAATCGTGGCTGTGTTTCTTGCCATTTTAATTTGCAGCGTGTGAGAAACCAGTGGCTGTGACAGGACAACTGCGTTTTGCTAACAGCACTTCCTCACAAAGTGTTAAACAATATTTAGTGTTTATTTAACCTCATGGGTTGAAGAGGGAAAAGAGCTTGAATTTGGTTTGGGTCTTAGGCTTGTTCTGGTGAATCACATCTTTCTCATCCCTGTGTGTGACTTGTAGCACGGGCACCTCTGACAGCAGGAACTCCTCTTAGGGTTAAAGAAAGAAAGAATATGAAAAACCCCAACCACATCAGCATTTCCCATGACTTCCCTTTCCCTTCAGATAACTTGCTTGCCTGTTGGAAATGGCAATTGACTAATGACCCCAGCTCCTGTGAGAGGGAAGAGCAGATGGTAAATGCTGTCCAGACAGGACAGGACAAAATATTTTTATATTTAATTCCAGAATTGGGTTGTTTCTGTGGTCATATTATCAAACTCTTTTTCATGATTTGGGTGAGAACTGTTCCTCCCATGTCCTTCAAAGCTAAGCCAAAAAAGACATCCTGGCGAACAAGTATCATCTTGTCATCATCAGCAACAGTCAAAATGGCATCTTGTGAAAATGGAGATACTAAATCAAGTTTAGCTGGCCATATTGCCACACCACAACACGCCTTTGTAGTCCTGCCTCTAAGCTCCATTGGAAATTTTTCTGCTTGTTGCTCACTTCCACTTCGTGTTTATGTGTGTGTGTTGCAGACCCCGGAGTGGCTGGATAGTGACTCCTGTCAAAAATGTGACCAGCCTTTCTTCTGGAACTTCAAGCAAATGTGGGACAGTAAGAAAATAGGCCTCAGGCAGGTTTGTATGTGTTCTTTGGTGTGTTAACATGGTGCCATTAGGCTTTTCTCTATCAATGGATTCTGGTAACCTTTTCCCCCCTAAAGCTTTGAGAATTTGTACTTTGTTCTTCCACTAAATGCTCAGGGGTAGGACAGAGGGTTCCCCTCTGTGGCTTGATTTTGTGGTCAAAGGAACACACTGTTTTTTTTCCAATCAATCCCAATAGCAAATGCATGTAACATGCCTTGGGCTGAGTAGATCTGGGGCCTTCCATGACTTCCACCATGTGGGACTTTGCTCATTGTTAGTCAAATAAGTTACAGAAAGAAGTTTAAAGCTGATTTTTGGAGATTGTGCTGGAACCAAAGCTGTTTTCAATGAGATTGGATAAACATCTGTAACTACTCAGGCTGTACTGGGAAAGGCCTACTGGGCTGCTTGAAACCTGCTGCTGTGTTTTCCTGCCTAGCAGCAGAGGGCTGCAGATTGCAGACTTTTACTAAAGGGGTGGAGAAGTGCTGCATGTGCTCATGGAATTTGAGAAATGAGATGTCTGGGGCAGAGCTGAGCTGTGTTGTGTCTTGCTGGAGTGAGATGGTAGAGCCAGTGGACCCAAGCAGTTACCTGGTCTGGGTTTGTGGCCTGAGATGTCTTTCTGCATGTTGTCTCCTACAGCATCACTGCCGGAAGTGTGGGAAAGCCGTGTGCGGGAAATGCAGCTCCAAGCGTTCCTCCATCCCGCTGATGGGCTTTGAGTTCGAAGTGAGGGTCTGTGACAGCTGCCACGAGTCCATAACAGATGAGGAGTAAGTGTGGACACTGAGCTGGCTTGCACTGCAGTGGAGGAAAACTGCATCTGGAAGGGCCTGGGTGGGTGCAAGGCTCCAGGAGGGAGCAGCCCGGCATTTTGGTCCCTGGGCTTTCTCAGCAGGATCAGGAGGAGATCAAGCCAGAAGGGATAGAGAGCGCCCCACCCCTGTTCCTTTCTTGCCAGAAAGGTGTCAAAGTGCAGTTTACAGAGTGGTGGCTTACAGCATCAGTCAAATACTTTTTTCCTCAATAGAGAACATTTTGGGGGGAAATGCTGCAGTTACAGTTCTTGCTGATTTTTGGATTTCTCTGTTCAGGCGGGCGCCTACAGCCACTTTCCATGACAGTAAGCACAACATTGTTCACGTACACTTCGATGCCACCAGGGGATGGCTGCTGACCTCGGGGACAGACAAGGTTATTAAGGTAGGAAAAAGGAATGTGCTCTAGCTCCTGTACTTCATTTCCCTTCCCTCTCCTGTGTAGCTGCAGGATGTCATACCTGCCTTCTTTGACCCAGAGACTTCTCACTTGGGATTGGGATCAGGATTTCTGCCCAATAAGGACCAAGGAGGTCTTGGTCTAGGAAGTTATTGCCTGAAGGGGCTGGCACAAGTGCTCATTGTAGCTTTCCCTTGAGGAAGACTAACTGTATTTTTAACATGCCAAATCTCAGTGTAGCTAAAGAAATAGGTAAAATAATGACTAAATTATAACAGCTTGAGAAATTTAAAAAAGCAAAACCCTCACAATGTGTTATGATTGTTCTGATCATTGAAGTTAGTAATGTAGTGGGAGTTTTTTTGGTTTCTTTTAAGGCCAGCTATGAACCTGGCTCATACAGGTGAAAGCTGGTGACATACAAAATGTTATTTCATCAACCTCCACCACTCTGACGTAAGTGCTGGAAAATAAAATCAAACTTCTTTAGACTTGTTGCATCCAGCTCTAACCATGTAACCCTTCTTAATTAAAGAAAAAAAGGCGCAAATTATTTAAAGACTCTATTTTTACTGTATTTTATTGTCTTTTACCATTAATCATTATGTTGTTTTATTTTATTGTATTTAACAGTTGTGGGATATGACACCAGTAGTGTCTTGATGTTACATCGGTGGAACTTGAAAGGTGATATTTACAGAAGAAACGGATTTCCTAACCCTAATTATACGGCAGAAGATAGATAACACTGGGCGCATACGGCAGATGAGAAAGGAACTAATGTGTTTACAACAACTTTATGTCCTCTGCTTGATCCAGGTTGAACATTTGCACGAAGACTCTTTCCACTTCTTCTCAAAATATACAAGAAGGTATTTTTTTAACTAACGGTTTGTACGATCTGACTTTGGTTGTCTTGAGTTTGTTTGGAAAAATCTGAGTGCAGTGCAATTTTTAGTTTTTATATTTCACTATGTCAAGATACTTGCTGCTTTGTACGGAGGGTTCTTGGGTTGTGTCTTCCTCTGTGAGTTTTCGGTGTCAACAGACCGTGTAAGGCAATCGGCTCTCCCTGCAGCCAGTACCTGTTGGTTTGGGATGTTTCTGCTGACCATGCTCTCTCCAGAGGAGGAAATCCAGGCACTGTCTCTGGATGCATCACTGAGGAGCTGATGGACTATTGCAATTCCTAAAAGGGCTCTACCATCTACTTGTCCTAGTGGGCATCATCCAGTGAGCATTCATTGATCTGTTTACTCTTCCTGCCTCCTCCATTGCTGCACAAGTCGCAGAACCAGGGGTCAGGTTATTCAGCAAATGATTTCTACAGAAAACTGAAATAGTTTTCCAGCTCAGAGCATTACAAAGGGCACACAGACTTGTTTGAGTTTGATGATGCTGACAGTCTGATTCAAATGAAATTACTGGCAACAGGAACTTTTGGGAGAGTGTGCATGGAGGGGGGCAGATCTAAAACTGGTCTAGATCTGAAAAGTCTGGTTTATCTCTACCTCTACCTCTACCTTGCACAGCAGCATTTCAGCATTTATACCTGTCTGTGTTGTTGAAGATGAATTTTGTTTTTCCTGTTTTCCATATGGTTAGTCATATTTATTTTTTAAAATGCTGATGGTTTTTATTAATTTCCTCTATAGACCCAAAAGTGATATTGCTGAATGATGCCCATTGTCCTGTTGTCATACTTTACAGTTTCTCTTAAAAATAAACAGTATTTAAAAACCTGCATTGACCAAAATTACCTTTTTAGAATGACATTGTCAAGGTGAATAAACTAAAAAAGCCCTTTTTTTCCAAAGGGACCTTCTCTGAAGAGCCGACTCTCCGTTCCATTAATCCATGTTAACTTTTCAGCATGGTATTACTCCTGCACTTCCAAGAAACCGGTGTAGAGAATAGAACTGCAGACCAGACCAAAGGCTTTCCTGCATCTCCTGTTTCAGCAGGCCTTGTGGTTGTAGCTGCTGTGACACAGCACATTGGTGGTGCTCAGTCTTGCCCTGTTTTGGACTTACCTTCTTCCCTCTGCGGTGGGGAGACCATGACATTTGCCACTACAGAGCACATGGCTACCTGGAGAAGCCTTGTGTTCCCCCTTGAAAGAGAATGCCAAAAGAAAATAAAGCTTCTCCTCAGATTGCCCAGCAGCAATTCACTTTCAAGGGAAAAAAAAAAAGGTTAACTCAATCCATGGCATTAATTCTGGTCCAGTGAGCTGCTGCAGTAAAGGGTGAGTGGACTTCTGTGTGCACGTCATAGGACTGCTATGTATTTTCAGGGAAAATTCTCTTTTTAAACATTCTATAACCTGTGATGAAGCATTTTGCAGTCATGTTCTCTAAAATAACACCACCTTGGGTTTCCTGGTCGTAGAGCCTGTTGTTGGTTCCCCTCTAGACAGAATATTTTAAAGCATATTTTCAAACATAATTCACACAGAACTATTATTTTTCCAGCTTGAAAGTTGTTTTCTCAGTCCTCCTACTTTCTCTCCTGGAAACCAGATGCCTGTTTCCTCTTGGAATGCTTTTCGTTACACCTTGTGCATGTTTTCTGATGATGAAAGTGTTCTTGGCTGTCAAAGCTATGCAAGATGAGCAAGTGGCCTGCCATATTTCATTCCAGCTGAAGAATATGTACAAAGCTTTGCTGGACTATGGGTGTTCCACGTTCCCTTGGGCTCAGGGTCTTTTGGCCACAGACCTGACTTGTGCTGTGCAGGGAGTGCATCTCATGGTGGCAGAAACACAGGTGCACCGAAGTGAATTTCAATTGCTGGTTAGTGCTCGCTTCCTGGGGAAACAGCAGTGGCACCAAGTCTGGGACTCCAGCAGGAATTGTGCTCACACTGATGGAGTGGTGGAGTCGGCAAGCTGAGGATCTGCCCCTGGGTCAGCACCTCCTTCTGAACACGTAATGTGCAAACAAAGGTGAAGAACTGATTCCAAAGGAGACTACATTGGAGAATGACTCATTTGGACTGTTCTGCATTAAACTCGTGGCCACTCCCCCCTTGTCTTCCAAGGAGTCATTGTTTCCCTGTTGCTTATGTATGGATGTGGGGTATGCAAAACTGTTTTGCAGAATTTTCCTGGCTGTTCTTTCTGACTGAATGACTTGCAGGGTTATCTGGATTTAAACTAAACATCTCCTTATCTTGCAGCCTCAGAACAAACTGCTCTGGGCTTAGAAAATTATATAATCTGCAAGTGAAGCTGAGGGGGGAAGGAAAATTTGTCCCTTTGCAATGCCCTTAAGAGCTGTAATGTAGATATATGAAGGGACAATAGATGTATCTAATTCAATAATTCTTTTACTTTCCAAATGAAACCAGAAGTATTTGACACTGGGAGAATTAAAATGCCTGCCTTCCTCTTCTGCTGTGTTAGAGTAGCAATCTCAGTTTCTTCTGTCTGCTAGATACATATGAAAAGGGATCTCTGTTGCCTGGTCCTTTCTTTCCATTTTACTTGCTGAATAACAAATCTGAGCTATTTTTATGAATTGCATTATTGGAGGATGGGAGGAGGGTGTGTTTTGATACAGGTGTGAACTATGCAGTGCCACATACCTACACACACTGGAATGAAGCCAAGCCCCCTTTCCCTGGGGCTGCTGAAGGGCAGTAGCTTTTAGTGATACCTCATGCTGTGACAAGGGGCACACAAACATCACTGGCCTCCCTCTGCTTTACACATCAGAAAAGGTGAGTTTCATTTCTCCCTTAGCTGGTGCTTCCTTGTGGGAAGAGGCTGTGTTCTCCAGAGCATCTGCCTGCTATTCTTGGCTTTAAAATGAGCAGTGTCTGTAGAGCTTAGGCAGGTGATGGGGCAGGCTCTGGTCACATACAAAGTGCCTGAGCAGCTTGCTGGAGTCACTTGTGTCCCAGGTGGGGAAATCTGAGTACCAAACTTCAGTCTTTTTAAGCTGAAAATATTTAAGTGAAGGGAAAAGAGTGTGAGCATCCGCTTGCAGTGTGGCATTGTTGGTCCTCCCATCTACAAGAAGACTTAACATCATGGTTAGATGTTGAAACAGACTAGTGATAGGGCTAAAAGTCAGCCAGTCTGACAGAGGATGATCCTGAACAGTGACATAGGTGTGCTCAGCTGGGAGCACCCTTGTCTGCAGATGCTTTTTGCAGCCAAGCCGGGGTGACCTCCCTGCTCTGTCCTCCTGAACTTGAGGCCAGCACCTGGATGTCAGCATGTGGGCTCTTAGTACCTCAGTAGTGGTTGCTGCACTTTGCCTGAGAGGGTGGCATGAGCATCTCCTGTCCTGGGAAAGGAAGGGATGTGTTCCCTGAGTGGGGTTGGTTGCTGATATGAAGGTGGATGGCTGGATGTGCAAAAAGGATGATCCAAAACAGTCGGAGGGGGAAGAAAAATCAGCCTTATGCCTGCTGAGGAAATAATTGTTAAAAAGGAATATTCGACTTTTTTTTTTTTTCTTTTCTGTGTCTGGTTCTGTGCTTCCCTGTACAAGAAAGAAAGGAAACTACTGGATGGAGTCCAGTAAAGGGCCACTGAGATAGTGAAAGGTACTGCAGCATATCTGGGAGAGCTGGGACTGTTCGTCTTGGAGAAAAGAAGGCTCAGAGGAATATCATTAGTATGTATAAATGCCTGAAGAGAGAGTGCAAAGAGAATGCACTGGTGTCCAGTGACAGGGCCAGAGGCAAGGGGCACAAACTGAAACAGATTTCCTCTGAACATTAGGAAACAATTTTTACTGTGAGGGTGACTGAGCACAGGCACAGACTGGCCAGGCAGATAGTTTGTGGGTTCTCCATCCTTGGAGATATTCAAAACGCAACTGGACATGACTCTGCACAACCACCTCTAGGTGACCCTGCTTGAGCAGGACCAGATGACCTTTGAAGGTTCTTTCCCACCTCAGCCATTCTGTGATTCAAAGTCCACTTAATGCCTGTGTCTACTCTATTGCTTAGCGAAGGAAAAAGTATCTTTTCTTAAATCTAAACTACAACCAAATTAGTCACTAACAAATATTAGCAAATATTACCTACGTCTGGCCTCACTGTTCCAAAGAGGATTTGCATACCAGCAACCCAAGTTCTGTTTTGTAGCACATAGGAAATAGGGCTACAATTTATGGGTTTATAGTCCATGTCCTTTCCAGGAGACCACACTGAGCACATGGGATGTTTTCAATTAGGACTTAGAAGATGCAACAGTAACAACAAACTTGATCCTGATGTATTGATGTGCTGAGTCCCTTCAGTGGTGACCTCTTATGTAATACTGAGGAAGAAAGAGAGTTGGCAGGAAATCTTTGTTCCTCAGAAGGAAAAAATGTAGTCCCTAGTTTGCCAATAACCTGAAGTTTTGGGCTTTGAGATTAACTTTGTGCGATCACATGTGACTTTTCATTGCATTTTCCCAGCTTGGGGATTTTCCCTTGTGACCAGTCTTTCGGCACCTCTGAAATTTTGTTTGCTGCAGGACACATTGTACTGCTCAGAAGAGAAAGAGATTGAGTTCAATTGAAATTGCTGCCAAATAGGGACATTGAACTCAAACCAAAATGAAAATGAGAGCACAGTCCTGGCAAAGTCTGTGCAAAGAGGGGATACCAAGAAAGAACGTTACCAGCATACAAACAAAACCTTAAAAAACCAAAACAAAACGCACCTACAGTATAGAAATGAATATTCATCAGAACTGTATAAACCCACATATCCCCCCCATCCCAGTACTGTAAGTCAGCCAGCAGCCATGGTCCAGATCCAGAAGCCACAAAGAACATAAGTCCAGTCTGTGAAGATTTGACTTCTATTTCTTGTTCTTTGGTTCAATTGCCAAATAGTATATATCTACCTCAAGTGATTTTTTCAGAACTGCATTAAAGGCATAAGCACTTCGACATTAAGAGGATGGGGAAGAGACACATCACTACTCAGGTGGTGCAGAAGAAGTGGTGTCAGGCCTTATGAAGATGGTTTTGCCTCTCTCCAATTATTTGATCTTTAGACAATAAATAATCTGAATTTATTAAAGGGTTTATCAGCTTTATACTTACATTTTGTAACAGGTCAGGTGACCTGATGTGAAAGACCCATTGCTAACACCCCTATTTTGTCCTGTCCCAAGAAAATTCTGTGGGATTGCCACAGCCAAGTAATTAAGAAATTTTCACAAATAAACAAGTACACAAACTTCCTCGCTACATCTTTGTCATTAGCACTAGTTTTAGCTGTGGTTTAGCTTTCCAAAGGCTGAACCTTGTTTCTGACTTTAGTAAGTTAAGTGCGTCACACTGATCAGCATCTTGTGGGCTTTGCTGTCTTTTTGATGAGAGGGATTTTATATGAAAAAATGATCTTACTGGCTTTTGTTCAGGTTAGTGTTTTGCAGGAATGCTGCTCAACAATTTTACCATCTTTTATACCAACTACATTGTAACAGTTTCCTGTGAGAGTACTGTTTCATTATGTAAATAAGTGTCTCTGATGTAGCTGAATAAACTGTGGTATCTTAACCCCACTAAATTAATTTCTGACAGCTTTTGGCTATTTCTTTTCCTTCACCATGTATGTGATGAGGAATTTGGTGTACTGAGTTTTGACTGGACCCATTCACCTGCCTGTTCTGTGAACTGTCATAAAACTGACAGCTGTTGTATGGATGTGTCCTTTGCCAGGACAAACTCTTGCCCTGAGTGCCTGGCAGTGGTGAGCAGCCCAAAGGAAATGGTGTCTGGGCAGCAGAGGAATTACATCACTCCAAGGCTCCCTGTGGATTCTGGATTCTGAACTGAAAAGTAAAGGGAAGATGCTCAAGATTTTTAACCATCAAAGAAAACGGCACTTCCTGTGACCTCTCTTCCCTGAAGTTTGCACAAGTGCAGGTTTTACCACTCCTCCCATTTGGACAACATTTTTATCTGTGAAATGGCACTGGCACTGCCAGTACAGAAAAGGTTTGAGTTGTTTCTCCTGGCAGCAGGGTAGAAGCCTGTCCTGCTGAAGACCTTTGGCCAGGCTGATATTGCATCCCTTTGTAAAGCCGAGCCTTAGTTTTTGTTTTGAGAGAGAACAAGCTTCCTTCAGAGGAATACATGATTTTTCTTTTAAGTTTATCTGATGGCTCCCTCTAGAGAGAGGAACATAAATACTGACCTGCTTCACAAACTGAAGTTCTTGGATTTGATCACTTTTTGTCCCAGAAGTGTTTTTGTTGCACCTGCTCCCTATCAGATTTGGTGCCTTTTCAAAGTCTTTATCTTATTGTCTCGATCAGTGCTTTTTGGGTGACTGCAGGAACACAGTCATCTTAGTTGCTTTCAAAATTATCTCCTGTAATCAGTTGCTGGCTCTGCCCAAATGTGCCCAGAATTACCTCTCCCAACAAAGCAAGAAATGGAAGCCTGAGACAAACAGGGAAGCACTGAGAGCTGAGCTAGGGAAGATGGGAAGCTTTGTGCTGTCAGAGTGGAAAGTGCTTATCTAAAATGACAGTGGGTGGATGTTGACCAGCACTAGTTTTAGATAAGCATGATCCAGTGTCATGAGATGGGCTGTTTTATTTTTGCAGAGGGTGAGACAGCAACATACAGAGGAACTTACAGATTAAACTGCTTCATAGCTGCCCTCCTCCACTGTTCCATCAGGTTGTTCCCTGAAAGAGTAACCCTGTGTTCACTCTCCACTCACCAAGTTCAGCACGGCTTAATGAAAACTAGTACTACTTCAAGTGCCATGGCTTTTAGAAAGGCTCTGTCATTACAAAAAAACAAATTAGTGCTTGTACTGATAGTTGAAATGGCTGGGACTGCCCCCCACCAAATAAATTTATTTACATTGAGGTTTGCAGGACTGATTTATCAGGCTATAATGAAGGATACAGCAGAACTCCCTTTGAACCCAGGCAGTGCATGTTCAACATCCCACCTGAGCCTTGTTTAACAGGAAAGGGTACCCCTGCTCACACCTTGTTCCCACTCAGTGGAACACAGAAGCTGGAGTGTGTCTTACTGCAAAAGCCAACAATTGGTTTTAGTCCAAAAATGTGATGGGAGTGTCCCCATTCCAAGGCTAACAACAAACGACTTTTTACACCTTTAATCAGTAGCAGGTTGATTGAGTTTATTGGTTTGTTATGTTTTTTTTTTAACAGTGAATAAAGATGACCCAGAAATGAAAACTTAAAACAAAATGCAGTTTACAAAATTGTTTGGTACCTGTTACATTGACCTCCTAAAATTTTCATCCAAGACATAAAGAGAAGTTGCAGTGGCCCCTGCATCACTGCAGTCAGTCCTGCTGCACTGATGATAGGCTGTGCCTTTCCAGTAGGATGTAGGGAAATAACCAACTCCACATGTGCTCTGTGGTGCTACATTCCTGTGCACAGTCCCTGAGAGCAAAAACTTACCAATTACGTGACTTCACAAAACAAAGAAAAATATGAAGCCATCAGAGTGAAGTCAGTGTCATAAAAGCCTCAAAGCTGCCACAAGTGTTAGGCTGTGAATGAACAGGAAAGGGTGGCAAGAGTAGATGCTGTGTTTGTCATTCCATTTCCATGAACCAGGTGTGCTCTCAAACTCCCACCGTGAACTCCTTAGCAAGGGCGTGTGCCACCTTCATTTTCTGGTCATCTGTCACTAGATGCTACATTTATTTTGCTCATAAAGTTTTAAATGTGGAGACTGAGGGGAGACACAATCAGAGTCTACAACTTCCTCGTGAGGAGAAGAGGAGGGGCAGGCACTGATCACTTCTCTGGGGACCAGTGACAAGAGCCGAGGGGATGGCCTGAGGCTGAGTCATGGGGGGTTTAGGTTGAATATTAGAAAAAGATTCTTCACCCAGAGAGTGGTAGGGCACTGGGATCCCCAAGGAAGTGGTCACAGCACCCACCTGAGAGAGTTCAAGAAGCATTTGGACATTATTCTCAGGCACATGGTGTGATTCTTGGGGTGTCCTATGCAGGGCCAGGAGTTGGACTCCATGATCCTTTTGGGTGCCTTCTGACTCAGCATATTCTGTGAGTCTGTAAATGTATTCACTTACACGAAGGTGCAAGTCATTCTGGATTGCATTAACACAAATCCTCTCGCTGGCTTGCAGCCAGATGCCATGTTTGCTCTCGTGGAATTGGGCTGAAATAAAGCATCAGCAGGCCAATATTACCAAAGTGTGTGAGACTCTGGACTTTGCTTCTAGTTGTTGTTCCTATGGTTTAGTTCTTTTTAAATCACAAGTGCTCTTAAACCATAGCATGTTGCTCTTTGACACTGTGACCAAACTTTGATTAAAGCAGTTTTCTTAACTTTGGCTTCATTTTTAAGCTGTGACACAAAATGAAAAAGACAGGCTATTCAAATACACTAGTGCAGAATGTGGTCTAAAATGTGTTAAATATATGCATATATAGTGCACAGTTTTTGCTTTTATGAACTAGTTAAATACCAGTCATTAAACTTTTCTTCTGTACTGCAGAGCTGAGAAGCAAATTGATGTAAATACTAAATAATGCAAATGTTTTGATTAGCCTTGCAGCTATTGGGTTAAGAAATCTAGTTACTATATATGCTTCCAGCCATGCTCTTGTTTTGGGTAACTGTATTTAACAGTTGAAACCATAGAAAATGTTAATACCAGACTTACAGAAAATAAACCTCTCTACAAGCCTTGCTGTGGTTTTCTTTCACTGTAGTACAAGAAAGAGTTAAGTTTATAAATGAGGCAATAGCTTGAATGCTGACCCAGCCTCTTCAGGAGGAGCTGTGACAGCCTGACTTGTCTCAGCACTGCTTATCATGGGAGAATTTTTCTCAGGACCTCTCTGACAGTAAAGTCTTTATTTCTAAGGAGATTGACAATAGGCTGAAAAAAGCAGTTTTTTCTTAAACCGATACTTAATAGTAGGAGATCTTTGAATAATGAGGAAATACCCTCAGGAGGAATACCATACCAGGAGGAAACTAAATTATGTAAAGCAGACATAAGCAGCTCTCCTCTGTCCATCAGCAGTCTTTAGCTGCAAGTCACTGCGGAGAGCTCAAGAACATCTGTGTTATATTTGTGTTTACGTCCTTGGTCCTACCACACTGGTGTGAGCCACATGTGAAACACTGCAGCAGCTTGGCTGGGTTCTGGAGGCAGTTGGTTAATAAACACACTCAATTCAGGAGAAAAGGTGTTACCTTTCTTAATAATAGTTTTGGCTTTACAGTAAATCTGAAATAATTAAGACAAAATGAGTACCACCAGAATGTCTTAGTCTGAGCTGATTGTCTTCAGCAGTATTAAAAAGATGCAGCACTGTGGGTGGTGTTTCTTAAACTAGATCCAGTAAATCCCTTTGAAAAGGCCTGTTTTTCCCTCTATTGATTTACAGTGAGAAACTGAGTAATTTAAATGTCCACAGGTCAGGTAAGATTAATCCTGTCCTCTGTGTCTGGAAGTAAACAGATCCAGACAAACTACAAGCTTCTCATCAGGAGGTGGTTCCCTTCCCCTCTTAATCCATTCATAATGATAAAACAATTCCCTTTAATCTCTCACAGAAATGGCAAGCAGGTACAGCTTAGCATGTTGCTTCTTTTCGTGCCTACAGTCATGCAGCCATTTCTCTGCTGGATGCAGCCATGTCTGGGTGTGTAGTGTTGAAACCTCTTCCTTCATGGTGTTCTGATATAAATGCGATAATGTTTAGCCCTGGCGCCATAAAGTAATGTGGAAGGCAGTTGGCAGAGTTCCTAAATTCTTGCTGTTTAAACATCAGGAAGCAGGTCCCTTCTGCATACCAGCACTAATTTATAGAAACTGAAGGCTGTGACGAATCCTTCCCTTTAAACTAAGCAGGTTCTGCAAGAGAGTTTCTGCCTTCACAGTTACATGGTTGAGCCCAATCACCCTCATGCAGTGAATGAAGCCACCAACCTGTCACATACAGCAGTTAAAAGTTGTTAAAAACATTCCCACTTCCTTCCTGAAGTCCTTCATGAAGGCTACTGAAAGTACACTCCTCTGCATTTCTCTATGCTGTGTGTTTTATATTATTCTAGGTAGCTTTACAAAGTCTCAGGGTTTATTTAATGCCTCTCAATTTTTATTCCAATCCAAAGAACACGACCTTAGTGTATCTTGAGGCAGCAGCTCCATATTGACAATGGGAGAGACTTGGCAGCAGAAAAAAATTACACAGGTGCCATTCTACTACCTCATTATGACAACACCTGAACCTAATTCATTTTTAACAGGCCTATGGCATTCTACTTCCCCTCAACAGCAGGTTTCTGTGTAATTAGAAGATTTGTGGTGACAAGCAGAGACACTACATTCTTGGAGAAACAGATTTAAACTTCTGGGAGAACTCTTCCAGCACCTCCATTAGTTTCTCTTCATCCTCTGGTGGACTGTGGGTGTATGCTAGGGGTAAGTGTGTCGGGACTGGTTGTCTGTCTGGAATAAAAGAAGGAAAAAAAAAAGAGCTAACAACCCAACCTTATGGGTACATTTAACTCTCTTACAGCAGAAAGGAGGTTTTTCTGATAGACTCTGTACTGCCCAAACAGCCCTCACAATGTTGAAGCCCAGGAAACTTAACCTTCTAAGTTCCTGTAAATAACGCTAACTAAGCATATCTTCTAAACCAAAATTTAAACCAATCCAATTTGTATTCCGGAGCTAGAGTGATTTTTCTGTACCATGATATGACCTGGACTGTAGAGCAAGCCCATGATATGACCTGGACTTTGGAGCAAGCCCCATTTGCAGCTGGGGACAGTGTAGGAAAAGGAAGGCTTCCTTGTGGGGTTATGCCTGTCACTAGTGCAACACCTGCAGGCAAAGAGCAATAGTTGGTGTTTGCTGCTGCAGGCAGAGGATGCTTTTGCACTTGAAACAACATTTTTCCGTGCATTCTGGATAACATTTCTAGTACTGCACAAATCCCCAGAAGGGACTTTGTAGTTAGGATTATTTTCAATCTTAAAATGCTTACTTTCATCCTTAGAAACAACGGTTAAATTCTAAATGCAAAAGAACTTGGGCTTATTGCTCATTTGCCGTGACACATATCCAACCAAGTTTGCTCAGTTTGATGCTTTGCTTTGTTTTCCAAATCTCATGCCTGTCACTCACTCTGTAAATACAGCTGTTACCACCATCCACTCTTAGGGATTTTCCCCTCCAAAAACATGGGTAGAGCCTGGGAGCCTACAACAATGCTGTCAGGTGTCTGTGGAACAACAGTCAGAGCACTGGTGCAGCACTGTTCAGTCTATTTAGCAAGCCCAACTTCCACAGCAGCCAACTGAGACAAAAAGAACAAACTGTTCTGGGCAACTCTGGGCAGCAGATTTCTATGAAAACCTATCAGGCTGCCACTGGGCTTCCCAGGAGAGCAGAGATATTTGCTCTCTTAAGAGCAAATGTTTACCTGACTGCACATACCACATAATTTCTGCTCAAGGAAAACTGAGGAGAGAGAAACATGCAGAGGAACATTCCCTTCTTCATCACTGACTATGAACAGCTTCCCACCTAGCCATAGTGCTTCCAGTAGCCTGTGCTAAAGTTTGGGAACTAGGCATGAAAGCCAAGTTCAGCATCATAGAGAAGATGCTTCTAGTCTTTGGAAAGCAGGTCTCTGTTAAACATTTTTAATATATTTTAGCAGCTGCAGAGCATTCTGGTAGTACTAGTCATGCTCTCACTTTCCATTATTTTCTCAGGAGAAAAAGAAAAAAAAGCTGGCTTTGGTTTGCCCTCAGAAGGTACAGCAAAAGAGAATGCAGAAAATGGAGGGAAACTGTGGCTGATTTAGAAAATGGCTACCTAGGACCAGAAGCGTGGGGTTTGTGGCAAAGTGCTCCTGCACCCCAAACCCTTCACTGAAAGGGCCTGAAGAGTGCCCATGCTAAGCTGTGGCTTCCAAAAGGCTGTAGGTGCAAGAAATAACTGACTTCATCACTATTTGATAAGCACAAGACACAGACTCAGAGCAGCTCATGCCAGGACCAAAGCTCTCAAAAGTCAGTAGCTTTAGCTAAAGAGCCAGGGCATGTTCCTTGCTTTCCAAAGCTGGGGGCAGACAAAGGCCAAAGGAACTATCAAGAAACATAAAGAACAACTGAGCAGAAGCATTAGGACTAGAAGAAAGTGACTGAAGTAAGAGAAAGGCAATGCCTAGTTGTACAAAGAAGGCTGACCAGCTGGCATGTGGGGATTCCACGTGCACCACATACTGACATGAAAAACATCCATTTAAGTCTCTGTCAGTCAACCCTGCGTGACTGTCTGTGAGATAGAAGGGACAAAGTCAACCCAAATGCAGAAAAGTCTTAGCTTCCTGCATTCTGTATAAAAATTCAGTGAATCAGGATTTGAGTGCCATATCCAACAGAAGCAGTGAGCTTCTCTAAGAAATTACCCTGAGTTTTCTCTTTCTGGACTGACCTGCATCACCATTGAGGCATCCCTGCTTCCAGCTGCTCCTACAAAGATGCCTGTCATTTGCCTGGGAGAAAATAAAGGCTCTGTCCTACTTTTCCACTCCCTAAGCTGACAGTGCCAAAAATGCCACTGTGCTCAAGTCTTTGCCCAGTGTTAGAGAAAGGGGGAATTGGCAGTTTCAGCTAGCTTGGAACAGTAGGAAGAAGAACCTGTCAAAGCAGAGCCAACTCCCAGTGCTCTGTGAGAAAGACACTCATTTCCTAGCATCATAGAAAATGCTGTTTGACTGCTGTGATTCACCTTCCCTTGGCACAGTCCTACATGCAGCCATTTTCATTACAAAAATCCCCAACCCTCCCTTAAAGAAATGCTTTGAAGTCTCTATCAGGTACTTTAGAGGACAAAAGCAGGGATATAACGATTTAACACAATGTTCACTCAAACACTTAAGACTTGAAACAACTTTGAGGAATGTTTTATCCTTTGCACAAGCTGCCTGCTGCAGCCTTCATCCTCTTCCAGGCCAGACAGGGCTCCTAAAGCTCAGGCAGGCTGGGGATCTCCAGTCTGTGCACTGAGACACTGCTCCTTACCTTGGAAGAACAGGCCACTGGGCAGCTTTGTTGCTTCAGCTGACACTGCCAACCACAGGACAGTGTCAGCTCCCTGGGCCTCTGTGCGAAGCGAGTTCTTCATCCTCTCGTAGAAATCGGGCATGGACGACCTCACAGCTGGAAAGGATAACAATGGAATGGTGGCCTACCACGCAAGGCTTTTTTGATACCAAAAATGAAGGGAAAAAAAAAGAAAAAAGAATAGCTTCAAATTTCCATTTTGTGTGTAGGAAGGAAAAGAGGCATCTCTGGAGCTTCTGGAAGAAAATGAGTATTTCTCCCTATGTGGGAGTAGGATGGCTTGCGGGAGAATAGCACTAAGCTGCCAGATGATCCACCATTTGCTTGTTTGGGTCAAATTACAGGGACAAAACTGACAACAGGATCTGTAAGAGGTTCCTCTGCCAATTCCATTCTAAACCATGAAGACAACAAACATGGGGGAAACAGAAATTCCAAAAAAAAAAGTATTATAATGGGATTTTTAGCCCCTATTTTCTCACAAGTTTGAGGAAACCAGTTGCAGCACTGTATTTAGAAACTGCTTACTTCCTGTCTAAACTCTGGTTTCATTTTATTTTGTCCAACAGATGATGACCATGGGCCCATCCACTGTAGGTGTTTATTTCTGGGGGTTGAAGAGTCTTTGAACTTTAAGGTGGGATAACTTTATGGTTCATTAAGTTTGAAATCCACAAAGGAGGAGTACAGAAATAAATGCATTTTAAAGAAAAAGAAATACCACGATATTTAGTTGGAAAGGGCTATCTTCAAGCATAAAGTAGACAGGGTAAATGTTTCTGTTGTCAGAAGCAAATTTCAGAAACTGCATTGCTATAAAATACCGAGAGATGTAACTGCTATTCTGCATCCCAAGCTTGGGCACTAGGGGCTGGAAACATTGTGGAATGCAACATGCATGGTGCATGGCTGATGCTGGCCCACCTGCTCAGGCACAGTCACTGAAGAACAGCTGCAGCTCAGACAAAGGGCTGAATGGCCAAACTGCTTCTCAACAGCAGTAAATGTTTAGAGGAAGAGTAGAGGGCTTGCACAGTGGTGCATTCCCCTACATGCCCTCACAAATTCCCAGTGTCTGCATATTGGTACAGAGGCAGAAGCTCCATCTGTGTGTTTAACAGTTCCACTACAAAAGTAACTTAAAGGTTACCTTAAAGAACTGTGTCTCTGCTGTGCGGTTGTGCCGGGCTGGAAGCATTCACTGCCCATTATTATTCTCTAGGTATACACAGCTAGCAGACACTGTGCAGAATAGAGCCACCAAGGGGATATAAAACTACTTCAAGCACCAGTTTGGAGAAAAGAAATTACTGCACCTGTTGGAAAAATATACTAGGAAGTTTCATTTCTCTTTGCTTTTAGACTAATGCTGAAAAGAAAAAATTATTGTCAGAGTGTGAAGCAGACGTTACCTGGAGTGTCTGCCCAGCCAGGATGCATCACAGAGAAATGGATGTTTCTGTGAGCCTTTGCCCACTGCTCTGTCAGGACAACTTGCTGTCTCTAGGATAGAGCAGTAAAGTGAATGCTAGCACCAAGTTCAACAGCCTGTCCACCAAATTAGTTCCCAGGGAAATAAACTACATCAACTGTGCCGTAAATACCACAGCATTTATGTACAGCAGAAATATACCCTTGCTCATCCTGACTGGATTTATTGGATAATTTCAACAGAGACTTCCACAGTCATTGCCATCCATACCCGGGCCACAAATTTACCGTTAAAGCAGCTGCACTGCTTTTACTGACCACGTCTACTTGCTGCAGACTGTGGGCAAGAACTAAGCAGGCAGACAGGGCTCACCAGCTAAAGACAGTGCTCCCCCTAGGGACTTCTCTCATATCAAATGAAAGTCTAACCATGCTCTCCTCCATGCAAGAGGTATGCACTCCTAAGGGCATGCCATCACACTCCTGAAGATTATTGCCTGTGCATCTGCTTATGGGTTGGATGCAATGGGAAAGCAACAGTGACCAACAGGCTTTTTGCAAAGTAGATGGTATGAGCTGCCTAGCAAAGAAGGGCTGGACTTTGTTTTCAATCCCATGTACCTTGTTCTGTGCATACACCATGGTTCCATCAAATGGCCCATTTCCCGACTGCAAGTCAGATATGTTTAATTTTTGAACTAGCATGCCCCCAGAAGAGACAGTTATCTGTAATGAAATGAATGAAAAAACAAATGAAAGAAAAGCAAAACCAGGCACTCCCCACAGATGCACTCATGCATGCAATGTACCCTTCAGGCCATAGCTGGAAGTCCCTATGGAGCAGGATTCCTCTGCACACTCTTTGCATTATGCTTATGCTCATGAGTAGAGCGCACCTGGAGAGAAGGTGGAAAATATGTAAGTTTTTTAAGAAGTGATTTTCATTCAAAGTGATGTTGATTCATTTCAGGAATTTTGTGCTTCTTCCTTTTGAAAAGTAATGGGGAGAAAGAAAATAGCAGAATAGCAGCACTATTTGCAGTTTGTATGCTTAGCATTTACTGAAGCTAATTACAAGCCATACAAAACTTGGGAAGTTTCATTTTTAAAAATGTACCTGCTGTCTTATTTTACACCAAGATCTGTAAAGTTCTTCTAAGCCTATACTCCTGTTGTACATATTTTGCACTCTGCTGCAGAAGCTAACTTGCCCTAGGGAATCTAAGAGGGTAAGTTCCCAAATGAAGTGTTTTACTCTGATTTCCAATGAAGGGTTGAGAGCAGCAGGCAGGAGCTTTGCCTTAGAGGAGGAGGTTGTTAGCAAAATCCAAGAGGATTTTAGAGATCCTTACAGTGTTATAAGTAATCCTGCATTGCTAACACAGTCAGAGAACTGCTGTCACAAGCCAGAAGGTAAAAATAGTAAAACACCCCTTTTAAACAGCATCACAGACTCACCACTCTGGCATCAGCTGCTTTTTCCAGGAGGGGCAGCAGGGCAGTTGTCATGATGTATGTACCTAAAAGACAGACAGGCACCAACATTAACTTTTCCTTTAAAAAAAAGCTTTCTTCTCTCTCTCCACCCTCCTTAACAACCCAAAACCCCAAGTCTCTATATCTCTGAAATCTGATGTGAATTTGACAATGATTTTTTTGTTGCTGCTTCACCTGCAGTATGCCAACTCAACATGTAGTGGTTCACATTGCTGTATACTTAGCAAATGGCATATATTATTTTACAGAGTTTCATTGTTTTTCATTATTTTTTCAGATTTTCATGTTTTACCTATAGAAAAAACAGCTCACTACATGCATCTGTGAGAATCTGAAGGCAAAACAGCTCAGGTATGAAATTCCTTGGGTGGGGGAAGGTGATGCCAGCGAAGAAACAGGGAATGCATTTCCCCTGCAAGTCTGGCATGTACACCCAGATTTGAGCTGTGTCATGAACAAGAGAAGGAAACTGCCCTTCATACTTACAGTTCTCAGGGCACTGCATATGCACTTAAGATTTGTCAATTTTTCCCTTCTACTATAAAATCGCTCAGAGTACACTGACACTTTTTGTGTGGCACACAAAACCCACCCCTTGAATCCCCAGCATGACCATTATGGAAGATAAGGAATCCTTGGGGGAAAAAATATTAGTGTTGCCTGCCCAAGGCTGAGCTAAGATTGCTTGGGGAAACTTAATTGTGTCCTTCCCTGCTTTTAATCGTGTTTGTTTAGCAAGGATTTTTACACACCACACAAATATATTCCATTACCATGACCAGCACAGTTTGTTTTTACAAACACTGTTCAACTGTCAGCGCATTTGATTCAGACACACCTAGTGATGTTTCACGCAACCAAGTGCAACACAGAGATTTTTTTTATCTTTTCAGAGATTTTTTTCTGTTTAAATGTATTTTTAAAAAATTCCATCTAATTAAAAATGAATCTAGCCCCATTTAGTCTAGTGTTTCTGCATCTACTTCCCTCTCATGTCTTTACAAATGGCTCCAGTTCAACAATTCTATCAGTGATAAACACATTTTTTTCCCTGAGCTACTGAGGCCGTGTTTGTCACTAGTCATGAAGTTATAAAGCATGTCTTTATAACCTCTCTTCCACAGGCAATGAGATCACCCAGTTAAAATACAGCATGTTTATAAATATGGTACCAAAATCAAACATGTTACATGCTTGGTGAACAAACTGTTCAGCTCCCCTGTCAGTCACAGCAGCCTTCACTTTCTCTATATAATCAGAAGTATGTCCACACACACACAATATATTTAAAACCCCGGCAAATCAAACAAAACAAATGCACCGCAGATGAGTTCATGCAGCCTGTCTTCAGCAGAAAATGTGAGCAAAGGCCGCTGCCAGCGAATAGCGAGAGCCGGGCCGTGTCCCCTGGTAACGGCGGGGAGACTGGGCGATGACATCACCCGCACAAGAACTCCCGCCGGCTGCCAGGGGAGGCTGCCGCGATGTGGGGGAAAAAAAAAAAATAGAATCCAAAAGAAAATCACTTCAGTACAAGCTGAGAGCGTGGTTTTCATGTTGTTTGGCTGTGGATTCTTCAAAAAAGTAACATCATGTCTTGGTTAAATAAGCTGCATCTCCTAAAGGCAGAGCTGCAATGCACCAGCTCTGACGATGCTGCATTTTACTGTGCTGCAGATTAATTTACACTTTTAAGGGGCTTCATGTTGATTTGTTAATTCTAAAGAGCTGCAAAGATGAATGCACTAACGTTGCCTCATTAACAACCGGGTTCTGTTTTGTTTTGCAGCTGAATAAGAGAAATGTTCAATGCCAAAAATCCTCCTTAGAGCAACTACAGCTTGTCAGAAGTTTATGTGCTTATTTACAACCACAAACTAACTGCAAAGCCCACATCTCCCCTCTTCCTCAAGTTTATTAAGAATTCAGGAAATCCCACAAAGCCAGAGCTTTGAGACAGAGTGCAAACAGAGCAGTTTTGATTGCAGCTTCCTATGGTAAGCAACAGTATCTGAAAACACACAGACACAATGCATCAGGCATTAAGGCTGCAGCATTTAATTTCTCACACTGCTGAGTATTTCACCAACTACTGTCCCAATTTTAAGTGTTTGAATACAAACTCCTCATTCCTTTGACAAAAATACTTAGCTATTATACATTCTTATTTACCTGCGCTGGTCTGCCAGGTAAAACAGCCTGGAAAAGCAACTTAGAATGGTAACAGTAGAACAGATCTACTTTATTAACAAGGTTTATTGCTGGTTAGAGTACATCATCAGCTGAAACCTCTCCATTTTTATCAGTAGCTGGCCTGTAGTTTGATGGTGACATTCAAACAGCTTGGGAGAACACTCAGTATGGTCACTGGCACAGCCATGTACCTCATGGCAGGTACTTGGCCCAGCACAGCTGTATCACAGCAGGCACTAACACAAAAATTAATTGCTGAATAAAAGGGGAAGAGGCAAATGAAGGCATTGCCTGCCACTGTCTTTATGAAAACAGAAGAAGGAAATTTTTCTTGTTAAAAAAAACTTTGCAAGAAAAACCAAGACTGATTCGGTAGAAGAAACTACATTCATCACTGCCCCTACAAAAGGAAATCAAGGCAACATCCAAACTGTATGTCTTTTTGCCAATACTTGATTATTAATACCAATGTACTGGATATCAGTCTTTCCAAAACGAGCACTTGAGCATTCTAATAGATCTACTTGATGCAAAAAAAAAAATTGTCTGTTAAAGGAGAAACTTCTTCCCACAGAGCTTAGTTTAAAAAGGTAAAGTATATGAAATGTGGTTAATGCT
Organism: Cyanoderma ruficeps; assembly: GCA_008694505.1. Taxonomy (NCBI): domain Eukaryota; kingdom Metazoa; phylum Chordata; class Aves; order Passeriformes; family Timaliidae; genus Cyanoderma; species Cyanoderma ruficeps. Next base: position 1,494,033 of record VZDJ01006585.1, on the reverse strand, counting down.
TAATTATCACTGTGCTCAAACTGTGTACAGTACAGATTGAGTTTTCTTTCTTTTCTTTTAATGGTTTAACACAAAAGTACACGAAAAGAAAGGCAACCTTCAACAGTGCTGTGCCTTGCACTGAAAGCAGTAATTATTGGGTATCTCCTGCACGTACAGCTGGTACTACCTGCATTTAGGGCTGTGTGACAGGAGCCAGATTTGTGCATCACCATGTCCTGTCACTGGAAGGTACATTGTCCACATGGCCTGAAAGCTTGTCTCCCACTGGTGTAATGGGGGGGGAAAAGATCAGTGAAATAAATGGTATACAACATTTCCTTCTGATGAGAAGTATTTGCTGTGACAGAAAGAAGTCCAGCAAGATGAATTTGGGAATTTGGTCAGAAGCAGCAGGAATGCAGAAGAAGGTGAGCCCCGTCTATCACACCCATAAAAAGGATTTAATCCTGCCCTCACTGAACTCTACCAAGGTGAAGAGTTGACTTGCAAAACTTACTGGACAAGCTACAACCCTGTTCTGTGTAATGAAGTTTGACACAGTACTGGCTGGCCATGTTTTCTCTAACATAAAAAGGCTCCTGGGAGAAAGGTACAATTTATTTTAAAGATAAACAGTCTCTTAACATTAGCTTTCTTTGAAAAAACTTCTGTAGGCTTTATGCCTTGAATATGGTCTCCCATAATAGGAAATCACGTATAGTACAGAGTAATTAAAACTTTTCTATAGAGCAACACCATTACACACCATAAACCAACTTTATCATATGGTAAAGCAGAGAGGGCGGGTTGCCAATCTCTGCATTAAACATGGTCATTCCAGTGAAAGTAATGAGCATGGCATTTCATGAGAATATACTTTATTCATGCACATTAATATTTAATTTTCATGTTTATTTGAAAAATATATTAAAAAAACCCAAAATACTGAATCACCAGGCATTCCCTTGTGGCCTGCCTGGTAATTGCTCTACCTGCTCTGAGATCTTCTCAATTTAGTTGAGTAATCTGATATTGTGCTCTAACCAACAACTCAAAATTTGGACTCCATACAGTGAACTTCTCTGCAACCTGAATAAGCACTAATTCAATGGTTTCACAATCACAGAGTAAAATATTAGTGATGAATGTGTAGGAAATGAGGCACTGTTATGGAGATAAACATTTGATTCATATAGTAAGTTGTTTTTTTAAAAAAAGCCTCAAAACTACAAAAATCAGCCTGACTGCTTCACAGACTCCTAAATAAGTTTATGCTACCCTTCCCATGACATGATGCAGAAGCTGAGGGGACTCTATGGAAGACACAATTATTAGGTCTTGTGCAAAGGCAGCTCTCCATGTTCTTTCAACAGTTACTCCACTGTGGGTCTCATGACATGAACAAAATGAAAGCAATCTTAGTGCATGGGACAGCAGTCTCCAGTGTATTAGACACTGGTCTTTCCCACAGAAAGCTGCAAGTCTTGCTGTACTGTAACAGTTTTGGTTACTTTTTTCCTCTGCTAAGGTTGGGATAGAGACACATGGGAAACGTAGATTTTTGAGTTTGGACTTGGTTGTTTATTATATTTTATCTATTTATAGTATTTACAGACTCATGTGCTGTGAGCTCAACTAGTAAGCTAGAAAAACAAGGTAAAATGGAGTCCTTCTCTACTAGGTCTTTTCAAGGACAACCTGCCCAATTGTGAAATGCCACTTAAATTATTTTTATTTTAAACCTAATAACCAACTACTTGAAGCCTGCAATGTAGACTCCATCAACCAATTACAGAAAACCACCTAAACCCATGAGGAAGAAGGAAGAAGAAGGTGAAGAAGAAGGACTTAGACAACACCCCAAATCCTCTATCTTAACTCACACATATTATTATATACTAAAATCTTAAATCTAAGTTTCTAGCATTCCAACACTGTACTAAAACACGAAAGTAATCAAAACACAGGATAGTCCTAACAGAAAATATAAACAAACACTTTGCATTCAGATTTCCAAACTGGTGGTGGTGTAGATCAGTCTGCCAGAACCAGGAGAAGACTCCTTAGGATAGATTGAAAATTAACAGGGTATTACATAAAATTAAGTACACAAACACATACTCTGATTTGCTTTAAGATTTAGTGTGACCCTAAAATCCGTACTTTATGAATTGATTTTGAAGAAAATTATGGTTTCAGCAGAAGTAACATTATAAACTCACTACCTACTTATAACATCAAATTAATTGAGGATACAATTACTGTGGACCCAAGTGTCTTGGTAGATTCCAGAATGGTTTTTTGCTTGATGTTCTAGCTAGCAATTACTGGCACACTGCTGGTGAGGTTTTTGCCCTGCTAACATTCAAACAAGGGCAGGCAGCCAGCATCATACTCAGTGAAGTTTTTCATCTGCCTGAGCTCTGCAGTATTATTAGGAACAGTGTTATTTCAACTGAAAAAAAAAAGTGGGAACAAAAAAACCTAAACAAAGAAAAAAAAACCCCAACACCACCAAAAAACTTTTATTGTACAGATTTCAACGGCTCATTCATCTGGTAGAAATCAGTTAAACTGGCTTGCTTTTCTTGAGTCCAGTAAAAACAAACCACAGAAACAAACCAAACCACTCGGCAAATAAAGTGACATTCTCCATTGGCCTGATTATCTTTTCAAGCCTGCAGTTTATGTAGCTCCCAGTAAGAGACATCCCTGAGTCTCTTTTCCTAAGTAAGAGATCAAGAATGAAGATTTTAGTGTGCTGCCTCTGAGGGCCAATTCCACCACACTAGCAAAAACTGAGAGTGTGCAGGAAGAGTTAATGAACATGAAACACAAAATAAAGATTTACATTTCCCTCAAATGACAAAGCTCATCTCAGTAAGCGTTCCTCCGTCTCCTGGGAATCAGGCTTCACTACAGTTTGTGCATGTGCAATTATATTCGACCTCATCCTTTCACATACCACCTCTGATCCATAAGTCTCAAAGCTCTTAAGAAAGAAAATTGGAACCACAGCCTCCTTTTCACAGATGAGGCTGTCTTGCCAAAGATCAGGCATTGAACTTACGGCAAACTGACAGCTGATATTCAAGTTGATTGACTTCCAAGTAATTCAGAACACCAGGCTGCACTGGCTTCTGTGAAACACCAGTTAGATGCAGTTCATATGGAAGGAAGAGACTGACAAACATCCACCCGGGTTAGGCAGTTTGCCATAGATGGGCTATAGCGTTACTATGACAGATAAACATCTTATTTCCTCTGGCTCTAACCCTTCTTGCACAAAGGGGAAGTATATGTCTATATATTATTAAAACATGAGAGCACATTAGATTGAGGAGAAGATGCATACTGGGAGCATCATTTATCTCTCAGTGTGTTTTAGCATCCCCTTGGTTGGTAAGTAGCAATAAAAAAGTAACATATATGCCATTTTTTCATGTCAAGCAGGAAGATATGTTGAGTAAAAGCAAAGTGAGGCAGGCGATAAAATAGAGGAAAAAGGATTGTTTCAGCTAAATGTCTAGTGCTTCAGTAAGAACATGCTTCTTTTGCCTCCACTTGCTTATCAATGCTGAAGGGTTTTTTTCCAAAATGACTGAATGCCACCAGCTTTAATAGTCTTTGCTGGGAGCTAATACTAAAACAAGTGAAAAAAAAATTAATAAAAAAAAAGTTTTGACTCAGAAGTCTGCAAGACTCATCAGAAGAAATGACTGCTTGTTGCTGCCCAGCTCAGGGTACAACCCTGAGTACATGGTCAGCCCACAAGAAGACATATAAGAGCAACATTACACAAACTAGAGGACAGAGAAAAAAATCTGCCCATCAGGATTGGCAGGCCTGCAGGAAATCTGCCCACATTACCCCACGCAAATCACTCCATTTGGTTTATTTGAAAGTGTGTCTCAATCAGCAAAGTGCTATTTCAGACTCATGCCTGGCCAGTGCTCCCACATTACAGTCCAAGTGTTCCATTCTGCTCTCTACACTCACTGATCTCCAGCAATCAGATGACAATTCTCTAGCAGGGAAAAAAGGCAAGATGTTTTATTTGACAGCCACAACAGAACCACAACGAGCCATGCAGCATTTGTACCTCAGATTCATTGTAAGGGTGCCACAGGCAGCAGCACAGATGCAGCTCCCACCACTTGCGCAAAGAACTTTACAGTTTGAACTTGAATATTAAATAAACCATACAAAACCTTAACTATCAAGCTGCATTTTACATTTTCATGAACTTCATCTACCTGCATATTCTGACAGCACCAGAGAGGACTATGCACCTCTTGTTTCACATCTTTAATTAGCCAGTCAGCTGTGTTTTACATTAAGTGAATTTTATTTTCTATTCTAACTGCTGTTATTTTTGCACATATTCATACAAGAGGACTCATGCAGTCATTTTTGTCCCATGTATGTCCAAGAAAAGATCAGGATACAAAGTATGTTTCACAAGTCAGATCATCAGTTAGAACTGAACACTGACATCCATTATGCTCAAAAATGGACTAACAGATCAGTCAAGAGGAAAACATTCCTAGACTAGATTTAAAAGTTCCACAGCATTTCAGACACCCAAATGAACAACTTTACAGCTTAAAGCTGAAATGTTAATCAGATATCAAATACAGAATTCAAAAACTGTGTTGTGCATTTAAAGCATGTTATATTTCAGTCCTGCATTTTTAAATAGTTACAACCTACACACTCCTTTACTAGACCAGAGATCCAGGGTAGGAAAAAAATAGTGAAAGAAACATGGAAGGAACACCCTACATGTAAAGATCTGTAAAAGATATTGATATTACTCTATCTTGTTAGTCGAGTGAGGGACAATTGCACATTTTCCAAACAAGGGCCTTGAGCCCATATCACCCTTCAGGCTTTAGCATTACTGGGGCAGAGAGGGGAATTTAGTTTGTTCTTTCAGACTACATTCGAGTTTACCACCAACCTATACTGCAGCCATATCTAATTTAGCCAGGTTTTTCTCTGGGAACCTATAATCACAGCTAGTTACTGAAACAGAAATAACTACTCCCAAGAAAAACACACCTAAAGGCACCTAGTACTTAGGGAAATAACACAGCATCTACTCTGACTGGTCTTTTTCCACACAGCTTTCTCCTGATGTTATGATTTATTACCCTATCCCTGACTTGGAAGAAAAAAGCCTCTGGTTTGTAGCCTTGGTCCTTCATGTGTGTCTGGCCTGCAAGCATAGAAGCTTCCTGTTGCACTGCCAGCTTCTTCCAGCTCAACCAAGTCCCACTCTGCTCTAAAAAGATTCAAAATTTGATCCTTACTTTTGTCTAGAGAGAAGCAGGCTAAGCAGTCCTTGTCTGAACTCTTGAAGAAGTTGGACAACAGAGGATGATTTACCTCCTTACACTTCTTATACAATCATGCAGCAAGTGATACACGAATGAATAAAGGAGATCCATAAGTAACAGTCACAAAAGATAATTCAGGCATTTTCCTAGTTTGCTACAACCATAATTCAGCTTCCTTTGTGCGGCTGTGTACCTCAAGTAAGGCTGATTTACTGCTGGAAAAACAGAATTTGCTGCTTCTACTTGTGCAATAAAATATAATTCAAGTGATATACTAGTACGGTTCCTCAGCACTTAATATCCTCAATGTCTAAAACTAAACCAAAACATGCTTTTGCATTTGGAGTGTTGCATTTGTTTCACTCTGCTTCTCTCTGGAACAACTGTACCTTTGCACTTTGCTGGGTTTTTGTCTGACAGACCACAAGAGGATAGAAACTAATTTAAGGTGAATAGATCCCTCAAGGTAGAAGTTCTTGTACTTGTGCAGCCAAGAGAAATTTGTTGGCAAAATAAAACTCTTTTTGAATTTTTTGACCATGAGAAACAGAAGAATGTTAGCAGAAGATTAGTCTGAAGTAAATGATTCTGTGCCTTTATACTTGATTTAACTGTCAGTTTAATGTATTCAGACTTGCAGAAAATTGAGCTGTATGCACAGTAACACTGAAGCACAAAACATTTATCCTAAAATTACAGCAACGCTGAAGCGCAAGACATTTGTCCTAAAATTTTAGTTTTCAAACATAAATAGGATTTAAGGAACCAACACAGGAAAAAGGCTAAGAATAAAAACCAACAATGGCTTCCAGGTTATAATAGTTCTATAAATGCCTTATCTTTATAGACTAGGTTCTCCCCATCCTCATTCCAGATACTGATGAACAGGAGGAAAACACAGAAACAAAGCACCACAGTTTTTTCCTAATGTGTTATTTTTGAATATATTAAAGATAGTCTCTTGAGAGATCCACCTACCCTGCACAGAGGCAGAGGAGGGAGAGTGTCAGGACTGTTGGGTTGCTTCAAGCATCAGGCATCTCTTTGCAAGAGGTGCAGCTTTCAGCCTTACAGGTATCAGCAGTGTCAGACAGCTCTTCTCTCTGGCTGTTTGCTCACCTCTTCTCCACAGCTTCTGTGGGGAAACCTTCCACTTGGCTCACCATTTTCCCTGCCCTTCCACATCTCCACTTTCCCTCTTGACTTGCTTCCCATCATTTGTCCCTCTCACACTACTGCCACACAGTTCACACACAATGCCCCTCTCAGGTAGAGCACATACCTCAGAAACTCAGCTATAATAACGCACTTCTGTAGGGAAAATAGGTATGTTCCAGAACTAAACCTTCAATACTCACCCAAAGTGTTTGTTGCAAAGTTTTTTTCAAGTCCATCTTCAGTTAACTCTCTGGTATTCACCATGCATCCCGCATTGTTGATCTGTAAAACAACTCCTTTAAATAAAATCTACACAAATATCTGAACGAAATCCATACATATGAGCAGTCTATGTTAATTTGCTGTTTTCTGACGCCGCAAAACAAAGCTACACACTGTAGCTTTTATTTGTTCAATAAAACATGATTGCAAGCTGTGTGCAGCTAGCATAGTCTCTGATACATTTGTTTCTCTGCCTTACCTTCCAGAAGGAGCCCAGACTTTTCTTTCCCACCTCAAAAAAAGATCTGCCCCTACACACCTTCCTGCGTGTTCACTGCCATTCCTCAAAAGTTATTTCCTACTTTTTTATCAAGTGTTCCTCGTCTACTAAGCACCAAAGGAGCTGCTCCAGGTGCCTCAGCTGTAGTACAGCCCCCCAAGCAAATTTTCACTGCTAAATAAAGGGGGAACTGCACTGAGCCCCTTGCCAATCATGATGATGAACTGTTTCCTCTCTCCCCAGCTCTGTTTCAGTCTTCGGACTTTTTACAAAAGTTTAATCTTTCAGAAGGTCTAGCTTTAAGAGGGACAATGTTATTAGTAATGAAAGTCAAAGAAAATGTATGATGTCTCCAAAGATGCAGCTATAAAATTACTGCTTTTCTCTTTTCTTGTAGCACATCTGTGTTAACTGAGAAAGGACAAAAGCAAGCAAACCATGGAGACTCCTGGGAAAAAAAATTTAGAAAAAATTAAGGAGAGAATTGTGGCCCAAACGGTCAAATCTACATGACCTGTCAGACAAACACATAGGTCACACACTCCCAAGACAGACACACATGATTAAAGTACATGAACTTACCAACACATTTAATTTATGTTCATTTTGGAATTTTTCAGCAAACTTCCATATTTCCTTGGGATTAGATATATCCACAACATGCAAGAAGATATTCTAAAGGAAAAGAAATTAAGTCACAATCAACAGGGAGAAGTGAAGAGAAACCTTGTTAAGGCCTGTCTAGATGAAAAGGTGTTTAAGTAGTATGAAAAAAATATTGTCTCCAGAACATAATTAACACATGGACAACTGCAAAATTTAACTCTAGTCCTTAAGACATATTTAGTCACTGAGTCAGCTGCTTCTGAGACACAGATTTTTAATGCCAAAATTATTAAGAGAGAGTCCTACTTAGATAGATATATGTGACAGATAGTCAGGCATAGCAGAGAACTAGAAAAATATTGCAAAGCTTGCAAAATTTCAGTTTAAACAATTTAGCGGCTTTCTCTTTGGCTGAACTTTCCAAGGAAATGTTCAAGGTCACAGCATTAGAGGATAATCTAGGTTGGAAGAGACCTCTGGAGGCTGCTTGGCAAACATGGAGATCCACCAGTCTGTCCGAGCCCCCTGCTCTGAGCCTCCAGCACTTGATCGCACTCATGGTGAAAACATTATTCCTACTGTCTACTCAGAATTTTGTCCCTGTTCCAATCTGTGTCAGCTGCCTCTTGTCTTCCCACAGCAGACCTCCAAGCATGGTACTGTCTTCCCCACACACTCCCATCACATGGCTATAGAATACACCAAGACCCATCTCAGCCTTCTCAACACTGAGCAAAATCACCCTTCTCAGAGTCCCTTTGTACATCACACATCCCATCTCCCTAGTCACCCTCTGCTGGACTCACTCCAGGACACTGAAGTCTTCCTCATCCTGAGGAGTCCAAAGCCAGGCACAGGACTCCTGCCGTGGTTTTGCAAAGGCTAAATAGAGAGGAAGATGCACTTCACTCAGCCTGCGGGCTAGACTCATGTTCATACAGCCTAGGGTATGGTTGGCCTCCCTTGCCCCAGGACACTGCTCACAGAGTGACAACTTGTCACTCCCAGGTCCCTTTCTGCCAGCTGCCTTCCAGCCAGCTGCATTTCATTCTGTCACCTGTGCTCTTAAAGATATCATCAGGTTTTGCCCCTGTATTGACTCATGGGGGATGCTACTAAAAATCATTAACAGATCAGCTCCGTACTGTTGATTGTTACTTTTGAAGCCACATGTTCTGGACAGTTTTCCACCCACCTTTTCATCTACCAGTTCAAACCACATCTCTCCAAACTGGCTACAAGGATATCATGGCAATCCATAAAAAAGGCCTTGTCAAAGTTAAAGAGATCACTGCCCCCTCTTGTCCACAGGCACAGTCATCTCACCAAAGGGATCAGGGAGAGAATCAGAAGGGTAACAGAGAACTCATGGGTTGAGATAAAGACAGATTAACAGGGAAAGCAAAAGCCACACACAAAAGCAAAAAAACCCCAAGCCTACAAGCATACCACCCCAGGAACACCCAATCTTGTCTGATCTCAGAAACTAATCAGGGTTGGGCTGGTTAGTACTTGGATGAGAAACTGCCTGGGAATACCAGGTGCTTTAGGCTTTTTATAAGGAATTAACTGACTGCCTCCCATGGGCAGGCATTCAGCCATCTCCAGGAGAGCAAGGCTCCATCGCACATAAAAGTTACTTGGGAAGCCACTACCCCAAACATTCCTCCATTCCTCCTTCTTTCCCGCAGCTTCATATACTGAGCATGATGTCATGGTCTGAAATATCCTTTTGGTCAGTTAGTCAACCTGCCCTGGCTGTGTCTTCTCACAACCTCCCATGCAACCACAACTTGCCCTCCAGTGAGGCAGTGAGAAAAGGCCTTGGCTCTATGCAAGCCCTGTTCAGCAATTGCAAAAGAATTTCTGCATTATCAATCCTGCGTTCATTATAAATCCGAAACACAGACCCAAACCAGCCACTGTGAAGAAAATTAACCCTACTGCAGCCAAAACCAGTACAACGAGCAGGGGTATACATCCACTCCAGCACTCTAGTCATGCCAACTATTTCTGTCTAATCTCAGTGAGATCACAGCTCTGCAGTCATGCATGGATTCCTGATTCCTATGCTATGTGTACTCTTGAACAGGCATCTGAAATGGGCTCCCAGACATGCTGCTTTCTCACGAAAACTGTGAGTGCTTCCTCCAATTTGCCGTCCCACAGACACATACTCACTGTTCCTATGACTCTACTACTCTTCTGGGTTTGGTCACTACACACCAATGAAACCACTTTAAAGCCTCCTCACCAGGCTGAGCAAACCTGTTGGCAAAGACACTCGTGCTCCAATCTGCCATGGCTGCTCAGCAAAGCTCATTTAACAGAGAAGGTCCAAGAGGCCATAAAGGCTAAGGCCAAAATGACACCAGCTGAACATTCAGGTGTTGACCTGCAAGGCATATATGCTCCTATCCAAGCCCTTCCCTTTCACTCTATGGATTTTGGAGACCACTACTAGGGCTTCCATGCCCTTGACTCTCTGTAAACACTCTTGATGAACTCCAGGTCACCCCACACAACGTCAGGGTGCCCATGTGGCTGGACAACAAGAGACATTAGGCCAAGGTCTAGATCGGCCTCAGCAGACTCTCTGCAATACTTACATCTGAGTCCACAGCAAGTGACAAACCTCTCAAGTCATCAAGCCAAGACTGCAGACGGCTGCCTGCATCCCCCACAGGAAGGAGCCTTCAGACATCACCCACGATTTCCTCCCACTGTCAACAACTGTTCAGGATCATCTGTCTCCAACACCTCCCCTGACAGAGCTTGCTCTTCCTCATCTGTTACCATGGCACTATACCTATCCTATAAATGCACATCTGCAGGCAGAGAAGGAGCTGCCTTCTGTTGCCAGCATCCACAAGCTTCCATTCCTCCCCATCTCAGAAGTCTCTATACACCACTAATTCAAATGCAGCTTCCAGCCATTCCTCCTTCCATGATCTTCTACTCTCTGTAGAGACCCTGTCAATCTCTTGTTTCTATTCCCTGTGGTTCTGCAGCTGCTCATCTGCTGCTGTTGCATCACCCGGCAGCTCAGCACCCTGAGGACAGCAGAACCCAACAGATGAAGCCACCATCATGCACTGCCCCAGGCTCAGGGAAAGGTACCAGCCACTCCCTGCAACCCAACATCTGCCACATTATCCCTCTGGAGCTCTGTCTGGGCTAGTGCCCCATGTGGCAGGCACAGTTGCTCCAGCCAGGGTGGTAAAGCAGCTTTCAGGAGCATCACTGCACCCACTCCAGCTGTCTCAGAGTGTGGGGTGCCTTCTGCATCCCCTTGCATGCTAACTGCTGCGTTAACTGCTAAACCCTTGTCAGTCTCTCCACGTCACAACACTCTTGCAATGTTTTGCAATACTATGGCCAGCAATGTGGACTCAATAGAAAGAGGAAAAAAAAAAAAGGCTTTATATAGAGCAAAATTATCATTTTCTAAACCACTAAAGCTAGAAGTAATTCCTCCCTCCAAAACATCAAAAACCTTTTGCTGTTTGCTACAGACAATTCTTTTGCTTTCTGCAGATTTGCATTCTCCATAGTACAAGCACAGTGGCATTTACCAGCATACAAAGGCATATCAACTCCCACTCATCTCCTAGATAGCACTTCATCTCAAAGACACACCACAGATAGTCTTATGACGTATGCCAGAAAAAGATTTTAAAATAATTATGCAGAGGATGTGCTCTCTTGCAAAACAAATAATCATTAAAGGGCCTCCTCTCTTTCCAAGTTGTTTCTTTAAATACTCATTATACAAGCAAATGAGAAAAGTGAAAAAGCTGAAGAAATGATATGGCATTATTCCCTGCCTGTAATTCTGCTTCCCTGAAGATAAAAAGCACATGACTTTCTCTCCAGCCATTTGATTCGAGCTCCTTAGCTGAGTTTGGGTCAAAATTTTCTCACTGTAATAATGTGCTCTAGCATGACCCTGCTTGATCAAGGAGACTGGACCAGATGACCCACTGTGGTCCCTTCCAACCATGTCCATTTTGTGAATCATTTCTGACCAAAAACTTGACACTGCTCTGCTGGTTCAAGCTGAATACCTCTTTAAAACTTTCTCCTTTTAAAACTAATACCATTATCTACTGGTACAGAAGATGTAAAGTCTTTGGGCAGATGTTCAGTATTACAAGGGATTTCAGAGACTGAGATCTGAATCAACATTTATCTGCTCAAGACTGTCACATTGACTCAGGAAAGGGATGTTTAGGCCTGTTCCCTATAAAAGTCCTCAGTGATAGCAAAGCCATTTTCAAAGTAAACCTAATCTCCGTGACTTGATCTATTTTAACAGATTAGAACTTTCCAGTTCCCAGATCTAGGGGCCAGTGACTGCCAAAGAACTCCATTTCAGCATTGCTCTCCAGCATGTACTGTGGAAGATGGAAAAAGACTTCGGTGTATACTCTAACAGGATCTTCATCCAAATTATCAGGAAGAGCAAGTTCAGTCTGGCTACAGCTTGTCAAGTTGCAGATAAAGCATTTTATTATCCCTCTGGATTGCTTCTGAATGAGCACTTATAAAGAAGGATGTTCTTGTGGGCTCCTTATTAAAGTGCTCTTCCCAGTGCAGTCACATGTCCCACAGGGCCTCTTGTACAGCTCATCTAACACTTCACTGCAAGCTGCTCTCTGCCCAAGTGCCCTGTCCCCAGGGTCACAAACAAGTCCTGCAGTGCCCTCACACTCTCTCAGGACTACAGAAATTACGGGTCTCCAGCCTAAAAAGTGGGAATGCAGTAATTATGCTGCCTTTAGAGGAAAAATATTATTTGTCTCAAGATTTTTTTTACCAGGTGACAGAAAACAGAACATAAAGGAACCTTCAGAGGTCAAACTCACCTCTCTTCCCAGGCAGCCTGACTGCAGTTGGGGAAGGAGGTAACACAGTTAATCACCAGCCTTACTACAGCCATGGGATTATACAGCTATAGACAGCTGGAAAGTATTTATTTCTACATCAGGACTGATCTAATTCACCTCCATTAAAGAACTGAAGAGTAATGCTGGTTGTGTCACACTTGGGAGCCGAAATCAAAGAGCAGAAATTTAGTCAATATGACATCTCTAACCACAAAAAAAATCTTCAGAAATTTTGATCCACATTAAAAACTATTACTGGAGTCAAAATACTGAGTCAAGAGACAAGTCATTATTTAAAATGAAGACAAGTCTCCATCCAAGTGCTGTGTGTTAACCCTGGTAGGTAGTTCAGCCCCATACAACCCTATTTACTCACACACTCCACTCCCAGTGGGAATGGGGAGATAATCACAAGGACAAAACAGGCAAAACTTGCTGGCTGAGATAAAGACATTAAAAAGTGAAGCAGAAACTGAGTGTGCAAACTAAGTAAAACAAGGAATTAATTCACTACTTCCCATTGTCAGGCAGGCACCTAGTAATCCCCAGGAAAGCAGAACTTCATCCCATGCAACAGTGATTTGGAAAGCCGAACGCCATATCTGTGAACGCCCCCTTTCACTCCTTCTTCCTCCCAACCTCTACTGCTGAGCAAAATGCCATATGGTCTGGGGTGTCCCTTTGGCCAGCTGAGCTGTCCCAATGTGACCCCTCCCATCATCTTGTGCACTGCTCACTTGGTGGGGCAGTGTAAGAATGAGAACAGGGTTTGATACTGCGTGAGCCCTGTTCAGCAGTAACTAAAATGTGGGTTGTCAACACTGGTTTGGTCACAAATCCAAAGCATAGCACCACTGGAACTGCTAGAAAGGAAATTAACTCTATCCCAGACAAAACCAGGGCACGAAGATAGAAAGATAATGACTAGTGAACTTCTCTGTAAGCACACCCTCCTGAACAATTAACAAAAGCAACAGTGACAGATACAGGGGTGTACTGTAGAGTGATCTATACAGAAACAAAAAAGAATGTGCAACAGAGGGAAGAAGAGGTATTACAAGAAAAGGAGATGAAAAGGCACGTGGAGCACAAGATTAGGACCACACACAGGACTTCACAGAGCAGCCAGCCTTAGCAAATCGAGAGTGTGTTATTCAGACACATAAAACCTTCAGCTCCAATGCTGTAGACTCGTAAGTGTTGTTGCGAGAGTGTTGCAATGCATTAACTTTTAAAAGCCTCAGCCACATAGTTAGGAATAGTAAGTAGGACATCAAAAAGGAAATCAACAACAAACATTACATAAAACAGCATGCTGCTGATGATGTTACTAATGACAGAATACATCACCTAATGAAGTTAGGTGATTCAAACAGTTTGAAGTTAATCACTTCTAATCATTTGAATTATAAACTGCTAGATGTTTCCATGTCTGTATGAAAATACTATTAAAAGCACAACAGCAAGGTGTCGGAAGAGTATTCCAAGGCCTTTGGGGTCTTTAATATTAGCAACCTTTCTAAAACTTAAAAACCAACTCACCTGATTGCCCGTTTCTGTCACTATTTCCTCCTTGGCAGCTTCAGCCCGTTCCCTATTTCGGCAAACCAGATGAACTGTGCCACCTGGTGGATTGCGAGGAGAAAAGCATTTCATAATTAATTAATTACTGCATTTGGGGGAGACATCAGCATTTTAATTAGGTGAGATACTGGATATAAGAAAAAAGCTGGAAAATTTCTGCTTGGCTCTGGTTCCTGTGAAGGCAGGCAGGGTCATCACACAAGATTACACGTATGGAAAAGGCCACTGCACTCTAAGTACTGTGCTCAAACCATTTCTGTCAAGTCTGCACATCATGTTTAGTGGGTGAAACACCAGAGCTAAATGGGAAATTGAAGTTAAGACATCTGTATCATAGATGGTTTTTTTGATATATGCCTTAGGAAGTTCAGTAAAGGGCTTGAACAACACAAGTGACTAGAATTGGTCTGTGAAAAGGAAATAAAAGTGCCAGATAGCAGAATTCTCAGCAGTGGGAGGTATGACAAGGACTATGGCCTCAATTGTAGCTTGGGAGGCTCAGGTCATCTGAATTATTTTTCATCAGAAAAATGAGTCTTCTTCTCAACAGAAGGCTTTCTCAAGAGGATGCATAATTTGCAAGCAGCAAGAGACAGCAATGACTGGTTTGAGTTACTGTTGCCAACAGTCCTGCTTCAAGTGAGATGCTGGACAAGGTGACCTCTGGAGGTCTCTTCCAACCAACTTTTCCATGACAGGAAGACACAAGGCAAGGCTCTTCTCAAAGACCTGGATACAACACAATCTCCTCACTCAGCCACATTAAAGAAAGCCTTCAAACACAAGACTAAAGTACAGCTAAGCAATTTTTTTTTCTTTTGCTTCATATTTTCTGATTGTTACAAGTCATGTGTTAATTTCAGTCATAGGAATACCTATACTCTTTACTTTTGCCTGTTTGTAAAGGTGTTTTAGGGATTGGTAGCAGTCCACCTCTACAAAACTTAAGGAATTAATCCCTAATAGAAACATAATTAATCCATAATAGAAACAACAACTTTGTCAGGTCACACTTCTAGTGCCCAGAACCCAAATGCAAAACACCAAGTCTACCTTGGGATGATACAGTCACACACTGCACAGCCCAGTCTGGCATCTGATAATGGAACTTTTGTTGACAAGAGGTTTTTCCACTGGGCACCAGGACAGAGAGGATGTTTAGGTGTGACTGATACACTAGGAAAGGAATTTAAATGTGTTTCCTTTGGTGAAGATTGAAACTATTTGAACTTAACACATGGGGATAGTCAGAGTAGTTGGGAGAAGACTGTATCAAGCTGGAAGTGCAGCTCACAAGACATAGAGGAAAGCCCAAATCTGAATATCTGTAAGACACTAATTCAGAGGAAAGCTGAACTCAGACTACAGAAATTGTCAGCAAGATCATCATTAGTTAGAAATATCTGAGTACCTGAAGATAAAGACAACAGAGCTTGATTATTCTTCTGCTGAGTCAGAATTCCTTATTTTCTTGTCATACCTGAAAAGATTCAACTAGAAGCCTGAGCCCCAACAGCTAACACTGAGTTTCAAAGTGAGATATTTGAGGATGGGATCAGGAATTCATCTTAACTTCACATGAACAGCAATGGCCATGCAACATATCAGACATGCAGTATGAGCCCAAGGTTGTTCTGCCAAACATGGCAACCAAATCCCATACAAATCCAGCCAGCTTTCTACCTTGCAAAACCTGGTAGAGATATCCATTTGTGAGCAAAACAGTCACCTGACAAAGCAATGCTTACATAAAGTGATTATGTACAATAGCAGTAGTGGGAACCTGAAATCAATCACATGCTGGCACTGATGTAGATCTTTAAACCAAAGACTCTTTGATGCTAACAGTTTTGAATTAGTTTCATTTAACTGAGTCGCCACTTTCCTTCATAAGACAGTTACGAAACCAAGCACACAAAGAGAGAAAATAGCCACAAGCTCCTCCCTTCCACTCTACTTGCCAGAACTCCTGTCACTCTTGCACAACAGGAATTATTTTGTCAACTCTGTAAGGGATTAGGTTTATCCTTCAGCAGCAGCTAGGCCCAGTTCATACCATGTCCTTGCGTACAGAGAACATAAAAAAAATAATCACATGTAACCAGTCAAAGGGCACAAACTCCAGGGTATTATCATTAAGATCAAGAACAACCACATCATTTTTTTTATGCTCTCCCATCTCATTTTTGTAAAGACAATTGTTTTCTTTCATCATATGATACATCTGCAGGTTACTCAGTTCAAGTCAGCCAGGCAGAATACATACAGGGTACACTTGTACCAAATTAGCCTCAAATGGATACTGATCCATCACCAACATCCTTAGATGCCACTATAACACGGATAGTTTTGGTAAACATGCACTTGAAAAACAATTTGCAGATCCTCTCTGCTGATTTGGTTTCCTTATCCCAGTTTTCACAGCACTGATTGGGCTTAAACCTCTAACCCACACTAAGAGCCCTGCGAAATGCCCCCACATCCCAGGGATTTGTGTTTGTGTGTAAGTGCTGGAAGGCCAAACCGCATGTCCTCTGTAAGCCTCCTGGGAGCTCCACGGCAGCCCTGCTCACCTCTCCTCGCTATCTCCTTGGCCGTGGCCTTCCCAATGCCACTGTTTGCACCAGTGACTAGGAAGGATCTTCCAGCCACGTCCACCTCCACATCAGCTGCGTTGAAGTGCTTGGAAGCAGACTCGTAACCACCTCTGAACAAATCAAGAGACACCCGTGAGAAACTGCAAGAGAGCCCTTCCAAAATAAACACACGTGTGGGTTGAAAAGCATTTCCCCCTCACAGCTCAGCAACCAGCAATTGCCCCGTTTACTCTCTGTACCCATGGGACAGGCCACGCACACCAGTGACACTGTGATCAGCAATGTATCACACAATCATCAAGGTTGGAAAGAAATCTTTAAGATCATCAAGTCTAACCATCAACCCAGCACCACCACCACGTCCACCCACATCCTCGAGTACCGTATCCAGGTGCTTTTTTCAACACTTCCAGGGATGCTGTCTGCATCACTTCCCTGGGCAGTCTGTTCAGAGCTTTGCAATGGAAGCGACAACTCGCGGCGGCGTTTGGCCGCCCCGACCCACCCAGCCCGGATCCCGGATCCCCTCGGGGGGCGGCCCGGCCGGAGCCCCAGGGCAGGGTGGGCAGGGCCGGGCGGCCCTCACCGAGCGGGGCTGGAATCCGCCCGCCTGGGCGGGAGCGGGCAGCCGTCCATAAAAATACGGAATAAACACGGCTAAGCGCCCGCGGACAGACAGGAACGCCCCGGCCCAGGCGCTGTGTCCGCCCCACGCCGCCTCCCAAGCCTGGGGCGGCCGCCGCCCGTACCTCGTGTACTCCCGCAGCCCCTTGACGAACCACACGGTGTTGCGGTACCAGGACATGGCGCTGCTGCCGCCGCCACCCCCGCAGCCGTGCCGGCCCCGCCTCTGCCCTTACATAAGGCGCCCGGCCAGGCCTGCTGCCTTAGGCAAGGGCTGAGGGGCGGCCGTCCCGGCCGAGCCGCGCTGAAAGGAGGCTGTGAAGCGAGTGTGGCAATGCGGGTAGTGGTGCCACCCGCCTCCTTAGCGGTAGTTCGTGGGCTGGTTCTTCTTATGCTTTCTCCCCTTCTTCATTAGCCACGAAAGACAGCTGTAGCCAGCCCCTGCCTCGCTGCAGACGGCTGTGCGTGGCGAAGGCGGTGGCAGATGAAGGATGGAGAATTTCCCAGGGCTCCAGCTTAGGGTGGACGCTGTTGCCAGCTGAGCCGGGACTGCAAACAGGGTGTTGTGTTTTGGGAACGGGGAGCAGTGATACAGGATCTAGACCTGCATCCTCGGCCCTGGAAAGCTGTCAAAGGGATGCTCCCAGAGAAACATGAAAAATTACCGTTTGCATTGCATGAAGTAGCATTTTACATAATAAATCCATTAAATACCTACTGATGAAGTGACGTGTTCCAGTAAGGAAAGGGTACACGAGTGGCTGTTGCAGTAAGGAAAGTGAAATCCAAAATGTTCTCAGTTTTACGCTCTTTGGACCTATGAAGCCCAAGAGAAGCACTTGGAGTTGCACATCTGGACAGCCCATGCTAGCAATAAGGAAGTTGTCATTATGGATATAATTATACTCTTAATTACACAAAAGGTCCGTGCACTTAGAAAGTTTGGGGTGCAAGTTGAATAAATTAATGTATTTTATGGGGTATGCAGGGCCACATGCAAAGAAGCTCCTTTGGGAACCCTACCTAAGTTTCCAAGAGTTTAAGTTACCTGATTTCAATAGCACAGATAGTGGAGAAATAGGAATATTCTCTCTTTTTTGATTCTGTATTACAGCCTGATGCTTCTTTTTCTAAATCTCTTTGCTCCGGCAAAGGCCTTGTACTAAAGTCTTCCACTTTCTCAGCACGATGTGTATTAGGCTCATACAAAAGGCACTTCCCAGCATGAAGTTACAACTTTTGAACTCGGCCCTGTCTGCTTGTACTGTACATTACATGTGAAGTAACAGTTCCTAGAGGGCAAAGAGACACATTTTCATAGTCATATTTTCTTCCATGCAGAGGCCATCCAGCTACATGTTGTATCTTTTCATGAAATCTAAAAGTGTTTGTTCTTAAAACAATTGAAAGACTATTAAAAAATGTAAATGTAGTAGGACAGATTGTGCTTTATTCCCTTGTCATTTCTGTGCTTACCCTATTTATTTCTTAAAAACTGTGATCATGGCTTAGTACAGGCAAAATGGGATGATGGCTCTGATCACCTGTTTTGTTTGTAGTTTCAGCCTGTGTTCTCATAAATTGGAAAGTTCATCCCTGCAGTCTGCCAACCTCTGCAAGTAAATAGGGTGCATGCAGATACACAGAATTCCTCACAGGCTGAACCATTTGGGTGAGCATGATGCTGGATGGTGCAGCCCTGAGGTGCTAACCAATGTGAGTGTGTCTGGAAGAAGCTGTCCATGAGTCAGACACAAAAAGAGATTATGGCAGGCAGAGAATGAGAGCAGCTCATAATATTTTGGGAGTTAAGCAGTAATGGGCAATTACAGCATATTACTCATATAGAGATTACAGAAGATGTTTGAGTGTAATGTTGACTACCAGTGTCATCCTGATACATACACGATTTTCTCAGAGAATATTATATAACTACTGCAATGCCCCTACTGTGATGTTAGCTGTGCCCTTCTAACAAATGGCATTTTAAGGAAATTTTGTAAATGCCCAGAAATGATGCCCTTGCCAGAATGCACCAATCCCTGAGCATATTCAGCTGTGAGATTTCTGCTTGGAAACACTGGCTTTTTCTGTATTGAGGGGCTAAGCTTGCACCCAGAAATGAACAGTCACAGCACTTTGTCTGAGAAGCTTCATAGAATCAATCATTAAGGCTGGAAAAGACCTGCAAGATCATCAAGTCCAACCTTCACATCAAAGGCGAGCTGTTGCACGCTGTCCCGGCACCACCTAGATGTTTCTGTTGCCTCATTTCATCCCCTGTGGTGTTTTGCTTCTGTACTGTTGTTCCAGAGGCAGGAGGCTGTAGAAATTGTGCAAGTGTTCTCTGCTAACCCAAACAGCACAGTGATGAAGGGTTGTGCAGGAGAAAGGCAAGATGTACTTTTGCTAAGGGCTAGGTGCTGCTAATGAAGGGCCTGCATCTCAGTATTCTCACAGGCAAGACTTCTGCCCACTTCAAAGGTTTTGACCCCATATCTTGCCTTCTATACTGAATTCTAGGTTGATACATCTTGTTAGCTGAATTAGAACCTATTCTGGAGTTTTGGAAATTTGAAAAGTTACAGCTTCTGGTTTCTTTCTTGACTGCTAGTAGCTTAGCAGTTAACTCCAACAGGACACTGCTCTGAACATGAGGGATTTTTTTTTAAGACAAAGAATTCTTCTCATGGATTGGCATCCTACATCTCAGACCTCTATCACAGCCAGCAACTGGTATATTTATGTCATATATAGCTGAAAGTGGGAGAGCAGAGTCTCTTGAGCTCCTGATATTTCCCTCATTTGAGGGCAGAACAAAATGGCTTCATCCAGGTTAATAAACACAATTCAGTGTTTACCCCTGATAAAACATATTCAATTTAATCCTTACCCTATAGCTATACTGTCAAATACTCTATTGCATATTCCCAGGCCCTGATCCTCTTATTGCCAATAGGCAAATGATTGTTGATGCCCAGGTCACAGTGGGTGTTAAGCAGATACTTCTGTCCAAAACAAGCTCAAAGACTATCAGGGGAATAGTTTGCTGAAAGGGTAGTTTGTTCCCAAACACTACAGATACACCAGGGTTGACACTGCACAGCTTGGCTTGGCACTGGTGGTCCTGCATTCTGCTGCTTGCATTTACCAGTGTAGAAATAGCCCCCAAGCCTGTTACCTCCATGACTGCAGGTAATCCTCCAAGCACATAAAAATTCTGGAGTGTTGTGGCTGTGAGCCTCCAGACATTAGGATTTTTCATGGAGTAATGAGTTGAGAATCGCAATTTTCTTAAAACACAAGAGCTGGTGAAAAATACCTCTCTGGCACTCAGCTGGACTAACATGAAAAACACACCTTTTACTTGATGTGTCTTTGTACCTGTCAAATAGCAAGGAGTTTTAAGGAAAGTTTTAATTACTTCCAGCGCAAAGGAAATTTGAAAATGCTGGTTGCTGTTAAGGGCTGTGCATTTCAGTGTGTTTCATATTTTCTTCCCAGGGGACAGATCTAAAAGTAGAGTACTCAAGAGCTGAAAAGCAATTATATATTATACAAGATGTTTAAAACAGCTTCAAGGCCTTTTTGCCAATCTCTTTCATTACCCTTTTTTTGTTTGTTTGTTTGTTTGGTGAGGCTAAAATCTTGGTCTTAGGGACAACTGGCGTCTTTGTTTGCTTCCTTCCAGAGATCTGGCAGGCTGTTGGGCATTCTCTCCTTTCCTTGCAGTTACTAATTTTCTAATTAAGTCTCTGTGCCTGTCCCCATTAAATCAATCAGAACTGATTCAGTCGCCACTGATTGCAGTGGGAACAGGCACAGGGTTTAAGGGCCAGGTTTGCAGGAAAGCTCAGCATCTATAATTGAGGCCAGGTTTCCAAAGGAAGTGGCATCTGTGTGTAAGCCACTGCTGTGGGAGCTGTTCCCAACCTTGTTTTTACCATGCTGGCCTTAGCTCTGGATGTAGAACACTTGAAAACTCTGCTTTAGAAACTTGCACTGCCCCAGTCAGTGTAATAGCAATCAAGACCTGTCAGCAGCCAGGGGAGAGGCAGTTGACACTTGTCTTGTTGTCTGGATGAGGCAGAGGGTTTTGTAAGTGGTTGAAGAGGAACATAAAATCCCTGAGGTCTCTGGAGTGCTTGTGGTAGTAGCAGGGTGAGAGAAGCAAAAACTGCTCATCCTGAATGCAGGGAGGGGTTGAAGTTCTGACCTGTGTTGTATTTTTGTGAACAGTAGGGTGTTTTCTTTGTTGTGTGCCCAAGTCATCACCAAGTTTGCCAGCTGCTGTCATCAGCAGTGTTGTTTCCAGTGAAGAGTCAGGCTTTCCCCAGAGCAAATAGCCTTTTATTATTGAGGAACAAGTGTGGCAGTATGTCATCAGATCCATCACTCATTGCTCAGGGGCCAGTGAAAGGACTCTCATGCTGTGCCTTATCAGAAGCATAGGTTTGCTTTATCAACTGCTGAGGGCCCTGGTCTTGGGAGCCTGCAGGGCTTCCCAGGGTTAGGCATGTCCTGGCGAAGAGAGGGGCTGCTTAATGTCCTCCCAAAGTGGAAAGAATTGGCTGAGAGCAGCAGCTAAACCTGTTGCTAACCTAGTTAATCTCCTGTATATCAAATAATTTATGCAAGCTGAAGTGTATATAATTGTTTTATAAATAATAGGATGGCTTAGGATATTTTAAAAATAATAAAACCAAAATGTTATAGTTGATATGCATCCTAGAGAATAATTTTTTTAGTCAGTAAGAGATAATTTCATGATTCCCATGATTGAAAAATTCTTTATGTTCTTACAGTGAACATACTTGAATGCATACATGTTGGTTGCTAGGCTGTGGCAGTAATGCAGTTATCTATTGCTACTATCATTTTCTTCAGCTATCTGTTTTTCTTCTTACTGCTTTTCTACTGGATCTTACTGTTCTTACTACTGTCTTTTGGACAGGAATGCTTACAGGCTTATTGACTCAGGTGAGTCCTGCTAGACTTTTTTTATTCTTCTAAAAATCTCACTCCTTATTAGCATTTTATTCCAGCCCAGTTGTTACCAAATTGCAGATATTATCTAGTAGAATGTATCTTCCAAGAGATATCTACAAGCAGAGGAACACACACACCTGCTTACATGGTTGCTGTTTTGTTCAAATGCCAAAGGAATAGTCTGAAGTTTTGCATCTTCAAGCAGTTCCTGTGCTGTTGTAACAATACCTGCAGAGATATGTGAAATTTGTCCATGCTAAGCTGTGGAGCCAAATCTTCCCATGCAAATAAGCACCAGACCTGTTTACTTTAAGTCTTATTTCACCTGGACAAGTTGGACAAGCTTAAAAAAAAAAAACAAGTTCACAAAAAATACTGAAGCAACTCTTTGTTTCTGATACATTCTGAAAATAAATAGTATTTGTTATGAACTACTATTGTGAAATCCATGCAGAAATAGAATAGCAATATAAAAGTAAACAGTGATAATAAAAGGTGTTGTCTATAGCAGCTTGTGAATAAGAGTGAATAGTGGATTTTTTTCTCCACTGTTTGCATCCTGTGTAGTCATTTTGTATTACCCAAAATGAAAGGCTGATTTTTTTTCAGAAGTAGTGAGCATCAAATCCATAAGATATCACTGAAAGGGATATTAAAGATCAGCCCCCCTGGTGTGGGCAGGGACACATTTCACTAGACCCAGGTTATACCATGCAACTTGTCCTTAAACACTTCCAGGGATGGGACACCCACAACTTCTCTGGGCAGCCTGTTCCAGTGCCTCACTACTCTTACACTAAGGTATTTTTCCCTATTATCTAACCTAAGCCTCTCTTTCAGTTTGAAGTCATTCCTCGTTGTCCTGTCACTATATACTTGTAAAAAGTCCCTCTCCATCTTTTTTGTAGGTTCCCTTCCACATGCAGGCACCCAACTCACCTGGGCATCAAAAGGATCTTGTAAAAAGAAAGCTTTCTTGTATGTTGATTTGCAGGCCCACAGTTTGCATCTCTCACATTTGAGCTGCTTAATGCAGCATGGGGAAAGGAATCATGGATTCTTCCTTTGCTTCAGTATTACTAATCATACAGAAGAGTCAGTATGGCTGAGATTCAAAGCTGTGGGCGAAATCGGTCTCTGATACAACTGTTCATCTCAGTTAAATTGCTGCAGGCTTGATTAAAATTATCATGACTAGTAAATGTAAAGTACCATAATTTTTAGACTGCAGTCACACAGGCTTATGCACTTACACTCATTTTTATTCAAATGGGACATTTGGTAGAAATTCAGTGTTACAAACACATACACATGATTTCTCAGAATTTCATACGATTTGTTCAAACCTTGCAATATTACATTGTTCTTTTCAGCAGTTTCCTCGTACTATGCAATATCAGATGGCATTTGCCAGCCTTTTTTATTTTCCCTCAAGTACTATACTTTCTAAAAACGTTTTCTGTTTCCTCCTATGGCTAATACCTGTGGGACTTGCATCTACTCCAGCAGTGAACAGAGAGCTGAAGAAACCTATGCCAACAAGCAACAGTTTAAAATTGCAGTCCTGATGTAGCAATCCTTTCTGTCTTATATGTAGAACATACAAGACTCCTCGTTCTGATGCGAAGTCCCTGTCAATTAGAATTTGGAGAAGATTAATTATCTGAGAAAAGATTCAAGATAACTTACAGAAACTGGTCTGGTTTAAAATGTTGTACAATATATATGAGTTATCATCAGTTTAATCTTTGTAGCCCTTTGCTTGTAAAGTCAAAGCATTTAGGATCTTTTACACCAACTGTTCCTATTTCAGGATCTGGGACATTTGAAACAGGTCTTGGCATAAAGAAGCAGAAGCTATTCTAGGTTATTTTTTTCTGCACAGTTACCTTGTAGTTTTAAAGTCTGATGTCTTGGGACCTCATAAAGCTCAGAGCAAGTGCTCTGTGAGAGAAATCATCTTCTCTTGACAGCACAGCGTTCCGGTTTCCAGTCCTGAGAAGATGAGGTCTGTGATATGTCTGATGCTCTTCTTTTCTCTCTTCTTTGGGCCAGCAGGTAGGAGCTGTCTGTGCTCAACATTTGGAGTGAAGGATTGCTTGTCTGTCTGCTGCTTCTAAAATAGCTGTGGAAAGCTACTCTCTAGAGCTTTGGAATCTTATGCCTATTGCTAAAGAAGGTGGGGCAGTGGGAGGACAAATATACTGTGGGCAATAAACTGTAATAAGTGTAACTTACTTCATGGCTCCTGACAGTGCACTTTTATGTATGTGTATAGAGTCAGTGTGTGCATACAGAATTGGCTT
Organism: Cyanoderma ruficeps; assembly: GCA_008694505.1. Taxonomy (NCBI): domain Eukaryota; kingdom Metazoa; phylum Chordata; class Aves; order Passeriformes; family Timaliidae; genus Cyanoderma; species Cyanoderma ruficeps. Next base: position 1,469,454 of record VZDJ01006585.1, on the reverse strand, counting down.
TGGGTCTTCATATTATTAGATTTCTGCAGTACTCACAACTAGCAGTGAGCAGGCTATCTAATCCATTGAAATAATGTATATTTTTTTCCTTTAAATGCTGGAAATAGACACCTTTCCTTCTCAAGAAGGGGAGATGATTTAACTGAAACAGAGCTGGTTTCCTGCATTGTAGTCAACATTGAGTGCATAATAATTAGCTTAAGGGTGTATTTTGTTCAGTTTTTCTGTAGGCATTTATATTACTGTGGAAAATTAACATTTTCAATTTGTAATTTTAGTCTAGTGGCAAAATTCAAGTTAAACATTTTAAGGTGTAGGCTATATTTTCAGCTGCTTGACCTTTTGGGCTGTAATGACTTAATTCCCCCACAGCTGTTTGCTGAGGAGCCATGCCTAGTTCTGCAAGGACTGAGCATTTTGTCTGGGACGTCATTAGTTTGTGGCAGTTCAAAATGATGCTGCTTGCAAGTTAAGATGCTGTGGCCCATGCACGGATTCATAGCTTGCCCCTAAGTGAGATAAAGTATTTTCAGTTAAACTACTTTCATTTAGGTTTGAGTGCTTCGTTTAGCCACTGGGGCAACTTGAGAGAAACTGTGCAGCTGCTGGTGGGTCAGAAGAGTCACTGTGACTCAAGTGTGTCTAATCACATAGTCAGACCAGGTGTCCTTCCTCCAGTCCTGCAAGATTCCAGTCTGCTGCAAGTGCAGAAGCCATGCCTAGATCCCTTTGTGCACAGAATTGGTGGTTTCAATAGTTTTGGAGGTGTTGATGTTCTCACTTGTAAGTGCCATAGTGTATTGATGTACACAAGGTAAAAATAAATACTATCAATGCAAATTTTTTCTCTCTTGGTTGTAGAAAAGTGTTTACTTTGTATAACTTCAAAATATTTCACAAATGTCTTTTGCCTCATTAATTCTACCTCTCTAATTTTGTGTTTATACCAACCAGGTACTGAACACTAACACAGTGATTTGGCAGCACTTTCCCAAGATGTCAGTGGATGTACTGGGTTCTCATATCTGAAGAATTAATCCTCCATGTCAGACTGTAGAGAATCAGTCAATCTTAGCCTCCTGTGAATGAGGCATAGGCCTCAGGTTTACTGTTGTGTGGCTGAAGTTTAGAAAATCATTGCACATCTGCTGAGCTGCTGTAACTATGCTCACAAAAGCACACAGCAAACACAAGGCAATGTCACCTTACATCTCTTCTCCTTTGGGCTGAACTAAAATCTCCTCTTATTTTCTCTGATAAGAGGACATCATCACTTGCTGTGAGGTCACTGGAATCAATTCAGACTTAAATTAGGAATATTAGCCCTTAATTCCTGGTGATTAAGAAGGATTCTAGGAGTATTTTGCCAGAACAGGAAAGTTTGTACTGGAGCCCTGTGGTTGGAGCTATTTTCTTGTTAAATTTCTTTTGCATTATCAACTGAGTATAATTTTCAACTGAGTTTTATGCCTGTTCCAAGCTTCTGGGTAAAGTTGCCGTGTAATGATAAACAGCTGCTTCATTACATTTGAGTGATGGATGGAGTTATGCCTTCTGATAGGCAATTTCTTAAACATTTTGGGTTCTTAGCAAATGAAAGATGCTCTCCACTGAAAGTGAAACCCTGTAGATCAGATCAAAACTGAACCCTGAAATCCAGAAGCCCAAGCAGTCAGCCACTGTGGTGTTTGTAGTGAGAAAGAGGAATTCTAGCATTTCACCATTGGCAGCAGTTATATTTCAGGAAAATGAGAGGCAGTGGAGAGCACTGTGTGGAGCAGCTCTTTGGGAAACAGAGGCAGTGATTTTTCCCAGATCTAATCTGAGGCCCGCAAATAAAAGGAAAGATTTCCATTGGTCACATTTCCTTGCATACAACTGTGAATGGCCTAAGTCAACCAGCAGTATTGGTAGTACCTATTCCACAAATTTCTGCATGGAGCAGCCTGGCTGTGAGCTCTCCTGAATGAATGCTGCAGAGCAGGAGAATGTTACACTGATACTGCCCTCATGTCAGATTGTTTCATCTTTATCCTACCTTCTTTCTAAGATTAGTTCTGTGGAAATAAACAGTTCTTAAATCTGGGACCTGAATTGAAATCCTTGTAAACCAAAGCTTTACTTATCTCTACAGTAGCTGGTGAGGTAAATGTTCATGTTTGAAGACAGGTGGTTACCACAGATGTTACACTGCTTTCAGCCTCAGTCCCAGGAAGGATGGTTGAGCAGCCCCTGTTCAGCTGTGGCATATTGTTGAGCTCTTTTACATATCTCACCCTTTCACAGACATTTTATAACCCTTCTGGGTTTCTCTAGAGCACAGATTTTAGCTGTGTGAGTTTTAACAGACAAAATACACAAAACACACGTCTTTTTCCTGTGCCTTGGGCCACCCTCATCTAGAGGGCAGCCCCTCCATTTTGATCACATTAACATAAGTGCATAAGAGAAAAAGCAGAAAGAGCACTTTTACACTGTTTTCGTCAACACACGAGAAAACAATCTACCAGGACCACTTCTGGGGTTGTTCCATTACATGTCACAAAAAAATTGTCTCTGTGCATGCTGGTGCTTTTAATGCTGCTGCTGCTGACTAAAAAGCTGTTTGCATTACATCTGTCCATTAAGTACAGATTTCCATATGTACAGCACCAAGGTTAACAAATCAAATGTACACTCACACCACAACCAGAGAACTGCTGCAGTGAACACATCTGCCTGAAATTCTCACACCCCCACCCACGTCTTATTGATGTGGTTTATATTCAAAATGCCAAGGTAAGATCATCAGTTTTTCTATGAACTTGATCACAATGGTTTGACAGTCATCTTTGTGTTATTGTGGTACTGATGAATTACTGCTGTAGAAAAAGTGTATCCCCTGACAGGGGAATGCTGAGCCCCAGCTGAAGCACCGATCTGACACTCAATAGCTCAGTTCCTTGTTCTGCCAAAGACTTGCAAAGCAGCCTTGGCTCAGTTTGGATGTATTGGATATATATGGATGTATTCATACTGTCTAGTTTAGCCACAAAGTTTGATATAGATGCTCCCTAGTCCAAGTTCGGAAGAGACCTGAGGGCCATATTCAGGCTGCCTTTTATCCGTGCTCATATTGCTATCACAGCTACTTACAGGCCAGTCTGACAGTGGCCTGAATAGCTCTCTAGTGAGCATCTCAGTTACTGTCAGAGTCCATGTGCTATGTAAAGTGGCCTGAATACAACCCTTTGTCTCAGATCCCTCATCTATAATGCAGGGACAATAACAAACCTCAGCAAGACTATGGGGAGATGTTCAGATCCCAGTGAAGAGGACAACGTGGCTACTTTCATAGACAAAGATCTACCGTGCTATATACAACATAAGGGGGACCTGGTTTTAGAGGAGTTTGCCATCTGTAAGAGCTCGCTCCTGATAAAACATCCAAAGTTAAAAAAGGGATGTAGAAGTTAGCAGGAGTACACCCTGGCACCTGCAGCAGCATTTTTGCATAGACTACGCTGTGTTCCAGCATAGCTATTTCCGGATGGCACTGTATTTTATAATTTCCTCTTGAAGTTGACTGCATCACACATATATGTCGTACAACGAAGATGTACACAAGGGTGAATTATTGCCTGTTCTTTGTTGTACACGCTTTCCCAAACAACTGGAGATTTATTTATGTAGCCTTTAGTCTTCCTCAGAAGAGAATCTTTGCCTGGAAAAACAGTATATGCAGCAGCTACAAAAGATAAGGAGAAACAGAACAGTATGGCTAATAATGAGAACACCCACAGCAAAAATGTACAGGGTTTTGTCACAGTAATCCTGAGGCTGATGAAATGGTGGGATGAAATTTGGCAGATACACAGAAAAAACCCAGTAGTTCCCAAGAATGAACCAGAGAAAGAGGAAAAGGCTGAGGGTTAGATGGATGTAGTACTTGTGAGCATTCTGCCTCCAGGGATACTCATCGTCGTCGTCATCATCAATCACAACAGACTTGGAAAGCAGCTGCCTCATCCTGGTTGAGTCGTACAGCAGGAGAGTCACCTGGAGGCATTGGGGGAGAAAAGGGAATAAGTGAAGTGGCTGCAGAGAGTCTGAACACCTTCTGGCCACTGCCAGTCTTTGGGTCAAATAAAATTGAGTGTGGGAAAATAGTGTAAGAGAAAGCTAAGGAGCCACAAATGGGGCAGGTACTGCAGGACAATAATGCATTTATTCCTTGGAGGTTACTCAGCAGTGGGGGTCATACATTGGAAAAGAATTGTTGATGGAAAGACATGAGAACAGATTGTCTAGGGAGATGGCAGCAGCTCCCACGCTGGAGACTTTTAAGAACAGATTAGAGTAACTGCTAAATTACTTAAGTAGTGTAGTTCCTGCCTTGTAGTGGGTAGATTTTTCTCTTCTAACTATTTTTCCATGGTTATAAAGTTGAATCAGCTTATATCGAATTATGAAGCATATAGACTATGACTTAAACCTCAAAGAAATTGCTTTAGATACTTGCAATGTACTGTTGTCAAATTTTCTTCAATTAAGTGTCATTTTCTCAGATTGCCCCATTCCTGCCTTCAGTCAAAACTAGCAGAGAAATATGTGGATAACCATGATGTCAGGTGGTTAGGAAAGTCTGGTATACAAGGAAATGCAGCAGGACTCATCAGTGGTGCCTGGATTTCTCGTTTAGTCTTGGCAATACAAAGAACACAAGTAGATTCACTGGGGGTCTCGGTCATGTTCTCTTTCACAGAGTTATAATCTGTGCTCATTTTTCTGCTTGAAAGAGAAGAGCACTCCTCAGTGTACACTCTTCTTTCCCCAGAACACTGCCCGAGGAAAACCTGTGGGGGTATATATTTTGCTGGTTCCGGTTTTATTCCATGTGCCCCATTTTCAATAGGAAAAGCTTAGCAAGAGAATCCAGAGTTTTCTTTTATTCTTGCTCCCCCCTGTAAAACTGTTTGATTATATATAACTGATTAAATATTTGTTCACAAAAACAGTTGATTTTCCAGCCCAGGTGTTGGTACCAGTTTTTGAGAAACAGTTTAAAGTCCCAGCACCAACACAGGCAAAAAAATGGTGTTTCCACTGATGTCTCACATCCAGCTGAACACTCAAAGTGACAGGCATGCTCAAAACATCATCTTTTCATAGGAATATTTATTTCACACAGACTCATGAGACACAGGAGGGATAAACCTGCCTGGCCAGTGGCTCTGAGGTTTCTGCATGGGGGTGCCTGTGGCTGGACCTGAAGTCTGCTGCAGTCCATTTAGCTTTCAGCTCAGCACTCAGGTTCTATTGAAGCTCAGCAGTGAGAATGACTATTAAATGGCAGATGAGTATTGGGTTTGAGGCAGTCAGAGGAACCTCCCAGGTAGATTTATGAATCCCAACTGCATCTAAGTAGTTCACAGAAAGTGCATTTAATTCTTATGGATATTGCCTTGCCAAGCATGATTGAGGAAATTGCTGGCAGTCGCTCACATTGTTACTAGCTGCTGAATATACTTTTATGGAGCAGCATGGCATGAATTCAGCAGGCCTCTCTAGGTGCTCTAGAATGGTTCAGTTGCCTCAGTGAACAGTTGCTTTTTACCATTGCTTTTTAAAAGACTGGAGGTGGTAAAGAACTAGATGAGGAGCCTACAGACTGCAGAGCTCTGCACTAGAATGACTTGCCATTAGGTGATGTCCGTCTAAGGACAGCATCAGTTCAGACTTCATCCTGCACTCATTCTCTGACCTTTTAACTTTCAGAGCTCAAACGAGTGCACTGCTCAATGAAGTCAGTGCAGTCCAGTGAACAGAACAGAGGGCAGAGTTCAGACAGGCAAGAGACTTGAATTTGCAAGAGACTGCAGACCAGGCGCTGAGATGGCACGTGAGTGGAGCTAATCAAGTTCTGACCAAGTGCATTGCCAAACTGCAAAATAAGCAGTCTTGCTGTTGGCTGAAGTAAAATTCAAACCATTATTTGACATCAGCATAAATATTAACTGATCCATTTGCCACCTTATTTATAGTGAGAAAAACTCACTTTAAACCAGAAATAGCTGAGAACCAGTCAACATTTTTTATGAAAGCTTCAATCCACTAGGCTCAAAATTTTCAGTTCTGCTCTAATCTTTTCTAAACTATTATTAACTTAACCTTTGATTATACAGATAATTCCACTGGTGTGATCAAATGACTAAACATTGCCAGTAGAACTCACAACATAGCAAATTCCTAGTAACAAGATTAAGCACTTTCTTTTTTTCTTCCATTTTCTTATTTACTGACCAAAGGTCCTTGGAGGGTATGATTCATATCCCAGTGATGTACTGTGGTTTGATTGGGTTACCACTGTGAAAGAGTGCAGTGAATGCAGAGACCTGCAGAGGAGTATTCTTTCCCCTTTCTTTCAGTCCTGGCAAAGAAAACAGGCTAGAAAGGTTGCGGCAAGGCTGTTCATGCTCCCTAGCAGGCAGTTAACACCACCTGCAAAGGGACTGTCAAAACAGGGTGAACCTTTTAGAGTCAATGCAGAGTTATAGCTTTATGGTGGCCAGGGTTGAAGGTGTCTCTACTTGTCAAACTTCCAGACAGTGGCTCAGCAAAGATATAAGTGAGCACAGTCCACTAGAGGACAGGTCGTTGTGGTTAGAATATGCTGCATCTAGATTAATAAGCCCTGCTGTGTTGCAGGGATATATTTACTTTGGAAGGAAGTGATTCTGCTGCAGTCATTTACTTCTGGCCAGGTCAGAGTGGGAGTAAATGGAACTTGTGAAGGACTATGTACAAACACAAGTGGTTTTGTAATATTCCCAAAGCAAGGAGAGTAACTTAACTTTTTGTCCTGTCTGTATGAAAATAATGGAGAAAGATTTGACATGCTCGGAGGATTGATTATGGAAAAAGGACCCTGTTTTCCACAGGCATCCTGTTAAGTAGTCATTTCCCTCCGTAGAGATTCTAGCACAGATGCTGTGATGCAGGAGAAAGTGACACCACAATGTGTGGGACATTGCTGAGCTCATTAGCAGCTCACTTGACTGACAGGTGCTTTTGGTGCTGGAACAAGCAGAGTCCAATCCTGGTAGCTCTCCGGTACTGGGTGCACGTGGCTGCAGCTCTCATTATGTCTTAACTAGCAAGTCAAAGTCGAGTCACATAAAATATTTTTCACACACAGAAGGCACGTTACCTTTAAGCTGCCAATCACGCCACCCACCAACAGATATAAGGGAATCAATGGCTGAACTGGGCAGTCTTCCAAAAACTTCATTCCTGAATGGCAAAAATGAGTGTTTGTTATCTCAAGTGACCAGATATTGCAACAAGCCGTACAGTGAAAACTACAGATGCTGTAAGTGAAGTGTAGTGCTTACACCCAAGACTTGTATCCTGTGTCTGTTGAAATGGAGGCTGAATTAAAAAGGGTTTGCACCTCCCACTGCAGGAGTGAGGAGCAAGCAAAAGGCAGGAGAAGGAAGAGAGAGGGCAAAGGCAAACCCAACATTACTGTTTTCTGGCCTTACTAATTGGAGCCACATATAGAGGTCATTAGCTTCAGCCACAGCTCTTTGTTAAATGAACCATTGACTGAGATGGACAGGAAATTTTCATCAGCATTAGAAAATTCACTGAAAATCAAAACTATGAAAAGAAGGATTTCTGATAAGCTTCCTCCATGATTTTTCTGCTCATTAGTTCCTATGAGTGTGGCATGTTCCTGAGTCAGATGCCTGGAAACCTGGGAGCCAATACCTGTGGGAGCACCTGGAACCGTTTTTGCTTTCCAGGCAGCTGATAGGGAGCTGTAGAAAGTCAAGTTTCCAAGCTGTTTGGGTTGCTGGAGGATAAAAGAATTGGTTGTTATGGAGCTGGGCACCCTGGCAACCCTCAAATCTACTGCAAGAAAGGGAAGGCTGGGTAAGTTTTCGGGAAGAGGGTGTATGGCTGTGTGAGGATGTTGTTGGCAGTAGAGACTGAAGCTTGTGATACAGGTCTGTGGCAGTGAAACTCATCTGTCCAAATATAGATGTCTGCAATGCAGGCATCCATATGTGAACTAGTTTTATACACTCTGTAGTCAATAGGGAGAAATGGGCACTTGTAAAATTTAATTCATTTATCCTAAGATAGGCATTTGAAAGGGGTTGGGTGGATTGGTCCCTGAAAGCACTTCTGTCTGTCCATGGCTATACAAGGAATCCAGACAGCCAGCTGTAGATACTTGTAAGTTAGCTGGGGTGAATCCCTCCCCCAAGTCTCTTACCCAATGGCATCTTCTGAAATTTTAAACAGTTCATTACAGTGTAATTTTATTGGTATTGATCCCAAGTGTCAGGGCTTTGACTGATCATTTGCACAGGGTAGAAAGGATTTCCTGTTTTCTTCTTGCTGTATAAATAGTTTGCAAGGAGATATTCTGACTTTTCTCTGAATAACTAGGGTTACCTAGTTGCAGGATACTGAAAGGAATGTGCTGGCCTCAGTGCTAAACATCTCTTGGGTGGAACATCTTGCCTCCATTTTCTGAACTACACTGACTAGGAGGACTTAGGAGAGAAGTACCAGTGGGTTTTGGTTTGGTGGGTTTTGTTGTTGTCGTTTGGGGGTTTTTTGGCATTTTGTCTTGGTTTTTCTTGTCTATAGCTGTAATCCTCTTTGGCTTGTCAATTTGCCCACCAAAACCACTGCTGTTGCTGGTCCAGAGCATTGCTGATGTCCTGAACCTCTGCTGCACTCTTTGCAGGGCATAATACAGGTGTTCTGGATTGTGGTTGCTTTCTACACGTCTGACTTTAGTCACAGGACACAAGACAGTGATTTGTGCTCTGCAGTTTTGTGATTTCCTGTGTGTAAGGGCTATGGAGTCCAGTGAACTCTTCTATACTAAGTGTTTATTACCAATATTTGTATAAATGAAAAAGACTGCTCTTAGATGGATTTGGACTCTCTCCCCTTTCATTCTTATTACAAAGCTGTAATTTTTTTGTCCATTTTGCCACTATGTAACACAGACCTGCTCTGATTCCCAGATTTACAGGAGTGGGCAGCAAGGAAATTGTCACAAATTATATCATGTTGCTGCTGCCAAGGTTTCCAGAGTTGTTGGCCATCTAATAGCCTGCCCCAAAAGCAGCTGGCCAGGGATCACTGGGAATATACTTCCATTTAGGAACCTAGGCAATTTCAATTTTCAATATGTTAACTGAGATTTCAATTTGAGGGGGAAAAAAATCCAGAAAAAATGCCTTTCTTTTTTTCTCATCCATCTACGACTCTCTTTCCCAGACAAAAATCTATTATGGAATCCTTTCATATATATAACATGGCATCAGTCAGTCTTGGGAAGGATTTGAGTGACAGACAGCGGCACTCTGTAGGTTTTGGGAGAATACTGCAGACAGATATGACAGCAAAAGAGTAGGTCAAAGCAGGTGATAAGGTAGTAACTTTAAAAATACACACCAAGGTGTGAATAGGAAATAGGGACCTACAGATGACAGATGGGCACTGGTATTTGTTACAGTGAAATCAGTGAATGTGCCAATCAGTTCTCACACAGCATGTGTTTGGTTTATCTGGGAGCACCAAAACTACTAGGAAAGCATCAGTGTTAGCTCTTCTTTCCCATAAGCAACAGTTATGTTCTCCTTTGACTGCTGGAGATGGGATATATGGACCATGAGAGATCAAAGGTCTGCTTCCACTGCAGTGCTCCCTGTGAGCTGGAGCAATCTGTGGTTCTGAGTGAAAAGCAATTGAGCCTGACCACAACACAGACCAGCACAGGAGTACAAATTAATGAACCAAAGACCTTTGCAAGATCAGGCACAGCCTGAACAGCATCCAAAGTGGAACAAGAAAGAGATGGGAGGCTTGGGAAAGCAGAGGTACTTGCACATTTTATCTCTTGGCTACTACAGAACAACACTGCAGTGTCATCCTGGACACAGGGTCCAGCAAGTGGTGAGAGTACTTGTGAGCAAACAGGACATGAGCTTCTCTAAGGCACCATTTGGGGCATTGCTCTGGTATGGCCCACAAAGGATTGCTATCAAGTGTCCACATGACTCATGATTATCCATGAGATGACGGGTCAGGACAAATGAAAACCAATACAACACTGGCCTCTTTTTAGCTGCTTTGCTCTTCTCAGCTGAAAATGGCTGAAGTACACCCATAAGAAAGGAAGGCTGTTGTATAGCAAGGCTGATCGGCTGTTTGGTGCCCACTCCATGACTTTTTTTCCTAATGGGAGGGTAGAGACCACAACATGCCAGGCCATTTTCAGGTGCTCCTTGCGGATGGCTGCAGCTGTCATCACTTAGCACAGATCTCAGTCAAGCCCTGACTGCAGGCCTTAAGCTTGGATCTAGGTGCTGTAGGGAATTTATCTCAAAGTCATTTCTTTTGCGCACCATTTCATCAGAAAGCACATCAGCAAAGCAGAGGACTGACTGAAGGACTGAAATTCAAGGAAAGATTGTGTTAACAACTGCTGAAGCACAAGACTGGTTCCCACGTAAAGACATGGAGTATGAGAATAGGTTTCACACAATTCTCTGGAGCATTTGAGATTTGAGGAATTATTTGGTGTTACAAGTGTGAGGAGTAGTACTGGGTTAAATTTGAACAGGAGAAAATTTAGACTGCTTATTAAAAAAAATATGTCATCGTTTTTCAAATGTGATTTAGCTACCCTTGGGGAATTCTGTATATAAAGGTTCTCTGGATGACATACAAGAATGGGTTATTGAGAGTAATCCTTCACTGTCCTGGAAACAAAAAAAAAAAAATAAAATAAACTTCTATAATATTGGAGTTTTTAGTGAAAAAAGGGATCTTCTCTGCCAGTAAGAGTGAAAAAGCTGCTAAACAATCTCTGACTTAAATAATGTCACAAATCTTCAGCTTGGAAAATATGCTGAGTCCTTTTCATATATCTTGAATTATACTGTGATTTATAGCATTATCGAATTTTAAGAGTGTATAATGTTAGCGTGTAATTATTACCAGGGCTGCCTGTTATTCATCTCTGAGTTCTAACAAGTATTGTATCTCACCGTTTTCCTCTGTAGGAAGCAAGAGCCAAAACGACTGGAGGCACATCAGCAAGTTTTTTTCTGAGATCATGGTAAGAGAATATTATCAGAAAATCATAGGGTTTTGCTTGAAAAATAAATATCTGCATTTTCCTTGACATTTCATTTTGCTAAAAATTCCTTTGCTGATATGGAGCTGCAGGAAACCAATATCCTCTGACAACACTATATTACAGTGACATTATCTCTTAATGTCAGTAAATTGTGGGGGAAAAAAGGGCTCTGTGTCTGATGCAGGAGATATCCAGAGCTCCAGGCTAATATTTTACCATAGACTTTCCACTTCTCACTGATCTTAAAGATACTGTGAAATATTCCTGGGAAATTATATCTGTAAGTGGTCAGATTCCAGACCTGGATTCATTTCCAGAAGGCAGGATGTCAATATGCATGGAAGCCATGCCACATTTTGTATTCTACCTTCCCATCCCTATTTCACAGTTCAGGCATTTTCAGCCTGGGGAAAAGCTAAAGCTAGAATCTTCTTAAGGGATAAGTAGCAATCTTAAGTCATGAATAAGTATAAGAGCAGAAGTGTTGAGATGTAACAGTTCAATCCATTTCCCTACTTCCTGATTGGTCCCTAATCCCTCATTAGAACTTCCTGGTTCCTAATTAGGACATCCTAATCGGAATCCCACCATAGTCCCATCATCAGTGGTACTCTGAAAGCCCCAGATTAAGGGAATAGCACCAACCTTTAGCTGAACACTTACTATGTGGCTTTGGATAACTATCCATGCCCATGGGCCAGGTGTCCCAACTGCCTTAAAAGTCACCTCCTCTCAAGGCAGACACCTAAGTGAGGGTGTGGGAATTTCACTGTCATTTCACACTGGGACTTTCACGTCCATTTCCTTTATCAACCCGCAAGGACAACACGGGGTGCCCAGCCTAGCTGTGGATGCCTGCAGTGCGAGTCTAGGTGGGATGCAGCTTGCCCTCAGCATCTGCATGTTCCTTCAGACCAGCTTTCATGAATAACCAGGCACAAGGTGAAGAGCTCCTCAAAGACAAGGGCTCTTGAGGACTTTGAATTCAAAGTGATCTGGATACACTGGAAAAAGGCATTTGGAATCCACGAGATGAAACCTGATCGAGCCAAACACTGCGTGAAGGGGAGGAAACGTCAATGTAAATAAAAAATGAGATATGTCTGGTAGAGAGCAGCACTGCCAAAAACCATCTGGGCTTACAATGCACCATAAACTAAATTGGAGGAAATGGGTTGGTGCAGAGAGACCATGTTTCATTTTGAGGTGTGTTTACAGAAATCCTGCATGTTAAACAGAGGAGCTAATTACTCTGCAGTGCTCATTCCTCAGGTCTCAGCTGGAGGCATGTGTTACATGTTTCTCTTTTTTCTAAGGAAAAATACTTACATTGGCCAGAGGTCAAAGGAAGGAGGGGAGAAAAAAAAAAAGCTACAGAAACAGTGACCTGTGAGGTCAGGATGAAAGAATTAAGTTTTTAAGACCTCTGGGAAAACAAAAGAGAAGATGGAACAGGGTTATAATAGCAGCCTTCAAACAGTTCAAAGGATCTCTTGAGTAGGACAGTGACCAATATGTTTTTGTGACCACAGTGGGCAGAACAGGCTGTAATCTGTTTTATTTGCCATAGGGAAGATTTAGGTTGAATATGGGGAAAAATATTTTGTCTTTGAGAGCAATAAAATGTTGAAATAGCCTCCTTGGGAAGCCGTGGAATTTCCTTGAGCAAGGGCAAGTCAGACATCTGTCAGGGATGCTACAGGATGCCATGAGCATGGGAGCCTGTCTGAAAGCAGAGGTGGATTGGTGTCTCTACTGATGTTTTGAAGTGGGGTTCACAACCCATGTGGAGGATGTGAAAGGCCCAAAGAGAGCAATGAAATGTTAAAGAAAAAATTAAAATCTGTGTTAATGGTAAGGCAAAGGTGATGCTTAAGAAAAGAGGGGCCTTATGCAGTTTAAAAATGTATAAAATTCTGCAGCTCAAAGGATTTTCTTTTCTTAAATATTTGATCTTGAAATGCTACTCACAAATCCAGCCTTTGAGGGGTTATACAGAGACAGATCTGCCAAAAACCAGGTCTGACTTTCAAAAAGGTAGAGAAATAGCAGCCTAGAGCATCTCTTTTTCCCTTCGAGCACTATGCTTCTACCATTTTTTGCAGTGTAGTTAATACAGAGGGATCCTGAGTAATGAAATCTCCTCGTGTGTCAGATTCTGAGCTTCCTCCCACAGACAAAGCTGGGTTTTGAGGTAAAACACACTGGAGGGGTTTTTAAGATAAACAGGGTTAGAATTCAAGTACTCCTTCCTCCCTGATATGGAGTGTGGGCTGAGATTCTGTCTGAAGCTGAAGTGCCAAGACAGAGGTTTAACAAAGCTGGAAACTGAATTTTTCACCTCTTTTCTTCCACCAGATGTGTTATCCTGCCACACAGTGCAAGGAAGTTTATATTTTCAATTTACTTTAGTAGTCAACTTACCTATAAAAGTCATGGACAGCGGTAAGGCAAGGAAAGCAAGGAGCCCAAATATAAAGCATGCTGTGAAAGAGAATAGAAAGACAGTGTTATTTGGGCTAGTTCAAGTTTAGAGGCCAGCATTTCCATCCAGTTCTTTACAGATGTTCTATATCCACACAGTTGTGTAGGAGGAAATGCAGTGCGCTTGATGGGGTGGGAATATGACCTCTGTGATGCAGCATTTGCCATGATGGGACCATCACATGTTTTATCACTTTCAGGGTGCACTGAGAGACACCAACTGCTTTTGCAGCTACTACTTGCAGCTTGTCTTATTGCAAGGGCAAGGAGTCATCCAGTGCTGCCTTATCCTGCATCCTTTTCAGAGGCACTGCCAGGCGACTTTGCAGTAACAAGTAATTTTGCATCAGCTAATCCATGGCAACTGATGAGCCATATCTGTTTGCTAAGCAAATAGCAGCTGTAATGCATTTTCACTTAGTTTCCACTGATAGCTGAATAAACTGTCTTTATCACAGATGTGAGTGGTTTCTGGCTGGTCTAACTCCTTGACCCAGCTTAGCTCATGAGTGCAAAGGCAGCAGCCCTGCTGCAAGGAGTGGGATTTGTCATTGGAATAGGTCAACTGAAGCTGTGTGGAAGCTGTGCACCTCTTAGGGGTGCACAGACTGTCCCTGCAAGTGAGCAGATCTGAGGTGCTTACTTACTCCCTAGAGAGTTGCTGGTGTATCTGAGCCCTGATATTTTCCCTGCACAGCGGGGTGCTGCAGAGGATGAATGCTCACCTTCACGGAAGGTGAGGGACACTAGCGTCAAGAACAGTGTGAGCAGCCTGTCTCACAAGAGCTGTCACCTCTGTGCCTAATCACGAACACTTGGCAACATCAAAGTGAAACACTGCCCTGCCAAATGAGAGTCGAATATAATGAGGACATTCTGTGGCAAGTGTCCCTGCAGAGCCCTTCCAGAAACAGCTCAGACTGCAAGTGGGTGCCTAAGGGTGCCAAAGTGCAGGTAGGCATGGATTGCAGAGGGGCTGAGAAGAGCACGGATAAGAAAAGGAGCAGGATGTATCCTTGGAGACTTGCAAAAAAAATCTTGGAGCAAGTATTTGGAGTTGGCTTGGGACCAGCCCTTTCCCCAAGTAAACTGTGCCCTGCAGTTCCCCATGCCAGAGAACTGCAACCTCTGCGAGGAGCATGGTGTCCCCTGGCCGTGCAGGATCAGGGACACTGCCAGCACCCTGCAGACAGTGCTGCTCTGGGAAATTCTGCAGCACTGCCCAAATATCACCCTCAGGCTGCCTTAGAGAAAAAGGGCAGCATCACTGTCTCTGTTGTACAGAAGGAGAAACAGAGAGGACATAAGAGCAGCATCAAAATTCAGAGCAGATCCACCAGGCTTTCTGACTCGCAGACACTTTTCATGGGAACACACCATCCCCCACATACTGCTCATGTTTTCTCCACAGAGAACCAGGATCTTACACTTCAGCACTTGAGAGACATCTTGCTCAGAAGCAGCATGTTTGTTATCTCTATGAACTGGGAGAGACTGAGGGCATTTTGAGCTGAAGAAAGCACTTCTCTTCCTTTGTGCAGCCCCCTCCTCCTTTCCCTGCCGGCCAGTCTCCCTCTCTCTCTTTTTCTCTCTCTCTTTTTTGCTCAGATTCGCACCCCTTGAGTGCTGCACAGTACAGAAATTCTTCCTCTGCTTGAATATTGTCCTGCACTTGACTAAGCTCTTCCATCTACTGACAGCCTCTCATTAGAACAACTCAGCCTAGAGCCTCCCTTTTTACCACGGGTCACATTTTGTGCTTTCTCCTCTTGCTGTTAAGTTATCTAGACTCTTCTTTCATATTAAGAAGTGATGGTATTGTAAATGAGTTGGGCTTCCAACATCATTTGTAGGCAAACAGTGCCCACAGGCTGAGCAATTCATTTATCTGGTGCCCAAAGGGGTGCAGCTCAGGTCTGCAGGCATTGCAGCGACTGCCTGGTGATGCCACAAGTCCTGTCACTGCAGCACAGCCCTCGCAGCGACGTCAGCCCTCTGCCTGTGGTTTCGTAGCTACCTCCTGCTCCTGCCCTTGCCGCAAGGGAAGTGCTCAGGAGCCCAGGAGGAGGCGGAGGAGGAGGAGGAGAGGAGGAGGAGGCATCGCGTCATTTGTTAATTGTGCAGCGCCTGTTCTGCCTGACCCCGGGGAGGGACGCTGCAGTAAGCTCTGAAAAAGGCTCAGGGGGCTCATGTGCATGTGAGGCTGCACATCTGGCACACAGGTGTCCGTGTTTGCTTGTGCCTGACATCTACCCGATTTTGGAGGGGAGAAATGGGAGGTAGAGACCGCTCGGAGCTCAAGAGAAAAAGATAATGGTTCATTAGTTCCGCTCCCAAAGCAGTCGCTGGGAATGTATTTACTCATTATCTCCCCATTCAGCTACAGCCTCTTAGGTCTCGAATTGGAGGGGCAGATGCATAGTCTGGGAAAGCTTCCAGATCCATGTTTAACAAAGTGAGACTCTTCAACAATTGCCTACACAACTGGCAGGGAGGGCTCTGCAGCCACTCTCAGTGTCGCTAGGAGCACTGAGGACTGATTTTCCCTAAACGTGTGGGGGGTTCACAGAAATGCTGCTCAGCTGGGATACACACATTCCCCGCCTGGGTTTGTCTGGGCTGTGCTGCCCCGCTCTGGTCCGAAGACAAATTGCTCCAGAAAATGGTACTTGCCGCAGGGTAGCACAGCTCAGCAGAGAGGAGGCTGATGTGCAGGCGGGTCCACATGTGGGGCTTGTGGTATTTTTACGTCGCCTCACAGGCTGGTCAGAGAAGCCCCTGGCCCTATTCCTGGGATAGGTAGCACAAAAGGGCTGGTAGTCTCTAAAAACACAACACAACTAGGGAAGTGTTCCCAGGCATGCCTTGAAAAGGTATCTGTTCCATGAAGCTGGTGCCAGGGCATCAAGCAGGAGAACAGGGTAGTGCCTGCTGGGGCACTGGTGAAGTCCTGCTGTGGGATCCTAACGTGCCAGGAGACGGATGAAGGGAAGAGCTCATGTCTGGGATTACAATAGAGGAAGAAGAGAACAGGTGGCTGAATATCTTGCATGATCCGTGAAATCTGTGGTCACAAGAATTGGATCAGTGGGTGCAGGTTTTGTGTCTCCTGCCCAGCCGTACAGTCAGCTGACAGAAATCTGCTGTTTGGCTGAGTTCCTCTCCTCAGGATTTCCCCACAGAAGTAAATGCACTTGAGATCACTGTTGACATTTTGGCTGTATGTCGTGGTCTCTCTTCTGTCTGATGCCTGAGCCTTTGCATCTTCCACCGCCATGCCCCTGCACTGCAGCTCTCCTCCCAGTCCTCTGCCACTCCCTTGTTGTGCCTGGCCTCAGGACACACAGCCTGTTGCCCTCTGGCATTTGCTTGGGATCTGGAGTCAGTATTGGAGGTGTCACAAATTCACCCGTGGGCTCCTCAGACTTTATTTTGCTGCCAGCAGTTTTCCAAGCATTTGGAACTTTCACATCAACTCAGGCTGTCCCAATTTGCTTTGAAGAGAGAGAAAAGTTTCTTTCTTTTCAGGTAAGAGTCTTCACAGCATTTTCAGAAGCAATTTATGAATACAAATCTCAATCTACCTACTCTCCTCAGAAGTATGCTAATACAGCTGTAGTGCAAGCTGCTCAATAGAATGACAAGCACTCTGATAATAAATACAGTAATAAATGAAGTGTTGGTTACATTACCATCACTCCCAAGTGCTCTTTGTTCTGTAGCCTGTCAAGTTCTTGATAAAAAAGGAATTTTTATTTTTTTTAAATTAGATGCTACCAGCTTCCAAACAAATTCTGCAGTTACCCCAGGATTTATCTGCATGAACAAGCTGAGGAGCAAAACTCTGTGTGAAAATTCACAGTATGCCCTTTGGACACTCTGTGGAAATGCTGCTCTGTAGGGACCTGACTCCCAGCAGTCTGAGTGTTAGGAAATTCGGGTCAAGTTCAGTTGGCAGAGCCCCATGCCTGCTGATGCCCTGAGGCAGATGCAGATGGTAGTCCAGTAGCTTAGCAAGCAGTGTCACAGTGTGCTGCACTGCAGCATGGGTGGTGTAACAGGCTGGAGTGCAGATGGGGAGCAGGTATTTTCATCCGTGTTTTATTCCTTCATGGTATCTGCAGGCATCCCCTGCAGTACTGATAGGCACTTGGAAAAAGGAAAGAATGCAGGCTGTGAGGGTGTCGTAATGGCAGAGAAAGTCTCAATGGATCTTTCTGAGGAACCAGCCCCAGTAAGGTTGTGTGTTTTACAGGCCAGGGATGAGTCTGTCTGTGATTTTGGTAGCTGTGAATACTGGCTGTCCTTCTGTGCTTTCAAGTCACAGGAAAATGTCAGATGGGATATGCAGAAAAGACTTGAACAAAGTAACATGGAGGAAAGGATTTAAATCTGTTCAGCTTGGCCAGCCACCACCAAATGAGAAAATAACAGCAAGGTTTGAGCACTCAAAACTAGACCTGTGAGTGATCCAAAGGGTAGAGACATGAGATATCCTTGAGACTGTCTTGAAACCAAAGACTGCTCTGTTCATGAGGCCAAATGCCATAGCAAGGAGATATATTGATGGACTGGTCTCTGGGGATGAATGACAGGAATCCCATCCCTGGTGTGATTTAATCCGTTGACCAAACTGGATACTCAGAAGCTGCAGGATTCAGGACAAGGAACAGCCATTTTCATTGAGGCCACTGCTTCCAGTGCAAAGCCACCATTTGAGGCAGGGGAAGTGCGAGAAAACTGATCAAATCCCAGCTCAGGGCCACCAGCTGTTTGCTGTGTTCCATCACTCTTTGCTTAGGCAAGGTTGAATTACTGCAAAATAGAACTTTGGCACATGGATATCAGCATTGCATCACCTAGGTGTAGGTGCTTTGGGGGTTGAGCAATATTGCAGATTGTCTAGCCTGAATTTTATATTATGTCTCTGGATACTGAACTACACTTATGCCATGGTCTAAATTCTGGATTTGGACCCTTGTGAATAATTTCCAGAAGTAATTTTAAAACAATATTTAGGCACTACATATAGAGCCATTTAGTTTGCTTTGCAGTAGACCCAGGGTAGTAGATTACTCTTTTTTATTTTGATCAGTAAATTGAAGACTGAATTTAAATTGCTACACCAAGAATGAAAAGATGCTCCACAGGTGCAGGTGGGTTGGCTCTTGGGAGTTATTTAAATACCAGGAGACCAAAGGTTAAAAGGAGGGGTTTTGCTGAAAAGCTCTTTGAAAAATATATGCAGAATGATGAGGAAAAGGAAATTAGGCATTACTGCTCTTCATGAGGGCTTGCATTTTAATAAATATCAGATAAATTTTGGATGCACTAGCTGATCCATAGCTAAAGCTGAACTTATGTTGAACTTAAGCATGATAAGAACCTGAAGATACTTTTCTGGGATGGTATTTCTGAGTTCCTTACTCATGGGTAACTTTTCAGGTACCCAAGAGGGTGCTTCTGGTGTAGAATAGCATAGGTGAGATCAGAACTAATCCCAAACATTTTTAAAGAATCAGAAGGATTAATTATTTTCTCTGTCATCATTGAAGTTCCAGTGGTAATTTAATAGCAGGGAATGGTAACATTTTGCTTGTAGGCACTAGGAACAAAAATCAGAGAAAATACCACTTTTGATTTTTTTAAATTGTGATATTCACCAGTGGGTAGAGATCCCCCCTGCATGTCCTTTCTGAAGGATGTGAGGGATCCCACAGGCTTTAGTTGGGTCCCAATTCCACTCCCAGGCACTTGTCAAGGTGTAATGAGAGTGCCACATGCTCTGCACCCCTTGTTTCCCATCACTCTGCAGCCCTGCTTTTCCCTAGGGCAATGAAGAGCATGAAAAAATGGGCCAGAAAATATCCTCTCCTCCCCTACCTGTGCCAGGTTTCTGCAGGGAGGCCTGGACTGAGCTTTCTGTCCCTTTGGCCTGATTTTCTTTGACAGGTTGTAAGGCAGCAAGGAGTTGAGGGGTTTAATCATTAACAAAAGTTCATTCTGGACTTCAAGAGCCTTTCAAGCAAAGCAAAGATCAGGAATATAGAAGACCCCAAGGTAACACCCTAGACTGGCAAATGCAGCAATTAGTGTGGGTAAAGTATCAATTATGATGAGTGGTCAAGGGGTTTGCCACTTCTTGTATTTGAGGGGAATTAGAAATTGTTACTTCCTAGAAGTGAAAGCAAAAGGCACTTGCAACTCAGAGTGAAAAGGAGATGCAGTCAGCAGGAGTAAGCTGCTTTAAAACCCATTCATTTTAACCTCCTGCTGAGGACACTGCTTCCCTGATCTTACAAAACCCCACCTATGAAGTGTATTTCTCCTGTGCCCGTGTGCAGCTTGCACAGCCTCAGCCCAGGTCAACTTTCTGCTGCGTTGCTCCTCGGAGAGCAAGAACCAGCCTGTTCAACCAGCTGTCAGCTCATTACAGCCCTCTCTGTCCTCCACCCTGGGTGGAAAGAACCAGTTGCTTTAAAGCCTGAGCAAGCCCAGGCTGTCATGCAAAGGAATCTGTCCAGATAACTGGTGTTTCCCACCCACAGCAAGGGGCTGCTTATGGGGGATACCTGCAGTGGTCCTTGTGCCAGGGAGCAGGCAAGCAGAGGGAAGAATAACCTGTCCCAAATCTCACTGGGTGGGAGATATTCCTGACCATATTCCATCCCCAGTCTTTGTCTCTGTGCCATCACCCAGGCTAGCAGCAGTTTTTCTTGGCAGGAATTGCTCCTAGGAGAGTTTGTTCCCAGGCTACTGTGCTGTTCTTCACAAGGTGATTTTCCCTGTGGATGCTTCTGCTGCACAATGTGTAAGGTAACACTTCAGAGAGGAGGTAAACACATTATTTTGCTTAGGCTGTTTGTTTCAGCCCATATTTAGGTACATGGTGGTGTTTGTATTTGTTTGAAATTATTGTGCTGGCTGCTATACTTCAAATACTGCAAAAGCTGCAACAGGCAGCTGCTGTTAGGGTAGAGTTACTATTGCACATTCCATAAGCACCCAAAATTGTCTAAGAAAGGAAACTTCAGTGGAAGATTCAGGTGGGACTTGCTACCATCATGATTCCTTTATATACCTGGCTTAGCAACAGGGCTGCTTAAATACATGAGGCAATCACTACCAGAACTGCCTTACCATTGCTGGCAATTTTGGATATGCACCGGTGGCAGGCTTTCTCCAGGCCAGCAGCCATGGTGGTGAACCTTCTGGGGTGCCTGTGGAGACAGAAATTAGTATGTCTATGAGAAATGTCCTTACCTTACTAAGTATCTTGACTCAGAGTACTAATGCTGGCAGGCTTTCACTACCCTCCAGAACTCCAAGCATGCACAAACACTGCCAGCAGCCAGCAGCATGGCATACCCAGAGGCAGGTATGCCTTCCAGCAGCTCCAGGCTTGCCTGTAGGTGGTGATGCTCGACCTCTGGGGTCACTGGGAGGCTGGGAGAGAAGTATTAATGCCATCTTCCTGAAAACTGTGAAAGGTTCTGTCTTCACTTTGATTGGGTTTCGGGCAGAATGAAGAGTATTTTACTGTTACAAGTAAACCCAGGGAAACAGGTGGGGTTTGCTACAAAACCTCAGCAAGAATTAACTAGTGAGCAAAAATGAATTAAAGAAACAAAGGAAGAGAGAGGATGAAAAGAGTTTTAAGGTCAAGGAGGATTCTGAAGAAGAATACGGAATAAAAACTGCAAACCACGGGGAGCTCAGAACAACATGCCTTTGACAGAAAAGTAGCTGGATTAGAAAGTAACTCCTTGTAAAGAAGAATTTTTACAAGGTAGAGTGGGGGATGAGTAAGCAGCCAGGCATCCAAGGTCTGGCCTCAGACATCACCAGACATTTAAGTAGCATACCACATCAGTGGGAGTGTAGAAAGCTCACACACACACACGCTCCAAGTTCTGGCCAGGGTCACCACAAGTCTGGGACCACCAGCAGCTGTGTGACAGAGGAAGGTGTGTATGGAGGAGGCCAGGAAAAGGGAAGATGCATTCCTGCACCTACCTCAAAATAACCTCTAGATTTCTTAATGGTTAAAGAGCAGTATTTTAAACAGCCTCATTGTGTTCTAAGTTGAAATCCACCCTAAGGCTTTCTTGTGCAGTGCTGTGTCCAGCTTGGCCCAGAGCCTACTAGGGACTGTGGGGTCCAAGGCATGTGTGGAAGATAAAGACAGACTTGCTCAAGCAGCTGATCCATGCCCATACCCCTGTCCAAAGTCTGTCCAAGCCCTACTACCCATGGCTGAGCAGAGGAGGCTGTCTCCAAGCCCAGACAGGACCCTCTGCTGCCGTGGGGAAGGGGATGGGGTTTTCTCCTTGCACAATGGCATTGCAGATTCTGTTTCCGGGCAGTTAATAGAGGCAGGTGTGATTTTACCTGCAGGTGAGTGACCAAGCAAGAGTCAGGGACTGAGGCATTCACAGACATCCCACCAGGTCAGTAACCCTTGCAGGTAGCAGCCAGCCACTGACATATACATCCAGGTTGCTAGTGTGCCTGATCTCATCAGATGTCTCATGGAATTTAGCTCTCCTTTTCCAGCTCTCATCTTCATATCCCAGAGGACATCTCTATCAGTGCTGAACCGTGGACTGGAATGGAAATTTTGTATGAGTGCCTGGCCTCTGGTGAGTGCATGTGTTTCATACAGCTACCAAACCTTCTCTAGCAGAGCAAATACTGTGCCTATGGGCTGCAACTACTGATGAGAATTTCAAGGAAAAAAAAAATAAGCACTGTTGCATGCTCAGGGAAAACAGAAAGGAGGAAGGGAAACGGGTACTTTTCCCAACCAAATGACACATTAACTTTAAGATTTTCAGTGCAGGTTTGTTTCTAGAAGGTGCACAAACAGGCATTCATTTTGCATCTGGCAATGGCTGCTGACAAAGGTGTTCTAAATTATGCAGAGATCAGAAATATTAGTCTTTATGTAAATGTTTATAACTAAAATTACTTTTATAGCAGCAGTTCTTACAGAAACAATATTTACCAATCCAATGCCATATTAAAAATCAGTTAAATGTCAAATTATCTTAAGCAGAATTTATCGTGGCTGGGAATGCTGTATTTCCATAAGCAGAGGGCAAAACGGACGTTTTGGCTTTATTTACTGCTCTTTTACACTAAAAGAAAAAAGACAAACTGAACGAGGACTCGGTGTCTGGAAGCACCGAGTCACCACCTAGTGACGGAGCCCAGAAGTGGCCGTGAGCTCTGTGTGTGCAGTTCTAACAGGTGAGATAAAGAAAGCAATTCCATGATGGCTGCGCACAAAGTGTGTTCCCACAAGGACAGCTACCAGGTAATGGTTTCAGTCCTTCCTCAGACGTTGGCTTGGACTTTTCCAGGACTGACAAATCCCTCAGAGAAGTTACTGTATTTGCCAGATAAAAAGTTGTTGCCCCTTTCCCCCACACCTTTGGTGATTCTGCAGAAGCTGCTGCAGGCATTAAGGATGAATTATTTTCTTTTGTGCCAATGCATGAGGGTGCTAAAAAGCAATTCAGCAGCCAGGCAGCTGCAGAACTGTTTCGTTTCCCAGCAGAAACAGAGAAAATGTCACTGAAACTCGCAGGACACTGAAACTGGCACAGCACGAAGACTGGTGGCATACACTCTGCCTGCTCCCGGTTTGCTAGTGAGTTGGGGAAGTCATATGAAAAACATAAAACCTAGCCAGGAAAAAAGATTTAAGACCAGAGCCTCCCATCAGCCTTTGCTGAGTTTGTTTCCCCAGTGGAAAGGGATCTGCCCTTGCATTAGAAGGGCCAGCAAGCAGCAAAGACAAGTCTCTGAACCCTTCCAGGAGGCTGGAGCCTCTCCATACAGCTGCTTTTCAGGGTGGCAGGTTGCAACTGAGCCACACTAGAGTCACAGCAGCCCTGTGACTCTACCAGGCTGTCCAATACTCCTCTCTGATTGCCCTCACTGCTGGTGGTCAGCAGGCAGGTTTGCCCACCTGGAACACATGCTGTGTCTCACATTACTGCCTCTTCTTGTAACTCAGTTCCTTGTCCCTTACAAGCAGCAGTAATAACTGTGTGTAGCAGAGACCCTCCAGCCTGTTTCCTTTGTTATTTCAGCTAGTTTTAGCTTTAAACTATTTTTCTGGTCATTATTCTCATCCTAAATGTTTAGGTAATAGGAGTCAAAAGAAGGTGAGCATTGACTGACTGGTGCATGCCTGACCTACAGCAAAGCAAAAAGACAACTTTGGGCTGGCCCCACCATGTGTCAGTCCAAACGAGAGCCATGTCCACGTTCGTACTGTGTTCAGACTTTCTAAATTGAGCTCTTCTCTCTCCCAGATGCAGGTGCCCCAGTCTCTGCTGGTGGACACAGCAGGCAGAATTAGTGGGGCTCCCTAAGATCCCAGTTCCCACTTGATGGCTTCTGACTGCCAGGGGGTCCCTGCTGGGGCACGGGACGTGTACGTGGGCCAGCAAACCCCTCCGGAGCAAGGGCTCTTCTCTAAGGACTGCTACAGGGAATGATTTATTTTTATTTTTCCAAAATATTCAGAGCAAAGTCCTCTTCCAGATGTGGTTTCCTAACAAACCACAAAGCCCCACACTGGCTTTTATGCCAGCACATTGTCCACGTCCCAGCAAACCCCTCTTACCTCAGAGTGCTGCGGGCGCCAAATCCCTTCACCAGCACGTGTGGGAGATGGGGCAGAGGAACGGCAAAATCCAGCCTTCGGTGGAAGCCAGCTGGGAGAGCCCTCTCCGGTGGACCCCAGAGCTCTGCCCGGCTCCCTGAGACTCTCCCCGGGGGCGGTGAGGCACGGAGGGGGGGCTTGGTGGCTTTTATTACCGCTGGCCTCCCGCTCTCACAGCTGTCGACGGCAGCACCGTGGGAGCTGTGGGATGCGGGAGCGCTTGCCGGCGGAGCCCATCCTCGTTAGTTTCCCACTCCCACGGCTGGCTGGAGCCACAGCCCACCCTGTGCCGTTTCAGGGTGACAGCAGGGGGAACCAAAGGACCCCACACAACTGTGACAGTACGGGAGGGTGGTGGAGAAAGAGAAAACAACAAATCTCTTTTACTAAGTCTTTTCTTTTAAAGAGGAAAAAATTATTTATTCAGAAATCAGTGGTAAGTACTTGGTTCGTTCTTCATGCAATTCCCCCCCTTCGCCATCAATGCAGCCGACAGAGCTCTTTGCAGACTGGCACATGTATCACCTTGGCTGTTGGCTCCTTTATGTCTTGTGTCACCCTGGCAGAGCTCTGTTTGTTAGGTGGTTACCTGCTAGGTCACCTTCCCATCAGCAGGTGACCATCTGGCCTCTCAGGTGTAATTATAGGTATAGATAATCGGCTGGAAAGCCCTTGTTTTTGCACAAGAAAAAGTGTGGGGTTTGAGGGAGAGCACCTCTGCAGGAGGAGTGGTAGCATTGATAAAGATTGATGTGTATTTTGCACCCGGTCAGGAAGGCCCTGCAAGAAAGAAAAGGTTACCTGCTGCATTAGTCATCGGCAGGGAGCTGACAAAGTGCCTGCTCCAGCTCAGAAGGAACAATCCTGCCTTCAGCTGCCAGGTTTGCACGGTTCATCACCAACAGAACTCCCACTGCTACACGTTTTGCATTAAGAAAATGGGTCCACACTGGATCAGCCAAGGTAAAGAAAATGATGGTGTTTGATGGGTAACTTTGCATGCTGCTGGGTCAGCACGTGCACAAACACAACCGCAGGTTGCTTCTTACGCTCTCTGTTCTTTTCCCTGCAGAAAATTCCAATATGCTGGAAAAAGCCCTAAGCTCATGGTGGTGCGACTGCCTGATTGCCATACTCTTGCAGAGTGAAAATTTTGGGGGAGGAAGTTTGGCAGTGAAGCAGAAGGTGAGACTGTGGCCTTATCCATTGCAGGGGTTTATTTGAACACTTGGACACGGAAGCCATGCACTGTGTTTAGGCAATGAAGGGAGTAGGGAGACTCTTCTGGAAGACTCTGGTGCTCTCCACCTGAGGCACAGCAGGAAGACACTGAGACCACCTAGGTGGCCAAACTGGACATATGGGCTTTCTGTGCTCCTAGTTCTTCTTTCCTTCAAAGTAATAAAGTTGCTTCTCCCAGCAGAGAAAGCTGTTTTTCCAGTGGTTTTTCCCAGGCCAGTGCCTGGCATTAGACATCAGCAAGGATTTCAGTTATGTCCAATATCACTGTCTGCTTTTGGAGTGCTTCTTCTCACCCTCCACAAAGCTCTGAGGCAAGTGTGGGTTACCTGTGTCTGCTGAGGTGATGCCACAGGGTCACACATCCTAACCCAAGGTGTTCCAGCTTGTGTGCTGCTCTCCTTGTGACCACTGAGGTCCTGGCTGAGCTGAGCAAAAGGACTCTGTAATGCTGCCACCAAAGGCACAAGCCAGAGCATGCTCTCCTCAAACACAGCCCCCCTCAGACCAGGACGGACTTCTACATCCCCACACAAACCCAACTTTGGGGGTTTTTCACCAGGTGCTTTTTTGGAAGGGGTTGCACCTCACCATGAATTTTCCTGGGTACATAATGGTTATCAGGGAGAGAGAAACATGGCATGTAGAGATGCTGTCTCCTTTCCTGTTTGTGTTCATGTTCAGTTTATTTTCACCCTCCATATAGGATGAGCACTTTTGCCATAGGGCCTTCTCCTAACTTGGTGACTCAGAAGTCAAAATCAACATAGAAATAGTCCCCCATCTCATATGTAATTTTTTCTTTTCAAATTGGAAGAGTCTGACTGTTTTTGTAAATGCTGGATGCAATCACGAATGTTATATTTTCTTGTATAAATTATCCTTGTGTATTGAAATATAAACAGCCAGTGGGAAGGAAATTCAGTGTACATTTCTTTCATTGTTCAAGGCAAAAAAAGTGTACTTATCTGCTGAGAAATACTCTGCTTGTGCAGTGGAAACCAATCATCAATATCAACTTGCCAGCATTTTAATGATTGCCTGTGGGAATCCTGGAAATTATAACATTCAATCATCACAAGAAGATCATAGAAAAAAATAACAGGGACCAAGAGCTCCTGTGGCAAGTGTAGCCAGTGTTGACAGTGACATTTAGTAGAACAAATAAATTTCTTGATTCTGGTGTTGTTGAAGGAAAATTTTAAGACAGCCTTAGGAAGATACTGGGACTAGAAGTGCTATTGATGCAGTGAATCACTGTGTGCCCAGCCCAAAGTCTCCTGGGCTCTGAGAGCCACAAGGTGACCATCTCCATCCCCTGGAATGGTCTGGAAGCTGCAGAGCTTGGTGCAGGGCAGAAGCTGTGAAATGCTTCTGCCTGCTGACACCCGCAAGATCAGACCAGGCACTTTCCTCTCATGTGCATCACTGAGAAAATGTTTTGTGTGGCTGTCACTATAAATTACAGTGCTAGGTGGAGCCTGTTGCTGTGGATGTTTCAGTTCCTTGGTGTTTTCCCACAAGACTGTCTTGTGCTGGTCTCTGTGGCAGTTTGCTTGGCAATGCCCAAGAGGTAAGGCAGAAAATGAGAAAATATCAGACTGTCTGCTTCACACTTTCCTTTACTCAGGATAATTTATCACAATGTAATCGAGGCCTGAGGAATAGAGAGACAAAAGACAAAGTGTGCTGGATAACCTCTGGGGAGAGTAACTTTAATAAAGTCTAGTAAGGGATAACTGCTCATGTTGCAGCTTTCAGGTTATCCAGAGGGTCTCTTTTTATACTTTAAATATGCATCACACAAGCAGAATAGGACTAGATTTGCCTTGGTTTTGTAGGAAAGATTACAAGACACCAAGGAAGCAGCTGCGGCTTGGGATACCTGTGAACCTCCAGCCCCTGATGCCAGAGGATAACCCTGGGAAAGCAACAATAGATGTTCCCTGGGTCCATAGTCATTGTGCCTCTGAGGCATGGTAATGAGCCAATGTGCTCACCTCATTTGCTTGTATCACCGAGTCTTCAGTTAGTCTACCAAATTCAATCAAAAATGGCAAATAGATCTGCAAGATTTTAGAGGGAACAACCAGACAGCAGAACTCAGGGCAACAAATGCACATTAGAAAGCCAGGCTGAATCAAAACTCCAGTGCTTGAAAAGTTACTAATGGAATTACTTCCTTAGCAATGTTTGATGGCTTCCTATAGGAAAAAAAATTATTAAATGGCATTCATCAGAGATTCTTTCCCATTGGTAGTTCAAGAGGTGACCCTGTGTGTTGTTCTGTGTAAAGAAAATTTTTCTTTAAATATTAAATACATTTCTTTAAAAATTCCAGTCCTCTGTTCCCTGCTTATCCACCAAAGTAACAAATAGCCCAAATAAATTTACCCACAAGCCCAGAATATTAACTGGGAATTTCCAGTACTCTTGAAACTTGCAGTAAAAGAAAGTGGAATTACTAAAAATATAAAAGCCAAAGCCCCTATTGAAGTCCATGTATTCTTTGCTTATGCCACTACAGAGTGTGCTAGACAAAAGTGTAGAGTTTGCAAAACCCTTTGGGTGTCCCTGAAAAATGAATTGGGGGATAAAAAGACTAGCTCCTCACACAAGGGCACCATAAAGCTACTCAACATTTCTGTCTTAATTGTGCCTCGTGATAGAGTACAAGGGAAAGTTACCACAGCTGAATAAAATGCTAAACTCTCCTAGCACCAAATTGCTTCCTTTAATATAACAGCAGGAATATAAACCTCTCACTTGTAAGATATAGTTGACAAAAAAGGCTTATAGCTCACAGAGGTTTTACATGGAATGAAAAAAAAAAGCCTATGAAATTACTATTCTTGAAATATGATAATCTAAATCAGCAGTTTAATTTGCACTTCTGCATATCAGAGTTAATATTCCCATTGCATACAGACATAATAAAAAGTGCTGTTCCATTGACAACAGAAGATAACATTATGCGTTTTTATTTTTTGATTTCATTTTCTCACTCATGAAATTCACCTTTTGCCACCTTTCAGTGCATTTGTCCTCCTCAGCTGTAGGAGAGTGAACCATATTTAACACCATATCTGTTCAACAGAACTGAAAATTCTAACCCTCTAAAAGGGAGGAGCACAATCCCTACTTGGAACCGTAACTCCTGTGAAACAGAACCATGTGTTTGCTGTAGAGTAACTATGGTGAGTAACTATGCTAAGGAGAAAAAGCAGGAATACCACAGAACAGTTGAGTGATCACAAATGAGTGAGGATGGAGTTCAGTGCAGTGTCAACATGTGTGGAGTGAGGAGTCTTCCAGTTGCAGTTGTCTGAATATGTGATTTCTGGAAAGAAAGAGAAAAATCATTAAAAAAAGAAAGAGGTATGGCAAATCTGTTTTTTCAGCTCAATCTAGAGTGTTCATCTACCTTAGGCTACTAAGAGAAAGGCTAAGGGCATAAGCCTAATCTATGTAAATATGCCTTATACCAAATAAAGAATTGCTTATACAAAATAATAATAATAATTAAAAAAAAATACTTAGATCAAGTGAGTATAAATGGGCCATTAAATAGAATCTGATTTCTAAACCATCAGAGCAGCAAGGATAGGAAACAACTTCTCATTACCAATAGAAAATGGCCTTTGTTTGGCTGAAAGGACTTGTACCAGAGGCACAAGCTCTTTATTTGATCTGGACCAAATGGGTCTGAAACTTCAGATCATCTACAGTTGCTCTAAGTTTAAATTCATTAAATTAACCAAGTGAAGGTCTTACTTTGGGGCTTGATTTTTTTGTTCTTTGGTTGTTGGGTTTTTTGGGTTTTTTTGCTGGCATTGATGTGTTTGATGTGTTTAGATGATTTCTCATTTTTTCTGGTGCTGTGAGGCCATACAGTGTGGAGAGGGTTGTGGTGCAGAGGCCAGAGGCTGCCATGGAAAGGCCCCTCTGCATCATATTACTGCTTTTGTAAGGTGATGATGTGTTGGAGCAACTGTGAAAGAAAGACATGGAACCTGAGAACTCAAGAGGTCTTTTTTTTCCTAAAGCTGAGTCTTAAAAAAATGAAGTTGTAACCAAAACTTGTCTTGATTCACCACTGGAAGGTGCCTGAAGTTCCTTCCATAAAACATATGGCATATATGGCATATACAGAGCTTTGCCTAAAGTCAATGAAGATATTTTGGGATTCTGTAACTCCTGCCAAATCATTTTCTCTCTAAAAATACCTACTTCCCAAACCCAAAGATACCTGAGCACTTGCAGCAACAACAGATGGCCACTCCTGTGCACAGTAACTTTTCCAGGAACACAGATGCTCCCTCAAACAATTTACCTCCACATGGGCAGAAATTAAAGCCTTTGGACAGGTGAGTAAATCTCTTTAAGACAGCTCCATATGTTGGTCAGAAAGTGATTACTGCTATTTTAGTGATGGATGAAGGATCACTGAGGCAGAGCAGTCACCACCCACTTTGAGGTTGCTGCCCATTGCTACGTAGTGGAAGTGGCAGTGCCACACTTTAGGTGACATCTCATGATCTAGGTAGGACATGCATTCGTGTCCACTGCCACTGACCTCCTGGCTGGGAATCAGATCCAAACTGCAGACACTGAAATGTTGCTGTTGGGATGTCCCAGCTGCTGTTAAGGCCAGTGAAGAGCTGCTCTGTACAGCGCCAGTGGGGTCTGTGGTGGGATTCAAGAGGTGNGGGGAAAAGGGGTTCTCACTTTTAAATTTTTGCTAAGGGGGCATAAAAAAAAAAAAAAAAAAAAAAAAAAAAAAAAAAAAAGTGTTGAGAGCTTCCCAGTCCTTGTCCTTGAAAGGAAAACCATCTAGTCCTTCCCAGGAAGGATGTTACTGATAGCAGTGATGCTGAAAGCTTTCACTTTGGAGTGAAATTTATCTCCATATATTACCAGGAAAACTGTGTTGAAATGGCCAAGGATGAGGAGCTGAAAGCTGAAAGAACCTCTTTGTCCTTTTTGGTAACAGAACTTACTTTCTGAGGAGTAAAGAAGAAAAACAGAAGAGAAAGAAGTAATATATCCTGCTGTTACAACTTCACAAATTTATGGCAGGCGCTCAAATGTCAAAAATTTACACCCAAAGGTTTCATTCACCATATCACCACTGCAGATGGTGTTTATTCTGCTGTTTGCTGCACTTGTACCACCAAAACCTCTTGTCTAGAAAAACAGTGTTTTGCTAAAAATTCAGTAAGTATTTGACTAAACAATATTCTTTCCACCCCCAGTCTTTCCCAGCTATAGCATCAAACAGGGAGCTGTAGTGGGAACATGAAAACATTCTGGAAAGAAGAAACAGCTCCTGGAGGAAGGGATAAATCAAACTGAGAGAAGAAGGGAAAAGCTTTCCATTACAATTTACAAAGAAGAAAATATCTCACCTGGGAAGAAGACTGAGACGGTGTCCCAGAGAGCAAGACTTACTTAATTAACAGAATTAATTGTCAACGTCTAGCTGAACTATTCCTATATAAAAAGCTGTTTTCTGATGTTCAGAGAATGAAGTATTTTAGCAGAAGTTGCTTCTAGCAGAAGTACTGAGACATTTGAAAAAACCTTGAAACAGAAAAAGCTGGAACAGATTTCTAAGGGTTATCTCATAGCAATCATGATGGTTTTTAATCTTGGTTTCTCCTACAGTCCTCTTGAAACATCTCATTCTTCCTGCCTGTCCTCAGTTGCTGGCTGGATGGTTGATGTTGTCACTAAAGAATCTGGGTGAATTTGGCTCAAAGAGGTCACTGCGACTCAGCGAACCTTCTACAGCCGAACAGAAACTGAACATTCCTGTCTAAATTTTAAAACAATTCCAATAGAAAAATAGAGACAACTTCTGAAAGTAAAGTTCCTGTTTCACATCCTGCAGGATCAGGGCCTGAGTTACACTAAATGTATTTAAAATGTACATAATGAAAATATTGTATACTTTCACAGAGAAGTTGTTTAAATGACCAATATTAAAAAAAACTAGCAACATAAACCCAGGCTAAAATACCTACTCTAAAGACAGACCTGATTTTCTAATCCACTCATCCACCACTTCCTCCCAATGACTTTAGTGGAACCAACCCATTTAAAAGTCAGGCACCTCTCCTAAAGCAAGCTTTCAGGTAGATTTAGGATCACAGGTTTTCTTTTGAAAACCATCTGGTCTTGGCTGTATCTGTGCTCAGCTTTAGCTCCATCACTTGTTTCACTTCAAATAACACAAGATACAGTAGCACTTCCCTCGTCTGCCAAATTTAGTCATACAGCCACCACAAAATCTGAGAATGTGTCTGACATTCAGTGTGTGTGCTGTTTGTGTCTTCTAGACAATTTTCCTAAGTAGGGGAGCTAATGAGGATAATGACACCCACAGATGGGCTTTATTGTGCTTCAGAAGCAACCAGCATGAATATGGAGCAAAGTACTCATTTTGGCTCATAGCCTGCCACGAGCCCAGTGACTCCCTCCAGCTTCCAGCATCAGTGCACTTCAAACCAGTGGTTCCAAACTTTGTGAAATTCTGTCACTGTAGGTGAACACATCACAGTCACCAGTGGGTATCAGAGACCCAGCTGCCATTAGGGCTGCACTTCTCTTAGTGTTGCGTTTCTCTGCTCTAGAGTTTTCGAAATGGTAATTTTCCAGCAGTATGACACAATTCTTTGGGGCTTTATTTCTTTTGAGGGTAAGAGATGGTAACAGAGAGGAATAATAAGAGTCTCAACAAGTAAAGACATAACGGTTTTCAAATTCATTTTACATCTGTTCACAAAAGGCCTCTCTCTAGTCAGAGAATGGATCTAAATGAGCATCAGGCTTGTTAGCCATTAGTTCTGCACTCTTAGATTTGTCTGCAGAAAATTATTTTGATAGCAACCAAAAGAGTGTTTGCAGACTTGTGGGACCAAATGATATAATTTAGTCATTTTCTGTGAGATAATAATGACATTTTAATTGAAAAATGTACTCTGATATAATTACCCTACATCTTTATAAGCCTGCCTCAGGAGCACAGTAAAAGAACAAATGGCAATATTTTTACTGTACCATGTGAGAAAAGGCTCTCAAAGTCTTATTTGTGTCATTTAATGCATGTTCAGGTGATGGAAACCTCATAAAAGCAAAATGATTTCCCGATTTTCTCTGATCCAAAGGAAGCTTTCGCCACATGAGTTAGAGCCAGACTCCAAGGTGGGACTCACACATACACCTGGGTGCCCTGTGCCCAATATGTGTTGGGATGTCTCCCTCAGCTTCCACCTGAAGCTCCTAAAAGACATAGATCTCCTGTGTGTTGTCTTCTAATAGACCATCTGCAGAGGGGTTCCATGTTAAAAATGTCACTAGATGCTTCTGTTTAGAAACCTGGATCACTTCCTCCATGTCACAGTCAAATTTGTTTTCCTAAGAAATTTTTCAGCTGAACCCTGAAAGGGCAGGAGGGAAGAAGAAATTATTCCTTGTTTCTCCCTGCCTTGGGTTGCTGCTCCTCTGCCATGCTTTCAGGAGCAAGTCTTTTTTTGCAAAGAAATCAGGCTGAAATTGCTGCCCAGAGCAGTTTTTTATTTATAATGCAGCCTACTCCCTCTGTGGAGCTGGAGGCACTGTGCAAAAAGTCATACTACATCTAATGAAACAGGATAAATAATTAAGCCCCTTGAATCCTAGCTGTAGAATTATGAGGTAGAATAGTGAACAGAAAATCAGATTTTTGTGGTCTTTTCATTGTTCAAGTCTCATGTGATTTGACAAGCTGTAAATATTTTTGGGGAGTCTGTGAAGGAGCAGGAGACTGCCAAGGGTCAGAGGGACAAGAGTACCTCGGGCATCACAGGGAAAAGGGCAGAGGTGTCTGTCCCTCAGATGGGAACCTGCTGATCTGGGATGGGGGGAGCACTGCAGTGCAAAAGGCTGCTCCACCCTTCTCCAAACCAACAGCACCTGGAATCATGGTGGAAAATGACTTAGAGAAACCCCAGGATAAGAATTTCTGGAAAGATCAGCTCCTCTTGGAGAAAGAAAGACAGGGCCCTTCTGGATGAGGACAGCATTCTATGGGAAGAAAAAGAAACTCTGTAGAGAGATAAAACAGCTCTCCTGGAGAAGATAAGGAGACCCTCCAGAAATATGAAACAGTCTTAAGGATTATAAAATGTCGATCTGGGTGGAGGCCTTTGCTCCTGAGAGATGATATCTCCACAGGGAAAAAGCATGATTTTTTTTTCTGCTAGGCTCAGAAACATGTGAAAAGCCATGCATACTGAACTGGATACTTTATTCAACTAGTGATGAATTTCAACCAGTTCTCTGAATAACATGTGTCTTCCTTGGTATAAATCTGAGGAAGGGTTTTAGTGTGACTTTCTTTAAAGCCATTGCCCTCAGGTTTTCAGGACATTATTCGTTCTTTTGAGGTTCTGCAGTCTAAGGAATGGGGTACACCTCTGGTTTCCTGGCCTGTCAACAGGACATTTATGGGTGGGTAATGCCACAAGAAGGTGGGAACTTCATGGCTAAGGTCATCTGGAACTCAGAACAGCTCACCCTACTCAGTGCAGTATATATCAACTAAATAAGACACTGATAAATGGAAGCAGTCAAATCCCCAATATTTAAGGGTCACAGTTAACACTTGAGTCTTAATGAGGCAATTTGTGCCAGGTTTGGTGGAACATTTAACTTCCCACTGCTCTTGGGAGTATGATGGGAACATTTACCCTCGCAGGTGAGCCTCCCTCATCAGGTGTCTGTCTGAGAGAACTTGTGGCATCGGCCTTGCTGCCATGGGCAGAGGGCAGAGAAGAAGTGGGAAGGATGACAGAAATCAGCAGTATGTGGGAAAAGATGCAAGCTGGAGGGAAAGTTGGCAGCAAGTCCCTCAGCAAGAGGGAAACAAATTTATCAGTTTGTGTATATTCGTGTGTAAGAGCAGGAAATGGTGCACACAGAGACTGGGATAATTGTTCATCTGCTGAGCTCATATTGCCAGTGCAGATACAGGAGCCTCTGACAGAAAATCCTCAACGACTGTAACACAACATGTGGTCAATATTTAGCGATATTTCATATAATCATAGAATAGTTTGGCTTGGAAGGAACCTTTAAAGTTCATCTAGTCCAACCCCTCTGCAATGAGCAGATCCCTGCCCAACCTGACCTTGAATATTTCCAGAGTTGGGGCAGCTACCACCCCTCTGGGCAACCTGTTCCACTGCCCCACCACTGTGATTTTATATGATGTGAATACAGAACCAGAACCAAACTTCTGCCAAGTTTTGGCACAGCAAATGCAGCTTTTATTTCTTCTTGAGAAACCAAATTCAGATGTTTTATGTTTTCAAAGGCTGAGCTGTACAGGCTGTTCTAGAGACAAATCTCTATTTGTCTGTACATCCAGAAGGAACATGGGGGACAAAAGCAAGAGTGAAAAGTACCAGGTATTGAATTTTTCTCTGGAATGGTAGCATTAGTAGCTCATTCTCGTTCTATACAGGGGTTTAGCACTGAATAGACTCAAGGACACAATGTAAGAAGCCTTTACAATTGCTGTTAAAGAATCTGATACTTCTGTGACTGTCAGGCATTCTTAGGTTGTCACTCAAGGCTGTCACTCAAGTTCAGTCCTTTGTGATCTACTGAAGGATAAGGCTGCCTGTCTTAATTTTGCTCAAGTTAAATTATGCACTATGTCTTTCCTGTCAAGTCCATGAATATTTATTGTTCAATGAATAACCAGTCCATTAAAAAGCCAGCTGATTCAGCTAGGGTAGGTTTTGCAACCTTGGTTATTATTATTCTATTATTGCCATGTAAGGCAGAGATGAAAATGACCTATTACACCATTCAATGCAACTTCCTACAAATTCAGGACTCTTACGTATTAGAGCTTTATTATTAGGTGCTATAGAGAAAAAGAACCTTTCAGAAAATAACAGTATTCAAAGAGCACTTGTCACTTAATAAATTTTAATGTCAAAAAGCCAAGAATTTATCTCAGTTATTCAAATGCACATGTCAAATTAAGATCCATTTAAACTAAAATTAGGTATGCTCTCTCTGGCAGAGAGCTTGAAGCACATGAAATGCTCTTAGGAGAGCTGCTAGTCACTTCTGTCACGGCAGAGCGGAGCGGCGTTTCTCCGACACTGTCGGTGACAATACAGCTGGTGTGAAGTTTAAGGCATTACACAGTGCAGCACGGAGGAGCCAGAAGTTCAGCCAGAGAAAAGCATAAACCTACATGGTTTTAGACTCCCCCCAAAATATTGCATCCAACTGGTAGCTTCAGAGTGGCCTTTGCTTGGGTGGCATTCCTGGAGAAAGACTGCATGCAACAGGCTTTCCAGGGCTGGGTATTTGAAGTGGGAATTAGAGGGCACCATCTCTCAGTCCAGCTGATCAGGGCTGAGGATGGCTTTCAGTCATGAAAGAGATCTCTGCTAACTCTCTGGAGTGATAAAGTAATAAGAGGAACAAATAAAATAACTCCCATATTAAAAAAAAAAAGAAAAAAGCACAGTTAAATTTATCACCTCTGCAGCATGCACAGGGAGCCTGTCAAGATGTAACATTCAGAGTCAAAAAATGTACCTATCTTGGAAGAGCAAGTCTGCTGATCTGGCACAGGTTGGCTGGAGGGACCGGAAGAAAATTGTAGATGTCTGAAGGGCTGAAGACTACTGAAGAAAGAACTCACCTAGAGTGGAAAGACCTAAAGAAGCTGCCAAGCCCACCTGTGCTTCAAAAGCACTTGTAGTGCTCTGTGTAAACACTTCTCTAAAGCTGTGTTTCTTATTTAATTCCCAGCACTTGTGTTTCACAACCATCAATTTCCATATAGGATTTTATTTACATTAATGTAATGTAGTGCTTTCTTTCAAAGGTTCTGCTCAAGTAATTTACAGCAGGATATTTTCTGCTCTAGGCCACAACAGAAGTGGAATTATAGACTGCAGCTTTGTTACTCTAAAACCACAGAGCATCCCAAAGCCCAGAGTGTCTTACAGAGGGGTGACAACTCCCACAAAAAGCAATAAAGCGACTGAGTCAGTAGTGACAAATCAGCTTAAATATTTGAATGAGAGAAATAGCTCCTGAGCTCACCTGCACAATTTTGAAATGCAGCAGTGTCATCAGAAAGCATTCCTGACACAGCTGTGGAGCTAACCTGGGGGAGAGACAGAACATGCAAAATGGCAAGGAGTCATTTAAGTCAACTGACACGTCTAGATGTGTCACAAACCGGAATGGTAAGAGTGACAAAAGAAAATTAAATTTCTTCAGTATACGTATGTGTATATTTAGCTGTAATTATCGACGCTATGTGTCAGTCATTGCATAGGAGGAACGTCAAAAACCTGTAAGGCAGTCCTGTGAATCATGGGGAATTGGAGGTATTGAGCCCATCCAGCCACACATAGAAATTCTGCTGCTGTTCTTCCAGTAAATCTGACTGAATTGTTAAAAGTCAGTGCAGAGAGTTCCCACAGAAATTAAAGGAAAAGAGAGAATACTGTGACTGAAATTACCAGATGGGAAAAAATAATCACACTTGAATCCTTCAAAAATTAACATCTAGTGTGGGTTAAAAAAGAGAAGAACCACAAGGAAAATGTATCTTAAAAACAATGCTATAATGCTGCAAGTCTATTTCTCCCTTTCTATCTCTGTCTCTCTCCTCTTTTCTACTTTTTAAAATATTTCATTTATTGATTGAACTAAGAGCATGATCTGCAGAGAGAGAGGTAATTGCAGATTCTTGATGTCTGTGAATTTTTGGGAGGGTTTTCATCCTGATCCAGTGATTGACTCAATTTAAGCAGTCCCTCAGAGGTCTGAAATCCCATATAAATCCATATTCACAATTAAAACTGGGATTCTGCTATTGGTAGTTCACACGGGGTATGAGAAGCAGGCAAGGGGAGCACTCAGAGGAAGTGGTGAATTTGAGCACAAGCACACCTTGTTGATGTGGGCTTTTGTATAAAAAAAACCACCAAAACAAACAAAAAACCCAAACAAACAATCAAGCAAGCAAAAAAACTGGTTCTTCAGGTTTGCAATACAAGACACAGAACAACCAAGCTAGCAACCAGTTTCCCTGGGGTGCAAATTGTCCTTTTCTTCTCTGTGATTGCTGTGTGTACACAGACACAGACACAAAGCAAGAGAGAAAAAGGGGCCAGGACCCTGTCAGTGAGTGCAGTGCAGGCAAAGCACTGTCACCTCCCTGCGCTGCTCCTGCTATTAGAAGTGTCGTGTAAATGACTATGAGCAGATGTGCGGCCACGGATTTACCAAATCTCAGCTTTAAGGCTGTGGAAACAAGTAACCTCAGCATGTGGCAACACACCTTCCCTGCCATCACCACCTTCATCAGCATCCTGTGCCTCACCACATTTCTCAAGAACGGCGTGAAAAAATTAGTTAGGAATGGTAATTTTTTTGCTGTGAACAGCAACATGACTGCTCAACCTCCACACTTTTAACATGAGTTACAGCATCATGATTTTGCTCTCCTGCAGTACAGCTTTCTGAGAGTTCTGGCGTGGGAGCTTTTCGAGAAGAATTACTGTTATTAGCCTTCATCTTCATGTGAATGTTACCTTTCCCGAGCTCTGGTAAGCTAGCCTGAGAACACCTAAATGGAAATTAGTTTGAAAAGCTGTTATTTGCCTGCTCTACCTGACAGTAAATTTTCAGTTCGTGTATGGATTTTCTTTCCTGTTCCTCAAGATTTGTGGCTTGACTGTTGTACTGCCAGAGGGAAGAAAAAAGTGTGGACCGAGTAAAGTCTCTCTGGAAGCACAGTGAGTGCCTCTTTTGTGAATGTGCTCTCTGCTGACTTTACAACAAGAAAACCAGCTCTCCCTTCATACTCCATTGCAATTTCCAGCTGCAGCCCAAACACACCAAATCCACTGAAGAAAGAGGTATACATCTCCCCCTTTGCTTCATCCTGGCATATATGCACCAAGTGTATGAGGTGACCTACGTTGGCTTTACATCGTACCAAGATACACAATATTTTCTTCTCTGTAGCACCGAGATTTGCATCTATGCAATTAACAGTGATGTTTAATTTAAAAAGCCAGCCAAGCAGCAGCCTGATGGAAAGGCTTGAGTACTGTGAAATCGAGAGATGAAGAAATGATCTGTGACCTGAGCTTTTGCACTGCTCACTCAGGAGCAGCACTTCCCTGAGAGCAGATGGAGCTGAGGGCTGGTAGAGGTGGAACTGATTAACAGGGCAGTTATCCACTCTTTCCAAGGATGGGGAGAGGAAATTTATGTTAACTGATCTTCCTTCTAATGAAGGCATAAACAGCAAAGCCTGCAAGGATCCCCCATAGGGAGCCATCAGCCCTGCTCCAGCCTGCTGGAAAGCAGCAGCAGCACAGCAGGGTGCTTTCTGCTTACACAGTACTTATACGGTACACTTACATAAAATTAGAGGTTGGAAGAGACCTCTAAGATCATTGAGTCCAACCATTAACCTAAAACTTCCATTTTCACCACCAACCCCAGTCCCCAGGCATTGTATTCTGATATGACACGTGGTGTTTCCCATTTCGAGGTCTCACAGGGTGCCACACATCAGTGCATGTACCCTGTTGTTCTCAGGAGAGCAGTGCAGAGGACTCTGTTGCCATTTTAAGGAACAGAACACAAAGAGGGGCTGAGAGGCTGAAAAATTATTTTGTAGCAGATCTCCATTCCATCCATGGCACCAGCCTGCCAACAGCACTTAGAACACTCACAGACAGTAGCTTTCAAAAAGTGTGGTAACGACTGGACATTCCAATCCACACCACTGTCTTTTATGGCTCCTGGCATACTCTGTGACAGATAAAAATGTGCTGAGTTTTACTTTTGACCCAGTCTGTTGCAGATATTTATCAATTGTGAGCTTACATTAAATCACAGGTGAGTATGTTCCATCTCCTTTGTCTTGTGTTTACACCATTAGTTATGGTATATCCTTATTTTCCATTTAAACAACCCACTTACTGCTACTGATTCAAAATACAGCTTTTTCACAAGACTCAATCAGTTTTTCAACACCTGAAGTTTTCTTTTGTCAGTCCAAGGGTGACAGCTGACTCCAGCACTCTCCAGAGTCATAGTCCATGGCTTTTCTGGGGAGTCCTCTAGACGGCCCTGCTTTCCATAACATGGCTTTCTTGATCCTGAGTAAAGACACTTCCTGCAGCTCCAGCTGTGGAGAGAACCATGGAGTTCATGTAAATCCTTGGCTGGGGGTATTTGGGGCTGGTAAGGAGCAGCTTGTGGTGCTCTGTCTCAGGTCCCCACACCTAACTGGCCCTACAGAGCATGCAAGGAATTTACTATCCTCCTTCTGGGTTGTCCTCCATGTGATCTTAATTGTCATTTCAAGATCTCAGCCCTCGTATTGAACCCTGTGTTGGAGCAGCCCAGCCCTGCTCAGCCCCAAGCCTTCCTCCTCCACTTGAGATTTCCTGGTTCATGGCAGCCTACCTGGAGGCAAGCAGCAGATTATGGTATAACCTACAGCCAGCCACTTGGAGGAATAGAGAAAATACACCAAAATAAAAAAGGCAGAGGGGCTGGCTGGAAAGAGAGGACATGGCCAGGAAAACCAAAGTGGCTGGCAGCTATGGCCAGCACAACCCTCCTCATCATGTGCCAGTTTCCCACTGAACAGCAAATAATGGTGACAAATACATGTAAAGTTTCATGGCTAAAATGATTTGTATTTGGGGTGCAGATGCTGGACTCCTCAGTTTAATGCTGGCATGTGAAATTATCAGTTTTCAGCCTCAAGCACAGAGACAATAACTGCTGCTGCATACATTGTCAGTGCTGTGTATTTTTAGACTCTTGTAGGCGTTTGTAGTCATTTCAAAGTGCCTTGATGATTTTTTTCATATGTTTTCCAGCAGGAATGAAAATGGTTTCCTGAGCTAGCTGGATATAATGACCAGTGTGAAAAAAAAAGGCCAAGTGACTCTGTTTTTATTTCAGGTCCAGAGCAAGTCTGAGGCTGCACAGACATTTCCTTTTGCTTTCTATGTTAAGGACTTCATGATGGCAGCTAGAAATATTTTTCACGACTTTGCCCATTTTACCATGCCTCCTAGCAGGGGCATGCTGCTCAGGGGTTGCAGGATGATTTCACTCAGAGGTACTTAGGATGGGGCTGGTTTTCTCCCTTGGTTCCCTGAAGATATACTGTCCTTAGGACAATGATAGTTGCACCCAGTTGCCTGTATTTCATTATAAAAGAAAACCTGTGAAAATTAGATTTTAGTGGGTTCACAGTTCCTATGAGATCAGTGCTGTATTGTTCAAGAAATAATGTCATTTTTCCACGAGAGTCTGGAAGGGCTGAGCTGAGCCCTGCAGGGATCTGAGGCCAAGGAGCCACAAGAGAGAGTTGGAGGGCAGCACTTGGCTCCTTTCAACTCACCTGTTGCAGGAATGCAAAGTGGGGCCAGAAAGTGGGGGAAAGCCCCAGGCAGGGCAAAGGGGGACTCATGGGTGGGCAGAGCAGGAGTGGTGAGTCCAACCAACCAGGAACAGAAAATGTGGGACAGGTCCTGTACAGCTCAACCTGAAAAAGAGATGAGCAGAGACACAAATGGAAAAGGTCTGTACAGCCCTGAGGGACACAGATGAAGCTACTAGTCTCCACTACTGCAAAATTCAGGAGGTCTCAAAAGAAGCTAGCTGCATCCTCATGAACAGTATTCCCTGTTTTAAGTGGTCAGCATTCCCTAATTTCCAGAAATTTAATTTTAAATGCTAGCCCATTCCAAGTCTTCAGAGGTTTGGAGTACATGGCCCTAAACACAATGTTTAAATGTTTAAACCAGAGGCAACCTTAATTCCCCTTTAACCAAAACCTGTAAGGTCTCCTGCAAGGTTTTGTGCTGTGTGCCAGTCAGTCAGCCATTTCCAAGGGGCTAGAAGTATTTTAGTACCTGCAAATCCATCAAAGAGGTCCTGCACAATTTTTAGATTACATTTCTGTGAAAATCCTCCCATGCTAAATGATGGTTTCTGCAAGGGACACCAACACCACAACCAGCTCCAAGGTGATGCCTTAAGTTTTAGCTTTCATATTTTCCAGATTTTGTACTGCATTGGTATATAATTCTGAACTTCATATAAAGTGTTAGCAAGTTCTCTTCACAGTTTAATTAGACAAAACAATCATTCTTCAGCCTGAAAACCAAGGACACCATTGCAGCTTCAGGCCCAAAAAGTATAAACAACAGCAAATTGAGGAGAGCAAACTGGGAAGATGGGACTTCATAACCTGAAGCTGTAATTGGACAATTAACACCAAAATGTAAATGGACCAAAACTTATAAAAGTGTGAAAACTCGTGACCCGTTGTCTATCTTGGGTTCATCTTGGGTAGAGCCTTGGCTGGGCTCTTGTACTGCCCAAGGTGTATCCTTTGAAGGCCTTTTAATAAATACCTACTTACTTCCTTTAACACTGTCTAGCCTCTGTTCCAGGTAGTCTCTTTAGGCATCAAAGGTATATCCACAAAAAGAACAAGCCCAGGCAAAGCAGGTGAAGAAGGGAGCATCCATGCAGCCTCATGCTCCTGTTGTGCACTGCTGTGTCCCTGCTCCAAAGGACTCTTTCTGACCTTTCCACGCCAGTCCCAGGGCTAGCAGGAAGCTGCACAAGAACAGCAAGCACAAGAAATACAAGAAACTCTTGGCAGCAGCCTGATGGTGGTTGTCCCAGAGCCTTCCTGGCAGCCTGGGCATGCAGCAGTCCCAGTTTCTCATTGCTACTCTGCTAGATAAGCTTTTATTAGAGTTTTGTAGGAGCTTAGGGTTTATTACTGCCTGAGCAAAAGCATTCCCACTCTCAGCAATACCAAATTTATGGGTTCATATGGAAGAAACAGACACTGACACCAGTAAATTCACATCATTTGGTTTATTTTATGTTCTAAATGACCTATTTGGTGCCAGTATTTCTTGTGTTAGAAACTATCAGTAATTCTGTCCTTCACGTTTATCAATTAATGCCAGTTTAACTCACTGAGCAACTCTGCTGTGGTTGTAATCATGGTCTCTAAGTGTCCAGCACTGCAACTGCAATCAGTGGTAGAGATCATCCATGGTATGGCTGTCCTCTCATTCTGCAGAAACAGCCAGAGAAAAACAGCAGTGAGAGACAAAATGCTCTTGTTGCTTTTAAACATCAGCTGCAGCCTACAAGGAACTGGAGAAAAGGATCTCTCATATTAAGCTGTAATCAGCACTGTCTTTTTTATTATTATTATTAACTGAGCTGGACAAAATATCTGGAGAATCACAGCTAAGCTGTGTGGTTTTGGGAAGCAGTCTCTCTGCCAGAAGAGAATCCTCTGAATGTGCTGGGAAGACCTGAGACCACCAAGTCTGTGTCACTGAACTGACTCTGCACAGGGTTAACCTGGGTGATGTTTGCTGATGACAAACAGGCAGAGGTGGCTGATAGGCCAGAGGGTTGTGGTGGCATGTAGAGAGAACACAACAGGCTGGGGAAATGGGCTGGAAGGTACGCCACAAAGTTCAGCAAGAAGTGCAAAGTCTCACACCTGGAGAAGAACAATCTGAGGCACCAGTCCGTGCTGAGGGCTATCCATCTGGGAAGCAGCTTGGCAGAAAAGCATCTGGGGGTCCTGGTAGACACCAAGTTGATCATAACCCAACAACGTGCACTTAGGGCAAAGAAAGTGAATGGTGTCCTGGGCTGCATTAGGAGAGGTGTTGCCAACAAATTGAGGGAGGTGATCCTTGCTCTCTGCTCAGCTCTGGTGAGGCCACTCCTGGAGTTCTGGGTCCAGTCCTGGACTCCCCAGTACAAGGGAGACTCTAACGAAGAGCCATGAAGATGAAAGTTGTGGTGCACCTTTCCTATGAGGAAATGCTCAGAGAGCTGTGACTGTTCAGCCTGGAGAAAAGAAGGCTCAGAGGGATCTCATCAGTGTGTCTAAATACCTGAAGGGAGGGTGCAAAGAGGACACAGCCAGGCTCTTTCCACTGGTGCCCAGTGTGAGGACCAGAGGCCATGGGCACAAACTGAAACACAGAAATTTTCCCCCGAACATCCGGAAGCTGCCACTGTGGGAGTCACCAAGCACTGACATAGGTTGCCAGTTTTCAAAAGCTGCCTGGAAATGGTCCTGGGCAGTTGGGTCTAGGTGGCCCTGCCTGAGCGTGGGAGGTTGGCCCACACGACATCCAGAGGTCTCTCTCAACCTCAGCAATTCTGTGGCTCTGTGAACTTAATTCCTCCCACCACTGTGTGCTCTTGATTTAGAGCACATTGCTCTTTCACATCAAAACTTTCTTCACAATGAAGTGACCTGGAGAAAAGGTGACCTCTTTCCAATCCTCAGCTTCTGGAGGCAGGGACAAGCAGTGCATTCCCTTATGGTGACAGGAAATGCATATTCCCAACATGCTGCGACGTGATCCTTGGCACAAGACCAGCGACAGTGATGTGGGCAGAAAGACAGGATGTCCACATGGGCTTTTGTGGATGAAATGCATCCCCCAGCTTTCTGAGGTATGGGAAATAGTGATTCCTGGCTCTTCCTGTAGTCAAACCAGTCTTTCTGAGTGGGAAAGCCATCTCCCAGATCCCTGGTAATTGCTTTTGTGGTAAATACAGTTGGGGCTGAATAACACTAAAAAAGGTAGTTTTTCTGCAATTAATTATTTTCAAAAGGAACTGGGATTCAGCAAAATGCTAATGAAGCCAGAGGGAGATGGGAGCTGGGTCATTCCTGAAGCAATGAAAAAGCTTTACCAGCAGTTTAAGAGCTGTATCATTTTATTCACAAAACCAGACAGATACTGCCCTTTACAGTCACTTTTCACACTTGAATTTTCCATTCATTCTGCAAACAGTATCACTTAAATCCTGCACTAGTATTTTAATACTAAGATTAAAGACAGACACAGAACTTGAAAATATTAATGAAGTGAATGAAAAATGGGGTTTTTGAAAGATGTGTGAAATAACTTGTTTAGTGTGGCAAGTAGGACAGAAGAAAAGCAAAATAGAAAGAGACCTGTGCAAGAGGGACTGCCTAATACTTTTTAATCCCGGGTAGAAAAAGAGATGTACATAGGGGTACGCAGGGCTGTAAGTTGTGCTGTCATGACTGGTCACAGGATAAATAAATGAGAGGGTCTAATGGGTTCGACACTACAACCACCTACAAGAGCAGCAATAAACTAAGGCTGGTAGAACTGTTTGATCACAAGGAGCTGCTGGGGAATAGATGACAGGGTGACTGGTAGACAAAAGTTTTAAAGTCTAGTGGCTTGCTCTGTGCCCCAGCATCTGTCTGAACAACTCACCAGATCAAAGAAAAATTTAAAAAGCCATTTCTGT
Source organism: Cyanoderma ruficeps (assembly GCA_008694505.1). Taxonomy (NCBI): domain Eukaryota; kingdom Metazoa; phylum Chordata; class Aves; order Passeriformes; family Timaliidae; genus Cyanoderma; species Cyanoderma ruficeps. The sequence goes on along the minus strand of VZDJ01006585.1, from coordinate 1,424,488 downwards.
CTCTGTCTTTTTTGGTTCTTGTGTGCTAGAAGTTCTTTTTTGCTGAAGCCTGTGCATGTATTGCAAAAACACTGCAGCCGTTCACAGCAGCAGATCTGTGTGTACAGCACAGTAAATGAAACAGAGAGAGTGTTAATGCTGGTGTAGGTGCTGTCATCCTCATCACACCCACTGCCACTCCTAAATTTGTAATTTGATTGATAAAGAAGTAAGCAGAAGGAGAGCAGGCAGAGGAAGTGCTGTCATCAGCGCAGATGGGTAAATGTGATGCACAAATACACTCACCTTGGCAGAACCCTAAAGCTGCTCCTTTCACTACTCTTCAGGTGTCTTGTTGCCGGGGTTTCCAATAGATTTCTTCTCTGACTTACTCATACAAGATGCTGAAAATGATGGAAGAGCTGATTAGAATGGGGAGGGGGGAAGAAGATGTTGGGGAAATAGTCATACATGTCTGAATCAGAGACCAATAACCTGTCTGCTGGCAAGTTATGTTTTTGCTCATTTGTTATTACAAAGTTAGTTTTTTGAAATTTGGTTTTTTATTTTATTGGTGGCTTTTGAGTTTTTTTACAAACAAGTCAGGCAATCAGGAGAACAAAGCAAGACAGTGATGAAGAGAGAGCTGAAATGCAAAACACCTTTGTTCTGCTGCGGTCAGACACTGCTCAGGTCACTTCACCTGTGCCTTAGCTCAGCTTTGTGTAAAATGGAATCAAAGCTTTCCTTGTGGAATTGGCTTGATGTTTTATTGCTGTAAAGCAACTTTATCTTGGGGCTTACACTTAATAACTGCACAGGGAGTTATTTAACAACATTAACATTAGCAATGACAGCATTATCAAATCAGTGGTGTGTTCTCCACAGAATAGAACACTTTCCAAAGGAGGAAAATAGTGAGGCTGCTTTGGGCTCAGCCTTGTTTCCCCCCCATCCCCTTCCCTCTCTGGCCTAAGATCCTGGAACCAAATTTCCAAGCAAAGCTGCTTTTCTTGTTACTTCAAAGACACCTTGAGAGCAAACCTGTTTTTCCTACAGCTTAGTGTGTTCAGAAGGGAGAACTTTCTGCCAAATTCCCATTTCCTCCCTTCTATTTAAGCTTGTAAAGTTGTTGGTGCAACCATTAGTAACTGGTTAATGGTTTCCTTGGGGAAAGGAGTCCTGATCTGACATCTCTTTCAGTGCAGAGGTGCTGTGTGAAACCTACCTTGGACTTGCAGGTTTTGGAGTGCTCCTGTCTCCATCTGTAGGCTGTGGTGGGTGCTGCTCAGACCTTGGCATCCCTGTGAATGACTGAGGCTTTCTACTTTTTGAGATCCTCCAGAAAAGTGCCCTGGTGGCCTGAAAATCCAGGTGCCCACTCCCTATAAAAGCAACCTTCATGTCCTAGTTCCTCTCAACCCTGCACTTGGGTCACAACAACTCCAGGCAGTGCCACAGGCTGGGGGAAGAGTGACTGGAAAGTGACTCAGCAGAAAAGGACCTGGGGGTGCTGTTCAACAGCAGTTGAACCTGAGCCAGAGTGTGCCCAGGGGGCCAAGAAGGCCAATGGCATCCTGGCCTGTATCAGCAATGGTGTGGCCAGCAGGGCCTGGGCAGGGGTTGTCCCCTGTACTCGGCACTGGTGAGGCCACACCTCGACCCTGTGCCCAGTTCTTGGTCCCTCACTACAAGAAAGACATTGAGGGGCTGGGGCGTGTCCAGAGAGGAGCTTACACCTCATCTTACACACACTGACTTTCTCAGCCCACCTTTACCTGTGGGTACCTGCACCAGCAGAGGCAGGTGAGTATAGGCATCTTCTACCTAAACCACCCTTCCAGCAGCTTCTTATGGCTACTGGTTTAAACTTCCCCTTTGGAGCATGGCCTTGGCCAGAGTGGTGTTGGTCAGGTCCTCTTTACACCCAAATTTACCTCCCTCATGGGCATGAAGAAATCAGCATGCTACCCAAAAGCCTTGTCTACCTCTTGTTCATCCCTAAGATGATGATACACTTAAAAAGCTCTATGGGCTGTAAAGAGAGTGATCAAACAAATGCTTCTGAGTAAGTTAGTTGTGGCACAAATATATTGGCAGATGTATGGGGTTTTTAAATCCTCCTGCCATAGTGAGAGGATAAAATTCCTGACACAAATGGCAACTCTGCAGCAAGATTCTGACATAATTACTGTAATTATATTGTCTCTGCACTCTCTCATAAATCAGTGCCAGTATATATTTAATGAGCCCTTTCCCGTTCAGCAGGTTGCTCCCAGCCGCTGAGATTCACAACTGCAATGCAGAGGTATCTTGAAATAAAATTAACCCTTGGAAGCAAGGCCCCTTTCTGTGAGGATGCAGGAGAGTCTCTCAGAGACTGGTACTGCACACCCTTCCCTGCATGGCTGGAACACATGGGCAGCAAGGGTTGATTCACCTTGGTGAGTAAAATTTTGCCAGTGCTGCCTGAGTGAGCTGGGAGTGGTGGACCTGAGTGCTGTGAGAGTGTAACCTGCTGACAACCTGCTCGTGGGTTACATCTGGCTCAGCCCACAGTGGCTGATGTTGCAGAGTCTGATGTGGTGCCCTGTAGGAAAGCCAAGGGTTGCTGCGACTTCCCCTAAGGTCTACTTAAAACAGAACCCCACCAAACAAGCAGTCTTGCACCCTCAGCTCCCTGGGGAGTTTAAACTCCCACCACAAGGTACAGGTTTGTCCTGAGGATGCAGGTACCTTGATTTGACTTCCTGCAGTGCAGCTTTTCTTCTTGAATCTCAAAGGAAAAAGAAAGAAATTTCAGCAGACACGTTTGTGCAATTCAGAATTTACTTAAGCATCAAATAATACAAAGTATACCAATTCAGAGTTCAAGGCAAACACATACTAGCCTGAAATCTATTCCTGGGCTATATAATATTGTCAGACCAAAATTTTGGACATGATTTAAACTATGCCTTTACATTTTTCCCCTTGCTGGTAGTCGGCAGTGAATGTACTGGCTCCTCAGATGCTTTGCAGATTAAGGGGTTTCTGTGGCTGGGACTGGACCTGCAGTGACATCTCGTGGTCCCCCACGAGGTGAGGTGCTGGCTGCTGAGTGGCACAGCCCCCCGACCAAAACCTCACCCCGATGCCCCCGGAGCACAGAACTGCTCAGCGCTGACCAGCACAAACCTCCCTGGGGGACACATCTCCTCCTGGGGTGGCTGAATGCCCCGGGAGGAAAACAACACACACCTTCCCCTGCCACATCCCTTCACCTTCACTTGCAGCACCGGGGAGACTTCAGAAATCATAATTTTAAGCACGAAGCTAAATCAGCCATGAAAATCAGATCATTGCACAGAGCCTGTGGGTGGGCTGCACTTGCCTGCAAAGCCTTGGTACTTTCAGCTCGAGACAAGTGGAGGACAAGTTAATGTGTCTCCTCCTGTGCTTATGTCTGTCTGAGACTCACATGTGAGCAGGATGTTTTGTGCTTCACCACTCCTTTTGTTGTGACTCTCAAACAAAATTTCCCACTGAAAACCGACACGCTTGCTGTTGGCATCTTAGTAGAGGAAATTAAATCCAACATTTCAGTGTTATCTGGGATTTCACATCCCTGCACACCATTGTATCATTTCACCACCTACTCTTCTTTTTCTTCACACAAAGTGCATTTAGAGAAAATACAATCCTTGAGCGAATACTTAGTCAGAGAAAGGTTGTAATCAGCTTAGATAGAAATCAGACAGCTTATTTGCTTGAAAAAAAAGGGGAAAGGAGGAGGAAATGAAATGGAATAATTTCTTTCCTGTGAACTTAGGGCACCAAAAAATTGTATGGCAAAACTGTAACAGAAGAAAAATACTTGAAAAACTTAACAGGCAACAACAGTAATCCTGAGCTGTTGGACTAAAAATAATATTAAAGTCAAAGATCTGATTCATTAGTTGTCTCCTGTGTTTATTAAAAAAGAATTTAAAAGTTACAACAAAAGACTCACGAATTTTTCCCGGAGCAAAATAACTGGATGTCCCCTGAAAATCATCAGCTATATCAACACTTACCATCAGATAGGCAGCAACTGAGTCTTGCTGGGAGAACATGCACAATGCGGACACCTAAGATCAAAACCAGGATTTGAAAAGTTGCTCCATCAAAATACTCAGTCCTAGGAAAGAGGACAAATGTGGCACACTGCTGAGCACCTCAGGCTCCGAGCTGAGGGAGTCCATGGGTCCATCCTCTCAGGCACCTTACTCCAGCTCTTTTGCTGTGGAGGCAGCACAGGCAGCAGTACCTCACTCTGCTGGGGGCTGCAGGCAGGTGGGCCCGGTGGGGACAAGGACAATTTGTAATTGCACTATGCAGAAATGCAGACGCTGAGCTCCACCTCATACACCCCTCCACTGAGACTGGATGTGCATCAGGAGCTCGAGGTTAACAAGAGCACACGATCACAAGTGTCAGGACTATCACCTACATTTCTTTTTCTTGACTATGTATAACTATTCTAACTTTCTCATAGACATTTCTGCCTTGGGGGTGTTGGTTGATGAGAAGTTTAACATGACCTCAGCAATGTGCACTCCCAGCTCAGGAAACCAATCATATCCTGGGCTTCATCCAATGCAGCGTGGCCAGCAGGGCAAGGAAGGGAATTCTACTCCTCTGCTCCACTCCGAGACCCCACCTGGAGTGCTGCATCCAGCTCTGGGGCCCACAACATAACAAGGACATGGAGCGGGTGGAACAACTACAGAGGAGGGCCATAAAGCTGCTCAGAAGGCTGGAGAACCTCTCCCATGAAGACAGGCTGGGAGAGGTAGGGCTGTTCAGCCTGAGGACGAGAGCACTCCAAGGAGAACTTAGAGCACCTTCCAGTGCCTAAAGGGGCTACGAGAGAGCTGGAGAGGGACTTTTGACAAGGGCCTGTACATTCAAGGGGGAATGGCTTTAAACTGGCAGAGGGTAGGTTTACATTAAATATTAGGAAGAAATTCATTACTGTCAGGGTGGTGGGGCACTGGCACGGGTTGCCCAGAGAAGTTGTGGATTCCTCATCCCTGGCAGTGTTCGAAGACAGATTGGATGGAGCTCTGAGCAGCCCAGTGTAGTGGAAGGTGCCCTTGCCCATGGCATGGGAGCTGGAACTAGATGAATTCCAAACCATTCTATGATTTATGCAAGTTTCACAGTCATTTAAAGCCTAAGACATTATGCAAATATGATGAGCAAACCTTTTTCAGTTCATTTCAAGTATGAAATAAGTCAATCTTTCTTCTGGTTCTTCAGCATTTCTTGAAAGCAGGATAGTGTGGTCAGTCCTCTATTCCAATAATTTTTTGGTTTATATTACTTTCACAGAAATAAGGAGAAGATATCTGGGGAGAAGGTCAGGAGCTGGTGCAGGGCAGCTGCCTGCCCCAAGCCAGGATTCACTCTGGTTAACACATTATCACCAAATTTGTGCCTGACTGCTGTGTGCATCTGAAGAGCCCCCACCTGGAACCTCTTCCAGTGCTCCACAATCTTTCCTGCTACAGTTCCTCCCTAGTGACTAATCTAAATATTCTTTGGTTCAATGAGCCTATTATTTTCTTGTTCTAGTCACCATGAACATAAAAGACATTGAAAAGATGAAAGGAATAAATTGTTCTCTTTGTGTCTTGAGACTTGTATTTCCTTATGGTATTCTGTAGGCAAACCTACTCAAACTCCTTCCATCTTCTTATATTTCTCATTCTTATAATGTATATGTTCTCATGTTTTCTTGATTTCCATTTAATCTCATTGCTCTTCTCTGAACTGTTTTTTTCCTAAAAAGCATGACATATAAAACTAGACCTGCTATTTCACCTGATGCCTCTCCAGAGCAGAACAGAATGAGGTATTTTGTCATGTGGGTGACACAGTCCTTATATCTCTCTGTTTCTCTTCATTTTGCAGCATCACTGTGTTGTTAGAATGGGTCACAAAATGAATGCCAGACAACTACCTGACCTTTTTCAACTGTATTGACCTTTAATTCCTCTCTGTTCTCCGTGCAAAGTTTTCTGGTCCTGTCCAATTTCCCAAGATGATTTTGAATCCTATTTTTACCCCTTAACATGCTTGCAACCTCACCTTCGTCAACATGAAACAATACTGTCTGTTTTTCCCTCCTATATATCCTGCCTGAAACAGATCACAAAGCAGTCACAAAACCTTGTGCATATGTACCCTGCAATCCAACAATCTCTGTTTATGCTCTTTTTATTCTGAACCCCTCAATAAAAAAAGAAAAAGACACAGTTATTTGATTAAAAAAAAACAAACATATTTTTACTGTAAGGACTGGTAAGAAAACACAGAAAACCCCTCTTTCCCACCGGGACATGCAGCTATGGCATGTTTGAAAAATGTGTGTGCTGTGAAAGTAATCTCTATATATATAGAGTTTTAAAACTGATTTGTTATTATATTTAAGACAGTGCTGAGAAAATAGGAAGACCCATCCAATGCTTTGAGAACAATTCTTTTCCTCTCTGACTTGTTTTTCATTTTTACATTAGGAGAAGCAGGATTTGAACCCCTGTTAGAAACATCCCTATATTTCAGTCAATGAAAAGAAGTATTTATTTTATGTTGTTTGGCACAGTATTTCCTTTTCTTTCAGTTTCTAAATTAGACTATAAAACTCTGCTTACATCAGAGTCACACAACTGGACAACACAGCACTCTGGGACTGGATCCAGTGCACCAAAGCTGTTGATTCCTACTGTCCTGACTCTAAAACGTGTTAAGGGGTGAATCTGACATCTACAGGGATGAAGTTACTGCAAGCTTTGGTAAAGATGTTAAAGCAAAAAACTGGTAGTTCATCACTTTGATTTCTCATTGAAGTAAAGAGAGAAACTAAAACCAATGCAAAACATAAATACAAATTTAAATTACAAATTTTTTTAGTTCAGGTCCTGTCATTTATTCATATGATGGCAAATAGAAGCCCACTTTAAGGCCATTTTTCTATCTTTATAATTTAAACTTTTAGCTGCATTTTAAGCAACCAGCAAGCTGGTGTTAAGTTATGGAATAAGCTCACTCTGTTCAGCTACGCTGGAGTCACACCAGTCTAGCTCTGCTCAGTCATACCAAGGTAAATACCACCTTTGCTCACACTGGCATAAATTCTTCACTCTGTCAGAGGAAAGAGACAGACAACTGCCCAACTCTAAGGAGCTCACGGGGTCCAGCAAAGTATCTTGGATAACTGGGGCCAGGAACTGTTCTGCCTCTGTGGATTTCAGGAGGAATGGATCAGTTCCTGGTGACTTAAAGGGGTTTGTCCTAAACAGGAATATCTGTAAACATAATGATAACTCATAGAAGATCTCCTGGGCAAGAAAAAGGGGAAAAGAACTCATGGACCAAAAGAGAAAATCAAAGAGAGCAGTAGAAATGTGCATCAAAAGGATGCGATACACCTCAAAGCAAGTGAAAATCTTTGAAAAAGACCTTACAGAGAATTATAGCAGATGGAACAACAAAATTTTTTGGTCCCAGGAGATGCCATGAATCTAAATACAAAATTCTCACAGTGACATGACTAGTTAGAATTCTGTGTAAAAATTCAACTTCTGAACACAAAGTTCCTTATGCCATTGTCAATTTCATTTAGACCCAAATTAATATTTGGCAGCTCTGAAATACTTCTGCTTCATGTGGTCTTGAAGTGATAAAGTTTGAAAGAGTGAGAAGTATGAAATTTGGTTCCTAGCAAAGAGTCACAGATAAACTCTTTTAGACTCTGAAAATTACAATTTTACATTATTTCACTAAATGCTGTGTGCAAACAAGCCAGTTCATTATAGTGCCACAGATTATTTCCATAACTAGAAATAACTGGTGACCTGAAAAAAATCCACAGTCCATGCAACCCAACACTGAGCTGAGTTGCAACTGTCTTGTGAGCTGAAGGAATATTTCACTTGCAACACTGAAGCTGTTGATGAAATAAGTCTGTCCCACTCCTGGCTGGGGAGGAGGAACATTTCCCCCTGCACCGAGTCCAGTGCTTCAGATGTACTGCTCCTCATCTGCTCCATTTATGAGCAATGACCACTTGCCCCCCTCCTCCTCAATGAAACCATTGCGTCTCGGCAGCCTGTCTGAAGCCAAGGAAGAGAGGGACACTTGGCTAGTCTGATCCCAAGGAGATGGTTTGGAGGAATCCCTCCTCCTGTCGTCCATCCCAATGTGAACACTGATTTGAGAAGGAGTGAGTGGCTTCATGCGGCCTTGAGCTTGGGCTTCATAACTTTCTGTGTCTGGCTTCTTGTAACTAAGAAGAGAAAGAGAAAGGATATTAACAAGAAGTCAATGTGTAGAAGCATCTGGCATTGGAACAAATCAGAAACATATAAGAGCTTATATAGAAAAAATAAATTTACAGATGAATTACATATGTTTAAATTAAATTTCCTATCTAATTGATCACAAACAATAATTTTAAAATGTATGGTGTCAAGAGTAAAATAGTCTCAAAAATCAGTTACAAAATAATAATTTTTATTAGTACTTGAATTTTGAGCCTGCTAATTCTCTCAATCCAGGACAAGCACAGAAGGATAAGGGAGGATAATGGAGAAATGAGGAACACCCCTCAAGATGTTTCTGATCTGAGTTTTCAGTAATTCAAGCCCACATACCACTGATTGAACACTCCTCTGTTGCATTCAGGGAGATGGTTTAGTGGTGGACTTGGTGGTGCCAGGTTAATGGTTGGATTCAATGATCTTAAAGATCTTTTTCAAACCAGATGATTCTATGATTCCATGCACTTCAGGCACATTGTTACATGGCTAAGATTATGCGTCACATGGCATGAAGACGTTTCAATAGTAAAAGAGAGAGATTCTCAAAGTGAGGTTCTTTAATAAAAATTACTAGTTTGCTGAATTATTAGAAGGTTCATAGAAGACAATTGCAGATGAATGGACTCTGACACAAAAATCACTTTCTGATTCAATGCATACTAAGTGAAATCCCAGCAAAGGCAAGTATGCCTGGTCTTCTTCATATATATGCACTACTGTGTTCTTTGGAACATGAAGTTCTATTTACCTGATCTGAAGCTTCAAGAAAGATTATTGTCCTAAAGTGTATACTGTAACACAGCTTCCATAAGTCTGAAGCCAAATTTTTTTTAGGGGGCTGTCAATAGCTACCCAAAATGGCATGTGACACTTTATGCCACCAGCACAAGGTCAAAAGAAATGGAGAATTAAAGAATCCCTTTATAAAAAATTCTCATCCTTTGGAAAACTACAGAGTAAAACCTTTTCGGATGAAAATCCTGTAGTGGTAGGGCTGATTCTGCAAGCAGACATGTATGTATGTCACTTGTATTTATATATTGTGGTCTCATTGAGAAATTTGCAGGATTAGAAACATGATGTAGTAACAGATTTCCTGTATTAGTTTATAGTGTACTGTTCCATACTGTAATATACAGAAGACCCCAGCTACATTAAAAATATGTGAAGGTTTGGACCAATTTCAGACACCATAAAAAGTCTTATTTCTGAAAGGTGTTTGCTTTCTATGCTGTTAAGAACAGGTCCACCATAACTGTCAAAAAGGGCACCCAAAAAATGTAACATTAAAATGCATAGAACTTGAAAAATCTTCCTGTAGATCAGAAATTGGTTTGCTTCCAAAAGAATAAAGAAACATGCCTTATCTGCAGCAAAGTGCAAAAGAATAAGTCCATTGCTTCCCAAATTCTCTCTGGCTACTTTAAATAGACAAAAATAAAAACTATAGAGGTACAAATACTTTTTCAAAAATCTATTGTTACATTATGGAGAATCATATTTTAAACTAATTGTTTGTTTGATATTCATAGCAAAACCTCCTGATCATTACTTTACTTGGTATTGAACTAGATCTCCACCACATGGGCCCAGGTGACATCCAGTCACACTTTTAGCTGCTAGTTAAAGCATACTGTCTTAGTCCAGCTAAGTTCATAATAGTGACACCTGTCTCTTTTGGAGCCAAGGATTAGACAGAACAACCCCAAGCTAATGGACTGTCAGGTACTTTTAGACGTAGAAAGCCCAAAGCAGTGTCTCACGGGAGTCCCAGCCTCAGTACTGCCACAGCTCCCCAGCTGATAAACACAAGACAACTTGCCATTTCAGCTGCAAGGAAGACAGCAGGACAGAAACAGAAGAAGCTGCCATTGCAGCTGATCCCATCCAAGGCTGAAGCACAAGACCAACAGGCATGAACACACCTAGCAAAAAAACACACGGACATGAGCCAGAGCGGGTCATCCCAGCACGGGCATTTCCACCCCTGCATATCATAGAACAGATCAGCAGTTCTACAACACAACCTGCTGAGACCTCCATAAACACAACTAGATCAACATATGTATTTACTCACTTATGACTAAACATGTCCCTTCCATTGCAAGACATGACCTTTGCACCAATACAGGTACAAGACTGCAGCCACAGGGTAAGACTATTTGTCCCTTCCAGATATTCTGCACACACCAAACACAGTAAAGGCAACAGAAAGACAAGGCAATAGTACAGGAAAAGGAGGAAGAAGTTACTCATAAACAAAACAAGGATTACTTTAAGGAGGAATTTAGAGTATGAGAAAATGTCTGACAGAGGCATAAAGCATACAAGCAGTAGAAGAGGAAATGTGCAATTCAGGGCAAATAAAAAAGGGAACACCCTTTTTTAGGATAGGATGGTACATCTGATTAGAGCTGGGTTTGAATATACAGAAACTAATCCCCAAGTACTGCTACATGAACTAAGACCATAGTTTTCATTTAATCTAGAAGTATTTACTCATAAGAGGCAAGCAAAGAGAAAAAGAAATATAAAAAGAAAAAAGAATGCATTTATTTTGCCCTCCTTCTACCAAGTTTTAAATAATTTAGGAACCTGTCTTTGGTTCCTTGAGCAGAGAATTGATCCTAGAAGAGGCACCACAGAGATCAACCGCTGAATTTGACAAGCTGAGCTCTGGCAGTCACATACCTGCTGCTATGGGTATTCCAAGCATATTATAAATTAAGGCAAGAATCAGGTTTATTCGTATTCTTCGAACTGTTCTCTTGGATAAGTGAATACTGGCAACTACATCCAGCAAATCATTCTGCAAGACAGAAGAGCACCAAAAGTTTTCCACATGCAGTCTTCAGAAAACTAAGCCAAAATGAAGAGTGTCAGTGATAAAAGAGGACAGGCCAAAACTGTAGTGCTCACTCGGATAAGAACAACATCTGCAGCTTCAATGGCAACATCGGTGCCCGTTCCAATTGCAATTCCAACATCAGCCCTGGCTAGTGCAGGGGAATCGTTGACTCCATCACCAACCATTGCAACCTTCTTCTTTCCATTTTGGAGTTCCTGGACCTTTGCAACCTTGTGAGAAGGAAGAACCTCTGCAAAGACTTTTTTGATCCCAACCTACGTACAAAGAAAGACACCCTGTTGGTGACGTGCTTCATGCTGGAAGAAAGACCCATTTGTTGTTCCTGGTGAAACAGAAATATCAACCAAACTGGTTCTGGTAAAGGCAACACTTGCAAACTACACAGAAAACTGAAGAGGAACACGCCTTTGGCATAAGAACAGGATTGATAACAGCACCCTCCTACTGCAGAGATGCTGGCAAATCATACTCTGCCCTTAGCATTGTGCCCTGCATGGCTTCTGGAGCTCCATTGCCCTAGCAAGAAAGAGCTGTCTTTTAAATACCTTCAGGGATGGTGACTCCGCCACTTCCCTTGGTCCTGCTGACCACAATATTGCTGATCCAGGCCAGGATGCCATTGGCCTTCTTGGCCACCTGGGCACACTCTGGCTCATGTTCAGCTGCTGTTGACCAGCACCCCCAGGTCCTTTTCTGCTGAGCAGCTTTCCAGCTGCTCTGCCCCCAGCCTGTAGCCTGCCTGGGGTCGTTGTGACTCAGGTGCTGGACCTGGCACTTCACCTTTTTGAACCTCACACAACTGGCCTCAGCCCATCAATCCAGCCTGTCCAGATCCCTCTGCAGAGCCTTCAAGCAGATAATGCAACACACAAACCATGTATGATCAAGCAGTTACAGCAGGGGAAGCACAGAGACAACAAGTATGTGCAGGTCTCAGGGAGATTATAAAAATAAAGCAGATGGCTGGCTAAATGCTTTCACCCATTCACATCATAACTTATATGGAGTTGCTAGCAATGGCTCTAGTGTTGTAGTCGAAAAACAGATCAGTGTATTAAATAGTGCTGGGATAATGCCCTTTGTTTGGCTGCCCCACGAGGCAGAATCAGCTTTTCACCACATAAGATAGCAGCTCTCTTTTAACCTTTTTAAAAGTAACATTTTATAACATTTTTAAAACTGATTACCATTTCTTTCCATTAGAAAGAATATTACAAAAATTCAGTGAAAATGTAGGTTCACACAAACTAAGCTTGTTTATAACATTCATCTGTGTTCCTGGAACCATAAATTCAAGCTTGTTTCTGAAAGACTTTTTTCCCTTGACAAAGAAAGTTGGGTGGGAAAGCACTTTACCATAACTGAACACAAAAGCAAAAGTGTGAAACCCAATAGGAGGAGGATTAAATCACATGGAGAAACAAAACAGACCTCACAGCACAGAAGAACGTGCATACACCACAGTGCTGTCTGAGTCAGCTGTGTGGTGGGATACCTGAGGAAAGCAAAGTGACACATGGTAAGATAAAAAGTAGACCAATGCAAAGGAAAAGAGGGAAATGAAGATGGAGAGGGTGGAAACATAGCAAGGTAGAGTGAGAATCTGACTTTTCATTTATAGTTTGAGATGGGGGAAATCACATATAAACCCAACCTACTTTAGACTGCTATGCTTCTTAACAATAATTCATATTGCTATGTTACCCCTTCAAGATAATGACAAATCCACACTGTGGATTCCCTAACTGTGACCAGGACTGAAGTTTCAAGGAACTTTCTTTCATCACTAACCAAACAGGTCTGCCTTTCAGTGAAGGGAAACTGGAGGCTTCAGTTCAGCAACCAACTACTGCAAGAAACTCCATTACTCTGCAGAAGCACTGACTGCATGTCTTCAGTGGGATCTTAATGCAGCCACTGGCCTCTACTATGCCATAGCACTTGACCTGATTTTCAGTCCAGTTCCAGAAAAATTTGTCTTCATTTAATGTATCCAGAGAAAATGTAGTTCCAGGGAAACTGAAGCTCCTGCATCAAATCCTCTGGGGCAAACAGGAGTTTTAGAACCTCATCATGCAGCTTTTCAAAACACAGAGAAGCAGATACCTGAGTAGCAATGGCTTTTGCAGTTTTCCTGTTGTCCCCTGTTAGGAGCACGACGTCTATTCCCATGCTCTGCAGGGTGTGCACAGCAAGGGCTGCCTCCTGCTTGACAATGTCTGCTATTGCGATCATTCCACACAACACACCTGCACAAATAAAAACATCCTCTGTCAGAGAGAGCTGTGGGAGGCAAAGTGGCAGCAAGAGAACAGAGCTCCCTCTCCATCACACTGTGGTAGCTTGTGAAATAACACATTCTGAGCAATATTGACACCCATGTCTGCAGCTTTCTCACTTATGGTCTCCTCTTTTTATCATTTGCCTGTTTCAGATCAAACAATTAACACCTTAGATATTTAGGCATCAGGAAGATGAGGAGGATAGTAGCTTTTAAACAACCTCTATGTTTTATGGTATGGACAAATATGATAGTGGGTCAGAGAAAGTGTTGGTATTTGTGCCCAGGTCAGATGTTGAAGCCACTCCTCCAAGAGGAAGCATATAGAGTCTGGTTTTATGCCGCCTAGTCTTTCAGGGTTGGATCTCTACTAGAATTAATTACTTTAATTGAGAAGTCCTGCATCTACCTTCCAGTACATTGGCTCAAAGGCGCATCCACACTTTCTTCACAAGCAAATGCCTTTCAAAATTGCTCTCTATGAGCACCAGGAATATTTGTTCAGTAAATGAATCATTGGCCTCATTTCAAGATCACAGGTGTGCTGGCAATCTATCACCATTGCAATCATTTCTCATATCAAGGTATTGTTTGGGATCTCTTTCTGCATGGCACAGAACAGAACCCCACTGGCAAAACTCATTTAGTCTAATCTATTATACTTGACTGATCTAATGAATCACTGTGTTTATTCACTGCATGTTTTGAAACCAGTGACTAGATAAGTTGGTCCATGATCCTTCACTGATGTAAATTAAGGATTGGACATGGCACCGTATTGGCACTGCTTGTTTGAACCATGATCCTAGACAACAGGGGGTTCAGAAATTAATTCTTAAAATAAAAACTACACAGCGAAACCTTACAAACACTGTTCCATGGTACAAGCTTCTTTTAAGAGCACCTTGATACTTCACAGTTCACGAGCAATTCTGCACTAAAAGATTTTAAGTTTCTTGACACTAAGCCAGTGATCAACTGCTTCAGATTGTTTTCATCTGTTCCGCAGCAGGACTGACCCATATTTGTTAAGTCACTCTAAGGAAGAACAGTTACCATCTATAGCCACTAGTATGGCAGTCTGTCCTTTCATTTCATGGTTTGTCATTGCATCATTTACATCATTTGTAATACTCAAGCCATTGCGTCGCATCCACTCACGATTTCCGATCAACACCGAGTATTTCTGAGAGGCTGATGGACCTTTGTGCGCAGACAAAAAGAAAAATTAACATTTCAAAAGCAGTGTACACAAGCAGAGATGTTTGAGGAAGACAAGTTAGGTGGAGGCACTTCCTGAAGACAGCCTCATAAAAGTTTTCTTTTTCAAGTCTCAGTCTGTGCCTGTTTACACACACAACTGCGTCAGGACTTAATGGAAGTACGTGCTGGTGTTTGCCTTTGTCAGCTGGCATTGTTTTGCTGAACAAGCGCAGTACACACATTCAGTAAATTCCATCCTGCTTTGTCCTCACAGCTAATGACTTTCAAATATAAAGGCTATTTCTGACAAGAAAAATGTAGTATAGCTCTAACAAAAAATGCACCTCGTTATGAATTCAATCCAACTTCACAAGAACCATATAAGCAGGTGAGAAAATATTACATTAGCACCATTCACAAAAGGCACAGTTCTGATGATTGAAGTTCTCATTCTATTTAATTCTTCTAATAGCTTTCTCGAAAAGGTCAAGAGCACCACAACCTTCTGAAGAGAACTGATAAGCTCCTCAAGGAAGGCTTTAAATATCTTTTCTTTCTCTCCTACACTACCAAATAGCAAAGTGGCTTCCAGAGAGCCTGAAATAAATCTGAATGTATTGGCCTAATCAAAAATATCAGGCACTAAAATCAGTTATCAGATATAGCACACTTTGTTTTACATCTGCTGAATATGTTTGGGTTTGGAGGTTTTTTTTGTTTTTAATTAAGTGCCTTGAGAGGTATATGAACAGGAAACAAAAGGTCCAAATTAATATGAAACTAAAGGGTAGGATATAGGAAGTTGCAGTAAGATAATATATGTTAAAGGTAACTGCTCTAAAATGGAAGATAATGCTAAATGGCAGAGGGTGCTGTCTGCTGGACCATTCTTCTGTCCAAGAGAAACATTGCTAGGTATGCCTTTTTGTCTACGTATTGTATGGAATTTTCATGTACCCATCAGTGTACCTAATTCTCATTTAAGTTTCTGAATTACAGAGAGAGATCAAGAGTTGTGGAAAGAGCTTCAATTTTTGTCAAGGCACATTTTTGTCCCTCCTATACTTGGCCTTCTTCTGCCCCCATCCACCTTTCTCTTGTACATAGTCTGGTAGGTAGTTGGTGTGTTGATTCATTCTCCCGCACACTGCAGCTGGCACACATAATCACTTACCTTGTGAGTCCAAGAGCATGATCACTGCGTTATCTCCCAGAGGAGCACTGCTGTCTCCACTCCTGTTAGCATCCTCAGCCGTGCCAAGGATGGCCTCGACTCCTCCGACCTTGCAGCTGATACCACAGCCTGGGACTGCCTGGAAGTCGGTGCAGTATCCCAGGCTCTCAGTGCCAAGCTCCTGCAGATGTAACCAGAGACCATCATCAGTCCATGCTGCCCAGGTGGGGTACAAATATTAGATAGCTCTTGCCAAAAAAGAGGCTTCATTCCTCCTCTTGACAATGACTGACCAACTGAAAACTAGCCAGGAGTATCAGTAGCACAGAACTAAAAATAAGGATGTTCTGGTGCACTGTGGCTTAGACTTCTAGAAAGGGGCAGCCAAACAGATCACAGCCAGGTCTCTGCCCTAGCACCAGCAAGCCATAAGGAATAGCTTTTTCTAGTAGTTCAAGGATGAGAAAATTAAATTGGTGGTTCATGATTTCAACCAAGACTAGGAATGAAAGAGAAATGTTTCAACATTAAGCCATTCGTCTGCTAAAAGATACAACTTCTAATTAACCTCACAGACAATTGTGTGTGGTGGATCAGACCTTTTGTATATATATATAAGAGTACAATGAAAAAAGGTATCTAATTCCTGGAGGGATCTGTCTGGATGTTAGAGAAACTGGGTTTTTCTGTTGAGTTAGGGAGAGAAGCCAGGGAGTGCCTTCAAGATGAGATAAAGGGATTATTAGGAACTTACAAGTTACAAAAATAATGGAGAAAATATTAATTTGTAAACAAGTTATTCTGGGTTGTCTCTGGAAGTTCGAACTACATGTACCTTTCAGTGATCTTAAAACACAGGGATGGCAATGCAGGTGGTAAGAACATCAGCCAACAGTATAGCATTACAATTCATATAACCCATGATCCAGTACTACCTGCTGCCTGGGATGACTGCAGAATGACAGGGTACTGAGACAAATTTTAAATAAAAAACGTAAAATACAAGAAAGGCAATTGGTTTGTTGCTTACATTCTCTTTTTACTCCTAAATTAATGTTTTTACTTCTAAATTTTATCACTGAAAGATCTAGAAAATTTGATAATTTTTTTAAATTATTTTTCCCTAAATCAATTAATGATTTTTCTTAGCAGACATAAATTGTTTATTTACAAAGGCTTCCTATTTTCACTATGACTTCTTCCTTCACTATCACTTCTTCCTGAAGCTTGAGGAACACATGACATATTTAAATGACTTCTGAGGATATATAAAATTTGCTAAGGCTTGAGTAATCTATGAATTCATTTGTGAAACTCACAAATATTACAACTTATATTCAAGCTTTAAAGCCTTTTGACTAATTTATTCAAATGAGCAGTGACTAATAGAAGTGACTATAGTCAGGTAATATGAAATCTCATCACACACATCACACACATTTGCTTCATGAAATTATTTTAAGTATTCATCCTCCATATATTCCTTATTTTCTTATTAGTTCAAGATAAACTTAGCAAGATCTTCCTTCAGAACTCCACATTGTTACTAGAGAAGCACAGTTTAGAATACACTGTCTGGTAATGTCCAGACCGAGATGCAGAACCATGTAATCTCCCAGCTTTCCAGCCTGTTACTGTTTAGACAGGCCTTTTCCTTTGGGACCTGATCATTTTCTACAACATTGCTGCATTTTCACAGATGCCTTCAGGCCCTGGTTGAAACAGGAAGGCCAAGTACCTCTTTGCAGTATTTAGTGACGGCCATTCCTAAAGGATGCTCGCTGCTGGCTTCTGCTGTACCAACAACAGCCAGTACCTTCTTCAGGGGGAGCACAGCTGTGTCTCCCATCAAAAGCACCCTCATGACTTTAGGAACTCCATAGGTGATGGTCCCAGTTTTATCAAACATCACAGTCTTGATCTGCAAGAAAAAACCACAGTTACTGCCTAAGCCTTGCAAACAGAGGGATGCTTGTATGTTTATGGCACATAAATACAGTTAAGACTTTAATAAACAGTTGACTATATCCACACAAAGACAGAATAAATCTACAGAAGCAGGGATTCCTGTAGGTACCTTGAAATATCTGTACAGCAGGTCTCCTTATCCTTTCTTATCCATTCCTCATAAAGCTACAAGATCATCCTGTGCCCATATCAGGATCTCAGACAACAGTGCAATTTAGGACTGAGATGCATGCACAAAGGACAGTACATGCATTCACAGGCAGGATTCATGTCATAGCACCTTAATCACTTTTCCCACAAGGTATATGATGCAAAAAGGGTTTTTTTGAATGCAGTTCTAAACAATTAACAATAACACTGAGGAAAGAGGACTGAGGCAGTGGTTTCGTGACAGAGAAGATGTAGAGTACAAGATGTTCAAGAAACAACAACCTAAGCAAAATTGATGTCATGCTATTCACCAAACTCAGCCATCACTTGTCAGCCAGGCCAATGGGTCTTGAGGAATCAGAAATGAACCAAAACCACAGCCCCACATATACTGGAACCCAAAGACAAAGTCAGTTCTAATCCTGAAAATAAACACAGCAGAGAGAAAAACCCCAAAAACTCAGCAAAGTAGGCACTTCCTCCATATCCAGCTATTCCAACACACCAAACTTGCAGAATCCAACAGATCACCTAATTTTAAAAGCCTTGATCATAGCCTTGCTTGGATCCAAAAAGTAACAAGTCCTAGCATTAATTAGCAGATTTTTTTTATTTTTTCCCAGAGTCTTGGAAAAACTTCTAGTCAAGTAAAGAACGAGAACTATCAGTCTGACTAACTTGCTGTTACCATCCTCCTCCCTTAAAATGTTCTGCATATGTCTAATACAGCCTATCACAGCATGGTTTTGATTAATTTTCTTTTCAGTGGCTGTGAACATGTCAAACCTTTTTCTCCTTCAACCTCTTCCTCCCCTTTGCATAATTTTTGTGTCTTTGAAGGTTTTTCTGCCTCCCTTCTATCTTTCTTGTCTATACACTAAAACAACACCAAATAATTCTTTTTTCCCCTTGCATTCTACATTTTAAACTACTGATCATAAACAAAATGCATTTCACAACAGGTCTCAGAGGAAAGAAAAAAACCCCAGTGGATTATTGGGCTCTTTTGCAGAAGAGGTAAACAAAGTGCAAAATCAAAAACCTCCGAGACCATGAAGAGGATTAGCAACCTCATTAGCAGCAGTCATGAGACTGTAGGATATGTTGGCTCTCAACACTTTGCTGCGACTACTTTGAAGAAGGTCTGATTTGTCTTTTTAACCTTAACAAGCAGCAATCAATTAAAGAAAAAAAAAAAAGGCAACAACTTTCCAGTCTTTCTTTGGACCTGCAGGATTTCCTGAGGAATTATATTTCATGTAGCAATAGCTGGGTAAGCTACAAAAGTGCAGAATGAGCTATTAACCTGATGTGCCATTTCCAGGGGTTTTCCACCTTTGATGAGAATACCATTCTGTGCAGCCACTCCTGTGCCCACCATTACAGCTGTGGGGGTAGCCAGGCCTAAAGAGCAAGGGCATGCAATGCTCAGCACAGTGATTGAGGTTTGAAATGCAAACCTCAGTATTATTTCAGCTTTTGAAATGTTTTTGCTCTGATTCTGCAAGAAGAGGGAAGACAAGGGAAGAAAAATAGAGATATGTTAGATTGCCGACAGCAGATAACATCAGCGTACAATCAATCACAGTCATTTCAGAAAACACATTTATCTGGAAACTTCAGTACAGAAAATCAATCTATTATTGTTATTGTAATGCTAAAGAATATGTGAATTGTTTATATGAATAAATTAATTGTTTATGGCAGTATTTTCTGGATTTTTTTCTGCTCAAGCATACAAAAACACTTGTCTCTGCTCTGAGTCTCCCAGATGTGAACGTAACTTGTTGGAATTCCTTTTAAAGCTTAGCAAAGGAGAACACTATTTCCAGATACACAGATTCCCCCAGTTGCTGAGCAGAGCAAATACACATCTCCAAGATAACAGAAGCTCAGCTTCTTTCTCAAGCCAAAACCACTATCTGCCATCAGAAACAGTAATGACCACAAAAATTTCAGACATATCAAGAATGGCTCAGCTTCTTGCAATAGTCCAGAAACGCTGTCAATTTCCGTTTTTAAGAACCTCATGCAGAACTAAGGGGTAAAGGCAAAGATATATTTATACCTGCAGAGAGATTTTAAATAGCATTTTTAATAGCATTATCTGGTCTGTGTAGAAAATACCATGTTTTACAGAAGTATTTACAGAATATTCTGAGTTGGAAGGGACTCACAAGGATCATCAAGACCAACTCTTAAAGTAAAAGGCCCATACAAAGATTGAACCCACAACCTTGGTGTTCTTATCTAACCAACTGAGCTCCTCTCAGGGTGATTATAATATCAACCCCTATCTAGGAGAAGTATGTTAGTTACATTGAAAGACATCCTAACACAAAAATCCAGTTATAATAATAAAACTACTTACAGGAAAATATTTTTTAATAATATCAAAATTTACAAAACCAATTGTGATCCATACTATCAATGTCACAGTTGAAATGGTGATGATAAATGGAACAAAGTATCCACTAAATTTATCTGCCAGTTGCTGGATGGGTGCCTAAAAAAAATAAACCCAGTTATTTGCATGTTCATGGCAAAACACATAAAGATGCAGAGTTCATGAAAATACACAATAGTTCTGGAAAAACACAGTTTGCTGAAGTGTGTAAGTATCAAAACATAGAATCTTTTTAATATTCAACCAAAATCTGTGAATAAGATTTTCTTCTTCATTATTTTTACCTTTGACATTTGAGCCTCTTCCACTAATTTCACAATCTGCGCCAGAGTGGTATCACTACCAACATGAGTGGCATTAACAAGAAGTGAGCCATATGCATTTATAGAACCAGCAATCACTGTGCTCCCAGGCTTTTTAATGACTGGCATAGGTTCCCCTGGAAAGAAAAGGTAAGAATAAATGAGCCAATACCCCTAACAGCATAATCCATTAGCACACAGCTCATTCTGTGTTAGCAAGATCAGTATGGTAAAGCAATAATGACCAGGAATCGCATACTGTGTATCTCTGTCTGGTGAAGACATGGATAAGTAGTGTCATACTTTTATAAACCTTTCTATAGGATTAATTTCAAAGCAAATGCTGTTTCTATGGTCGTAACTTTTCAGTATACCAACCCTCAAAAGGGCAAGGAGCAAATTGGTTGGAAAAGATACTTTTGGAAATTTCTCCATTAACACCTTGCCTAGCAGTGGGAGTTTGAGAAATCTGTCTTTACCTCCACAACCCTCAGTCTTTAAAGACCAGAAAGTTTTTTCTATGGAAAACTTCTGTTCTCCTGCTACCTCTGCAAGAATGCTAGCTCTAGAATATCCTTATTTTCTCTATTTTTAATGGTAATGATAACAACTGGTTCTCTGAAGTTAAAGGTGTCCCTGTTCCCAAGTAAAGTAAAAACAGAACTAGAATAAGTAATTCAATGCCAATGTAAAATTTTATATCCTTTATTTTATTTATAAGAATTGTACAGTGCTTTGAATCTTCACTATATTTACAAAATGCAATGAAAATTTCAGAAGATGTACATAATCAACATCAAATTTTGAGGCGTTTTTCCCCCTCCTTGCTCATTGAGAGAGCCCTGTTATACAAACTCCAGCATCTCATCAATAATTCCACATCATCCTTTAGAACTTATTTCTGAGAAGGTACCATCTCTACAAATACATTCCAGGGGAAACTCCAACCAGATTCCAGGAATAATGACAATACTGTTATGACTCTACCCATCCCATCAGGAGGTTAGTAAGAGGCCAAACAGAGGAAAACCTTCAGTTTTATGGGTGTGCACAAATGCAGGATTTGAACTCAAGCTCACAAAGCCACAGCATCCATTAAGGTGGGAGGCTATTCAGACAGCAGTGTTGGGGTTGGGTCTGCTCTCTGTTCTTATAATAAAGAGTTCCAGAAGATTTCACTTCTTCGTGTAACATAAAGGAAGTTACCAGTAATGAGAGACTCATCTGCCATAGAACTGCCCTCAATGACCTTTCCATCCACTGGGAACTTTCCACCAGGAACAACTTTTATAACATCACCCCTTTGAACCAGTTCAACAGGTACTTGCTCTTCTCTGCAAAAAACACAAGTAAAACAGGCAGGTCACTTATGCCATCTGCTTTCAGGTTAACTGGATCAAGCCTGGTCTGTGATCCTGGCAGGCTGAAGGGATTTTGATTCATAAATACATACCTGACAATAGAGTGGCCAGGTCCAAGAGTCACCACAGTGGCTTCTGTGGCTTGAAGAGACATAAGCTTAGCAAGGGCTTCTGAGGTTTTACCCTAAGAAACAGAGACTAATGTTTAAGATACACTGAGATATAGAAATCCTGATACGTACTTAATACAACGAACTCTAAACAACCTTTCATATTATAGACTACACCAGAAACAGCTGACTCAAAATTCCTCAGAATAGTTTATTCTACTCCTATCATAAATACACAATATTTGTGTGAAAATGAGTTACCTTGGCTATGTGTTCCAGCCATCTGCCAAGTGAAATGAACACAAACAACATCGGAGGAGTGTCGAAGAAAGTGACAGGGCTTTTCTCTGCCTTTTCAATGATTGCTACTATCAGGATCACACAGGAATACAGATAAGCAATCGTCGTGGCCAGTACGATGAGCACATCCATATTGGCTGTCTTGTGCCTCAGTGACTTGTAAGCTTGTACGTAAAAATACCATCCACCAAGGAACTGTTGGTGCAAGCAGGGACAGACTCATATTAAGATCAGTAACCACAGGGTACGTAATACTGCCCACAGCAGAATTAAAACCATATAGTACGTAAGGGAAGGCATTGCTGACCCAAGCAAATTTGACACTGATATAACTTCAGGTCTACTAGGACACTGACTCCATTGACATCCTCTCAACTTTCTTGTTCTCAAAATCAGCAAATATCATCCTTTTCCTCAGCAATGCAAAGTAAACAAGGCATAGAAAATGAAAGAATATACCTACAGCTACCCAAGTAGTTAGTAGATGATCGGCTATCTCTTTATTTTAATATTACCTTCTCCACTTGGAAACTATCTGATGCAACTTTGGCAGGAATAAGAGCTATGGTTAAATACAGAATGTATAACTTGCAGAAAAGCGCCACTTTGTTCTGCATACATGGTACAGACAAGAGGGCAGGCCTAATCCACTACATCTTTCCATTAGCCTGTCTTCATCACATCAGAGTACATAAATGGGAGATGAAGAGAAAGCAAACCCCTCAGAAGTAGTATGGACACACCTGAACAAAAGTGCACAGGATAAAGAAGAGAAGATTCAAAATAGATAATCCAGGAATGAGATTCTGTTCCAGCACCATAGATCCATGGTCTTCACCATTGTGTATTTGCATATAAATCATTATGACTACAACAGGGATACCAAATGCTAGGCTGTATAAGAAAGATTTCCTCCACCTGAAAAAGAAAAACTGTAAATCCATGGGGTTTTTACATCCCACTCAGGCCCAACTGTGCTGGTAGTGCAGGGCTGGGGTTATTAGCACTGTACTACACACAGCTTTGGGATATTTGGGAAGATCCAGTATTTTGGAACAGCTTCGGTGTCTGCAATATGTTTAACTGCATAAACTTCTGGCAGCTAAAAACTAAAACTAATGAAAGTAATAAAAGTACTTGAACCAAATAGCGAATGATAAAATTAAATATGCTTTACCCAAGAATAATCTAATTAACTGGGAAGAGTGCAAGGGGGGAGTGGAGTTACAAGATATGATCTGGACATGTTCATTAGTGAAAGAGAAAAGAAATACTTACTGCTGTATTTCCATTTTATGATCCAGGTTATGTGCATTTGGAGCTCTTTTAGCCACAGAGGCATGAAAGCCAATTTCCTTTTTATTGAAAGGGAAGGAAAGATAAGTTAGTTTTGATGAAGCTAACCATATTACTTACAATACATTTAAATGACACTACTTCTAGAAGAAATGTCAGAAAAGGACATGAGTTTCATGTTTAATAAGTTCCAAACCCTTATTTATTTTTAGATTCTTCCAAAATGAGAGGATATTTCAGTCAGTACTCAAAATTTGGACTGCAAAGGACTTCTAGTATCTGTACATGAATGTATAGATGCAGTAAGTGTCCAAGTTCTTAGGTATGGGGAGCTTCCACTGACAGATGGAATTCTACCGCACTCCTCCTAAAGGAAAATATATGCCCTTTCACCTCCATTGGAATAATCAGGTGATATGGAACATACCTCAAAGGAGGTTAAATGCCACTGGGAGCTAGACAACCTTGTGAGCAAGTCCCTATGACTACAGTTTAATAAATGCACCTGAAGTTGAAAATTAAAGTGCCTAAAGTTAGTTTAAACCCGTAGGACAACAAACTGCAAGGCAAAGCATCCCAGAAACAAATACAAGCAAAAATCCACCTTTGAGTGACACTTGGGTGAGTTACTGCAGTAGAACCATGCCTCCTGCCCAAAGACCCTAAAAACACAAAGCACACTTGCAAGAACACACTTAAACTTCCTACCTACATCATGAAATTCTTCTGTGGCAAAGTATGCTTTAGAGAACTACTCTGCCAGCCTGAACAGTCCAGTTAACATGTTAATAACTGCTGCTGCATAAGTTCTGTGGTCTAGCAGCTCTTTCCTGAGTAAATACTCTAGAGCACAGAAGGCAAAGTCTCTGCTGTCCTCCTGACTACTCACTGCATGCACCTCATACAGTATGATCTCTTCCCTCCTGGTGGGACAAGAAAAGAAAAAAAGTTTTGTCCACATCTGGGCTGTGATAACAGTAGATTTTATGATCTGTGTGGTTACTGGCAAACCAGGATTTTTTCATTTGATATCAAGCTGTATCACAAGCTGCTTATATTCAAAAAGATGTGGGAATAGATGCAAGTGTGTACAGAGATATATATAATACTTGTGGCATGAGCTGTGGCAAAAGTTCTTTCACAGCCTTTGTCACTGTCAAGGGAAAGAAGTATTTTTTTCTGAATTAGCAACACTTCACTTAAATGACTGTGATTCTACACACAGAATCCCAAGAAATGAATATATGACACTTTTGCCAGATAAAGATAAAAAAAGGTTCATTTTGTAGTTTTTAATGTGTGTTTTTAGAGTAACAGCCTATGTGTTCCTGTGGAGCGCAGGAGCCTCACAAGAGCATAAAAACATGGCAATAACTATGGCATCTACAAAATCAGTGAAACCTCTCAAATATCAGCTGCTTTATTTCCTTCTAAATTTCACCATGTAATTGTCCATACATAAAAAATTTCCAAAGCCCACCTTGATTACTTTTATAATATCTCGAGGTCCAATAATTTCAGGGTCAAACTGGATGTGAGCTTTGCTAGTCGCAAGTGCAACTGAGGCAGAGAATATGCCATTTGTTCTCATGAGTTTGGATTCAATATTGTGAACACAAGAAGCACAAGTCATCCCTGTAATCTAAAGAAATGAAAATTTTGGGTAGTTAGCAATCCCCCACATTCACCCAGTATTTGTAGGTGTACTTGAGACAAGGCCTCAGCATAAAGGTTTTATAGAGCTGCCTTAAATGATACAAACCTAAGAACATAACTATCCACTTTTATTACAAAATTGTGCCGACAGCAGATATAGTCACAGCCATGTATTTGCATGGTAGCACTCAGACATGCTATTAACTGTAAAAGTATAACTAATATGGTTATATTAACATTGCCAAAGCCAAACTCTGCATTTGTAAGTTCATCTCTTAGATTTTCCTGTGGCTTCATTAAGGCATGTTCACTTTACGATTGATTAATACAGAAACACACTGTTGTTCTCTGTCTTGCAGAAAGTATCTGTCAGAGAATAAAAATTAGTATTTGAGGAATCCATCCTTCATATAAGCAATTTACTAATTTTACTGATTTTTACTCAAAGATCCTAGACCTCTATGCAAAACCCTTAACATTAACAATACATATTTGTTGACACATTCTCATTTAGTCAGTCTGTACTGAAGTGCCTTAATAGAAAACTTCTGTTTCATTTCTGCTTGCTAAGAAAAGTCTAATCTGTACATAGAACGATCGCTTTTTATTTCAGTGCTTTTGGATAGGTTCTTCTAAGACAAGTTGATTTTGTCCTTTCAGCAATTACGAAAAAAAACAGTGTCACCAGCCAGAACTGAGCTGCTGAAGCCACAACTGCCCAAGCAAAGCTATTTGCAAGAAAATGAGTCTTCCAGACCTGACTTTTCTGAAACAAACATACGATTTCAAATACACATGACTTACAAGAAGCTCCACTTGCCCTTCTGTTTCTGCATTATTTTCCATGATGGTAGCTTCAAAACCCAAATTCTGGATCAGCTGAGCTATTTCAAGAGGCTGTATGAGTTCTGGCTTGTATTTTATTTCTGCTTTACCTGCCATCAGTGCTACTAACACTGAAACAATTCCTGCAGTGGCAATAACAAAAATATTAGATAATGTAGCTCCTTTGAGGGAAAGAAAAATAAAATATTACAAGTGACTGTCAGTGAGGACTGTAACGACTCAGAGATATTCTAATGATTTCTCTCTGCCTTCTTCGAGTGTTGTTCCCTAATCACAACAGCAAAGTTTTTACAGAGACCCAGCCACAGTTTCCCTTTAGCAATGAGAGGTATTGCAAGATTTACACATGGAAGGAGGTGAGTTTTGCTTTGATCTGATGAGACAAAAAGGATGTTTGGAAGCAATCTTTACATTCACTGCTGCAAGATCTACCCTAGACTCTTGTAGTTTGGGATGAGCTTCGCAGCACATTCCTGTTCTCCACCCCTCATTTTTATAATAAATAAAAAGTCCACAGAAATCTACATTTACAATTGAAAATCAAAACATAAAGATCACAAAGCCAAAAAAAAATTGTTTTGAAGAGCTAATGCTTTGTTCAATTTCTAAATCAAGGCAGTGAGATCACCACTGGGAGACTGGGGACAGAGTAATCAATAAGCAAAACCTCCCAAAGGCACGCTGACACAAATGAAATCAGACATTGCTAAGGCTCATCTGTTAATCTTCTACATGGCCAGAGGAAAGGCAGCCCCAGCCTGCAGACTTCTAGACCAGTAAACACCATTTTGCCTAAGCTTACCCTGGCAGTGGGGCCATACATTTGTTTGTGCCCGCTTGTGCAAATATGCCCGAGCATGCCTGAGCTCTCATGGCTCTGGAGGAGATGGATTGCTTTGTAAACCAAACAAGGCCCTGAAAACTAAATGACAACCATTTCTCTGTTCTTGTCTTCAGACTGATTTGAATTTTTTATCACATTACAACCTGTTACAGGTATGTTCATCATGTTTGTCCACTAATGCAATAGGATAGTTAAACAGTGACATAGGTATGTTAGCACTAAGAAAGAGCATTAAGTCTGTTTAACTTCCAAATGTGAGGTGATATGACAGCCTTGTCCACTAATCTCATAGAATATGTTTTCCATCCCATCATCCCTTATTATTAGACTCATTATAGGAATCTTAAATTTATTACCATCTTCTTTCTGCAAATTTCTTTCAATGGTAGACACACACGATGCACAGGTCATGCCTGTGATTTGTAAAACACACTTTTCTTCTGTGGTTCCGCTGAGCTGGTTTGACCCACCAGGGTGAGGACTGTCTGGAAGAGCATCTGAGGCATCACCTTGGTGAGGAGGCTCTGGTGCTCGAGGCTGCACAGCAGCTTTGCTGGCATCAGGCTGGCACCTGTCTTCTCCAGTGGCAGTATCTTGAATAAATGCACAATACATTGAACTATTTACAATGTGACTGGATGAAGCAAAAGTACAAAGAAGCCACATTTATCAACCCCACAAAGCCTCATAGTTGTTTAGAAGGTGACAAAATAACCTGGGTCTCTGTACGGAAATAATATAGGTTGTTACTATGCTTATAAAAATACATATTCAACAGTACCACTTGCGTGACCATCTAACTCTACAGAACTATTCCCTCCAATTTCAATGCCTAGAGAGCTGTCAGCTACCTCCACTTGATAAAGATATATTGGTATCTAGAGGGTCCTCCTTATCCAGCACAGAGAACGTAGTCCAGTCATATCCATTCTATCATTGTTGCCATCCATGCAGCACTCATATCACTTCATCTCAAACAAGGAAAACAACAAGATTCTCAACAGGTTTTTCTTTATGGCACAGTATCCACACTGCAAGTACTGTAAAATGAGTATTGGAAGTACCCTAGAGACCTGAACACAAACAGGCCTCTTGCAAACATTTTTATTCTTTGCCAGATATTGAACAGGCACACAACAGCTCCAGCTGTGTTCACAAACCACTTCCCTTGGGGAGAGGTTTGTGTAAAGGAGCAGGAGTTGCTTCTGAACAGTTAAACACAGGGGGCTCCCTCCTTTTCCAGACAGAGTGGAAGGTCTCTTACCAACAAATTATAAGCCAAACAAATTTTAATTAAACACCACATACAGGCCACTCTTCATTTGTAGTAGTACCACAGATTCAGAGGGATTGGACCCATGAGAGAAGTGAATAGGATGTGGTTTTTTGTGATCAAACTACTTAATTTCAGGTAAACTACATCAGTATTTCAAAGCAAATACATTTAGTTGAAGCAGGTAAAAATCACCACATTCAAAATTTAAGAGAGAGGAGATTGTGCATCAAAACAACTTTTTAAACATTGAGCAGATATACAAAATGCATACACTGCTGCATCTGACATGTAAAAGCAGCTGTTCCTACCAAACAGTACCTGCATTTTGCCACTTACCTTGCTTAAAGAAAGGTTTAATGAAGTAAGGCAGGTAAAAATACTCAAGAAATAAAGGTCAAAGGCTAAGAACACTAAAAAGAGGTTTTAGCTAGGTAAAAAGTGGTTTTAAATGAAAGATACTTCATTAAGTTTGTAGGTTTTAGTATTCTGGAACATAAATGCAAACATTTGGTTTGATAGATCTACTTACAGCAGCCTGTAGACATAGGAGGAAACCTATTTTGGGGGGTAAGGGGATGAGCTATTTGAAAGGTTTTGTGCCCCAGATCTTTTGGCTTCATAATGTAACTCATCTCTTACACCTACTGCTGCAGTTATTAAGGGCTGAAACAAGGTGCTTTACAGCTGAAGTTTCTCTCCCTTGCTCAGTGAGGGCAGATCAGGCCAGGCATTCAGAAGAGACAATGTCAATGTGATGCTGTAAGAGTTTGTCTCTAGAAAGGAATCTCAACGCAGGTGTTGCAGGACCCACCTTAGCAGGCTACCCACAGAAGAAAAAACACTGTTACCTGTCAGCACAGAGGCATCAAATCCCATGTCTTCTATGGCAGCTCTTAACTCTTCTCCACTAGTGACAGCTGGATCATAGTGTATGGTCCCGGTTCTGCCAGCTAGAGAAACTGCTACATGCTGCACTCCTTGCCTCTGTGATACAGCCCCTTCTATGGACTGTACACAAGAATTGCAGGTCATGCCATCGATCTTAATAACTGCCACATGTGTCGTGCCTTGTGGTGGCTGTCTGAGGACATTGTATGTGAAAGCACCTGAGGGAGACGCTGCTTTATTTGCTTCTGAACCATTAAGGAGGCTTACTTTAAAGTTTCCAGGTGGAAGGGATTCAATAGCTTGCTGCAAAGCTGACAGGGTGATTAAATCTGGGCTATACTGTACCACAGCACATTTATGCTCCAAAGACACTTTAATACTTTTTATGCCAGGAAGATCTGATGTATTTCCTTCGATGTTTCTGACACAGGACTTGCAGTGCATGCCCTCTATCTGCAGAGTCACTGTTGCTGTGCTACCCATCTCAGTAACCAGAGGATCCAGCCCAGCACTCTCCAGACTTGCAGGTGTCTCCCTGGGATTTGCATTCTGCAAGCGCTGGAGATCAAGGGCACCCAGCTTCAAAGGGGCTGATTTACTTTTAATAGTGCACTCATACCCCAGGTCACTGATATGTCTCTTGAGGTCATCAGGCTGAATGATGTAAGGATGGTAAGCAATAATTGCTTCTTGGTTATCGAGTGACACCTTGATTTTTGCTACACCATGCAGTTTTCTAATCTTTCCTTCAATGTTGGTGACACAGGACTGGCACGTCATGCCTTCTACCCGGAGCTTAACTACTGCTCCTTTCAAGCTCGGCAAATCTACAGTCGCTGTTGTCAACTTCTCTTCTGCTATGTTGGCATCAAAGCCCATATCCAGAATTTCCTGGCAAATCTGTTCAGGGCTTATTTCTGACTGCAGATACTTGATAACAGCATTGTTCTGTTCAAGGGAGACCTTAATTCTCAAAATGCCCTTCACCTTGGAAATTCGGCCTTCTATCGACTGCACACATGATTGGCAAGTCATGCCCACAATGTTGACTACCACAGTATGCTCTTGGGAAGGTGAGGAGGGCATGGTTTCAGAGCTCTCCTCATAGCCCATGTTGTCAAAAGCAAAATTATGTTTCATTGTAGACTTCAGCTCACAACCGGGAGGAGAATCAGTCTTGGACAAAGCCTAAGGAGAAAGTGGAAAAGTAAAAATAAATGCATGTATCTTCAGCCCTGTAAAAGCAACAACAGTCTTCATATGCTCTCAAGTACATACTAGAAGTGCTCTCAAGTTAGTCTATATGGCCAAAACCCTTTACAACATTATTTTACACTTTGAATATATTACCAGTAAGTTATGCCTATGATGATGAATCAGGCTTCTGATTCAGTGTCTTGAGCAGCAATTTAGAAAATACTAACTAGGGATATAAAAGCAGGATTGACTCAATATTCCTACCCCAACCAAGTAATTTAAAACTTGAGCTCTCTGCAGCCAAAGGACACTTCCATCACACAGCCTGAGCTGCTCTTCAGAGCACACTGACACAGTAGGTCACAGTGGAGAGTGTGCTGACTGCCTCTCCAAAAAGGTCATAAACTGGCCCAGTTTGGCCAACCTGCTACTTTCCCAGGAGGAGTTCAAACCAAAGAAAACCAAAACACCCAAGAAAACAGAATCATGACTTTGCCAGAAGCCTGAAAGTTGGTGCAGGGAGGGTCAGCTGCATGATATTTGAAGAGCCATATGCATGCACACAAAGGCCTGGGCTCTCTTCATTTCATATATC
Organism: Cyanoderma ruficeps; assembly: GCA_008694505.1. Classification (NCBI taxonomy): domain Eukaryota; kingdom Metazoa; phylum Chordata; class Aves; order Passeriformes; family Timaliidae; genus Cyanoderma; species Cyanoderma ruficeps. The sequence continues at coordinate 1,393,441 of VZDJ01006585.1, read as the reverse complement.
ATCCTTTTAATTTGAAATTTGTATCTAACAAAAACCTTGAAAGACACAGAACTGTAAGCAGATATTTTCACTATGGTTTAATTTTATTTACCTACTTGTGAGGCACCTAAGACTATAAATTGTGCTATAATTGTAATTCACTGATTTTCAGGATGGCCAGTACAGAAATAGGCCAGCCAGAAGTGATCTCTCAGTCAGATCACAGGCACTGCAATACTGGAACTCTACAGTTGAATGCACACAATTCAACTGAAAATGAAATATTAAAAAAAAAAGTGCAAATGCTTCTCACAGAACAAGTATTGAGAGCACAGACTGTCTCCAATTGCTGAAGCCACATGATGAGAAAGATTGAAAAGGGCAGGGACAAGTCCTATATTATCAGATTTTATGGAAAGCACATGAAAATTCAAGTCCATGATTTAAGGCAACTTTAAGAACTAAAGATCTAAATGAAAGCTACTAGGATAAATCTATTCTCTTGCCTGCAAAATTTTGGGCTCTCTGACATTCAATAAAACACCTGATGCTGGGCATTACTGCAGGGAGAGCCTGGAGAAGGGCCCACCGGGTCAGCCTCAGTACTGCAGATCCTGTTCCTATGACTCACAAGAAAACTTCCTTCTCAATACCACAGCATGGATGAGAAGCATTTAGGCTGCTTAGTAACATTAGACTGCATCCAGTTCATTTGATGCAGTATTCAAAATTCATTAACTTGATTTTGTTTCACGCTTAGACAGCTTGGGAATAATGAGGTCTGGGGTCACAACCAAAACAGAAAAACTTTAATACCAGAAATTTGCTTTCAGCCTTTTCTATACTGTATTTGTTAGAAAAGGAGGAGGAATGAGCAAATTCAACTCCTCAAGATTATGGTGCAGCCCCTCAACTATCCTGACAGCAAACTCTCCCTCCTGCTCCCTCCCCTTCTGCTTGGCCTCATGGCTGCACTCCAGGGAAACCGGGGAAGAAGAGTCAGAGGAATATTTTAGTCCTGGCATCCCCTTTTGCCTCCTCCTGGCCTGGCAGCACTGCTGTCCTTGCACTTCCCATAAGTTAGTGAAATCCCAAAGTACATGGAAATGTGCCACAAGCACCTCCTTTCAAAACAAAGCATTAACAGTTAATCAGACTTCCCTGCAAAGGTGGTGGTGTCCTGTTTAAGCACCACACAAAGACAACCAAGACATCCCCATTCTTGTGTCCCCCTATTGCAACGTCCCACAATTTGAAATAACCTGGCCATGTGTATGGGAAAAAAACCTGCCTGAAAACAGTCTCCCAACCACCACATTTCACAGGTGGCCTAAACTCAAACTCGCATTTATTGTAAATTCTGCCTCAAGAAGCATTATGTGAATATTGTCCATCATCCCCTCTTCCCTGTCCCCAGTCCGCCAAGGACACTGCTCACAGTGGCCTGCTCTTATCAAAAACACACAGTGAAATCTGTGTGGCAGTTACTGAAGCTCACCCTGTGCATGTACTTTGGCTCACAGGACAAAGGTATTTTGCCTTCTGCATCCTTTGGTGAAACAGAGCACGAGTGGAGAAGACGAGCATCCTCCAACTCTCTGCTTCACTGCCTGCCTGGCCACTGCTTGCAGAGGAAATTCAGGAACCATCACAGCCTTATGTCCTTCACTGTGTTCCCTCCACCCTCATGCTCACTGTCTCAGTCTTCCTAGGTACCCCGTGACATAAAAGCAATTCAAATTAATCATGTAAAAAGATTAGAGGGCATTTCTTGTTATCCAGTCTTTTGAAAAAGATAAAAGCAAGGACTGATTCCACTATCTCAATGCATTGTAAGCCACAGAAACTTCAAAACCTGGCCACTGCTTTTTGTTTCACATAAAAAGCTATCCCAACATTCAGAATTGGCATAAGTGGGGTTTTTTCCTACTGGTCAAAACCAGATGCTTATGCTCCATAGGAGAAAAATCCTTGCACACAAATTTTTAAATGACAAGGAAAAAATAGAAAGTATATGTGGATATAAGAAAACTAAACAGCTTCTTGCCCTTAAAAAAATAAGAAAAAAAAACCACACAAGTGCCAAATCATTGAAGAATCTCTCCCCAAAACCATGAAATGTGCACAGGTATAAATAAAATATTTACAAAGCCTTTAGTATTGTTTCTAACAGCTTCAAAAAGACCTCAAAAACAGAATAGGCAGAAATACGTCTTTGTGTGTATTTACAAGAAGGGTGTTTCTACACCAGACAAGAGCAAAACAGCAGATTCATGCAATGACACTGAGATGAGGCATACAGAAATATGCCCATAGTTTTCCTCAGGCACATACTGGGTTTCAGAAAAGGGTTTCCTGATACCAGCTAACACATAAATGGCATCTATGAGGCTGTCTAGTAATTCAGAGATGCTATCTGCAAGAGGATCAGAGAAGCAATCACCACCAAAAGCGCTCCAAAAGTTGCTAGGGAGTCTCAGGCATTGCCCCTTCTGCTTTTTTCAGCGCAGAGAGAAATATGAACAAAATCATGGAAACGCATCTGACGCTACATCCACAAGGGAATGTATTGCTGTTGGTGGAGACAGGGACCAGACACACACACCAAAGTTCACGCAGCAACAGCCCGCTGTCATCATGGGGCACCCCTTTTATACGGGCTTTGAATTTCCTGCTCTAAGACGCCTGATTGGGTAAGGGTATCAGCCCCGCCCAGTTCACTGGCCAATGATGGGGGGGGTGTGCATCTGTGCTTCAAAGGGATTGGCTGGGCTCCCCTTGAGCTTGAATCCAGCCAATCAGTGTTGTGTCCGGGGGCTTTTTACTGCAATTCCCTAAGGAGCTAGGCTGGTCCACGATGTGTCTGTCATGGCCAAATTCTTTGTGCAGCTGTAGACCAGCTAGAGCTGCCACAGGAATGTGTGAAAGAACTGGCTGTGGTTACTCTTTCATCTCTCACACCAAAGGTGAAGGGCTCGCTTTCAAGGGCAGGTTTACACCAACTCTGTTTGCTCTACCAGTCTCATGCATATTTTTACAGTACCTATGTGAAGAATATGCAAATAATTACACATTTAATTACGACAATTCTTTCCCTCCTTTTTTCTGCATGAAAAGTTGGAACTGAAAGCACACAGCAGGGCAAGTCTCTACTCTGAAAGTTAAGAATCCTGACAAAAAGAAGTTATGAAGCTCCTATGAACAATACAAAATAAAATTGAAGAAATTTGAGAAATCATTGACACATAATCATTAGTAGATGGAGAGAGCTTTAAAGAAAGCACCATAACTTGTTGGAAAACACATCTACAGGAGAAGCTCTGAACCCGATCCCAGATGAGTAGCAAAACTGCAGGAGTGTGGCATCTGAAGCCCAAGTCTAAGTCTGAAGATCTTAAAGCAAGAAACAAGGCATGAAGAACAACCCTTGATGTCCCAGACAGGAGCTGTAGCACTCATGACTTGTCCTGTGGCAAAGCAGGGCTTGGGAACAGCTGGAAGAGGCAGAGGCTCATGCTCCCCTTTCTGATTGCCTCCAGCCAGCAGGAAAAAGATCTTCCAACAGAAATATGCCCTGAGGCTGGACTAACTTTTTGTGAAAGCATGGAGGTGGAGCAGGGCAGGGAGATGCTGCTGGACTGGAAGCACCAAGGCTCAAGCCCTGGTTTGGCACAGAGCTTTTGACATCATAGCATCCAGAGTTCATGGCAGATCCATTTGGGAAAGGTAGTCCTTGCCCATGGTCTGTATGGCTGGTGGGGCAAACCCACCCCATTGAGGGCTGCCCTTAGAGGCCTAGCATCATGCTGACCCATGGTCCTCCAAAACAGGCTCCTTCTTTTGAATATTCCCATTCAATAATGCAAAGGCTGAGAGTTCAAGCAGTGAAGGGATACATAATAAATCTGAGGAAAAACAAATTAACTCAGAAAAAAACCCAAAGACAAGGAAACCCAAGAGGTCTAACCCCAAAGAGGGTAAGACCCTCACACATGCACACATGGTGACCCATGTGTGTCTTGAGAATGGGTGCAACACCATGGCTGTGAACTCAACAACATTTGTGCCTTCCTTGGCTTCACAGCCCAGCCACCAGCCACCCCTGTCAGAGTCCCCATGCTGCCTCCACCACTATGTTTCATGGTCACCTCGTGGGGTTGTGGCCTGTCACCAGGAAAGCCATCCCTCTACCCATTTCCCCTTCCCAAGAGATGCAGCCACCTCCAAAATGCCAGTATAGCACTCCTGGCCTCTGCAGCACAAGGCTGAGGTTGTGATAGGCGCACTCCACAGCTCCCTGAGCATCACCCACACCAAGATCCAGCACAGCACTGCTCCTCTCTGCTCATCCAGCAAGGCTCTCTCCCCTTGGCTGGCACTGCTCTCCTGCCCTTCTTTGCCTGGCCTGCAAGGATGGCAACTCTCACATCCTAAAACTCAAGCACCAGGCTCCTCAAAGTGATGCCAGGCAATCAGCTGGGGAGGAGATGGGGCCTGGCTCACTCAGCACCTCCCCCTCTGCCTCTCCCTGCCTGCTCATCCAAAAATGCTGGAGGTCACTGAACCTCTCATCCACTATGTACTGAAGTTTTGGGCTGTACTTTTCCCTGTACCTCCGTGGGCTAAAACAAATTATTGCCCCCTTACCTTTGAGCACACAACTGCTGAAGAATTATCTCATCTGTGTTTTACCTTCCCTACTTCCTTCTTTCACAACTGCCTGATTCATGGTTTTGGATCCAGGCAGCAGCAGCACACAACTGAAAAGCCACACACTAATAATTAAACGCTTCAGATGTTTCCCAGTTTATTATAGGCAGACAGTGAACAACAAAACGAGGGCAGAGCAGCCACAAAAACATCAAAGGTCACGAGTCTTCAATTTTGTGCCACTAACAGCAGCACTCTGGAACACAAGAGTAGCCAGAAATTCATTCCTCATCCTCCTTAACATTTTTCAGTGCTTCTTGTTAGAGAATATTGTTTAAATGCATTAGATCATAACCGTTTTTTCTTTCTTCCCTCATCTCCCAAACAAAGATTAACAAATGTCAGTAGCTATTGTATTCAGCAACTACTTGCAACACAATTTGTTATTTTTCAAACAGTTCCTGAGTCTTGAACAAGGAAAAAACACCTTCTAAACTTGAATATCAAAATTCAAGGAGATTATTACTACAAAGCAGCCTTTGTGAGGCTTTTGTTTCCAAAATACTAAGTTAATTATACTGATGCTTCTGCCAAGGGACTGCTATTTCCCATCTGGGATCAGGCTTCTCTAAGAGTACAGATGATAGGGAAAAATTCAGGCAGTCGCAGCCAGTCGTACTGAGATGACACCTACACTGTAGTCAACAAACCTCAGAGACCTTACAGGCACTTTTAAAGGCAGCTGTGTAAAGCAAGTTTAGTTTATGGGAAAGGGGAAAAGCTTGCTCTAAATGAAATATTTCTAATTTAGAATTAAAACTAGGAAACCCTCATTGTGATGTTCTTCACAGGACCAGTACAAGCAACATATATCCGAGTGAACTGAATACAGAGAGGAGATCCTTTGGTAGAACAAAGTAACTAATGTCATGATTGTTTTCTAGCAAACATTTGTAATACAAGGAGTAATTTGAGGCAGAAAAAGCCTTCAGGTACATTTCGTCTCTTCTGGCTGTTATTTCATTCCAGTCTGACACTATTTGAGCCATTTGAAGCATACATGAAAACACAGAATCACAGAACATTCTGAGTTGGAAAGGATCATCAAGTCCAATTCTTCAGCAAATGGCTCATGTAGGAATCAAACCTACAACCTTGGCATTATTAGCACCATGCTCCAACCAACTGAGCTTTGTTCTGAGAGGTTTTTTTCCTTAAATATTCACAATATTCACTGATCCAAACTACATTACTGCAGTTTAAAACTGCAAAACTCTTTTAAAATAATAAACCTCATCATATTTCTATCAGCATTGATTTTCCTAAGTCTCTTCACCACAGCAGTTAATCTCCAAAAATACCACAGTTATATACAACACTGAATTAAAAAAAGTTGCACAGATGTATTTATCAAGAACTTCACTAGCACACACTTAGTAGATATAAATAAACTACTTACCTACAATAAGGACTTTTAATGTGTCTGCAATGTCTGTTATTCCAAACTAATGAGAGTTTCTGTCAGACTACTGGATAAATTGGAGTTTAAAAGAAGAAGTACAATTATGTTTCCTTCCTAAGAATCACCACCCTGTATTATAGGAGGTGGAGCTAAAACAGTGCTCATTAGCTTCTATGGCATAAGTCATCATTAACATCTCATTTCAAAGATTATTTTCAGAGGATCCCCAGAGGACTTTGCATCTGTACGTCTTGTTATGGGGCTGGCATCCATGCTGGGGATTGACACAATTTAGATAAAGAAGGTTTAACCTCCTTTAATATACAACCCATGTCCGACATGCTTTGTTTTAAACTCAGCAGTTCAGAAACACCACTTCCCCCCCAACACGTGCACACACACACACACACACACACACACCAGCGCTCACTGACCTGTCTTTCAATTGTATTGACTTCTGTCATTCCCATGGAGTAACTCTGCAAAAGTTTCTCTTCTTTCTGCCAGTTACTGCTTGCTTTTACCGGAGACGCCGTCTTGGACTTTTCACCAATAATCAGTAGTTCAGGCACATCACGAGCTGCCTGCTGCTTACGAATAGACACCAAGGATATGTTTCTGTCGTTTAAAGTAGCTACGTAGGACAGTTCCCTTTTCATTTTATTTTCCAGTTTTCTCTCCATTATTTTTGTGGACTTTAAATATTGCAACGCCAAACAAAAGTTTTACGAGAGCAGTTATTTGTTGTCCTACAAGCCACACTTCTTTCAGCTACATTTACAACAGCTCAAAGAGTTCAGCCTGTCTAATCCATGTGCTTATTAGGCATTCATACGAAATCCCAGATGGAACCTGTGATCCTTATGTAGGCTGCTTGCTGCACTCAGCTACCTGCTCTCTCTGCCAGTTTAAACGTTTCCCACCAATTGGCATCCCTTGTGCTTTCCCAACTGCGTTCGGCACTGCTGATCTCTGCACACGGCGTTGCAGCAGGCTCAGCCAAGGCTGCCTTTCACAAGCTGCTCAAACATGACCTGTGTGCAGCAGCCAGCGTGTAACCAGCCCACACTGACAGGCAGTAGCTCCTTGTGGCCATGGGTACAATCACAGCCCCTACACAGGGAAAACGCTCTTCCATTTCCTCCTCCTATGAAATTACCAGAGGTTGCTTGGATAAGATGAAGTCCCTTCTAACACTGAAAACATGCCCATGATTACCTAATTAGATAAGGCTCCTAGACCAAAGGTCTTTCACTCATTCAGGGCACAAGAACATTCATTCTTTGTTTCAAGAGGGAAAACAAAAGAGTCAGTACAATATTTACACTTCCTAAAATGTGCCTGTTAAGCATCAGCAAGCCTTACTAAAAACCAATGAACCAAATGAAATTAATTGATCAATTAGTGCAAGAAAAGGCAAGAAATAAAATATATTCTCCTTAAATTCTCTGGGCAACAAGAGAGACATCTAATTTAGACAGCCAGACACATGACAGGTACTAGAAGTGCTTTGAGACAAATCTGAATATATTTCTCTGGGATTGCCCACAGCAAATTCGCAGCACTATGCTAATGCAGCAAGAGGGGTCTCCTGTTCCCAAGTCCACAGTAGTGCAGTCCACTTCTGAAGGCACCACTGAACAGGGCCATGCATTTAAAAAATTATAAAATATAACAGACGTTATTATTTATTTATTAGCAATTTCCACCCACTGTATATGCAAGCCTTAAAATAATTGTTTTAAATTTAATCAGAATCTCCTGGACTTGGAAAAAGTAACAAATTTACTCCTATGCAGAGGTTAGCACATAGGGTCAAAACCTCAGAATATCTCTGTCACATCACAAAAACTTGAGGGATATATGACAGACACTCCACCTAACAAAAGAATTAGTGTAATATTTATAATTTCTATAGTGTGCCTTTTTACCATCAGTTAGCTTTACTAAAAACCAATGACAGGACAAATTCAGATTCTTCTTACTTCCAAAGGCAGAGGTATACACCCCTCACACCCCTGGCACATAGAGTGGTCCAGAAAGCCACCATGCAGGACATTGGCATCCTAGCTTGTCTCCCTGTCATAACTTCCCCACAACTACGGATCCTCAGTTCTTGGGAAAAAAAAGGTCTTCTGCCAGAGAAGCAAAACTCCAAATACTGCTGGAGCACTATTCTGTATCATTGTCTTAATACAAAAAATCAGTGATAATATTAAAATTTTTAAGGGGATATTTTGAAAATATTTTGAGAAATGACCCTTCTAAAGAGAATTACTACAAAGGTTAAAGTGTCTGTGTTTGTTCTGCATTTATCAAACCAATTAGAGCCACATCTAACTTCAGTTTGAACATTTTACTGAACATTGTGCTAAAGGTGAAATAATTTCAGGAATTATTAATTTAAACTGTTTTGAAATGAGCAATTGAAAATCATACAATTTTACTTATGCAAAAAATTTCAGTACACCATGTTTAAATACCAAAGCTAAGTCTACATACTAAATAGATATAAAAAGTTAAAAACTACTATTAATCCTTCTAAAACAAAACAGGCCTCTCATCCCAAATCAAATATATTCAGAAATTCAGCTCTGAGTTCTAATTCCAAATAATGGCAATTTCAAATTCTTGATTTTCTAAGGGAACAGGAATTCTAGTTTCAGGCCATCAATAAAGCATATATTTGATCCACTCATCTCTGACAGTATCTTTTCTATTAAAAATACTCCAAACCCTACTGAGCATGTTTCTGCAGGTAACTAATATTCAAAAATATACCAAAACAACAACTTAAGGTTTGGGGTTTTTTTCTTCATTTCAGGTTCACCAGCAAAGCTCAGCTGAGACTGACAGAATAACAAGATGTTGAATAAGTGTCTTCTCTCCAGTTCCCCTCAATCACTGGTTTCCACCACACTCCCCACCCCCAACTTCTCAGCAACCCTAAGATAAAAATCTGTTTGTTTCTATCAGCAGTGGAGAGAAATTCTTGCTTAGTGCCCCACAGTCCTTTGTCTTCAGCTGAGTCCTGAATACTGATTTGGAGATAGAAAAGAAACACATGAAGTTGTGCTTTAAGCACATTCAGTTTACAAGATACTTATCCACATTAAAAAGAAGGATTTGGCTGGGGAAAAAAAGCTTGCTATAGTTCTTCAGACAAAAGACATATTTTTAACCACTTTAAGTACCTAGTTTAGCTGTGGGCTGGAGCAGAGCAGTGGCAAAAGGAACCTGTGCAACTGACAGTCTTGAGCAGCTCTTGGAGAAGAGGCACCAGTCACAAAGCAGAAACCACCAAGAATCTTTTAAAGCTAAGTAGTTCCTATTTACATTAATGCATGAGACTGAAAGCTCAGAGGTTCTGCCCCACCTCAGTCACTGCACAACTCTCTTATGGTTCAGAGACACTTCAGGAAGGGATCCAATATTGGCACCTCAAGGCTGGCAACGTCTGCCAGGGAAGTGAGACAGATGCTTGGAATTAACCTCTGCAATTGTCTGCTGCTGCTGCACTCCAACAGACTGCTACTGGCTTCCAAATAATTTTCTCCATTCTATCTCAATTAATTGCCCCTTAAAGTCTAAGCTAATTGTGTCAGCTGCAGATCGTGGGTGAGCATTTTACTTAAGGCTGAAATAGGAAAGGCAGTATTGCCCTTCTCATCTGATAACAGTACCACTCTAGTTTAAGGCAGGATTTTGCAGAGCTTAGGATTTTCACCAGGAGGAATCATTCTGGCTTGGTAGTATGAAGTTCAGATCACAAATGAAAAATATTCCTGCTGCCTTTCACAACTTTCTGCTAGTGTCTGGCAAAGGTGTTTGCATTTTCATGTCAGAAAACACAGGACATTCCAAGAAAATCAAATCCCTTTAATTTAAAGGCTCAAAGCTGATCAGACATGGGTTTTCCCCTTTATATTACCTGCATTATCAGACTACATGATAAACACACAAGGACAATGTGTTCTTATATGAATTTTGTTTCCCAGGTGCATTTATCCTTGGCTTTATAGGATATCCTGGCCACACTAATCCTTTTGCTTTCCAAAGAAAGCATCTTAAATAGTCTTAACAATGCCTTGAAAGATGAGATGCTTGGGTTGAAGGAACAAAATGGGGACTGGGAGGTTAGGGGGTCATATTTCTTTAATCTGTGTAGGGAAAAATAATGAAAAACAAAGTTCAGTGAGAAGGAGCACACGTGTTGGCTACAGTTCAAGAGGAACAAAGTGCTGCACACCTTAGGAGCAGAAACACTGCAGAAGCTTGAAGTATCACCCTCAGGGAGGCATGAAACAAATCATGGAGCAGCACGGAGGTTCATACCCTGTTTAAGAGAGTGTAGGCTACAGGAACTAAGCTACAGGAATGATACAAATGGTGAGCAAAAGCTGACTTTTGCTTCACTAACTCAAATACATATTACTTTTCCTGCCTCTGCACATGCTAACAGACTAAAACCTGTACATGCTTTACATGTATGACTGTAGTCTCTCAAACTACACTTGAATGTGGAATGACATCAACTTTAACTTTTCCTTTTTTCCCCTCCCTCAAAGAACACAATATAGATAGACTTTAAGTGGGGCAGGAGGCTAAAGGAGACTCCACCTTTGTGAATGCCTAAGAACTAGGACTCGAACACTCAGCAATACTGAGTGCTTCTTTGGGAAATTTAAAAAGCAATCTTGTATTTATGATCATACTGTAGCCCTATAGAGCCATCTGGCAATTTAATGTCTTTGTCACCAGTTGTATTATTCATATTTTTTGTATTCACACATACTTCTCAGTATATTTATCACCAGCAATCCAGTAACAATCTGCATTTCTGTTGCTCAGCAAATGACACTGTCTTATACTTGGCTATGAGAGTTACTGAATGCCACCAGACTTCTGACCTGGCTGCAAAAGCTCATTGGGCACAACCAGACTTATGGTGAATTGCACTGCTTGTGCATCTGTAAGCATGATGCTTTTTACTGAGCACACCTGGACATGCAGTGCCACATCAGCTCTGCATTTCTGATGCTTAGAGCTGAACTGGCTATCACTCAGCTGTCCCAAGTCCCTGTGATACTGAGATCAAGATGGACCAATTATTTTGTGCCAAATCTCCTTCCTCTTAATGCAATAGAAAAGTCAGCCTTACTTTTAAGGCAACAATCCATCAGACAGACAAGAGGGATCAGTTCAGTTATGTGCACTTCATGTCAGTGCAAAGAGGGATGTATTTGTATTAATACAACACTCTAGAAATCCAGTCTGCTTTTGAATGTTAATACTTTTCCTACTCTCCTCTTCAGACATCATTTTAAACCACCAAAATACAATCATGCAATCATCAGCAAAATACAATGAGGCATACAAACTGATACTAGGCTAAACCACAAGTCATATCATATTTGACAGTATTTTAAGTTATTCCTAATTTGTCTTCAGGATGCATTCAGCTAAAATGTTTAATTCCTCCCCTCTTTTCCAATCCTAGCGGAGTTAGATTGTATTTGGTTTTAACACATAAATGCAACTGCAGGAGATGGAGCATTTAGTTTAAAAAAAAAAGGTGAAGAGGGGGGAAGTAAAGTATTGCAAAACTCTCATAGTAATATCACAAACAAAAGTGCTGGCAACTCACAGGTATCAACAAATTGTTTAAACGTTGCTTGAGAGTGAACCTGGGAAACACCCAGTCCTTGTGTGAAAAAACTATTTCTCTTCTGTCAGGGCTCTCTTTAAGCAAAAGCAAAGTAGTTAGTAAAGGTATCCACTTTTTCTTCAAACAAATCCCTGTGCTTGCTCAATCTGCACAATCATTCTGCAGTAGTAGTAAGCAACTCAAGCCTCCCATTTCTCCCAAGAATCAAATCTGTTGCACTTGAAAGTTCAGTGGAAGCTCAGTCATATTCATGGTACAGAACTATGTCCTTTAGTCTCTTAACTGACATAATTCTTACTGAACACACATAAAGAGGCCATACGTCATTTTTATTGAAGAAGCAACAAAACTCTCTCTTTACCTACATTTGCACCTAGTTTTGAGTCACAAAATCTGAAAGAGTTCTTTGGCCACAGTCATAAGAAAACTGGCAGCAACCAGATACATAATTGTTTCTATAGCATAAATGGTATAGATATTTCTTTTAACAGATGAAGAAGCATGATCATAATTTCTTACATTATAAGGAAAAAAGGAAACTACTGAAATCTGAAATACAAGGAAATAAATTCCTACCTGCCATGATTAAAATTGCTTAAGAGTTAATGACCTAATTTCAAATCAAAGCAGCTCAGACTTTGGCTTCAGTTTTCAGGAAGCAGACTCAATCTTCTCCAAATATTTAAAAAAGGTTTGTTTGCTCGAAACCAGCAAAACTCAGCAAAGTACCTTGCTTGTAACAGGGCCCCAAAACGAGTACTGATCTTTTTCATTCCACAGCTTTCTGTATGATTGTAAATTGTGTGGACTTGGTACTTTGTCTGCTTTTAGAAGTGTTGGTTTCATTATGATAATTTCTGTTATCTGTTTATACTATAGAAATTTGTTTTCAAGACCTGGAAACCACGAGGCTGATCTTATTATCACACAAAAAGGCACACCTTTTAGGTCAAAGTTTTAAGTGCAAAGAACAATTGCATTCTGCATGAATTAATTTGAGTCAAGATTTCCACTACTGCTTATGAACCAAGCAGTTTTAAGAAGGCTGGCAGAACTTGTCAGGCAGTGCCACAACAAACCCAGTATTTTAACTTCTGTGTTTCCAAGTTAATTTTCTGATCTTGTCCATGATTTGCTCTTGCTCCAAGCTGGTTTTGTCTCATGATTTTTGTGAAGAAGGTTCTTAGAATTCCATGCAGAGAAAAGGGACCTGCATTTTACCAATTTTAACTGCAATATTTAAAATACGACTTGAGAATGAGCAATATTACAAAAGTAACTATTTTAAAAGGCTAATTTGAGAAAACAGAAAGAGCTATTACTTGTGAACTAACATTAGCTGCCCATATTTAAAAATAGGAAATAATTAGTGTTACTTCCGCTTAAAATATGTAAATTTCTCAGTGTTTGTTGTAACATTTAAAAAACATCTCCTACACTTACTTTGATTATATAAAGTGATAACCCTCTGAATTGTGATTTAAGTAAATAAGAGGACTGATTTTTTCAATTATTATTTTTTTTCCCAAAGTAAACAGCCATTCACTCTGCTGTAGCAGGCAAACTAATACAATGAGGCACCTGGGACTACATAAACAGCATAAAGCGTATCATATTTGTAAAGCATACAAAAAACCCCCCACCAAACAAAAAAAAACCAAAAAAAAAAACCACCCACCCCAGAAACTGATAACTCTGATTTAAGCTTGCATTTCAGCTTCTAAGGCCACTCAACTGCTCAGCCTCTGAATTCAAGAAAAAGAAGACAAAACAGTATCTTGTGTTTGCATTACAGATGCCACATCTAAAATACAAACATACTGCCCTTGTTAGGGCAGGCTAGATATGTAAAGGCAAGACCAAATTCAGTTTCTCTTAACAATGATTTCTGTCTATCTCAGACTGGCAGGGACCACCTTCATATACACAGAGAGGAGTTTCCAGAAACCACCAAATCCCTAAGTAAGCTTAAAGGTGCACTCCTCACCACAGCACCTGGGCTCCTCTAAATAGTGCCTTGAGCAAAGTCCTCTCTGCTTTCTCAGTGGCCCAGGCAAAACTCTGTCTGGGAAAAAGGGTTTCCACTTTTTGTTTGGCTCTTTCACTTCCTTTTTTCCTGCTTTCCCTGCGGACTGATTACAGTTACTGGGTAGAAAAAGTCAAGATGGTGTTAGAGCCCTCTCTGTGGTCTCGCTCTTGCAGAGAGCACAATTTCTCAGGTGACCCCGTGTCACAGGGCTCAGGTACAGCCCTGCCAGGCTGGCATGAGGGCCCTTCTCACCTGCCTTCCATCTCTTGCCCTTTTGGACTGTGCCACGTGCTGCCAAGACAAGGCTACTGTCCTTCCACGTGTGAACAAACCGCAGCACTGCTCCCATGCCTCTGAGCACCGCATCACTGCACTCATGGTGGGACTGAAGGGACACGAGGGGCTAGCCAGGGCCCCCCAAATACAGTGCTGCCCTTAGGTACATTTTCCTCCCCAATTTAGAGAGGGAAGAAGATGTGCCAGCTCTCTGGCTGGCCTGCTCTGCCACAGCAGGCAAGAAGTGAGGAGGGGAACCTCTGCTGAGAACATGGAGTAGAGGCTTTTCTGTTTCCAGTTGTCAGAGATCAAAACTATACTGTATGTGAGCTCCTGTTCAGCTAACTTGCATTTCTACAAAAGTCCAATCAATTATTTGCTATCCAGGGCTCAGAACTATACAACAGTGCCCTGTCCAAGTCTAATATCTCACATAAACTTACAGTTATCTCTCAGGCAAGAGCCAAAGGCACGGAGCTCCCAGTTTCCATCAGTGGAAAAAACATACTTCAAGTGACCATGAAAGTAAGTAGAACTTGTCTGAGTAGATACATACTGATTCACTGTAGAGTCTTACAGAAACTAAGAAGATAAATAAATGAATAAATATATAAATAAATTAAATAAATATTTGCTGTCATTGGTGGGTTTTTTGTATTTTATGTTTGTTTGGTTTTTTCCATTAGAATACCTAACAATAATTCCTTATTGAACAAGGTAACACTGGCAGCCTACAAATTCTTACCTAATTTGGTAAGAATTCAGGCACAAATGTCAGAACTAAAGCAACAGTCAGGGATAAAACTATCAACACAGGAAACTACTGCTAATTTTATTCAATCTCTTCCACACAAATAGTTGCTTTGAAAAGCATCTAAGGGAAATGGCAACACTCTTTCAGTTTACAAGTATTTTTATCTGAAATATTTAACACCTGAATTGAAATACACAGTTAAAATCCTGGTCTCAAATGCAGACATCTTGCCTCGGGCTGTTTCCTGTGACATATACACTGGCTCATCACGACTCAAACTCACAGTTAAAACAGCATTCATTTATTGCATGAGGACATAGAGGAAACTGGGGACATCTGACTCCTAAAGAAAGAGTTCCTTGGAGCCTGAAGCTGTGAGAAGAGGAAAACACAAAAACGCTTTCTAACTCTGAAACTAAATCTATTCCGCTCTGGGAAATACTCTCATTTCCAGAGGTCATGTCAGTCTGTTCTCTAGGCAAAGAATGTCTCTTCCAAGGACACATTTAGCCAAAACCAATGCATTCTGCAGCTCAGCATAAAAGAAGGTACCAACCCTGGGAGTTGCTGAGCAACCATCTGAGATTTATTAACTGCTCTCAATTCCTGGAAAGCATAGATGTTAGCCATGGAAATTCAGGCTTGATTCATCTACCATTCCTCTTGGTACCTCTGCTTATTGAAAGAAAAGGTAGTGCAGCAGGGAACTACTTTTAAGCAGCCCTGGTTCACCCCCTGAAAGAGAATCTTTGATTGAATCTACTTCATGAGAAAATCACCAACCTTTCAAGCTTTCTTCATCCTTGGAATAGAAATAAGTCAGAGGAGGTGATGAAGCACAGTATCCACATGCCTGGGCTAGCCAAACAGTCTCCTCGAACTCCCTTCTGTCCTGCTCTGCAGGCAGTTTCTAGGTCCTTTCTCTTTCCTAATCAGTGCCAAGCAGCCAGACATGAGCACAGAATGCAAATCCTGCTTTGCTCTGGCTCCATGTGAAACAACTTGGATTTTCATCCAAGTAGCACTCTCCCTTGCTTCTTGAAACAGGCAGAGAGGTGTGCACAAACACATGTGGCAAAATGCATTTTGAACAAGTCAGTGCAGTGAACAGTTATGTGAACCTTTTAAAGTCTGAAAAGGGAGTACCTCACCTAGTAAAAAGATTCACAGTGAAGTTTTACAGCTCTCTGAGGACTTCCATAGTTGATCTGAGCAGATGTTAAGACATGATGGTGAAAGAGGTGGTCCTTCATCATCCCCTTCATGTTCTAATTAGGTGCAGATGGCCACAGATATATTACTATCTATCTGCAGAAAGGAGAATGAAAAGCAAAAAGGGCTTGGGTCTGCTATCACAGACCTTCAAAAATGATCCCTAGCCCAAAGAATCCCAAACTTCCACCTGAAAAAGCACCGACTTAAGACGAGTCCAAATGTTCTTTTGCAAGCTCAATGACATTCATTAGGGGTACATCATTTGCCATCTCATTTCTGCCACTGCTGTAATTGCTTGAAAACATTTCCTTCAGCCACCCTAAAAATGGCAGATGTTTAGGGTCGATGGGAGTTTAAAACACTGTCACAACCTACTGGAACTGATTTGTTTTCCTTCATGGTCCTTACCCAGCTGGGACTATTTGTGTGAAAATAATCTTCTGTTAATCAAAAGATATGGGTTCAACCTGTATAAATTACCTGGTGATACAAATAAACATGCTTTATAGGCTCTCCTGCAAATATAATTTGTAGATCGAAGCTGCTTAATTCTTCATTGCTTACGCCAAAAAAAACCCAAGAGCAACGTTTGCTCACAGATATATGGCAGGAACACCTATGCCCTAGAACATGTAACTCAGAATTAAGGATGACAGTGAAAAAAAATTTGAATTGCTTATATTTAGCAACTTCAATGTTACAAATATATCAGTAAAAACAGCCCACAGTGTTTTTCCCTAGGTATATCAATGCCACAGTTTCTTACCAATGCTTGGGTTTTGCTTCACAAATATTTAGCATAGAACTGGTGCAACTTTATTTCTGCTCCTGTTACTATGCAATGAAGAGCAAATGTACTGTAATGTTCAACAGCCTATCACAAGACACATACAAAAGTGAAAAAACTTACTCTGTATATGAATGATCTGAGATTCCAGGTACTAAAAACAGTCCCAGGCATGTCCATAGCTCAGACAGCAGCCCTGAACAAGAGACTTGGTGCTACACAGTGAATATTTCTGAAACAAAATAACTAACAGTGCAAGAAAGTATAACAGACCACATGACTGTCATATGAATATCCTTACGCAATATTAATCTAGTTTCTTTCTATTACTACTTGCCAGTGGTTTTATCTTACTGAGTTATTCATACATGGACTACTCAGCAAGAATGAGAGTAACAAAAATATGCTTTAAAATTGTCTCAAATGCCTTGCAGGCTTGGGGAGAACACACAGTGAGTGGATTCTGCTATTTATTCTAAATACTCTTCAAAAAGCCTGTTTGCAGGGGCTTCCTTTAGAGTAAGGAGCTTACTAAGGAAAGCAATTAAAACAGGACACAAAAGGCTTACAGACACAACAAAAGATGAACAACTTGGTACATCTCTGGGAAGGTGAAAACAAAACTGACTTGTAACAAGGCTAGTTTACTTTCTCTGGCACGTCAGCCTTGTGGAATTTCTACAGATAAGATTTTGAATAGCATTCTCACTGCTGGAGTGAGAACACCACAGAGAGCTTATCACTGCTTCTGCTAAAGTTCTTGTCAGTAGGTGAAATGCATGCATGCAATGTCCTCTGCTACATATGAATGAAGGTGGGGAAGTTGTGAAGTGTCGATGACTCAATTAATTAGCCTCTGTTGGACCACACATTAAAGGTAAGCTTTGCAGTCTGCAAGTTTGTCAGCAACACAAGTTTCACGCTGCTCACATCAGCAGCTGAAAACTCTGTGATTAATGAAAAGCTAACAGAAGAACTTTGAAAGTATTAATACATCTGGTTTTAATTACCACTAGAGGGATTAAGAAGAAAAAATAAAACAACTAACATGATTAAGAGCGTGGGATAATTTTTCTGTGAGGAAAGGCTGAGGGAAGTGGGATTGTTCAACCTTGACAAGGGTTGACAGAGCCTTCAACGTGTGTAGGGAGGGTAAAAAGAGGAACTAGGCTCTTTTCACTGACATCTAGTCACCAGGACCAGAGGCAACAGGCACAAACTGGAACACGGAAAGTTGCCTCTGAACATCAGGAAACACTTCTTCACTGTGAGGGTGACTAAGCACTGGCACAGGTTACACAGGGACATTGTGCAGTGTCCATCCTCGGAGGTATTCAAAACTCGTCTGGACTCAGTACTGGACAATCTGCTCTAGGTACTCCCTTTGGGCAGGGGGGCTGGAGAAGATGGCTTCCAGAGACCACAGAATCACAGAAAGGTTTGGGTTGGAAGGGACATTAAAGATCATTTAGTTCCAACCCCTCTACTGTGGTCAAAGATGCTACCCACTAGATCAGATTGCTCAGGGCCCCATCCAATCTGGCCTTGAACACTTCCAGGGATGGGAAATCCAGAACTTCTCTGGGTATTCTGTTGCACCCTCACAGTAAAGAATTTCTTCTAACATGCATTCTGAATATTTCCTCTTTTAATTTAAAATGCTTTCCTCTTGTCCTATCACTATCTGTCCACATAGTAGTCACCCTCCCTCTTTTTTATAAGCCTTCTTTAAGTGCTGGAAGGCTGCAGTGAGATCTCCCTGGAGCCTTCTCTTCTTCAGCCTGAAGAACCCAAACACTCTTAGCCTGTCTTCATAGGAGAGATATTCCAGCCCTCTGACCATTTTCATGACCCCCCCACTGGATTTGCTCCAACAGGACCCTGTCTTTTCTGTGTTGAAGACCCCAGAGCTGGATGCAGCACTCCAGGTGGGGTGTCACCAGAGTGGAGCAGAGCAGCAGAATTCCCTCCCTCGCTCTCCTGGCCACACTGTTTGTGATGCTGCCCAGGATGCTGTTGCTCTTCTGCACTGCAATTGCACATTACCAGCTCCTCTTCAGCTTTTTGTCCATGAGAACCCCTAAGTCCTTCTCTGCAGGGCTTCTCTCAATGAGTTCTTCTACTCTGTACTCCTGTTTGGAATTGCCCCAATCCAAGTGCAGCACCTAGACACTGAGCCACTTGACCACAACTCTAGCTGTATAGATCCAACCAATTCCTCCCCACCTCAGACATTCTGTGATTCCATGAACTATAAATTATTATTAGAGCTGAGAAAACTACTTGACAGTCCCACATCAGGCAGATTTCTCCCTAAATGAGCAAGTGAAACTCAAAAGCCAGGTATGTAGGTGTCTCCCTCATTAATTAGTCTCCTTGCTTCCAGGAACTCTTCACCATTATTACTTAAGTCTCATCTTAATTAAGCTGTGTCACCTGTGGTCCTTCCGCTTCTGAAAGATTTGGTGTAAGATTCATACCTTCCAAGGGAGTGACCATGGACCAAGTCAGTGGGAAGAAACATAAATTTCATCATCTATAATAGTCTGGACTTCTTGTTCCCAAGAATAGCTTGCCTCTTCCTCTGAACTCAGACAATAATCTTCAAATGTTGAAGAAAGAAAGGTGTTTTGTGTTCAGAGAGGTAAATCCAGCAGCGATCTATTCTGTAAACATTCCACATGTTTTTAAGGCAACTGGTCTATCAGGGAAGAGGAAAAAGATTAAGGGAGAGAAATCAATACCTGTTGCATCCTCCTTATGAGAGCTGTTGGTTCAGAAATGAAATGTTAAGCCATGCTTGCTAGACCTCCCACAGACCTCTTCCAATTTACCTGCTTACATAGAGATGTCCTGGTAAAACCTATAGTCAGTGGTACTTAGGACAGTCAAAATATTTAAATAAAAACATCAGTAAAGTAACCAATAAATTTCTGAGTGTCCACATTTCCAGTTTCACTGTCACAGGGTGAGTCCTCCTAAATGGAAAACTCAATCCAGGCAAGTCAGAACCAAATAACCATCATTTAAGCTGGACTTTTCTCACTCCCACTAGAGCAGAGCCTTTGTCTCTCAGCTTCTGGTTATAGCAGCGCCCACATAAATTAAGGATTCATCATTTTCCCACCTGCACTCTTTTCATGCAGAAGACACAGGATGACTTTCATCCTAACATAACACCTACAAGACCTTAAAATGCACAGGTGGCTAGAACATGAATTACATCATGCTGACCTCAAAGAGGCTGAATGATCACAGGTTCTGGAAAGATCTTATTTAAAGAAAAAAGGTTTGAAACTCCCTCAGATTTTGGACAGCCTCAACTCTGAAAGAGACTGAAGAATGAATTATTTGGACCAAACTTCCCACATAAAGCATTTTATTTTAAAATGGAGAATGGGCTGGGGGAAAGAAACATGTAGCAATGTGACAGGAGATCTGAAATGTTTCGGATTGTTCTGTCAAAGTCTCTCCTGATCTAGAGAGTTGGGTAGTTTCACTCAACGCTTGCTTCTCAGGACCCCAGAGATCAGGGTGAGTGCCTTACATTGTTTCAAGGATGACATTTTAGGAACATGAAGTCTTGATGTGGACTGATACATCATTAGTACTATTTTGAAAAACCAGCACCATTCGGTCTGTGCACGTAATTTCCAATCAAGACAAAATAGGGCAAAAATTACATAGGTAGAGACAACCTCAGTGGCAACTGTCCCCATGATCGTGTTCATGGGATGGTTTTGGAGACGGTGCCAGGCACAGCCTGTGTTAGATACTCTGCCCTCAGTCTCACATGAACCTGCACACAGTCGCTGGCAGCTCCCTCCCGATAACGAGGAGCACTGACAAGCAGGAGATTACGGCAGGGCTGTAATGTAAGCCCGGACATGGAGCTCATCGAGGACATCCTCTCCTGGCCAACGAGAAGGGAAAAACCTGGGGAAGTGTGGGATGCAGCAGTTACACAGGTAAAACCTGGGGAAGTGTGGGATGCAGCAGAAACCCCGGGTTCGCGGGAGGCCTCCGCCTCCTCACAGCGCCCTCCCTCCTTCCATCGTGCCCAAGGAATCTGAGGACTTGAGGAATACGCAGCGCAATTCAGGGAGCAGCACGTGTTATGTCTGACTAAACTGTGCCAGGGATGTGCTGTTGTCCACTCTCTTCCGGCATCTCTGGGAAAAAAGCTTCATGCAGCACCAGAAGGGGCCCAACAACCCACGGCACCGCACTTATTGCACGGGGCGCAGATTCCGTATTCGCTGAGAGGGGCGAGGAGGAGGCGGAAAAGGAGGCGGGAAAGAAAGTGAAGGAGAAGGCGGAGGCAGCGGCGCCGCTCCCGCCCCTCGGGGGCGCTGCCAGCCAGGAGCCGCTGCCCGGCTGGTCCCGCCCCGCCGGCCGGGAACCTCCCTTTCCGCCGGGAAGGCGACGCAGCGCTGCCCAAGATGGTGGCGGGCGGGCCGTGCCTGTGTGGGCTCCTCAGGTACCGGGGCGCGGGGGCGGTGCGTCCTGGCGGCGGGCAGGGCGGGCGGGGCGGGGCGGCCCGTGCCCGGCCGCGCTCCTCCGGCCCCCGGGCTGGGCCGTGCCCGGCTCCGCGCTGTCCCACGGGCTGGGATGGGTTAAGGTGCTTTTCCGCCGCTCCCGGCCGGGCCAGGATGAAAGTGCTTCCTTATGTGTCAGTGCTGGCGCGTGGGTCGCTCCTTTGGTCAGCGGGAGCGGCTGGGTAAACGCTGTTTGTCCCAAGGGTTAGCGGTACAGCCGGAGGAACCCGGCGCTGTCCATGTGAGACTCCTGGGCCAGGAGACCTCCCGCTACAGGGTTAGCGGAGCTGTCAGGGGGAGCGAAGGGAAGACCCCTGACAGTGACTGAGGGACCAGAGGAGGCGGCTCTCTCTGCACGCAGAGACTCCACAGAGCTGCTCGGGACATCTGGCTTAGCTGTTCATGCCTCCGGGGAGTGGGAAGTGCAGGTTGGAATAGGAGATGCCTGGCCCCAGTAACCTGGCACCAAAGCAGTTCACTGTAGAGCGAGCCAAACAGGAGATTGGGCTGAAAAAAAACACTTTAAAAACCTATTTGGAAGTCACTCTGCTGGTTGTGTATTGCCAGGTTGCTAAGGGCATGCAGTATTTACAAAGTGTGTAGAGCACGTGGGGATAGATGACACGTATAGGACATGAATAAACAGTAAACGATTGCAAGGTAACAGCAGGGGGAAAAGAAATCTTCGAATAAACAATGCAGAGTAGTGATTTCATTTTTGTAATTGTCAGTCATGTACACTGATGATTTCTGAGATTAGAGGAACTCAAGAAGTTGTCGAACGCCCTGTAGCTCTACATTTAAGCCCATCTCACTCAAATGCCACACACAGTAATTCTTTACAGCAATTACATATTATAAAATTTCTGGCTTGTTTCAGATTGCTGTGCTCATTGTTACTCCCTGCATTATTTCTAAGTGGAATTTTGTGCATCTGCTTGGTGGTACTGCTGTGGGGAGTACGGCTCTGGATACAAAGGAAGAAACAGTTGAGCTCAGCAGGAAGAGATGGGAAGCGGCCACTGCTGGTGGGCTTTTTTCACCCGTATTGCAATGCAGGAGGTGGAGGGGAGAGAGTTTTGTGGTGTGCCATCAGAACGCTCCAGAAAAAGTAAGCATATGTGTTTATCAAACACTATTTCATTCTCGGGTGCTGTTGCTGTTCTTTATGCATATGTTGGCATTTTACATATTTAAGTAGGTGTCATTAATCTGCTGGTCTTTTATTTTACATCTGAGTTTCATGTGGTTGCATTCTACTTCATCCCTTTAGATTTTGATATTTCCTGCTGTGGCACTTCTCACTTTTTTCCTTTCTTTCCTTGAGAAAACCACTCCTTCCTCCTCAGTTTCAGGTATGGAACTTTGTATAGTTATAACTCCTCAGCAGATAACAGATCATCTTTACACTTGTTTCTTGGTGCAGGAGGCAAAGCAAATTAATACCTAAAGTGGATTTAACATGGGCACATCCGCTGATTTGCCATCATTTGCATTTTGCTCATGCTGTGCTCTAGACAGATATCCCCTAATGTAGAGCAAGGTGTTCTGAAGTCTGTAGAATGATACTGAGCTCCTTTTATGTGTTACTCAAATTAAAATATTCCCCAGGTTCTCAGCCATATGTTTTTCTGCAGATCAGAAAAAACTTGTGAAAGTATAAGGAAAAGTATAGTTTAGTTAAAATCATTTCTGGGCCAGACATTTGTTCTCACATTCTTCTTGAGTACTTTCAAGTTGAATATATTTTAGTTTCTTGCTGAAAAATATGAAGAGAAGAATATATGAAATTCTTTTTCTTTATTCTTACAGGTACCGAAATGTAACATGTGTGGTTTACACTGGTGATAGAGATGCCACAGGAGAAGAAATAGTAGAAGGCGCTTTCAGAAGATTCAATATTAAGTTAATCCATCCTGTGAAGTTCGTATTTCTAGATAAACGTTTCCTTGTGGAAGCTTCTCTTTATCCTCACTTCACTTTGCTGGGACAGAGTTTAGGATCAGTGTTCCTTGGCTGGGAAGCTCTTCTAAAATGTGTTCCCGACATTTATATTGACTCCATGGGTTATGCCTTCACAATTCCTCTCTTCAAATATGTAGGAGGTTGTCGTGTTGGATGCTACGTCCATTATCCCACTATCAGCACGGATATGCTCTCTGTCGTGAGGAATCAGGATACCAGGTTTAACAATGCTGCCTTCATTACAAGCAGTCCTCTCTTCAGCAAATTGAAACTTGTCTACTACTACTTCTTCGCTTTCATGTACGGGTTGGTTGGTTCCTGCAGTGATGTGGTTATGGTGAATTCTTCTTGGACGCTGAATCACATCCTTTCCCTCTGGAGAGCTGGGGCTTGCACTAGTGTTGTGTATCCACCATGCGATGTTCAGACTTTCCTGGATATTCCACTGGAAGTGGAAAAGAGCACCAGTGAATATTCCATTGTTTCTGTCAGCCAGTTCAGGCCTGAAAAGGATCATCCTTTGCAAATCAGAGCCTTTGCTAAATTACTGAAAGAGAAGAGAGTGGGGCAGGAGCCATCACTGAAGCTGATCTTAATCGGTGGCTGTCGTAACCAGCAGGATGAAGAGCGTGTAAATAACCTGAAATGTCTGTGTGAAGAGCTGGGAGTTAGTGATGATGTGGTGTTCAGGATTAACATTCCCTTTGAGGAGCTGAAGAGACACCTGGCCGAGGCCACCATCGGCCTGCACACCATGTGGAATGAGCACTTTGGGATCGGTCAGTGCGTTTCCTGAGTGTTCAGCTGCTTGTTCCCTAGGTGTCTAAGCACAGAGGTCTGCCTGCCAAGCAGCTGTCCAGCTCCTGTTCCCGTTGGAGGCAGTGCAGCTGCCATAAAGCCTACAGGACCAATGCAGATGTGGTGCAGATGATGCACCACTAGGTGCTACTGTAGTGCAAGCTGAAGTGCTGTAGCCATGGGCTGTTAGTTCTGTGCATTCTCTGGTCACCTGAACACAGAGCTAGTCCCATCAGTGCTTCCCAGGATGTCTTGCTGACCTCCAGCTATCACCCTGCAAGGTCATGGGTCACCCTATTGTCCTTGGGTTAGGTTTGCCAACCTTCCAGAGCTTCAGGAGGCTGCAGGTGCTTTTCTTTCAGCACTTTAAATTGTGCTCCGGTGGCTCCACTGACTGCAAGGGGAGCTTAGGGACAGTTCAGGTGTAGACATCCACGTTAGAGATTTTGATTGTGTTTCACCTGCCTCAAATGCCATTTGAAATGTCCAGTATATGTCACGGGGCTCCAGCTGCTGTGTCAGGGGTGTGAGTCTCCCAGTGGTCCTGTCTGGTAGAAATAAGGCCCGTGTAGACAGCAGCAGGTACCTTCGGTCATCTCATTGCATTCGGCATCTCTGCTGAGGCAAATGTGTGAAGCCCTTAAATCGGTGGGTGTAGCATGGAGCAGAATTCCAAAGAGGAGCTGGGACCCAGAATTAAGGTATGGGGCTCAGTTTATTTGGATTAGGTTAGTCCTGACCTTGAAAGGGAACGCCAGATTCCCATCTGTTATAAATCTACAGCAGTCAGATGAGTTACTAGCCAAGCAGATGGATGCCATACACTGCTGTAATGTGACTGAACTGCAGTTAACTTCATCAGACTTCGTTAGAAAACAGGTTAAGTAAGTATCAGGAGTAGTAGTTTATGGTCTGTAGGAGCTTGGTATAAAAAGATTGACACTGAAGTGTCTCTCAGAAGCAATGGCAAAATATTGGAAATTATGTGTTTGTTATTTTTTTCTCCCACAAAACAGTTTAGTTAAATTTTTTTGAAAGTGATATAATCACAGTGTGATTTTGAATTTGAACAGGATTTAGCCTTCATCTAACAAGCTTTTTATGTGTAAAAAACATATTCCAAAACATTGGAGCACTATAGTAAGCAATGTTAGAGCTGAGGAAATTTATAAGTCAGCTCAGAACTGAGAAGAATCGGCATTTCTGAGGTCTGTTCTGGAACCATGGAGGAGAATTGAAGTTGCTGTGTACATTATGTGTTGTTCCTGTGCCACAGCTTTTGGCTGAGGAAAGCTTACTGATTCCCATTTCATTAAAGTTTCTTCCATCAAAAATACACATGTAGAGATAACAGTTTTTACTAGTGTCTTGCTGAGTGGTCAGAAGCTATACAGATTTGTTCATCTGGAAAATACTGACCTTCCTAATATTTTCTGATTGAAATGTACATGGTCAACTTCTTTCTCAGTATGTTTCCAAACATTTAAAATCAGATATGTTACAAGACCCACAAATTAACCAGTTATATCTGATACCTAATTTCAGTTTTACCTGATTAAGAAAAACTGTCATTTTAGTCCTTAGAACTAAAAAATTTAAGTTCGTGTTTCTTACAGGACCATTTTTGCTGCATTTTTCCAGCTGATTTGGAATGGCAGTCTGTAGTGAATTTTACTGTTGGTTTAACATTCCAGTGTTTTACAGAAGATCAAAGCAAGTGATGTGCACACTCATATCAGCATTTTTTGTATCTCTTACAGGAGTAGTTGAATGTATGGCAGCTGGCACAGTTATCCTGGCTCACAATTCCGGTGGCCCCAAATTAGACATCGTGGTACCCCATGAAGGACGTGTTACAGGCTTCCTAGCAGAAGACGAGGATGGTTATGCTGAGACAATGGCTTACATCTTTTCCTTGCCTCCTGAGAAAAGGCTGGAGATCAGGGAAAACGCTCGTCACTCTGTGCACAGGTTTTCTGACCAGCATTTTGAAGACGCATTCCTGTTATCTGTGGAGCCCTTATTTAAATAACTGTATATAAGATGAACATGAGTAAAATTAACTTTTTATATTTGACTGTGTGGCACGTGTAAATATATCTAAGCTACGATCCCTTGGCTCCATTCAATAAAAAGATTGTTTTTCTTTCTGCCAGGCTGTCTGCTTTATATAACAGAGACTTTTTTTTTTCCTGGGAAAGAAATGCTTCTATGTTAACTACATGAGAGTATGGTGTACTTAAAAACCATCTGTATCACACAAACCATGATAGTGTGATAGTGCTTTGGTAACAGAAGTACATCAAGTTGTTCATTTATTTATTGGGAACCTCTTTTATTTATTGAATATTTTCAGTCTTCACCTGTTTTATGACTCTCTACCTGCAGTCATACTTTTTGAAGTAAACATTTTTGTTCTACAGTCTTTGTACCCAGAATTTTTTTTCCCAGAATCTACAGTATGCCTGTATTTGGCACTGGTGAGGCTGCACCTCAAATGTGGTGATGAGTTTTGGGCCCCTCAGTTCAGAAAAGATGTTGAGATGCTGGAGCAGGTCCAGAGAAGGGCAACAAAGCTGGGGAAGGGTCTGGAGCACAAGTCCTATGGGGAGCATCTAGGGGAGCTGGGGGTGTTTAACCTGGAGAAAAGGAGGCTCAGGGGGGACCTTATCACTCTACAAGTGTCTGAAAGGAGGGTGGAGCCTGGTTGGGGTCAGTCTCTTCTCCCAGGTCATAAGTGAATGGAGAAAATAGCCTCAAGTTGCATCAGGGGAGGTTTATATTGGATATTGGGACAAATTTTGACATAGAAAAGGTTGTCAAGCATTGGAACAGACCACCATGGGAAGGGGTGGACTTACCATCCCTGGAGGTACTTAAAAGACACAACACATTGGGACACAGTTTAGTAGTGGACTTGGCAGTGTTAACAGTTCGACTCAAGGATCTTTTCCAACATGAATGATTCTTCGAAAAACCTGCTAAATTACACTACAGACTGTAGTTTTTCCTTTATTTAAGATTCACTTGGATTGTATTAAACTTTTTACATGAAAAAAACATGGTTGGAAGAACCTACTTGTTTTATTAGGAACTGGGGAATGCACAATTCTCATGGTGCTAATAAACCCTTTTACTGCTACTGTATAAAACTCCTGAGCAGTTGGTGTCAGTACATAGGGTCAGTAATGTGTAAATGAAACTGTAGATTACAAAGCTGTACTGGCAGTACACGTTGATTATGAAAAGCTGGAAGAGATTCTTAAAGCAAGGAGTTGATTTATCCAGGGAAATAAAATACACAAACTAGGAGACTCTTATATGATACAAAAATGGTTAAACAGAGTACACAATCAGAAACTTGCTCAAGCAAGACTTGTCAGGTATGTCCAGGTAGTTCAGAATAATAGATGAAACGGCATTTCAGTCTGGATTAGGCTTTTTCAATGTTCAGACATCTGAAAAGTACCCTGATTTGTTTTTCCTTTAAAGCAAAATTACGGCCTTCTATTAATTTTAATTGTTTTTCATTATGTCCATCAACACCAAATTACCCATGATTATTTTCTAAATCATCATCAGATTTTCCAAGTTTGTGAGGTAAACTCATCTTTTCTTCATCTGTTTGACCTTTATTTATTGAAAAGATGTGAGATTCCATGGTTCTCTCTGCTGGAGAAGTTGACAATTTTTCCAGAGATTCCTCCAGCTCGTGTCTAAGTTCATCTTCAGAATCCTCAAAATTCCTGCACAGTAAAACAAGGTGATTATATTAATTTAATAAATATAAGTTTATTGCAAACCTTTCTCAGTTCAAGGACTCTTGGGAGTTTTTTTAACACTTTATAAATAATATACAAGTGACACACCTAATTGTGAACTGTTTCTTCTGTCTGTGTCAGATTGTTTACCTGTATTTAAAAGGCAAGAGAAAAGAGCTGCAAGGCCATGTTAATATTTCTGCTGTAATTTTTAATGACAGCATTGGCTGTGACAAATCCCAGAATTAAAAGATAAATTAGCAAGTAAGTTTTCTTTATTTATGAATTTTTAAGAACACAGAAAAGCTTTAGGCAATGCAACCTAAGAAACTTTAGGCTTTAGACAATGCAACCTAAGAAAAATCCAGTTGCGTGGATTTTTCTTCTGATGTACTTTACTTACGTGTCTTCATCATCTGATCTTGGCTCAAGTCTACCTTCATCAACAGCAACAGCAGAGTATGTTTCTGAGTCATCTTCCTTGTTTTCTTTTGGAGGCAACAGAGTTAATCCCCCTTCTGTAAAGAGAAACTTTCCTTCAGTTGTATAGGAAAAAATTATAAAAGTATAAGTATAAAGGAATAGCAAATAAATGCTTGAAGTGTTTTGTTGTTCAAATTACAACAATGTAAATGTCACACTTCTGTTGATGCAAAGTGAATGTAGTTTTTTAAACAGTCTGTTGCCTTAGGAAAGTGGGCTGCAGTGTAGTGTAGGTGAATTTGAATCTATTGCAGTTTCAGCTGTATCAGCATGGACCCTGTTGTAAAGTCACCATTGTCATTTTAAGTCACCATGTATGTATTTGAATAAATGCTTTTTACAGGGTTCTTCAACCGTTGCAGGGGCTAGCTCCAGGTTTGTGGTACCTACCAGCCTGCTGGCAGTAGTAGCTTTCCTCTGTCTACCCAGGCAAATGAAACAATTACATGTGAAAGTAATAGCCAGTAAGTAGGGCTTGCTCTTTTCCCTGCTTTTGAAAACAGCAACATCCTGGAAGAGGCCTCTCGGTGCTCCAGGGACAGAGCAGAGGTTCTGTCCCTGTTTTTCTAGGTTGCCAACTGCTTTAAAATGTCTCTCAT
Organism: Cyanoderma ruficeps; assembly: GCA_008694505.1. Lineage (NCBI taxonomy): Eukaryota > Metazoa > Chordata > Aves > Passeriformes > Timaliidae > Cyanoderma > Cyanoderma ruficeps. Next base: position 1,364,477 of record VZDJ01006585.1, on the reverse strand, counting down.
CACAGACCCTCTGCCAAGGGTAGAAGAAATATTACACTAAAGAATAACATGCAGGATTTACAGGAAAAAACATCTACCTTTGTCTTCCTCAAAACAGATAAAGGAATCATCAGACAGCTCTGCTTTTGCTAAGATGCTCAGGAGTGTCTCTGGTGGTGTCTGTTTCCACTGCTTCCTGTTTTCTGGGATGTCCTCAGGCAGAATAACATGGTGAGCTGAAGAACAGGAAGGTTCTCAGGTCACTAAAGCATTACTGTAGCTCAGCACTGTCTTATGTCAGATTCAGACTTTCTAATCTCACCACTGATTTCTTCCTTTTGTGTAATTCTGGAATTTTTTTCCCCCTTTATGGAATACTCCTGAGTTTTTTTTATAAGTACTTCATCTGATGGATAGGGAAAAAATAGTATGGACTACTCCTCACTAAAAACGTTTACCACTGGTTTTAATGCTTAAGTAATTTCTTGTTAAACCTGGAATAGGCAGGTGCAGCTTCATTGAGCAGTCCTTGCTCTGAAATTTGTTTGCTTCTTGGTTTGAAAGAGCTTAAAAAAGTTCCTGTTTCTTTTGTGCCCTGTGGTCTTTTATCTAAGGCAGAATGAACAAAAGGGGCTGTATTAATAATATTCTGCTTTGTCTTCACTATCCATGCAAGCCCTTCAGGTTATTTTTTGTCTATCTTGGGTGTGGAGTGCTGGAAGAGCTCCTTGTTTGCAGAAACCAGTCACTGGAGACACTTGTCTGCCTGGGAATATATGCAGAGGTAATGTAAGAAGCCTAGGTCCCCCTTCTCTCTTCTGAAGTGGAGCATCACCACAGCCACAGCTGGCTGAGGTGGCACTTGTGACAGTGGTGGCGCTGCCACTGTGTGCAGAGGGAAAACAGAAATCCACCACACTCCACAACGACATTGGTACTCACTGCCCTCGTTCCTTTGTGACACTGGTGGCGCTGCCACTGTGTGCAGAGGGAAAACAGAAATCCACCACACTCCACAACGACATTGGTACTCACTGCCCTCGTTCCTGTGTGCCATCAGCTCAAGGTCTGAGAAAGTGGTGATGATTATTTGAATAGATTGGCATTTTGAGCCAGGCCACAGAGTGATTCAGGAAACACGAGACTCTTGATATGTAGGAGCAACACAGCATGACTGCAGTGTTAGAGGGGAAAGTGACAACTGTCTTCTATGGATTAACATGTACCATAATGTCTGCTGTTACAAAGTCCTGCAATTAAAAGCCTGCATGATCATGTCAACATTCAGGTATGGATGAATTCAGTCTGAATTTTAAGTGCTCACTGCCAAAATTTTCAGTGCTTCACCGAAAGCCAAAACTTTCTCACCAAGTTCATTTCCAGCCGTGGTAGGACATGCAGATGTGATATCAGCACCAGCTAAAAAATTCAGCAGTGTCTGGGGGGCTCCAGGTTGCCAGTGTTTTCTGGGTTTTTTCATATCATGTGTGGACTCTAAGGGGAAGAAAAAGAAGAGGCAAAGTTCTTTGGATTTTTTTGTAAAGTAGATGTCCATGTGATTATAATATTATGTGACATAAAGAAAAAGCTCATGAGATAAACTTGCTATAGCCTGGAGTTACTGACTGTACCTAACTCCTATGTAATTTTCAGGATTAATAGTCAGCATTGCATTTCCCCAATAAATACCTGTTGGGTGGTCAGACAGTTTTTCCAAAGCTCTGTCTGTATGATTTTCATAAACTTCCACCAATTTCTCCTTAAGTTTCTCACCATGCACAAAAGTTAAAGTCTCATTGAGTTTATCTAGTACCTGAAAAAACAGTAAGTTACTCTTGAAACAGTCAACAAATACAGTACAATAGCTAACCCCTTCTCATTTTATTGTGTTTGCCAGCCAACCTCATGTATGCACAGGAAAATTGTGTGACAAAAAGTGGAGCAGCAGGACTCAGAAGCCACATTGTGATTTGTGCATCAGAGGGCTGTATAGGGCTCCACAGAGATGTGAAATAGCAGAATGACCAAACAGTGCTTTATAAATTAAAAAAATATATATATACTAGAAATAAACTTTTTGTTGCTATTAGGAATACTTTTTAAAATTCTAATATACTAATAAAAATTTTAATAGGTAGCTATGACATGTTGATAAGCTACAAATATAATTTCACTAAATGAAAATATAATATTGTCTGTCGTTGTTTTTGCTTTGTGATACAATACTGTTTCATTTCTGAAAAGAAACAGAAATGTACTAAAACAATCTACAAATCAAATTTAGCGTTTGTAGACTAACTCAGTTTTGAGATAAGTTCTTCCTCTCAAGTCCATTTCAGGAAATTTAAATATCTGCACTCCTTCATACTTTACCATGTGAAAGACTGACCCAAGTATCACCCAATATTCTTCTAAGCAATTATCCTCTTGTAGAAGGGCAGACATATGCAACAAGACAACAAATCTTCAATAGGAAGCTTCATTATAACAAAGGCAGAGAATGATGGTAATGGAAACAAATCTTAGATTATGAAGCTGTCATGTTTTCAGATTTCTCATGTAATTGCTTTGAATAGAACTAAAACATACCTCTGCTTCTTGAATGCTGTTTTCCTCAGGAAAACATACATCTAAATTAATTTCAAATCTTACTCCTCCCTAAAAAAAATTCACATGTTATTAATTTGTTTTAATAAATAAAAGCATTTAATTAAAAGTATACTGATTATATGGAACTACGAATTTGAAAATTATTCTTCTATTGAAAATAACTTCTATTTAACAACATTTTTCTTCTATTTAAGAAGATCAAAGTTGAACACATTGGACAAAAATAGATTTCCTTAAATATAATCCTTTTCCTTTAGTGGTATTTTAAAATTACTGCATCCACTTTTGATTTTAAGGGCTTTTGATAAACATTTAATTCAAATTGTTGCAATACACAGGGTTGGTTCTTACAGCTGGTTGTCAACCAGAACTAAAATTGAATACTGTACTGCTTCCATGCAATATTTCACAAAAGACTTGTAATCTACTTCACAGTGATCTTATGGTCAGAAACATTCCTGGTATCTTATGTGCATTTCTAATTCAATTCCTATCTCCTTCTTTGATTTAAAAAGCAGTATAGGGTATCACATTTTATAACAAAATATTTTAAAATTAGCAATCTGACTTGACTTTACTTAGAGTTTGAATAAACATGAGTTCCCATGCACTACTAATGCAGTTTGATATAAGGAGAAGGAGGAGGTAGAAATTGATTGCTAGGGAATATCTACAGGGATCTCCCTCAAATGATCAGAAAAGCTCATTTATTTCCTTCTGATAAAAACTTTTAACAAACAGATAACCAGCACTCTTCATTGACTCTCAAATAACTTCATTTCTGGATCTACCATAGTAACACAGTAATTTGAAATGTACAGATATAATGAGAATTTAAAAAAAAAAATACTACAGTAAAGATGGATACTTTTGTGTTACGTCTCTTTTCTAATATTGTTTGGTCTTGCTTATCCTGGAGTCTGACTTGCTTAAAGTTTTCCTCCATATCCTGGAAGGAGAAAAAAAAAACACCCAGTTTGAATTACACTCTTTGTAACTGAATATGTGTATATCACATAAAGAAAGAGACTTCTTTAAGTAGAAAATATAGTCATGAATTTCCTTTACATAGATCTGTAAGAATATTCCATTCATTGCCAATTCTGGCTTATCTGGCAAAAAGAAAAACAGAAATTCTTGCATAAAGAGCAAGCCTCTGATTTTTCAAAAACCCATGTTAGAAAGATACAGTAATGTGTCAAGATATAAATAATACATATTTTATTTTTTATGATCATATGCAAGATGACTCAGACTCATTTAATTCTGGAAAACTTTGGAAGTGACTAAAATCAAGATTTTAGTGGAAGCCTATGCCTTTAGAAAGTATAGCCCTGTCTTGCAATATCTTGTTTTCTGGCAACACCTAAAAATATTTAATTACTTCTTTTCATATTATTATGTGTCCTGTAAGAACGTGTCAGAGAAAAGCAAAGTAAATAATAGTATAAAGCTTCTTCTGTGATCTGTGGCAGTCAGAGCATGCCTTCAGCCTCAGGAGAAACCACAACTATTTACAGATTTTACTTTTATGCAGTTTCTCAAAAAAATGGAGAGCCCATGAAACAAAGTGATACCAGGCAGGCCCAAAATCTAATGTTTCTTTTTCATGATCATGCATTTCCCACTAAATTACTGGGAATCCAAATTCTCTCCTAATGTGGCTCTGACTGCCTATAACCCATTTTATTTCATCAAGTGGTATGAATTCATTTTAGTAAAAGTTAAATCCAGCATCACTGAGAAGGATGCTACTGATATTTGCAGATTTGTCCCAGAGAATGAACCAAAGACACTGCAGGACTTGCTCATAAAGATTTATTTAGATGGAGATGGTACTGATACCTGAAGAGATTCTTCTCCTGCTCCAGATATATCTTTGTTTTCAGACTGGTGCTCAGCTTTCCCTTGCCTCACAAGATAGGTTTTATCTCGTATTTTCTGGTTCTCCTAGGGAACATTTTTAAAAAATGTTCATTTCAATTCCTGATAAAGTATTCTAGCATAAAAAAGTAAATATGAGTACCCATATGTTTGAGATTTGTTACCTGGAGTACTCCTGCTCTAAATCTGAATTCTTTTATATCACTGTGGTATTCTTCCCGAATTTTCTGCAACTGTTTCAAATACTCCTATTAAAGAACAGTAGGGTAGAATATGTTTTTAATAAACCAAAGATAGAAAGATTAAATCTAATATATATGTTAACATAAGACAGAAGTATCGGTTTGTTTTCTCTGTCACCCAAAAGCAAAACTATATAAGTATATTGTTTCTCTATTAAAAGATGAGAAAAGAATGGAAGAAAATTGATGCTGGAAAAAAAGAATCTGATGAATTCTTATGCCAGGAATACTGCTGTCAAGGAGTATAAGAAGAGAGTTTTAGGCAATTAAGGAAGAGATTCTTTTACCTGTTCTTTCATTTCATTCTTTCTAGACACTTTTTGCTGATGGTTTTTGAGATGCTCTTCCTTTGTTTGCTGTTGCTGCATTTGATCATGATATGGGTCAGCAGAGGATGGTCGGAGTCCCTGTGGATGTACAAATGAATCCCAGAGCAAATGAGTTTTCATCTAGAATCCTCTCCTTCAGTGCTCCCTCAATTCACTCTCCCTGTTCCACTGAAGAATGCAGTAAGGCAAGTGTACATTTTTGGAGGAAAGAGTCAAAGTAGAATTTTACATTGTTACAGTTTTATATGAGAAAATAAAACCTCAGGATGAACATTGCAGAGCAGATCAAGAAATTTGCCAGAGCAAAACCTTCTACCTGACAGTGTAACAGTTTGCTGTTCAAAAGACATCAATTCATCTTCGGATTTTCATTCTCCTCCTTTTACAGATTTTGTTCTGTGGTCCAGAATTTACCTACCATCTGTTTTTCCACTTTAATCTTGTACTGCTGGGCTTCAAACCGCCTTTGAAGAAATTCTGCAGTCCTGAAAGAAGAAAGTGATGCACATATATTACATTTTATTTCACAGACTCTGCTACCTTTGCACAAATAATTCACCATATAATAATACCACATATGACAAACAGAGCTTTCTTTGTTCTACATGAATATATAAATATGGATAAAATATGGATAAATATGGCAGAACAGTAAAATAAGGAAACATTCTTTCCAGGCATTCCCTTTCCTATCACTTCAGTTACTTAAGCCTTTTGAAGAGTGCAGCAAAGCCCTTCCACTTTTATTTCATAAATGGTATTGAATGCATTAATTGAAACAAAATTTATTTCCCTGGTTCTCAAAATGAGTGAAAATTGTTAGAATGGAGCCTGTATATTCAGCAACTTTTTTATTGTCTTTCTCCTCTGTTCCTAATTATATCATTCAAACATGGTGTAGTTTCTAAACTTTTCCTTTGCTTTTTGACATAGAAGAACCATCAGTCACTTGTAAGGTCCCTGTTTCCCATTTATTTAATTTCCTACCTCAGGAATCCACTTGTGCTGCAGGGAGCCAAACTGAATTGACTCTGTCCTTAAATAAGGCACCAGAAATTCAGGTCAGGAAAGATGTTCTAAATCTGAAGATCCGTAACTGAAACATTCTGAACACTGTTGTTGTTGAATGAAAATTAATGATTCTGTCAACTTTAAAGAAAAGCTTTGGAAGTATTCAAAATTTCTTTCTCAATATTTTCAATGTTCACCCTCACCTAAAATAGCCAGTCACAGAATGGACAGGAAATCTCCTAAGGTTGTACCTCTACTTTGTAACAGAAAGGCTTTGAAGTAAATAAACTGCTAGAGAAAGGATCTTTATATCTGGAACAGAAATATAAGCACTGCATGGGAAAAAACCCCACTTCCATGGCCTGCCTCTCACTCTGTTCTCTTTGGTGCAGAACTGCTTCTGATCTTTGTATTATCTCATCCTGGTGTGAAAGACAGACAGTGTTTATCCTTGGTATAATCAGAGATTCTACAGAAAGCTCATGTTTTACTTTTTACCCAGTAAAAGTTTGGGCTGAGACTTGGGAGACATTTTGACAATGAAATAAATGTCAAACACCAGGTCAATTCAGATGGAATTTCTGGATGAACAGGAACGGTGTTATTGTGTAAGAAACTCTGTAAAAAAAAGAAAAAGCAGAGAAGGCATTCCACTACATCAGCTATGCCCAGCATTACTTACTTTGGAAGGCTGACAGCTCAAAATACACAAGACTGACATAAATAGAGTGAAATGTTTACCAGTCAGGTGGTGGAGGTGGAACTCGTCCTTTTAGTTTATAGTAATCTTCAACTCTTTGGCTGATATGGGAAAGGTCATAATGTGCATTAGCTTTCCTTTGCAAGTTGTCAAGCTTCTCATAGTAATGACCATAATGGCCACATACTCTAATGCTTTCTGGCCTTTCTGCCATATTAAATCTGGAGGCCTGTGACTGAAAATATAATAAAGGATGTTATTTTACCTGTACTCATTTGCATCAGCACAAGTTTGAATTAGCCTCCTGTACTTCTCCCCAGTCTGAGTTGCATGGTAATATGACTGTCTATGGTATAGTTAGTGTAAGTTTTCCAAATCCTTTCAAATGTAAGCCAGAACTTCTCAGGGTTTATGTGATCTCACCATTGCCCTTCCCTTTTCCCCTGTTCCATCAGCTCCTGTCGTTAAGCAGCAGCCCACGTTCTTGTGAGAGTCAGCATGGGGCTTTGTACTCTGCAGTGTCCTTGCCCTAGAGTCACTTCAATGTTCTGGAGCCTAAACCACTGAATTATTACCAGGAGAGCCTCATTTTGACGTGTGATAGCAAGGGGAATCTGGGATGTAGTTTTGGACAGTACAGGCATTGATGGCTGCTTTCAGGGGAGCACTGTGCTGCTGCATTTCACGTCTCTTTGATTACGTGCATGTGGGAGTTGGGCTTTCATTTCTCAAAGCCCTTACTGTGATGAAACATCCCTGTATTTCTCCTTTGTGACAAGACTGTCGTTTCCATTTCTCATAGGAACAAGGGAGAGAAGATGATCACCTAGCTGCCACTGCAAGATATAACTGTGGTCAGACATCCACAAACCTTTCCATCGTGGGACACTATATGGTGCATGAGAAAACTGCTAAATTTTGCTTACTTTCTTACATAAATGTAAATGCAGCTAAGTATCACTTTCACAGATGGTAAATACAGTAAATATTCCTTCCCATTCTCCTTCATAGATACACTGAAAATAGGCCCATGTACCCGTGGTACAGTCTAGATTATGGTAGAATATAAATTCATATCTGTATAAGAAGAAAGTTTCCAACTGCCAGCAAAGTTCCCAAGGAAGAAGTAACCTCAAAAAGTGTTTTTCTTGTTCCTCAGTGAAGTAGATTTTACAGTATGGTATCCAGAAGTATGGCAATCCCAAGCAGCAGGGAGAACAAATAAGGCTATCTAAATAAATGCCAGAGGACTGAGAACTGTGAACAGTGAAGCAGGCACCAAGAAGTCATGCTTGACCCACTCACTAACATTCTACAATTAAATCACTTGCTTGACAGACAAGGGGGAGAGCAAGGGCACGTTTCCTATCAGGCAACTGCCTTCATGGAGGCTTTTGATACCATCTGCCATAAAACCCTCATAGAGAAGCTGATGAATTGAGGGTGGGAGCAGGCAGTAAAATTACATGAAAAGTGGTCCAGAGGGTAGTGACCACAGGGTGAAGCATAGCTGAAGGCCAGTGACTAGAGTTCAACATCTTCACTAACAATTTAGATCACAGGGGAGAGTGGGACAGAGTGCACCCTCAGCAAGTTTGCTGATAACACAAACTGGGAGGAGTGGCTGATACACCAGAGGGTGGTACTGCCATCCAAAAGGACCACAAAGGGATGGAGGAAAGGGATGAGAGAAACTTCATGGAGTCCAGCAACAGAAGTGCAAAGTCCTACACTCTGCATCAGTATATGCTGGGAGCCGTCCAGCTGGGAAGCAGCTTGGCAGAGAAGAAGGAGGGGCCTGGTGGACAATAAGTTGACCATTAGCCAACAAAGTGCCCTTGCCAAAAAGGTGAATGACATCATAGCCTGCATTAGTAAAAGTATTCCCAGCAGGTCAAGGGAGGTGATCTTTTTGCACTGCTCAGCACTTGTGAGGCCACACATGAAGTGCTGTGTCTAATTCTGAGCTCTCCAGAACAAAAGAGACATTTACAAGCTTGAAAAAGTCCAATCAAAGCCCTGAAGCATTATTCCTATGAGAAAAGGCTGAAAGAGCTCAGAATGTTTAGCCTAAAGGTGGGATCTTATCAATGGTTATAGCTACCTGAAGGGAGGGTGGAGAATGGAGCCAGGCTCTTTCCACTGCTACCCAGTGACAGAACCAGAGGCAATGAGCACAAACTGAAACACAGAAGGTTCCCTCTGAACATCACAAAACTTTTTTTTCACTGTGGGGGAGGGTGCCTGAAGATGGGGCACAGGTTGCCCAAATAGGATTTAGAGTCCTGTCTTTGGAGATACTCAACAGCCAACTGGACATAGTCCTGGACAACTGGATCTAGATGACCCTGCCTGAGCAGGGGTGTGGACAGGGTGACAACCAGAAGTCCTTTTCAACCTCAACCACTCTGTGATTCTGTGAATCCTGAAGCAACACCTTCAAAGTATGGCACTATGCAAGTATCCCTGAAACCCTGCACACTGTTTATCTGGATGTTGAAAGAATGTGGAAATGTTCCCAGTGTAGGTCAAAACACTGTGGACAAAATTCTGCATGTGATTATAGCAGTGCACCATGAAAGGAAGCTTAAATCTTTCCAACTCAATCCATCTCTGGATTTGTATTGGCACAAATGCAACTGTGAGGAAAACAAAGTCCTATGTTCCACATAGGGCCAGTATTATTCATAGTTAGTGTTCGTGATTGTGTGATGGATGCAGTTCTGGGAATTCCATGTTCATTATCAGCAGTTAAGCTCATGTAACTGCAGTTTGCAGATCTGGGGTCTCCCGCATCCTAAATGTGCTGTGCTTATCTTCACCAGCATTCAAGGTACTAATGCATGCTCTTAAAGATAAACATACCTGCGTGCAGTGACGGTAAGAAAGAGGCTGGGCATAGCATACAGCTGATACCATGCCTAAGGAAAGGAGGAGGTGGAAAACAAATGAGAGACAAAGTGGTTGTGAAAAACTGGGCTTGCATTTGGGAGAAGGCTGTCAGTAACAAGTATCTGAGACAATGGCAGTGAGTGCTGGTGATTTTGCCCATGAATGAGCTGTCAGAAGGGCTGAAGTAACAGGATCTGTGTATTTGCTTCTATAGCAACAAATGCAAATGCAGAGCTTATTTGCCTTGGTGCAAACACAAATGCAAAGTATGCCTGAATCCTTTTGTTACAAAGGACCATACCAAAGCAGCCTAAATTCAGTATTTCCCCTTTAGGCTTTCGAAACACCTCTTCTGAGGATTCAGGCATGTTTAACTGTCTCTACTGTCTTAGTATAGGCATTAAGCTAAATATATATCTTAATGTCTTCAACCTTTTAAAGTATCTTTTTTTAATTGCAGGTATTTGCTTTCTGAATATTATATATATATGTGTGTGTGTGTAATAATGTATTGTAATGTATAATTCTGAAGATGATTATGTGTGTGTGTCTGTGTGTATATATATGTGTGCGTGTGTATATGGATGAGAATGTAGATACACAGTACCTGAATAATAGGCTGTTGTACTCTTGAAGGAGGCTTCCATTCATTTCTTTGAAACAATTCTTGTTTCTTGAAAGGCATCACTATTCCAGATTCCAGAGCAACTGGGTTCTGAACTCTTGTTTTCTGCAGTTTATATGCTTTTTAACAATAAGAGATTAAAAAATTGCATTCTGTGCTCTCTACATGATTAATGATCATGTGATTGCAAACCATAGGAGGATAGGATGCCCACACTTAACATTGACAGGCTGGGTTAATAAACATTCCTTACATCCTTTCACCATTATCACCTCACACCTCCTAAGCATTCTGCTTTTCATTCTGAGAATGACATGCTTTGAAAACATGGTCCATCACACTCATGTAAAGAGGATCTTATTGATTAGTTTTGAACAGCACACTGACCGAGAGGGAGACCTTTATAAATTACAGTGTTGGTTTCATGCCAGTTCTAAGAACAGAAAGCAGAAGGTCTAATTCACATGGTGTAGGTGCCTCTGCTTAGGCATTCCCTTAATAATAGCCCTCCATACTCTACAAATTGCTAGGCAATGTTGTAGGACTTGTGAAATTTGAAAAGAAAGGCTGAAAACTGGAAAACCTACCTTATCAGTTTCCTATGTCGGAGAATACAAGTACAGACCATTCCAGTTTGGTTAGTCAGTATTTTGCAAATATCTTAGCTGCAGTAATGAAAAGCAGTGTCCTTTCTTGGGTTAAGTAGTTTCTAAGTGAGTTTTAAATCTTTCATGAGTATTGACTGTTAGAGTATCATGTTTGGGAAATAAAATGTATTAAAACTATGATTAAATGACCAGAGATATTTTTTAAGTGCCTAAGTTATTTAGTTGTTCAGGCTCTGTCCAAATTGCATTGGTTGTGAGGACAGAAAAATCTCACTGAAAGTCATTTTTAAAATGACAAAGGTTCCTACACTACTGATGAATATTTTTGAAAGAGGAGGAGGAGGTAGGGGGGAGGAGGGGAGTCCAAAGTGCAGTTAAGTAACTACATAGGTTATTTTCATGGAACTGTTTTAACTGTTTTGATATTCCAAAGATAAATTTGAGGACTTATTCTGATATAATGAAGAATACAGAATTAGAACAAAGTTACACTGCCAGAAACACACCAGATACTCAACAGTACTTCACAGACATACATTTAGTCTCATTCATGTTTTCTTAGAAATTGCATACATAATCTGGTCTATCAATGGGTACTAAATCAAAATAGAGTTCACTGTCTCACAATTTAATAAAATTTATAAGACTTTGTAAAATATTTTTTTATTGTTTTGTAAAATACTGTGGAGCATGTTTTGCAAGATTTATGGTTTTTTTCACACAGTAAGGATGTTTTTCATGTGACGGGCATAAACTAAACCAAAGTCTCACTTTTGGAAATTCTGGTTTTTAAAGAACTAAAATTAATGTTTCATCACTTTCCTATGGCAGCTCTTCTAGATGACCGTAGCTAATGAGCTAGTTTTAAAGTTGTCTTTCCCAGAACAGGACAGCAGTGGACTGCCAGGGTGAATGATTCTGCTGTTGCAGTTGTCTCCTCTATTTATTTTTAGCTTTGGGTGAAACCCTTCAACCAAATGTGCAGTAAAGACTGCTGGAGAAAGTTACAGCCAACTGTTTTATCATAACTAACATATGTTACTGTAGAAGGAATGATACATTATGTTATTATCATTACCTTGTATCTGCTTGGCTCCAGAGTGAGATGCTGAAGGTCTTTTTCTATATATCACAGTGTGTCTGAGTTCTTCCTGCACTACCTATCAGAAAAAGCAGTATCTGATAGAACTGTTTATACTACTTTCAGACTTATTTTCTCTCAATAGGCAGCAGTACAGTCACTCACCTCAGGGGGCAGATACCTGAGAACAATTTTCTGCAAGAAGGGCTTCCTTAGAATAGAATTGATGGATGGTCGATCTCTCGGAGATATTTTAAACAACTGGGAAATTAATATCCTCAGATCATAGGAGTAGCTAGGAGACACTGGTGGAAAACGTCCTCTGCAAATCTTCAGCACCAGTTCATGCAAACTATTGCCTTGAAACTTAATTAAGGAAAACAATAAATAGAGAACAGTAAGTATTCCTGGTTCAGAATGACGGACTAGACACCCCAACTTGAAAACAGGTAATGGTTGACACAGTCATAGAATGGTTTGGGTTGGAAGGGACCTCAAAGCTCATCTCATTCAAACCTCCCTGCCACAGGCAGGGACACCTTCCACTAAACCAGGTTGCTCAGAGCCTCATCCAGCCTTGAATACTTCCAGGGATGGGGCATCCACAGCTTCTCTGGGCAACCTGTGCCAGTGCCTCACCACCCTCACAGTAAAGAATTTCTTCCTAATATCTATGTTTACCATCTTTCAGTTTAAAGTCATTCTCCCTTGTCCTATCACTACACACCCCTGTCAAAAGTCCTTCTTCATCTCTTTCAGGCCCCCTTTTGGCACAGGAAAACTGCTCTAAGTCTCCCTGACACCTTCTCTTCTCCAGGCTGAATAACCCCAGCTCTCTCAGCCTGTCATTGTAGGAGAGGTGCTTCAGCCCTCTGACTATTTTGTGGCTCTCCTCTGGGCTCATTCCAATAGGTCCATGTCCTTCCTTTGTTGGGGGCTGCAGAGATGGATGCAGCACTCCAGGTGGGGTCTCACAGAGCAGAGTAGAGGGGAGAAGCCCTGTGCTGTGGAATCCCTCCACAAATCCTTCCTTGCTAACCACAGTTTGCTGTGGAAAATTATTTTAACCACTGTCTGATTGTGTTTTCTGGTTACTTCTCCTGGTTTCAGCTGCACAACTAAAAGGTGTAATGAATTCTGTATCTAGAAGAGTTTTATTAACCCTCTGCTGTCAGACAGTAACACAGAAGCCCATCTTTCCAGAATGAAACATGACGTGATTTGCCAAAAGCTGTTCAACAGAGATCTGTGTACATATTGTCTTCAGAGGGTTCACCTTCAAAACCTCACTTCACTCAACAGCCTCTGCATTCTGTGCTCCCTCCAGAACCAAGATACAATCCTGATCTTTTAACAAGTGTTTCCAGTCAGGTAATTCAGTCCTCTCAGTTCACTAGATCTCTTAAGAGGCCAGCATCAATATAGTTTTTAGGGCCTTAGGCAAAAAAAACTACCAAGTTCTTTCTAAAATCACCCTTTTATTTTTGTGGCTATTTTGAAGGTGGTAGAATTGAATTTACCTCAGCTTCACTTGCATTTCCTGTCTACATCTGCATTGAGTCACTTCCCTCACACTGAAACAGCGGGCAGCAATACTGAATAAAACACATAATATTCATACAAAGTAATATTTTATATTTTGCCACTTTGTGAAATCAGTGGTTTTCCTCAGCAGTATCTCCCTTGCACCCCGCTCAGCACAACTGCTCTATTAGTGCTGCTCTACCTTCTCCCACATTTGAGTTCAGCAAAAAGCCAACATCTGCTGGTCCCAGGAATCTGATCTTTTTCCTGTTGTCAAGATTAATTTCTGCTGTGTTCCCTTCTCCATGTAATAGTCACAGGCTGAGGATTACTTGAGGCTCAGACCTGGCTGAGGACAACACAACTTCCTGAAGATGTTATCTCAGTTATTATCTGACATAAATGTGCTTTCAAACAACATATATTTCCTTTAGGAAAATTCTTCCAGGGACTCAAACCTCTAATCACTTTCTGAGGAAACATAGGGTTTAGGTTCTTTAATAAGTATGGATTGATATTTTCAAACAGAAATGAGCAAAATTATATACCTAAGCCTAAACTTGAAGCCTGTCTTTAATTCTTTCCATTGTTCATCAGTCTTGAAAAGGTTTAGTAATTTTTAAAGAGCAAATATATGTTCAAAGGATGTACACACACATGTACATATGTAAGTCATGGGAACACATCATAATACTTTTTATTTTATTATGCACAATACAGATATAATATCAAAAGTTAAACACTAGCAGTCATTCTTTAATATCCATAAATAAGAGAAAAATAACTCTTGTAGCTGACAGTGAATACTATTACCACTACAGGCTTTGCAAGGTGACTATTATATTTTCTAATAAGATGATAATGGGCTGATTGTACAGTACTTACAGGATGCTTTAGTGCACACAGCTCATAAAGCACACAGCCAAGAGACCAAATATCTCTGTGAATAAGAAGTAATTAAAGTTTCAGTGAAAAGTCTGTAATATTTTCATCTATCTAATGACCTCTTCTCAGCTCTCACATTTATTACCATTATTCTGTCAGGCAGGTGCAAATTTTATTTTTTCTTAAGATGCACTAAAAAGAACAACTAGAAATTTATTTTGAGTTGTGGCACCAATGTTTCTATGGTATCTAATTAAGTTTTATCATTATAATTGGAAAAGGTACATGATACAGGAAGTCTGCTTAATATTTCTAGCAGGATGAAGGACAGAACTGATTCGACAGATGAGGAGATAATAAGGGAATAAACTTGTCTGAATAGCACCTCAGAGCTGAGATGCTACTCTGAGCTCCAGAACATTTAGTGTTGGTCATATTCCCCACAAAGGGAATGGGGTCTAGGCTCCCTCACCTCCTGACTTTGCAGTGCTTCTCATCTGGTATTTTGTGCCAAGCCTCAGAGCTATTTGTCTTTCCTGGAAGTGGCTACTGCAAATTTCCAAAGTAGCCAAACTAGCAGCTTTCATACTTACAAACAATAAATGAGTGTATCAAAAATACATGAACTTGGAACTGTAAAGATGCATTGGTTATTACATCTCGGAAATGAGAGAAATTTAGTAATTTATGAAGAAGCAGATAAGCAAAGGGAAAAATCCTGGTTTACGTTTCCCACCACTACTAACAAGAAGTATTAGAGAAGAGTTTAAAGTATAAGTAATTTTATAAAGCCAAAACATATAATTATATTAAGCCTGTAGATTATTCACAGCAAAGTCATGATTGCTATATTTTGGACATTGTAAGTCAAAATATAACTGGCATTATGTATAGTTGTATAGTAGAAGGTAGTTGTTGTGTACAATGATGCACCCAATTATTGTACACAATAATACAAAACTTCACAAAGGGTGACCATGAGAAATTCCTATGCTCTGCACAAATCCTGATTTAAACCGTATTACTAAACCAAGTTCTTTCACACCTGCACATCCCCACACACAGAGAAAGGAAAGACAGAGACTTACGTTTTGTTGTTGTATGGTCGATTTTCACATATCTCAGGTGAAAGGTAATAGGGGGTCCCTACACAGGTATGGGCAAACTCTGTAGTACTAAGGAAACACAATGAATAAAAAGGCTTACACACTGAAAAAGTTTACACACAATTGAACTAGAGACTTCTCTGCCCCAGGTTAAAAACCTGTGGGGGACATTACTTCTGCTCTTCAAACAGCTGAGTAATGGAACACACCATGAAAAACTACAGCATTTCCCAGTTGTGTGTAAAGTGACCCACTATTTTAGTAGTGGAAAGTGATTGCTCTTCAACAGAAAGCAAAGGAATCCCCCATCCTTTTCTTGGCCCATGGAGCCTTACATTGTATTTTCTCCCTTCTGTATAGCGGAGGAGAGCTTTTGTGGACACCTGGCATCCAGACAGTGTCAACTCACCACAGAAACTTAATTCACAAGTTACAGGAGGAAATGTATTGTCAAGCTCCAATTATATTGTTGTATAAACCTATTATATACTTTTCAAAATATCTATTCTTGGACATTCAAATTCTGAGGTTTACTTTCTATTTGCTAGGTACTTTGTTCTGCTGTGTGGAAGCAATCCTTACAGCAACTATGCCCATTAGAAGTGTTCTCACTTCTAAAAGAAGGTACTTTGGGCATCAGTAGTTTACATGCTGAGAGTTGATCTGTCAAAGATAATAAACAAAGCACAAAAGAGATAAACCTAAGCATTTTCCTGTTGTTATCATGCCCCCTGGCATGTTTTGGCCACACCTGGCCACTACCCAGGATAGGCCAACCTTGTCCCCAAAGCCATTAAAGATAAGGCCTCTCTTGTTAGGAGGACAATACAGATGCAAGGCCAGCCATTCCATGTTCTCAGGCCCAGATGGTCTTTCTGGGTCTTTTAGAAAAATTAACATAGGCTCACTCTTGGAGAACACACAACATCTGTACAAACTCTCTTCTTTACCCTCTCTTTAGATTTAAATCTCTTCACTTTTGTTTTAATGAGGTAATAGAAGTTATTACCAACAGCTGCATGGGCAGCAACTGTGCCTCCAAAATGTCTTTATGTCAGTTCCACAGAGGATAGGCAAAGGCTGTAGCTCCTCCACCCTATGTCCTGTACCTAGCAGAAGTCCAGTTACTAGGCTAGATACATCTGTGATTCCATGCAGGATGGCATGTTTTAGGATAACAGGAGAAAATGTAGCATCAGACCCTTTGTATCCCAGACCTATTGAGCAAGCACAAGCCACAAACAATTTGCATGTTCAGGCTGCATTCTGGACATTCACAAACATTCCTGTTCTGTGCAGGTCACAGACTGATTGAAAACAGTGCTTACCTGTTCAGCTGTCTTGCTGTGCCAAAGTCCCCAAGCTTTGCTACCCTTCCATTATTGCTAAGAAAAACATTCTGCAAATAAACCCAAAATTAGTATATTATAATGAAATATATGCAGAACTTCTCAAGCATATGTTTTACAGGACAAAATAACCCCCTCTCCAGTACCAGTTTTACTACCTGTGCTTTTACATCTCTGTGTAAAATCTTCTTGTCATGAATATGTTTCAACCCCAAGGAGATCTGCACAAACCAACTGAGAATCTGCAATGAGAGTTACAGAGAACAGATACCTATGAATTTGTGTGACTCTAATGGGCATCTTACTGAAATATATAAAATAAAGACAACAAGAAAATCTAAAATAAATGGAACATACAAAATGTAAAACAGTAAAAATGGGTATTTTTAAAGTTAATGCCATAGATTTTTCCTTTCCCTTTAATGCTATCACTAAACTAAATGGAAATAGATACCTACCCTACTTCACTTATCCCCATCAAGTTTTCCCTGACTGTGCCTGGACATGCACTTGAACAAGGACTGAAGAATCATGCCAAAGGAGAGTAAGAATAATAGACCTTTTTTAAGAAGTGAGGGAGTGCAAATAACTAAGACAGAATTAAGAAGTGTCTTCTTAATCCTCAGTNAAAAAAATATAAAAAAAAAAAAAAAAAAAAAAAAAAAAAAAAAAAAAAAAAAAAAAAAAAAAAAAAAAAAAAAAAAAAAAAAAAAAAGAGAGAGAAAAAACATGAAGGAAGCAAGCTATGAAGAAAATGAAGAAACTTGCATAATAAGTAAGCACATGTGTTTATCCTTTATTCTTGGCCCAGTACAGCTTTTAAACATATATTTAACATCCAATATACATGTCTTAAATAAGGGCCTTCGGGCTAAATTTAGAAACAAAACTAGAACCTGCTGATATACTTCTCTATTTAGAAAAATTCATGCACATGAAAGTCTTTGATTCAAGTAATAACCTTCTATTCAGCAAAGCTTGACATTAAATAGATGATTTCCTGATTAGGGCTGATGCCACAAATGAGGTTTTCTCAGAAGTATATTTGCAAATATAAAGATATTTTAATATTATTATGTTAAATTGGGAAAATTTGCTTTTTTTTCTCTGACCAGCAAATGTATCTTTAGTTTCTATAATTCATTCTTCTGTCTGTATTTCTTTTGCCTTGCTTTGGATATGTATCATTTGGTGTCTTGTCAAGGGGTTTGTGTGTTAGTTCTCTCCGTGCTTTCATGATCTATGGGTTCGTCTTCTCTTTATTTTCTTTCATGTTCTCTCTGCCTCTAGTATGACTCCCAATTGTATCTTAAAATTCATTATTACTGTACCAGTAATTCACTTTCAACTGACTTCTCCACCAAGGAGTTCCTTTTTTTATTACTAAAGCAAAAAGAAAAGCCACAAAACTTTTTTTTATTCAATTTTATGCCTTAGAGTATATTTCCACTAGTTGGATATTACCTACTTGGTTTCTAAGCAAAATTTCATTGTGCCTGCAAAAGTAGATTTTATTTATGACTAAATAACCCCAGAGTTTAGTCCACTAATTCCTACATAAAGAAAATTTCCTTCATAAAGCTGAGAGTTAGTAAAAAAATAAAGGAATAAGTAAGGGTAGTGGAAAATTCTACTTCTGTGAATTGCAATACTTATCATACTCACCTATTTACAAAATAAAATATACATGAACACGGCCCAAAAGCAGTCAGATATCTGGGCTTGTTTCTCTATGCTGGTTTAACACTTTAAATAATATCAGAGAAGTTTTGACCAAAATGAAATGAATGAGAGATTTACCACTGACTTCAATATAAAGGAGGATATGCCATGATGCAAATAGCACCAACAAATTAGGAATTTGTATATGATACATCCTCCCCATAATTGGAAAGCACTATTTTAAAAAAGGTCTTAATGGTTTAATGGGTAGATTAGTAATGTAAAGATAAAGTACATCTACAGTGCAAAGAGCAATAGGAGGAAAGTGGCATTAAAAAAGTCATCATCATACTGCTACTGAATTAATTTCAGATCTTAAAGAGTGCTAAAAAACCTTCCTACACTTCAACTAAAATTACCAAAATTTTCTTTAAAAGTTCAGTTATTACTGAATAATTCAAACCACGCGTTTCACATAATAGGTTCTTCTCACTAAAGAAAATGTCTTTCACCTGGTCCTCATCAAACAGCACTCCATGCTGCATATTTATCCTCTTCATCAAATCTCCACCATCACAGTATTCCATCACAATATATAGCTTGTTCTTTTCTGGAAGGAAAAGCATAATTTTGCCTTTATTCCTGTATAATTCGTTAACACAGCAACAACTTATTTTTATTTTTACCATCCTTCTTTCAAAAGGTAGCAGTTAACCTCTATCTACTCCTCCATTTCAAAGACTAACTGAGAAAAAAATGGATACATCCAGTGAAACCTGATGCAAAAATAAGATGTAAAAATGTGTTTAAATGGCGATTCAACAAAATATTAAATACATGAAGAAACTCTTAAGAGACCCCACTAACAGGCACTCTTACAGGAAACTTAGCAGAGTGCTTCAAAGTTCTGGTGTTTTTTGCTCAAGAACTAAGTATGCAGTAAGGCTTAGGGAAAAGGTTAAATGTAGACAATATTCCAAAAAGCAAAAATGAACAGCAGGGCCTGGTTGATAGAAAAATTCAACCTATTCTTACTTCTCTGGGGTTAGAAGACTATCTGATTTACATGTCCCTTAAAACATTTACAGTCCTGGTCACAGAGAACAATTTGAACAGAAGCTGCAACTATAGCTATTATTACATAAGGCACTGCTTATGGCAGATGTCAGAGGAAAAACAGATACAGGGAATTAGCTTTCATAGTGAATGGAATTCCTTCTATCTCTTTCAGGCCTGAAGAATTCTTTATCCTTGAGTGACGATTCAAAATTCATCTGAAGAAAAAAGGCTAGCACAGCATTATGAGATTGATACTGGATCACTGGAAAGACAGCGCTGTATCAAGGTATGAAATGCCAATACTGTTTTTACATTCCAGATGCTGAAAGATATTTTCAGGTGTACTAACAGATTGCACTTCTATTTAATGGCCTCTTTTTGTGCTTGCCTGTTTTGCCTGTGTGTATGTATATGCATACATATAAGTATGTATATATGTGTGCATGCATATATGATGTATGTATCATAACCACATAATGTCATATGTATGTGATGTGGATAAACAAAATATAAGGATCCCGAGGTTAGACCAGATGAAATGATCATTCTATTTCTTGCCTATTTCATCAGCCTTTTGTCCTATTTGATCGGCCTATTCCTTGCTACACTCAAAAGCTCTCTTCTATTGAAACTCCTAGAAAATTCCCATTAAACTCTGGACTCCCATAAAAAAATTAAGACTAAAGTTCAACTTGTACAGTACGGACACCTCCGGATCTAGGATTCATGCCAAGTACTCACTCACACACGTGAAAAACACAAGCGATGCCTGAATTTGATGCCTCATGTCCATTTCTAGGAGTTGAGATCTTTTCCCACATTTAAGTAAGGCATTAGGGACAGAGCTAAGTGTGGTCAACACTAACAAGGTAGGTTTTCTGCCTTCCATTCCTTTCACCACAATTAAAACAGAAATGTTAAAAGTGAACCTTGCAAAGAAGCATAGAAGGTTACAATATTTGCATGCTTCATCTTGGCCAGCAGAATGACTTCTTTCTCAGAGGCTTCTTTTTCTTTCACAAGCATCTACAAAGAATTAAGAAACTAAATGCTAGCAATGATATATTTAACCCTTTTCAAAAATAGTCACATAATTGTCAAACTATTCCCACTAATACAAAAATACAGTGTACCAAGATGATGTAGAAATATTATAAAGTATGATGTATATATAACATAAAAAATAAATTTGCAGTGTATGTTTGAAGGTGTATTGGAACATTAGTGAAGTCAAACCCAATTCTGACATTTTACAAACAGGTAAATATATATCTTTAAACTTAAGTTAAAGAATTTAAACTGTAAAGTTAAAGAATTTCCTTAAGAATTTGACGAGTATGGTTGTAGGTGATTCTGTAATGCTAATAGTGGTAATGTAAAAAGATCAAAATAAAAAGAAAAAAATCCTTCATTTTCCTGGTGTTACTTGTTCTTGTAACATTTCAGGGAAACTCTTTGCCCTGTTACAATAACGAAAAACTTCTATTTAGTTTATTATGATCACACTTCCATCAATACTACTTAAAAATTCATTTCTTTGAGTATCAGTCCTTCAAGATGTCCTCTAGTATTTATAAAGTTTCTTGCCCTCATTCTTATGAAATATTTTTGAAATGTAATCCTTAAGGATTAAAAAATCAGAAACTGAATAAAATACACTCAACAATAATAATAAAAAATCTTCTGATTTCAAAGTAGCAATTTTCTGTCTCCAGTTTCTGATTCTTGAACAAGTGGGATTCACAGATTCACAGCAGCCATTCTTCTAGTTGTACATCAAAATCTAAGATTAGAAATGCATGGGGTTTATTGTCACGAGCAGAGAGAGAAACTCTCCATCTTTTCATTTAGCTGTCATTACTCATGTGTCAGCTTTTCTGGGTTTGAATCTGGAAGACATACAGCTCTTTCTAGAACTCATTCTTCTACTGTAATTCTCTAATATATTAGAAATCCACTGGGGTGGCCCAGAATAGTAACAGACCTGTCAAAAGCATGTAGGCACTCATTGAAACTTGACTGTTAAAGCCTCTGCATTGAAATCACAGAGATTTTAATTGCCTTTATGGAACCAGATGCAGCCCTGGTATTCCGCCAGGACCCGAGCAAGTGGCCCTAAGCTGCCTCTGCAGTCAGTGGGAAGGAAGACAGAAGCTTCATGGCCCAGTTGAGCTCATTCTAAATCAGAAATCTAAAACTCATGTGATCAACAGCTTCCTAAAAAGACTTAATTCTCTTGCTCTCCTTGAAAGGTGTCTGGCCAAGCAGCTCAAATGCTGACAGCAGGAGAATGGAAATTAAAAATCAGATGAGATGAATCAAACTGCCATACACATAAATGAGAATTGGAAATACTCTATTGTGAATTACTCACATCTGAAAATATGGACGTGGGAAACAAGGAAATGAAAAAGCTTAGAGAAATTTACCATAGAATTATAATTTGTTATTTTAGTGGCAATATTTTCATTATAGTTGAATCAACTATTACAGAATTTGAATTAGGCAGTGCCACACATTGTAGGCAGAAAGAAGCTTTGAAAAGAACAAAAATGCAGTAAAAAGCAAAGACTTAATACCAAAATATGTATTTCATCTATCCTTTTAAACTAATAAATTAGCAAAGAATACAGGCTTTGGAAAGCTTAGCTATATAATTGAGATGGAACTACAAAGGACATAAAATACAACATAAGTTCATACCCAGCTAAATGCAAGTAACACAGTCTGGTAAATGTAATTCAGGTTTTGTTGTTTACCTTAGTTAAATTGATCTCTTTGATAACACACGGCTCATTATCCATTTTTCCTTTTGCCAAGAATATTTTGCCAAAAGATCCTTCTCCAATTTGTTTAATGATTTCATATTTATCCATGATGTATTAGTCTTAGAGCAGTGGCTAAAATAAAAATTCCCCAAATTAGTACTGCACATAATCAGTGCTTTAACATCCGAGCTGGTGCTACTGAAATAGACCCTACCTTTAAAGACTGTCATTTTTATTACTTTTTATAACATTACTGCTGTTGATTCTTCCTAAAAATATCATGTCCTGAAAGCATGTAGATTACTGCAGCTCTTAACTTTTAATAAGCAGCAAGTTTATGAGTCTCTCATAAAGAAAAGCACAGCGCACCCTGAAGTCAATGCACGGGAAGGAAGTACAGAGTACTGTGTAGGATTATGATGTGATTTTGTAAAATGTGACATTGTTTCATTAATGGAACAATACTGCAGAATTGATCTTTTAATGATCAATTAATGGAAAAAACCCATCCCTTCCATATTGATTTGGATTATACTAATGCGATGTAACGTTGGCAGCAAAATGAAAAGCCGCGGACCAGGGCCAAGTGAAACAGGGCATCAGCGGTAGTCTGGAAACCTCTGTGAGGAACACTGAAGTCACTGGGACTTGGAGTGGGTCCATCGGAAAAGCTGCACACCTGAATACGAGCAAACACTGCAAAACTGTTCCTGTTAGTTGTCCTGAGTTTTAGCAAGGGAGATTAGCTCCCATACCAGCCGTTCCCCGCCAGGCAAGCTCTGCAACAGCCTCCATCGCTGGCAGCCTCCGAGGGCCACTGGCAGTGCCAGCAGGGCGACCTTGGGACGTTTGGGATTTCGGTGTCGGGGTCAGAGGCAGCTCCTGTTGGCAGCCACAGGTGAGGAGCGGCGCTCGGCACAGATGCCCGCACAGGACACAGGGGTGCGCTCCCCTCGGGCTCAGCCCCGCATCCATAGGCGACAGCCCGGCCTCCCGCCGCCGGGAAGGCAGCGCCCGGGCACAGGGGCGCTGGGGAGGGCGGCAGCACCTGCCCCGAGTCTCGGGGATGGCCTGAGCGCCGCCCGGGCCGGGGCGGACACACGGCGCGGGATGCAGCGCTCCGGCCGCCCGGCGTCCCCATGGCGACGGGACGCGCCGGTGGGAAGCCCCCGCCGGGACCTCCCTGCCCTGCGGATCTGCTCGGCCCGGCCCAGCCCGGCCCGGCCCGGCTCGGTTCGGCCGGCCCCAGCCCCGGCAGCGGCCGAGGGGACGCGGTACCTGGGTGCGCTCAGCCGCCTCCGGAGCCCGCCCGGCCGCGGGGAGGAACCGGCCCGGCTCCGCGTCCCGCCGGAGGAGTGGCGTTGGCAGCGCCCTCCGGGAGCGGCAGGAGCCTTACTTCCCTGACACAAAGCGCCCCTCCCTCCCACGGGCACACACTTGGGGTTTGCACGGTCAGCCGTAGGAGCGGGGGGGCCCGAAAGGAAATCTCGGCTGCCTCGAGGTCTTGGTGGATTCAGCTCTCGTACCAGCCTACGTGCAATAAGGGAGGTGAAGTATGAACTGGCTCCACACCAGAACTACAGATTTCCTAAAGCTTTCCTTGTGTATTATTCCCAATATTATTTATTACAGGGACATAGTCCAGGACAGCTCCCCCCGGAGAACTCTGCCAAGACCATTTGTGCTCTTCCTTGCCACATTTTTCTTGTAAAGTGTCTATTTATTACCCAGTAACCAGAACAGAGCCGAAACTTGACATTGCCCATAGCACTCTGCAGCAAAAGTGTCTCTCTGATCAAAGTCAGAAAATTTGTCCTTATTCATGAATACATTTGCTTCCTTTCATATATGCAGTGGCATATAAAAAACTGTTTTCATTCAATCAAGGCAAAAGCTCAGCCTCAGAGAATTTTCAGGGGATTAATGATAGCACAAACTAAAGCCTCAACTATTTATCATAGCTAAGTATTTCCCATAATATGCCCTTCAAACATCAGTTATACATATGCATGTATTGGGTTTGGGTGGCAGCGTTTTGGCAGCAGAGAGGAGGTACAGGGGTGGCATTTGCCAGAAGCTTCCCATGTTTGACAGAGCCAATGCCAGCCAGCTCCAAGACAGACCCACCCAACTGTGTCCCCATCTCTGCTCTTCTCTGATCTGTTATCCCAGAGGTGTCCCCACCATGGCTGATGGGCTCGGCCTTGGCCAGTGAAGTGAAACTGAGTCTGGGAAGAAGGGAGGGTGAGAGAAAAGTGTTCTAAGATTTGGGTTTATGGTTCAGTACTCTGCTCTGATTTGGTCAGTACTAAATCCATTGCCTCAAGTCAAGTCTGTTTTGCCTGTGACAGTAACTGGTGAGCGATCTCTCCCTGTCCTTATCTTGACACATGAGCCTTTCATCCAGTTTTCTCTCCCCTGCCCAGCTGAGGAGGGGAGTGACAGAGAGGTTTTGGTGGCACCTAATATCCACCCAACATCAGCCCACCACAATGCTGCATTTCATTATGTACTCAGGAAAAACACCTTTACACCTTCTCAGAGTGCTGCACCATCTCCTTGAATATGACAAGAGGACAATTTGAACAACTCTATAATTTGACTGAACATTTCTGCAAAGCTATTACCAACTCCAAATATATTTAATACATGGACTTGTTTAGCTATCTGAAAGTGTTCTTTCTAAAAAAGTTTAATGTGTATTTTCCATTCTTGGTTTTGTGATACAGAAAACATGCCCACTCAGACTTTTTGGACTGAAATTATTTAATGAATAACCAATTTTTGACAACAACTTGGATCCAGCACACCTAACTTCACCCATGGCAGGTAAATTCAGATTTTCAACCACTCTGTTTCAATACCATTTTCAGTTCTGACACCCAGTCTGGGTCATCTTCCTCAAAGTCCCTAAAAATAGATTTCAAAAAAAAGTTATTTTGAAAAGCAAAATACAAATTTATAAATCCTAATTACTTTTTTCCCCAGAAGAAATTACCCTGTGATTAGGATAAGCTATGTTAAAAAAATATCACCACAAGAGACTTACTTCCTGCCCCACTGTGATTAAAAAGGCAATAGATGATCTCTATGGAATTTACAAAAGTAAGTTTCATCAAAAGCAAAGAGTAATATATTAAGAGACTGCAAATATGTTGATAATTGACAGCCTGCAGCTGAACTGCAGCAATAGAGGCCTATGTAGTCATCTCTAGATGCCACAAAAATAAACACAAACTGAGATTTTGAGAATCTGAGAACCACCCCCAAAACATACGCACATCCAAAAATCACAGCAATTTTGTTCATACGTTGTAAAGTATCAAATGCTACTAAATTTCAATTTCATTATGTAAGACAGGGATGGATTTACATGCTGAGAAAAACACTAATTTCTTTTTCAGGGGAATGCTGTTATGGAAAAATCTCTTTGAGACACCAAAGAAAACATAAACGCAAGGACATCATTTGGACATACGTGTCATCTTCATCAGATCTAGGTTCAAGTCTCTCAGAATCTATGACAACAGCTTCATGTTCACCATCTACTTCATCAGATGCTTTGCTTTCATCAGAAAGTGGACCTTTTAATATGTTTTCAGAAGCTTTGGAAATATAAAATTTAAAAATTTTATATACATCAGAATATTTTAATTTTTTAAAGGAAAACTATTAACAACATAAATACAAAATAGTCTAATTCATCCCCAGGTTGTAGCAGACTTCAGGATAAGTTGTTACCTATTTTAGGTGGGAAGATAAACTAGTAAGACAACTGAAGTGCATAACAAGTATTTGTGACTGTGGCTGTGAACATCTGTAGAGTGCAGCTGTCTTCAGCTGTGCCATCCGACTATCCTGCCCTCAAACCAAGGCACGGCTGTTTTAGTGAGGGGGGATTTGCTTGATGCGGCTACAGCGCATTTCCTGCATCTCCCTAACACACACATCCCACACAGCTCAGTGGGAGGGAGAACATAGCAGGCGTCTGTGTTTTGTCACAACCTCATTCAGCTGTTGAGCTGCAAGGGAAAGTCCATCATGAAGAGCTGTCCTGGAGATGAACAATCACTCATGAATTCCAAACTTGGCTTTCTTAAGTCCACGTTTCATTTGTAAACTTAAAACCCCCCAAAAAGTAGCCTGTTGTGATATGAACTCAAGTGAACCATCTGTATACACAGGAGCTATGTATGAAAAAAATAAAAAAGATAAAGCTATTGTTAATAAACCTGTTTGCAAAAATGTTTGCCCAGAAAACAGAGATTTACCTGGTTTATAAATTGTGTATGTTTTAAATGCTAAGCTGACATCTGCATTGCTGAGCATGTCCATCAGGGTCTGAGGGAGCTCCTTGTTCCACTGCTTCCGTGGCCTATTTTCACTGTAGTTTATAACACCACCACCTGGGTATAAAATTATTCATAAATGCTATTTACATAAAATTGCATTAGCAGTGTGGATGACATTCAAGAGAGAAATGAGAAACAGGAAGAAAAGAGTCTAGATAACTCCATCCATCACACCACTGTCCTCTCAACAACCTGAGGAAACAGTGGAACCTCCCTGTGGCCAGGGAGCCCGCAGGAACTGGCTGAGGGGTGTGAGGAGGCAGAGTTTCTGCAAACTTATGTGGTGGCTCTGCAAGTCTCACAAAATGAAGCCTGAGGCTGTTTCTGTGCCCTTTAATAGGAGAACACCTAAATACATGCATTCCTCTGTCCACTTCCCTTGCCCTGTGCATAACTATCATATAACATTCATACCACAGCTTGGGAATTTTCTGACTACTCATATCTTGATTATATATTTCCACAGCATTTATTCACATTTACCTAGAACACATATCCAGAATCACATGAAATAATTTTGACAATTGCACCAGTGTGGGGCGTTTTAAAACTGACACCTTTCTCAGAAGAAACCTCATAATAAGTGTTTTAATCAAAAGCTTTCAATCAAAAGAAAAAAAAGTCTCTGCCTCACATCTGAGGTACATCAATGATAATCCCAGTCACTGGCCTTAACCTGTATGTTAAATCACAAAAGAAGTAGAGGTGTAGATGTTTTATGCTCCCAGTAGTATGCTGTACTTGAAAGACAGGTGGTTGCATTCTGCACCAAATGAATTCCTCACTGCTACCTCCACAAATGGTGTATTAAAAGGAGGATTGTAGGAAAACTTCTTAGTGATGATTATAATTTTAGGGTTGCTAATGTTATTTGTCAGTTTCATCACTCTTTGCAATCCTCTTGTCACACAAAACCACAAAAAATTCTCTTCAGCACAGTGAACTTTTTAAGTGTTCATTAATGAAATATTTTACAATTATTTTAAACATGCCGTGTAAAGTTTTGTCTTTCAAAATCAGTAAAGAATCACTGACATTACTTGAATTAAAAGCACATTTAATTAAATCTTACTTTCAGTCTCTTCACGTGTAAAACTGGAAGAAAGCAAGGATGCATTTTCCAGGACATCCAGCACAGTATTGGACATCCTCTTTTCCCATTGCCTCCTGTGGGCATGTGACAGGTCAGTACTTCCTGGGAGGACAGCAGAAGCTGATATTGTAATCATAACAAAAAAACCCCATGATAACCAGCATCTAACTTGATTCCATGTCCAGACTACTCTGTCCAGGCAAAGTAGTGCTAAGAATCACTTAACTAGCACTGATGTTTGATTCTATGGGTGCAAATACGAACTGGAAAGTGTCCCCATACATTTACTTTATTCCAAATGTTTTCAAACAGTCATTTTTTTAATTACTTTCAGAAGAGGGGTTTTTTTTCCCCCCATCTCACATGAGCAGTATGGATCAATGTACTTGCAGAAGTAACTGATGTTGGCACAGTTTTCTTGAGTTACCTGAGACTAGTTTGAGCCACTTATTTAAATGGCTGTTATCACTGACATGTAGATACCAGTACACAAAAGGAAGTGCATCAGCCTTAAAACTGTAAAACTCACCTTCTTGATAAGATTTCCTTTGTTCCCTTGTGCCTTCACTCAAACCCTCAGCATTTTTCCTTTCTAAGTGGCTATGCTTGCTACTTTCATCTTCCCTTTGCTTTTTTAAAAGAGTAAAGACTGTATTAATTATTATCCTTGTTGTCGAGAAAGACAAAGCAGTCATATTAACATGGCATTAATTATTTCAGTTTTCCTATAAAATACCTGGCCTAAAGATTGGAAGATGTAAAAATAAACCACTAACATTGTGAAGCCAACTGCAATTGCACACTACCTATTATTGCACTGCATTTCACACTGTGTGCCCATGACAGACAACCTCAGTTTCTGAAGGTAAGCATATACGTAGTTATTTGATGAAATTTGTTGTTTAGAGTTTTTTTACATTTAAGAACACCAGCAATATAAATTACTCACATTACCAGGGAAAACAAGATGCACCCAAATATTAAAATTTCTCAGACAGATAGGTCTATGACAAGAAAAAAAAGACAAGCCCCAGGACAACATGATTTTTAAAAATATTCTGAATATGGCTGAGTCAGGCTATGGTAATGTACCCATAGGGGACATCTTGGCCACCTGTGTGTGACAATTCTCCTCTCCTGAAATCTTATATGGGCCCTAAAACCTGGTGAGAACTATGTCCAGACTAGACTGTTCCCCCAGCAGCCAGTTTTAATGTGTCCCAAAAGCAAAGAAAATGGATAATCTTTTGCAGTATTAAAAAAAAAAAATAGACAGGAAAAGTTTTTTGTTTGAGTTTTATTTTGACAGGGTTATAAGAAAACCCACTTTGGAACCAAACTAAACATGGGAAGAATCAAAAAGTTTGGTGGGAAACACAGAGGAAAACTGCAATTTGAACACTAATAGGATGATTTATGGTTTAGCATAAGAATAATTTTCTGCAAAAGCTTTTCTATAATACAGAATATTCTAAATTACTAAAATACAAACCTTATATTTATATTTGAATACTTACTCTAATTTCTGTCTTGTTGTTTGAACTTCCACCAGCCATGACAATACCTGACACATGGATAAACAGATCCAAGAGTTAACACCTTTAGCAAACATTTGTAAAGTGGTATTCCAGAGGTATGACAGCAATGCCACTGAACCAAGCAATGACAATTATGTGACAGCTTCTTCACACTTCTTACAATAGAGCTCATTCTCAACAGAGTCCTGCTACTATTTCGTTCCAAATGGGCACTAATTGTGGTGTAGCTAAATTTATGCAGAAGAAAATAGTCCAACATTCTCTCTCTAAAAATTAAACAATGAACATAACTTGCTTCACCATATTCTGGGAAAGAAAGAACTGTCACATTTAAAACACATGCCACTGTTAAAAGTTCTGCTGATTCTAAAACTGAAAAGTTTATTTCTAGCACAAGTATTAAGAATTACAATACATATCTTGACATATCTTGCAGCTTTGCACTCTTACTGATGTTGGAATATAATTTACACCTTTCAAGCATTTTTCCATTTAAGTTCAGTAATATTAAATTTGGAAACAATTAAAAGTAGATTTGGACATATAATGCTTATGTTTCATAGCTGTATTTAAGATTTTTTATTTCCTACTCATTTTGTCATTCCTTAAATCAACAAAAATGTTACTGACTTACCCTTTTGTCTTGCTGCACTGCCTTTATGTTTCTTGGTTTCCTTTAATACCTGCTCAAACTCATTTGACATCTGAAATGTGTATGAAGAGATGGAAGTATCACCTTAAACTTGTTCAAATTATTGCATATACTATTTGTTAAAAATAGACTCACTATGCAAGTGCACTCTGTCCCAGCTAACAATATCTAGTTTTATCAGCATCAGGTCAATACCCGACTTCAATTTTCAAAAGAAATGCTTTTCAAGTGTTCTGGAAAGTCTACAACTGTATGGCCTTTAGAGTAGGACCTATACACCACACCACATTTTACAGTTATACACTAACAAATTACAAATGAAAAGGACTTACTATTTAAAATGTAAATAGCTTTGTTTAAATCTAGAGACAAAGAATATACCATACCTCAGAAGGCAAACAATTTTTCACAAGTTTGGTTAAGCAACCTCTTGCAAGAATAGTACTGGCTGATGGACGATTCTGGGGATTTCTCTTAAACATCTGTTTTATCAAGTAACGAAGTTCGTATGAGTAGTGAGATGGAAGTGGATCGTAGGACCCTTTGCATATCTTAAGGATGAGATGTTTCCAGCTATTGGCTTGAAACTGCATTAAAAATAAACTAATATTAAAGACAAGAGTTGAAGCACAGGGTGAAAAGTAGCTGACATAATTTAAGATAACTTCTACAAGTGAAAAGCAGATAGGAATTACTCCTATAAATTTATGATTGTTCAAATTTAATTTTGATAGAAATCAAATTCATCAATCCACATACTTGAGACCAGCCTCAAACTGCAAAAGTAAAACAGTAAGCTAAGAAATATACAGACATTGATTTAAAAAAAATCATCAAAAGTAGCCTGTAAAAGCACAAACATCCTCTTGGAAATCTACTGTCTGAGAACTTCCAGCTTCCATGGAGGAAGTTTCTTTGGATTACACCCCACTGGCTTGTCTGCAGGTGCCAAGCACCCAAGGAGTGTCATCTTTTTGTATCACCTCTGACAGATGATGCAAGAACATACAGGACCATCACATCAAACCAGACACATAACTTCTCAACACTGCCAAAAAGGGAAGAATACTCCCCTCCTTGGAGTCCCAGCTCTGAGCTCTGCCTCAATAGCTGTGACACTGCCAAAGACTTGCCACAGAGCTACTTAGGCTAACACACCCCCTGTGCACAGGCTCCTTTGTCACTCAGTCACATTGGTATAAGCTTCTACGCTCTTGCACAGCTGGCACTTGCAGCTGTGGAGAACCTTTTGTTGATACACAGGATATGAACAATGCTCTCATGCATCTGCATCATTCTTGGGCCTGTCTTTTGCAGGATCAGGAGCTGGGACTTTGATGATCCTTGTGGATCCTTTCCAACACAGAACATTCTGTGGTTCTCTGATTTCAGCATACAGTATTAGCTCAATGAAAGGAAACTGCTGCTTATAAAAAACTAAGACAAAATGACACTCTATTAAGATCTCATTTTCCTGCAAAACAAACACGTCCTGATAAGGGGTCTCATTTTACCTACGTCTCTGTATAGAGAAGCCAGAGGATGTTAACACATAAAAACACACAACAACACTGTAAAAGACAGTGTCCCAGAAATGACAGAAAGACAGCATCATTCATCAAGATCCCCACTGCTCCAACAGGAGAATTGTGCTTGGACAGTGACTTGTTTGATTTGAAGAATAAGCAAAGGTGTATCAGTGATGGAGGCTACAAAAATGTTTACTGCTTACTACATTATGCTTACAATATTTGCTACATACTTGCACACAACTTATTTTCATTAGCAAAGATTTTGAGTGTCTTTGTTACCATGCCCTGGGATTATCTTGACCCTGTAAAATGCAATGCTCTTGCAACTGCAGGTATCTGGAACCAGCCTGGCAGCTGCTGGACTCAATACACCCAGATCACCTCACTGATATTGAGGAAAATTAACTGGTTAAAAAACAATTATTTTCTAACAAATTTGAAAACAGAGTCTTCTACAGAAGGGTCCAGCAGGTCCCAAGAACTGCTGAAACAGGAGCATATAGTGGAGGAGGCACGGGAAGGGTGGAGCAATATTCCCCTCTTTTGGAAGCAGCAGCAAGCACTTCAGTCAACTCTATAGTACAGCTAACTGCTAATTAAGTTTCAAGGAATTCCAAAGCTTTTCTGATAGCCATAAAGCTGTACTTACCGGGTGTTTTAGAGTGCACAGCTCATACAGAATACACCCCAGAGACCATATATCACTGTAGATAAAGAGAGAGATGAAAAATTTTGAGCCAGAAATTACAATTCAATATCTTGCTTAAAAGTGTGAGATTTAATCTGTGTACATAACTGAGCTGAATAAGCTAAAAATAAATATAAGTAAGCACAAAAGACAATACAATTATGTGTTTAACCTCTCCTGTGGAAATGTTCTTGCTTATTTTATACTACCCTGATGTAAAAAAAGATGACTGTCATACAGTTGTAGCTGGCTTTTTATTTCTAAGATGTCTCTTAAGTAATTTGCTCCAACAATATTTATCCTTCAGCACTTGAAAGCCTAGGTATTCCATGGCCCTTAACATCAAATGGCAGCCACAAAATCCTTATTCAGAGAGCTGGAATTCTGGCCCTGCCAAAAAGAATTCTCCTACTGGGAAAAAACACCATCATTTGCCACCAAAATTGAGTACTGCCATTTGCACAAGAAGCAACTGAAGGCTTCCTTGCAAGAAGAGCAAGAAACAACTTCAAGGCTGTTTGTAGAAGAAGAAACCTTGTAGAAGGTTTCTTACCTCCCCTGGAAAATCAGTCACAGTTTTTGCATAAGGACCAGAATAACTGGGCTCTATAAATCTAAGTAATCCACTCTGTGCCATTATCTCCACATTATCAAGACTGGCATGAAGACCTTAAAAAACAAACCATCAACCATCATCCAAACAATCACGCCCCCAAAAATAAGACCAGCAAAAAGATGCAAACACATACTTATATTTGTGCATATATACACATTAGTATGCATGTCTGTATGTGTGCATTTAGTCTCCCAAACAGAGGTCTGCACATTGGTTTTCAGACTTCTAGGACTACAGACACTGTGCTCTCAACTACCTAAGTAAAGAGGAATTTATGCACTATCACCTTAAATTAAAAAGTAGTTACGTCTTTGCAAATATTCTTCAGCTCAGTATCTTCTCCGAAACAGATATGGATAAGCCACAAAGCCAGATTGAGACAGGAATAAAGGACCCAACCATCAGTCAGGCATTATTTGTGACCGCTGAAAACATCAGTACCTTTTGTTGTTGTATGGCAGGCTCTCCCATATTTCTGGAGGTACATAATAAGGAGTTCCCACATAGGTGCAAGCATATGACATCGGACTAATGAAACAACAAAGAAGAAATGCCAGGTGAAAACTAATGGTTTATGAACTCTGTCCTGTCTGTCAATGGTAAAATAAAACATGACACCACTGAGATGAGTTGGGATGTCCACATACTGTGCAAGAAGGCGTGCAGATCCAAAATCTCCCAATTTGACTTTTCCACTTTGAGTGAGGAAGACATTCTGCATTTCAAGAGCAAAGATTAACATACTTAAATATTCTTTACAAATCACTTCTGCAGGTTGGATATACAGAAAACAGAGCAAGAACCACTTCTGATATTTTAGCTTTGTGTTTCCTTTTACTTGCCTCTCTTAATAATTCTACCAAAAAAAATCAAAACAGAAAGGCTTTATGGGCCTAAAGCCCCAGCACGAGCAGCAGAGGAAGAATAAGAACTTAGAATTGCCTTAATCTCTACGCTATACTCAAACCAAGGGCCCACTTTCTTCTGAGTTTCCCTCTTTCTGACAGCAAAGAGTGAAAAAGAAAAAATTGTGACAGAAGATATTTGCAAACTGCATAATCCATACACTTTTTAAATAGTTCTGTAATTCTTTTAAATTATATGCAGTCTGTCATAAGCAATTGGTGCTACTGGCAGTACGGATATGAAGGATATAGCTATACTTAGATGATGTTTACACCCACAGTGTTACATCATCTCCTGTACTCAACAACTTCATTTACAGGACATTCTTAGGCTAAATAAAGACTACAGAACTCAGCAGTCATGGGAAATTATGAAAGAGGGGGTTTAACTTTTGCACGCAGGAGAGTTTATTAATGGCAACCAAACTTGCTCTGTTCACCTTGGATTTTATATCCCTGTGCAGCACACGTTTATCATGAATGTGCTTCACAGCCAGGCACAGCTGCACAAACCAGTGAAGGATCTGAAAAAGAGCAGCCAAGAGTTATAACAGCTCAATGCTCAATATAATGAATATTTAACTAATTGATTTTTAAAAAAATAGGAGAGCAAAAGCATTCAGAATATTTGGGAGTTAAAACTCCAGTGTAACAGCCTCCAACCAGCACGAAGGACTGAGTTCTTCAAGACAGATTATATTTTAACATGGGAGAAGGAATGTTTATTATCTGTGCCCAAAAAGCTCTAATAAAATATTAGGTCTAATAAATAATACATAGCAATAATGAAGCTGGGGAATTGCTACCAGGCAGTTTAGCTGATGGCCATTTTATAAACAAGTTAACTAAAGTTGCACAGTAAATTGGCAAATAGAAAAAAACCCTCAAACCACCAAGGAACAAAACCAAAACTCACGTGGAAATAACATACTGTTTCTAAAAGGAAACGCATTCCTTTCTGAGTACAAAAGAAAACTCTTAAAGGTGCACAGAAAATCTAAATATTCAATTAGTTCAGGTTTCTGGTCCTTTCATTTAACAAAGGCTCCTAACTGTAGCAGGAAGTAGCTTCTATTCACTACAGTGTCCATTTGAACCTTCCAAGTAATTTTATAGCTTCTCTGACTTCTCTGGTAAAAGGAGCTAGCATATACTGAAAAGTTTAAACATTTAATTGCTACATAAAAAGCAGGCATTTATTCTCGTGGTTAGCTTTATTTATCTTATCAGGTGGTTTGTTCACTGTTCATTTGCAGTACTCTTACTATGCTTTAAATTCTGCCTGAAGGTTGTGTAAAATTCCTACTCAATTGCATACAAACCTGACTAGTTTTTGCACTACCCGAAAAATTTTCAGATACAAGTAGCAATTTCTTTTTTTATTCCTTTTGGTCCAATTCTTGTCTTGATCTGCTGGAAACCATAAAAGAAGTAGTGCTCCAATTCTATCTGGAAGTTACTTTGTTTCATCAAGATGTTTGCATATCTCTAATTTGGTTTATGCAGCACAATTCAGTTTACATGGAAAAGGATTCCCAGCCCCCTTGGTTCAAAACAATGTCTTCTCTTACCGTGTCTTCGGGGAACAAATTTCCTCCTTGGTGTTTAATCTTTTGCATTAGATCTCCATCATCACAATATTCCATTACTATATACAGATGCCCATCAGCTAAATTTTTGGTAATTTAAAAATAATTAGTATTTTCATTAGCAGGACACGTATTATTAATTTTTTACTACATGCAGTACTTTTTACTAGAAAGCTCCAACTATATGCTATTTTACAATAAACACGTATTTTGTTTATAATGCATACTATAAACAAGAAAACAATCTCAGTCCCTGAGGAGTATGCACCTTCAAACAAATG
This sequence comes from Cyanoderma ruficeps, assembly GCA_008694505.1. NCBI lineage: Eukaryota > Metazoa > Chordata > Aves > Passeriformes > Timaliidae > Cyanoderma > Cyanoderma ruficeps. The sequence continues at coordinate 1,328,917 of VZDJ01006585.1, read as the reverse complement.
AAGTAATTTAAATTTTTATTGCTTACCTTCAAAAGATTCTTTAAAGGCAACGATATTTGGATGTCTCATTTTAGCCAAAAGAACAGCTTCCTTCCTAGAATTCTCTACACCAGATGAAGACTGAAAATATAAATACACTTACTATAAATTTCACACTGAAAAATTTTCATGTATATACATAAAGTGCCTCACTTTCCAAAGAAAAATATTTGAAGAATTGTTCTTCAGTTATTTTAAGTCATTCTGAAACTTTAAAAGCCCCATCTTTTAAATCTCTGCTTTATTACGAGCTGAGACTTCTTTAGGTTTTTTGGGCATTAAGTATTTTGCTGGGTTTTTAAAATGAATTTGAGAGAATCTTTTCCTATTTCAATTAATGTCTTTTTCTATTTTAACAGCGCAGAACTACATAACAAAGCAGCACACACTGACTTTGAAACAGCTGATAGTCTGCATGAACTCAATATAAAGCCAGGTGCCCAGGTCTTAGCTGAGCTTTGGCCTCAGAAAGCCAGTGCCTCCCATTTTGTGACTTTTAGCTCAGCTGAGTGCAGAGAATGTAACCCAGAGAGCTGATTACCAGCAGTAATATGACACTAATTTCCTCATTAGACTGAAGATGAAATTTGCATTTTAGTGAAATCAATGGCAATTGAGCCAAGGGCATCAGGGAAAACAGGGATTTCATTCTAAGCATCTGCATACCTACTACACTTCTCAAAATCCCAAAATCTAACCACGTATACTTCACCTAATACCAACATCGGCTCAAGATGTATTTATACAGTAGCCATACCACCCATTTTTATCATATACAAAACTCTCATCAAAAGTGTTCAGCGTTTCAGAAGCACACTCGGAATTAGGATTTTTTAATTTTATTTTTTTTAAGTGGTGGGTCAGGTGATGCTTGTGTCACACTTACCAGTGGAAGCCTTATTTCCTTCATTACATAATTCTGATCACTGATTCCATGATGAACCAGGAGAGCTCTGCCAAAGGATCCCTCTCCTAGTACTTTCAACACGTTGTAGCCTTCCATTCTTTATAAATCCAGTTCCAACACTTTTCTTCATTCACAGGATTATCTTCTAAACTTTGTCATGACCTTAACACTTTTTAAAATTTTCTCTTAATATAACCTGCCTGAGAAAAGACCCAAACACAATAACAAGAAGAGGTGATAAATGCGGGTACCTAACTGTCCAGCATTATCATGACACACTTCCCTGCACTGTTACCTTGATTTTGCTGAAGGTGAGGCCTCCTGGAAGTACAACTCAAAACATTATAGTGCTATTTCTGCTTTTTTTTTTTTTAATTTAAGATGCTAAATTTCTTCCAAAATGTCACCTATAGACTTACAACTTTGAATCTTCTTTTTGTTACCTGCACTCCTGCAGGTGGTTTCACAACACTAAAGAAAACTCACAGGCATAATAATAGAAACAACAAGCTTAACGCTTCCAGTGACAATTCTCACCTAAAACAGCATAAGCATAAACTGGTAAATGTTACTGTGCAAAGACTTCAAGAACTGGAAGATACAGCATACAATATTTTAATTGCAAGGGACCTACAATGGTCACCAGGTGCACCTGCCTGACCACTCCAGGGCATTGTGACAATGTTTTTTGAACACTTAACAGGTTTAGGGCATTGACCACCTCTCTAAGAATTCTGTTCCAATGTTCAACAAACCTCTCAGTAAATAAGTGCTTCCCAATGTCTAGTGTAAACCTTCCCTCATGTACTTTTGAAAATGTTCCCAGTTGTCGTATCACTACATCCAGACTGTATCACAGGATCACAGAATCAATGAGGCTGGAAAAGACCTCTGAGATCATTAAGTGCAGCCCGTGACACAATGCCATGTCAACCAATCCACGGCACTGGATTAAATATCCAGTTAAACACCTCCAGGGATGGTGACTCCACCACCTCACTGGGCAGCCTATGCCAAAGTCTGATCACTCTGTGAAGAAAATCTTCCTGATGTCAAACCTGCAAGGCCTATGGCACAGCGTGAGGTTGTCTCCTCCAATATTGAGCTTAGTCTCCAGTCCTCCTGAGAACTCCCACAGCTGCTGAAACTCACACATGATCCCACTTCCTACTAAAAAACACACCTCCTGAAGGATCTCTCATCCAGCAGGGGGCTGTTATCCTGTTTTCAAAACCTTGGTGCTTTTTAGTTATCCATAATTCAAACATCCTCTGTGCACTTTGTGCACACACGGTGGTCTAAGGGGTTTATGAGCTCTTTGCTCCCTCCGGCTCCTTCACGCTGCAGAGGAGCAGCCCAAGCCCGCCCAAGGCCCTCAAGCCCCGCTGGGCACTCACCTCAGCGGGCCAGGCCGAGACCCGCGGTAAGTGCCCGGCACAAAGGCGCTGGCCGCGCCCGGCTGGGGCAGGATGGGGAAGGAGGAGGGCGCAGGCCCCGAGCCCAGGCTGCAGCGCTGGCCCCGCCCGCCACGCCGTGACCGCCCGGCCCTCATGGAGGCCTTGGAGCCCAGACACGGAAACATGGGAAATATGGGAGTGTTCTGCTTTGACAGCTCACTTTCAAGAACAGACTATAGAGCTTTAGCCTTTAAATAAAGAACAAACACAACTACATTGATGAGTTTAATAAGTATAGCATAGTACAGACTAATACCAACCAACATAAAAACTGTCACATAGTAAGTAGTGTATCAGACCTAATCTAGAATTACTTGATAATGAACAAATCTCAGTAACTAAAGAGATTAAACTGTTTTGTTAAAGCAGCCGTAAAATTAGATACAGCAGTTTAAATTCAGCAGATGCCGTATTAGCTGGCTTCAGTTTTCAATGCTATATCTTGTCAGAGTAGACATTGCAATACTGGAACACCTACATTACTTCGTTTTGTTAAACTAAAAGATTATGTGTTTCTAAGGAATTGCAACAAAAAACCAGGAGGTATTAGCAATATACTACTATCAACTACTAACATGAACATAATGACAACAGTGCTTAGTCTAGTACTTAGGCCAGGACAGATTTTGTTACAATTTTGAAAAGGTACAAACTTTAAAAGTTTATTTAGTGACTCAGGCAGCCCATAAAAATTTTAAGATAGCTCCTTTCTCAAAGCTGCATAAAACAAGTACCCTTCAACTCTCCCTAAAAAGTATAAAATCTTTAACACTCCCCCCCCATAGCAATAGCACTACTTTTACTCTTCTATTTCAGCACTTGTTTCTAGGAGGGCATTGCCCTGTTTGTGGATCAACACAGTGGCTTTTGATTCCAAGTCTCCCAGCTGCTCAAGTGAAGAGACACATGGATCTTGCTCTTTAACACTATCAGGCAGCTTGCACATCTTCTCCCGAATGCGTTGAGAATATCGCAAAGGAGTCATAATTTTCAGATCTTTAGCACCGCAGTCATTTGCCTCAGGATGCATCTTCACACTTAGGAAAAGAAAAAAACAAACAAAACCCACTAAACATAGGCACTTCATCATACAAGCTACCTCTGCAGCAACGAGCAGAAATGGCAAGTCATGATTCCTGTTCAACTCCTTCCCATTCCCATATCCAAAGGAAACGGGTCTCTTCCCATTCATTCAGTTAAAACCAGATGTAAAACTTTTCTTGGGTAAAATATTTTAACTCAGAAAACCTCCTGAAAAGAGTTCCCAAAGAAAGATTCTTTCCCATTCCATCAGGGCAAACTTTTCTTCCTGCTGCAAGGGACAGTGGACAGCTGCCAGGACTCCAGCTCCATCAGATATCAAAGCTGAGCACAACCTTCCTAAGTCTACCATCTTGGAAGAAAACATATGGCAAAAAAAAATTAAGTACCAGTTGGTGTGTACTGAGGTTATCCAGGTTTTTGCCTCAAGATACAATTGAAATTTGTAGGCCAGTTACATCTTGTTCACTAATTCTGTGTTATTTGATGTACATCCTTACATACATTTGAAAATGGGAGGGATAGAGATATTTTTCTCTTTACCTAGCTCAGTGTAGAACTGCTATTGCTGTGTTGTCAGTGGAAGGGAATCCTAAATCTGGAATTTAGGTCTCTGCCACGACAGTCTGGTTACTCTAGTGAACCATTCAAACAGCAGAACAGTTTGAGTAAATAGAGAAGCTTACTTTAAAAATACTTCCTTCTGAAGGGAGAGGAAACAATCCTAAAAATGTGGTTCTTGAGAGCTTTTTATATTCACAAATGCAGTGCCTCCCTGTTTTAACAGGGCACAAACACTCCAGATACCAGAGACTCTCCATGGTTACCTGAAGTAATCTTACCTTTCCAAATACGGCGTGGTAGGAGGGTTGTGTCTCATTGAATAAGATGTCTCATTCTCCTTCTCAGGAGAATTAATTGCTTGGGTTGTATTTTTTATCCCATCCTCGTTTTGTTCTTTTTCACATTTTCCTTTCTTTTTTGCCCGTTCTTTAGCCCTGTGCTTTTTATTCTTTTTTGGCAAGATCTCTCCTCTTGGTTTTAAGTCTAAATCAATTTCTTCTTTTTTGATAACTTCATTGCTTGTCTCTGCCTTATTATCACTCTCTTCTTTTCGGTCATCATCAGGGCAGAGATCTTTAAAAGTTTCCTGAACTGGCTCTACAGACAAATTTGGTTCCTTGCTGACTTCCATCACCTCACTTAAATGATCTTCTATCACAGCTCCCCCTAAAAATGAAGCATTGAAAAAAGTACACCTGCAATTAGTTACAACTAAAGAGAATGTTTTTAGAGAGATACCTGAAATCAGAGTTTTATAGGAGAATGAAAGTTAAGTATGCATTGGAGTCTGAGCCACAACAATTTTAAGTGGCTTATAATTTTAGCCACCTTTAAGAACCTGCAACTTGAAAGCTCAGGCTAAGTACACATCCTGAGAAGTCACCCTCTTCCTTTTCAAGTGCAGCAGATCTCAACAAGTATTTCAGTCAGTTTCTGGGTTCAGGTACTTGCCAGATTATGTTACATTGAAGGGAAATATTTATGGCTACTTTACTTCCAAAATTAAAATATTTACAGCCTTTAATTGACACTATGCCATAACACAACCAGGCTTCTGGTAGTGAAGGAGTTTGTGTCAGAGGCACTGATTTTTAGCTCACAAGAATATTTTTATTTACTCTTTGATTATCAGCTGGATGACACAGCTTTGATAAAGTTTAAATAAGTTTGAATACAAGAGCATCTCCAATCGTTTTAACATGCCCACTGTTGAAAACGATTTGTTTAGCCAAGATTGTTTTCAAAGACAATTGAGTATAAAATGATAATGGAAATTTTTCCATTAATTAAAATTTATTATCAGTACAAATAGCTTAAAAAGTTTGTGTTGCCTGTCAAGTCAAACATGTAACTAGAACAGAGTACTCAGACTTACCATTGTCAGAGTTCAAAAGACCTTCAGTATTTTTGATTGTATCTATTAGAGTGTGTCGCAATTCCTCTCTGGGCTGAAAAAAAAAGTTGGACTGTTTTAGAAAAACAATTCCAAAATAAATCATCATCTCAGCTTATTTGATTGGTAAAATAGTTACAGGGAAGTGGAGTAGGCCACATGATGTTCATATTACAAATCCTTTATTTAATGCTGTTCAGACCCAAGTCAGAACACAAGTGAATCCTGCATTTTCAGTATTTGGTGTGCTAAAGATGTATTTCATGCCCTGAAATCTTGCTGACATTAAAGCACAGAAATTAAGTCCGTCAGTAAGGGTAAAATTAAGTTCTATTTGGGGTTTCTAGTGGTACTAGAAATCTCAGTCCTTAATTCCTTCTAGGCAGAACATCATATGGTAATTTGATGATCCTAAACCTTTCTTCTTCAAAGTAGTACCTACAGTGGTTACAAAGCAAACCAAATCCATTATTTTATGGTCAGGTAGGTCACATGGCTCTCCTACTAATAAAGGTATTTAATAAAACCAGAAGCAGTTGTATTTTACATGGCATACTTTCATGCCCAATTGTTAATCTCAAATTTTAAGAAAACTGGCTTACCACTGCTCCTGCCAAAATGGCCTCCTCATAGACAGCAATAAGCTTTCCAAGATGGCCCACAGGTTCAAGACGCATACAGCAGATCCAATATTTTGCAAGCTTTTTAACCCCAGGAATGCTCTGTACCAGATCTTCCAACATGGCACGTACTACATCATCTTGATGTCCCTAAAGTCAACACCAAAGTAGAGGTTTAAATGCATTTGACACATTGAGGTGCTGTAGTTTGCTGCTTTTGAAGTAGACGGCAAGGGTTTTTTCTTTGGCAGAATTGTTACTTCACCTGTTCTTCAAAATTAGAATTATTCATATGGTATTGGAAGTAGAAGGGGTAAGTAAGGTGTACAGGCATTTTCAGAACTACTTGAAACAGACTTTTTCAGAAGTACAGACAAGTTTCTGGAAATGCAAACTTGTTTTAGGTTAATTCATTCTAGCTACTCTCATTACATTATAGTTCAATTGCTATTATTACCATCTTTGCCTATACTTAGTAGCTTCATGAGTTAGTAAAGGTTAATTTATTCAGCTGTTGGCAAAAGCTATATTGCTTAACATGGGGAACAATTAGTCTCTTGTATTTCACTCTCATGGTTCTAACATGTCCAGAGAATTTTAATGTTGTCAGGACCTATATGATCAGAACTCAGTGGACAGGGTCCAAGTACCTGTTCTATTAACTGCAGGCATTCACTCGTAGTCTTGTCGACCTTTTCTGTATCAGCAGCAGAGAATTCTTGTTCTTCACTTTTACACTGGGGTCCCAGGAGTGCATGTATAGGAGGTCGTCTCATCACTTTTCCTCTAGATGCCTTCCATTCATCCAGGCGAGCTCTGCATTTAGGAATATTATTAGTTGAAGTGACAGATGTTTTATCGTTTTTTTACATTGACACTAATTAGGGTAAGTCATGCCAAGATACACTTGCCAGGGTAGTCTTAAGTCTTTTTCCTTTAATCCCAAGAGGAATAAATCTACCTTTTAGATCTGCATGGAAATTTCAGAACCATGCCTATTACTGTCTGCTCTAGGTATCCACCAGGTTGAAACACTTTAATCTCTTCCCTTCCAGCTGCAACAAGAGACTTAGGTTACAGACCCTTGTCTTCAAAAGAAAGTAAAAAAATGTTTTTGAATTTTTCATCTGTGTCACCTTTCCTCCTCCATCCCACTTCAAACCAGAAAACTAGAAACTAATATCTTATGACAAAGTGTGGAGAACAGCCCAAAACAACCCTATAACACAATTTATAAAATCTAAAACTGATGTGAAATGTAATTCAGTTTCAATGTTTCATTTCAACCCTACCCCCATGACCATCAATTTTTAGTAAATATGACTTACTTTAAGGAGCGCTATATGAGGAATATTAAATAACTTTTAGACTGTGAATCATATTCCCACCCATTGTCTGTGCTGCACTCACCAAACTGAAAAACTTCATTGACAAGTTCTCTCCTGCAGTCTGTAAAGATGCTCCTGCCTATATACAGCCTGCCTCATTGTTTTTTTAATTGTGACATGCATGTGAAATTAATTTACAGGATTATCTATCATCTTTAAGGCTGTCACAAAACTTAAGACTAAAAAAAACCAGCTCCACCAACATCTATTTGTTAACTACACAGGAAAAGTTGTAATCCTGGAGAGCCCCTGCAATTGAATCCTGTTTTCTCAGTTTAAGCCTAAAATTTTAGTCTGCTGTTCTTGGACCAAACATTTAGTTCTCTGTTTTTCAGAGTCTATATTGCAACAAATGGATCATCTTGGGGAAAAGGCCTGAATAACTTCCAAGAGTAAGCTACAACAGTAATTTAGTTACCGTCTTTCTTCTGCTGACTCTTTTGGCAGAAGAGATCTTCTGTTGCCAGCCGTTTTAGAATTCTGTCCAGATTTTGTACCAGGAGTAACAGAAGTTGATTTTGCTGGAGCTTCTGGCCTTGCATCTCCACTAAAATCTGCACATTTCTTCACACCCTGCACTTTGCGATCAGGATTGCCAGAAGCAGCCTTCAGTGGCTGTGGTCCCCTTCCACCAACCACTTTTGGGACTATTACTTTCTTTGGTGGCACAGCAAATGTCAGCTGTTTCTTCAGACCAGACTGTGAGTTAGTAGCAGCTTTGTCAGATGGTTTGCTGTGCAATGGGAGGACACCATTTGATTTTACAGACTTAGGGTTGTTTGCGACTTTGATGGTCTTCAGAACTGCATTAGAGCTTTTTGTGGATGAAGAATTTGCTGCTTGTTTGGTGGCAGAAGGAAAAGTCTTCTTGTCTAGCAAAGAACTCTTTTCTCCCTCTGTTTTTACTGTTTTCCAGAAAGAATTTATCTTGGATGGGATAACTTTGCCATGATATCTGCCAAGAGCTTGTTTCTTTGGTGCGATGATACTTGCATTTTGTTTTTCTGCTGTCAAATGCCTCTCTTTAATTCTTTTTAATTCCAAGATGGCCTTGCTGAGTGAGACATGCTGAGGTTTTATATCAATGACTTTATTATTTGGAGCTTGATTTTCAAGATTACAGTTTGTCCCTGGTATGTAACTTGTCACTGGGATTACAGAAGAGTTTAAAGTACCATTTGTTTCTGAGTTTACAATTGATTGGTCCCATGACATTTTATCAGCATTCTCTTTATTTTCCTGAAATCAAAAGCAAATTCATGGAAATGTTAGAAGTATGTTCATGCTGCATGTTACTTGTTTCCAAAGAGGCTCCCAATGAGTTACAGGACTAATGTGCTTATCAGTAAATTACGGTTTAAAGGTGTCTACAGAAGTAATGTCTAAATATTGAGTAGATTATTTGTCAACTATTACTGCAGAATTCACAAAAAAACCTCCAACAAATTAAAATTGTTTAAATTCTGCTTTGGAAGTAAGAAATAAAACTCTTAAAGCAACTGCTCGCTTTAAACTGCCCAAATTACCTCCTTAGAAGAGCTATAAAGTAGAAACTTGCTTTAGGCTGTACATAGTCAAGAGCAGTATCTGTTTGCATAGCTCATCACTTAATGGCAGCACCATTCCTCCACTTAGTGTGAATAGTCTACTAACACAAGGTAGCAAGTAAAGTAGTAATTAGGACACAAGGAGATGTTACCAGAAGAGAATTTTTCTTACTACTGAGATACAGGATGCTGCAAGTTGAGAATAGTTAAACCACTAAAACTCTCAGCCGTATGTTCTCAGCACAACCCCCCAAGAAAAATGGAATCTAGTCTGGAAAAGACTAGATGCTCTACATCTACATCCAAGTTGCTCTACAGCAATTCAGCATTGTCCAAGCAGCAGCTTTTGGAATAGTGAAATATCCAAAGGCAGAAAAAATCCCATGTGAACAACACATGGAAGTCTGCAGGAGCAGACTTTAGGGAAGATGCCCTTGACCTGAAAGAAAACTAATTTCCTGGTCTGTCATTGATGCTTAGTAGTTAGATTTGACAAAGCTTGCATAACTAGAGTTTGAGTGTGAGGACTGTTATTTCAGGAAACTATATAGCTTAACTCAACTCAAATCACACAAGACATTTCTACAGAAAAATATATGTCCCTTCAGGAAATTTCTAAAACAACACTTGTTCTCACTTTTGCAATTTTTCTCCTCAACATTCAGGTTTGAAGTTTTAAGTCTTTTTGCTTTTCCCCTCAAATAACTCCACATCTCAAATCTTCTGAAACCCTAACTCTAAACTGTCTAACATGAACACAGGTCTTACATCTATTTTTTCCTCACCTTTTCCTGAGAAAAAGTCTGGAGAAGAATCTCTATTTTGCTATTTCTAAGCAACACAGCCATTTGCACCTTAACTCCAGGAAAGTGACATGAAATGATGCAGGGAACGGATTCCCTTAAACTCTCATTAGGTATTAGCATCTACTTCTGATTACATTAGTTTTGCCAGCACATCACTGAAAAAACATACACACTCAACAGTTTGTTTTGTTAATGGTTTGGCTTTCTTTCAACTAACAGTAAACTGTTTTACTGTGACAGAAGACCTTACTCCGATTTAAAATAACTTCCCCAAAGACTCAAAATGTTTCAAAAACCCCTCTGAGATTCTTGAGAATTACATTTAAGCATTATTTCAGCAATAATGGTATCACCTCTTTAACTTTCTCTCCTGTTGGATACAAACTGAACATCAATGTGATCCATTTCCTACTGTGACAGCTTTCCAAAAAGCATATAATAAGCAGTGACTAAAGTTTTAACAAAGCCCACTTCTGCACATGCAAACTTCTCATGCTTTGAAAGTCATACAACAAATAGATTTACATAAGTGAATGTTGTAGCCATAGAAACAGAGTGTCATCAGTGTTTAAGCATCAGTCAAAAACTTACCATTTCTGGCTTGGGAGATACTGGGAGCTGTAACTTGTTTTGCAGTTTACTGGTAGTCGCTCTCCTAGTTCTGCTACTGCTTAAAAAAAAAAAGACACCTTAAATCATGCAACAAAGGAATGTATTTTTAGAGGATGTTCACCTGCTTCAGTTGGCAGTCTGCAGAATGTACTCATATTGAAGCATTTCTGTTTAGCTTGCACTACTCCTCCAGCAAAAACAAATGGTTAAGCAACCACTGATCAGAACCCAGGTTGCAAACCATCCCTTCTTACACCATAACGAGCTGTCTAACACATTGAAGTTTACTGATGGTGTAATTTCTCATGTTTAAGAATGAGTACCAACTTGTCTGGTCTGATGCAGCTGCTGCAGAAGGTCAGAATGCTGCAGTTGAGAGGAAAGGGGGAGTAGCACAAGAAGCTACTGCAACCATGAGAGCCCAGATCATCTGAGGCAAGTCTGAACAAGGACATGTAGCTCCTGCCACACTGACAGGTTCCAAAACCTTCAGTCAGGCACGAGAGCTGGCACCAGATTGCCCAGAAAATTACAACACCACTAAGACCAGTAGTGTCTCCTAGCAACTATGAAAATGTATTGACAACTCAGAAGAAAAACATCTCAGTTAAAAGTTACAAATCCAAATTCTTCCTCAGATGCTTTGTGATGTGTTATGTAAGAGATGTGGCACTACTGCATGTGACTGAAAATGAAGCAAGTCAGCAAGCAGTATCTTTGCATCAGGAGATCTTACAGAAGCCAGGTAAAATGAAAATGAAGGAACATTAGTGAATATGAAAATGAGAGAATGTAAGCCACAGCAGAAATACTACCTGATCGACCTCTGGTCTTCTTGAATGGGCACAGCAGAAAGAGTCTTCTTTCTTGATAGATACTCTTCAACTTTCTGTCGTCTTTGTTCTAGCAAATTTTAAGAAAGACAGACTTGTTACATTTTCAGCTAAAGTATTAAAGCTAAAACTTCTTAGTCAAGAAGGAAATGCAGTTAGAAAAGCATCAAGACATTACAAAAAATATAGACACTATGGATTAAGAAATCTTCCATTTTCACATCTCAATGTCTTACACATTCTCACATTTCTTGAGAAAGGCAATATTCAAGTGATGATTGAATGTAACTTCATGGCTACACAAAATGGATGGTTTGCTCTATTAAGCTAAAAAACCCCACAATTTTCTGACGTGAAGAAGTCCGGCTTGTTGTTATCTTCTGTATGCCTGTCCAATATTTCACATAGTTACTGTTGGTTCAGCAAGCACACTTTTCACTTGTGGAAGTAGCAAGGATAGCACACATGAAAAGCACCAGGCACGTGAACCCAGCTGACCATCTGTAAAATCATTTGTTTCTCTTCCACTGTTACTCAGACATCGGTGCAAATGTTAAGACTACTGGGAGTGTTAATACCAGCATGAAGTGATCCTGAAAAGGCCGTAAGAACAGCTGTCACTGTCCCTCCAGGGATGGTAACTCCACCATCTCCCTGGGCAGTCAAATCCCACGCCTAATCACCTTTTCTGGCAAGAAATTCCTCCTAAGGTCCAACCCAAACCACCCCCGGCACAGCTTGAGATCTCGTCCTCTTGTCACACGTCACCAGGGAGAAGAGGCCGGTCCCCATGTGGCTCCACCCTCCTTTCAGGCACTTGTAGAGAGTGGTAAGCGCTCTCCTCCAGGCTAAACAAGCCCAGCTCCCTCAGCCGCTCCCCACAGGGCCTGTGCTCCAGACCCTTGCCCTTCTCTGGACAAAGCCTACAGAAGGCAGTGTCCATCACTTGCTTCTGAAGGAGCTACCACAGCTCGTACTGCAGCGGTGCCCTTGCCAGGAGCCGCTGCATGGCAGCGAGTTCGGCGTGCATCCCAGAGCTTCCAAGCATCTTCTGCTTCAAAACCGGCTCTTACCGCCCCTCGCACAAACAGCAAAGCCACACCAAAGAGACTCCCTTGCTTTAGCCTGCAGAAGCCGAACTGGTCAGAAAGTAATCACAAGAGCGCGGGTCTAGGTCGGCGCCGCACTTGCTGCCTTCAAGAGGATGCTCTTGACGTCACGGCATCCCGCTTGTCGTGAGGGAAGGCTTCCAGCCCAGGAGCCCTACCTGGGGCAGGGGATGGGGTGGTATGGGGTGGGGTTCGTACCGGCCCCAGCCCTGCCAAAGGAGGGTGAAGTCTCGTACGCTCCAAGTACGCTCTAAAGCTCTAAGACCACAACGACGAGCGCTGCTACCAAGACCTACCCGGTCTCCGATCTCGCCTGGAGCGCCTCGCCTCCCCTCCCCTTCCCTCCCACTGTCCGGAGAGACGGGCCGGCTCCTCTGTCGCACCGGCTCTCCTGCACCCGCCGCGGCGACGCGTGAGGCTGCAACGGCGGCCGATAACGCTCAGCCCCGCGCGGGCGGGCAAGCGAGCGAGCGGCCAGCCCGCGGCTCTACCCCTCGGTACCCCTCGGTGCCCTGCGGTGTCCGGGGTTCCGTGTCCCTATCCCCGCCCGGTATCCCGGTCTTACCGCGGAATGCTGGCTCGGACCTGCGGCTGGCCGGGAGCCGCGGAGCTGCACGCGCCGCCATGGCCTCCGCGCTAGGAGCGTTTGAATCGCCCGGCGCCGCCCCGATTGGCCCGGCCGCGGGGCTTGAACTGGCCAATGGCGGGCGGCGCTGCCCTCCCGTCGCTCCCCGGGGAAGAACATGGCGGCCGCTCCCCGGGCCCCCGCTAGAGGGCGCCGGGCAGCCGCAGACGGTCGCCGCACGCACAGCGGCCGCGGCCCGGTGCGGGAGGGGAAGGGCGGCCATGGACAGGTTCTCGTGGACCACCGGGCTGCTGGAGCTGGGAGAGACGCTGGTGGTCCAGCAGCGCGGCGTGCGCCTCAGCGACGGCGAGGAGAAGGTGACGGGAGCTGGAGTCGCCCCGCGCGGGGCCTGGCGGTGCGGTCGGGGCGGGGGAGGAGGGTAAAGGACGCGGCCCTGGGCCCCAGGCAAGGGGGGATGGCAGGGCTGTGAGTGCGGGTGGTGTCGGGCGAGGGACGCGACACAAAGGGTGTGAAGGGCTTGGGCTGCAGGCGGAGCATCGATCGGGGGTGTGGGAGGACGTTCTGCGCCAGGGTCTGCCAGGGTTTGTCTCTGTGGGGAGATTAGGGCGGAGTTGCAGGCTTCGAGGGGCTATGCTGGTTGACAGCAGCTGAACATGAGCCAGCAGTGTGCCCAGGTGACCAAGAAGGCCAATGGCATCCTGGCCTGTATCAGCAATGGTGTGGCCAGCAGGACCAGGGCAGTGATTGTCCTCCGGTACTCGGCACTGGTGAGGCCGCACCCCAAATCCTGTGTTCAGTTCCGGGCCCCTCAGCTCAGGACACACATTGAGGTGCTGGAGCCGATCCAGAGAAGGGCAGTGGAGCTGGGGAAAGGTCTGGAGCACAAGTCTTAGGGAAAGCATCTGAGGGGTTGGGATTGTTTAGCCTGGAGAAGAGCAGACTCTGGGGGGACCTTATTGCTCTCTGCAACTGCCTGAAAGGAGGGTGGAGCCAGCTTGGGGTCGGTCTCTTGCTCCCGGCAACAAGTGACAGGAAAAGAGGAAGTAGCCTTAAGCTCTGCTAGGGCGAGTTTAGGTTGCCCATTAGGAAGAAGTTCGTGACAGAAAGGGTGATCAGGTGTGGGAATGGACTGCCGTGGGAGGTGATGGAGTCACCGTCCCTGGAGGTGTTTAGGGAAAGACTGGACATGGCACTCAAGGCCGTGGTCTGGTTGACATGGGGATGTTGGATCATAGGTTGGACCCGATGATCTCAGAGGGCTTTTCCAACTTAATTGATTCTGTGATTCTGTGAGAAAGGCCTTGAACAGTGTGTGTGACATGGGGTGAGGGTTGGGACCCCCACAGGGTGTGTGTAGGCAGTGTCACTGTCACAAACGCAGCCCACTGCTCGGGCTGTCACTCCTGTAGTGTGGGCTGAACCTTGGCTTTGGAGTGGTACAGGGCAGGATGCACAATTCACCCTTGAGTCGTCCTGGGTGCTGTCATATCCTCTACTCTTTTCTGACCCATCCTGCTTATTGCTTCACTTCACTGCCGGACTGACTCTTGATATCTTCATTTTTCTAACCGTAGTAATTGCATGCCCTCACAAAAAGCTGTAAAAACGTGCCTGCAGTTTTACAAGGTGGAAGAAATTTGCTAATGCAGATTTTCCAGTACTGTTTGCTGTCTGATCAGTAAAGAGCTTTTCAACAGCAACACAGATAGAAGCAATACTCTTGTGTGATAGGGTGGAAAATTTCAGGCTGTGTGCAGCATCTTTTTATTAGGTTGCTTTGCATTTTTTGCATAACTTCTGCCTTCTTTGTCAGCATATAGTAAATGTTCCACAGCCAATAGCCCTGTTTAAAATACTTTTCAGAACTTCTGTATATCTTGCAGAGTATATGGAGGGAGGATCCCTCAGGATTTCCGGGGGGAAAGTTTATACACGTGAAAAAGGAAGTTTGTGTTTATCCATCTAATCCTTTTATACTATTTTTCTTCATTGTTTCCTAAACTTCATGTATTTTGTTTTCTGGAAAAAAGGGAGTGTTCTCAAAATACTGGCTTGTTAAATCTGATTGCTATGTTGTGGTAAGGTGTAATGTTTCCAAGACCAGTATTTATATAACTTACTGGTTCAAATTGTTGTTGATCTGTTTTATTTTTCCTGCCCAGGTGAAATTCGGTAGTGGAGTTTTACTGCTGAGCACCCACAGACTGATCTGGAGGGATCAGAAGAATCATGTAAGTCCCACTTTTATCTCCTGTATGTTATTCAGTTGTAAATTCCGTAATAAACAACAAGCAGTTTGCAACGAAAAGCCTGCAAACAGAGAGGGGATTATTCCTGCTTTTGTGTGTGTTGTTGTACAAGTATAGTCCACTTTTGGCTCTCAGCAGAAAGAAGATTATGTAGTGTTTTTTCACTTAGTCTTGCTTTAATAAAATAATCGTGCAGGGGTGAGAAGGGATAGGAATGTATCCTGTAAATTTTTCATTTCTGCTGCACAAAAATAAAGGAGAAAAGAGCCTGGTGTCACGCACTAAAAACCATAGGTTTTGAAACTGAAGTTGAATGTGTCAGGCAAATCCTAATGTGAAGTTCTCTCCCATGCTCCTTGTCTAGGAAAGCCTTTTCTTCCTTGTTGGTTTCAAGTCCAAGTTCCCCCACCATATTCAGCTCCCACCATATAGTCCCCACCATGATTTGATAATAGGATGTGTTTGGTGGCAGAATTGTTTTGTACACATCTTGCCCTCCCGGTTGCCTGTTCCTGCTGTGAACCATCCCTTCAGTCAGCCAGAACATTTACTGTACTGCTGTGGACAACTGGTCACAGTTAAGTGACCAGCACTACAGTGTGGTGACAGTAGTAAAGCTACTGAATGCTTTGTGTCATCAAGCACAGCCTGGGAATGCAGGCTGGAAGTGGGAGAAAGAGACCACAAACACAAAAAGCTCTAAGCAGAGACTGTGACAATGGGCACCACTCCACAGATGCAGTTGAAGGAGAAGTCTTCCTCAGATCAGGTTGGATTATACTTGTTTTGGAAACAGTAATTGAGAATTTTAATCCTGAAAGCCAAAGTTTAGACAGAGCACATTTAGCTGACAACTTTTCAAAAGCAAATTGTATTCCACTGTGCTTTTGTGCAAGGGCAGGTGAAGCACCTCTCACACTCAAAAGCTGATCCCTAGCAAATATCACATCCTTACTTCAAAGCAGGGTGATGCTAAGAGCATTCTGAAGGTATTGTCACCAAGGATGTTTCTGATTTGGCAGAGCCGTATGATTTTTTCTTTAGGGATTGTTTGCAGGAACAGTAGACCTATTTTTAATACAAATTCTTTAAAAATGTTTGAAGAGCTGCTAGCCATGGTGGAGTTACTGTTACACAAGTTAGGGCTTGATTGTCCAGACCATGAGCTATTTTGTATAAAGTAACATGAGGTTTTTTTGCACTTTCATCACATTATCACATGAGATAATGTACTAAACTGTGTGTTAATCACTCTTTATTTCTTCATCAGCATCTCTTTTTGAGAGCTGAGCATGTACTGCAACAACCACTGTGTCTAATCTTCTCACTTGGACTTTTTCCATGCTTGGAGTAAGATTGGGCTTTATGGTTTCAGCAAGTCTTAGAACTGAACTGATCTCCATTCTCTCCAACAAAAAGATTACATTTGTATCTTTTCCCCAATTTCTCCCTCTGCTCCTAGGCCATGTGATTTCTTGTACTCTTCCAAGGTCAATGAATTTGTTAAATCAGCAGAGGAAAACCTTGGAGAAGAAGAAAAATAATTTTATTTTAACTAATTTAACTCAGCAAAGATTCTGAAAAGGTCAGGCTTGATTAACAGAAGGGGCAGAAACGTGGCGTGGAGATGAGCAGAAGTTACCCAGTTCTGACTGGGAGATGTAATTAACTTTGTTAGTGGGGTAAACAAAGCTGATTGATTTTCAGGCTCTCAGGACTGAAACATGGGGAGCATGGTGCCCTTTTGTTGTCTTGGTGAGTTGTTGTCTAAGCTCAGCTGTGGTTTAACATCAGACTTAGAAACCTTAACTTGCTTACCTAGAATAAATTTGTACGGAGAGTCCCCTTCTTATTGTGTCAGCAATGAAAAATAATTAGTGGGGCACATGTCATTAGGTTAACATAGCAAACCTTCTTACAGGAACAGACAGCTGGGTCCTGTAGCTGCTGTTTTTACATGCCATCTGCAGTTAAACAGTGTTAAAAAGAAAAAAAAAAAGAATTCTGTGAAGTTTGTTACGTAGCTAGATTTGTACAAAATTTGAAATGATAAAATCATGCATGATGTGAGCGTGAGGCATTAGAAGACAAAATTCAAATAAACACATAGCATATTTAACACATTTCTGGTTTTGTATCCCTTCCTGTAGCTTTTCTCATCAGGAAGGGGTGATTCTAAGTCCTTGTACTTAAAATAAGTTCATAACTCTCTATCTTGGAACTAAACTAATCAGTCACTTTGACAGTGCACGAACTATATATAGTTGAACTCCTTTTGTCATTTTCAAAACCTTTTTTAACAGAAGTATCATATTTCCTATCTTTTAAAGTGTCCAGGACTTTGTGGCTGTTTTACAAATATTTAACTGTTTGTTGTGGCTTTAGAAACTAGAGTCATAGAAGGGCCTAGATAGCTTGCATTAAGAATTTTTAGATAAGTAAGTACAACTCAGGGTTTTTTTCCCAATAAGAGATTTATTTATTAGTTGGAGTTCCTGCATGTATACTTCCGTGCTCTCAAATTTAATGGGTATTTAATGACTCCATACAAAGAGGAACAATTGTGGTAGCAGGCATTGAGAGAGCCCTGTAACAGTGTCTGTTGTAAACTGGTGCTGGGCAGTGGCAGATGGAAGAGAGAAGTTCAGAGAGGGAATGCAACCTGTGTTTCCTGCATTGCGTGACTGTGTCAGTCACCAAGGTATTGTGTGGGAGATGATGTTCCTCAGAGGATGTTCACCAAAACAAGACCAGGCACCTTATTAGATGTTTTGAGTCATTCCCATAGCAATTTCTGTCTCAATGCATGTAGAAAGAGTTTAGCCTGGGATAGGTTGGTTTCCAACACATGGATACAGCCTTGTTTCTTGCTCTGTTTTGTTTAAAGCACAGTCCAATAAATGTGTGGTGAGATGATCGACTGCTGGATTAAGTCCTTCACTGTAGGATGGATGGCAAAATTCCTGTTGCATTCAGACAATAGTGTAGATTTAAAATATTCAGCATTTAAAAAGAATGGTGGGGTTGGATATTTTTGTAGCTCCATAAGTAATATCAATGCAAAAAAGTCAATAACCTGTGAGTATTGTGCACCTACAGAGATAAGATGCAGTAGTGTGGAAATTTTAGTGTTTAAATTTTGACCTTAGTTTTAAAGATCTCATAGATCTCATAGTCCCTTCTATGAATCTAGCTCGAGGTTTTTAAAGTTCATTCATTGACACTTAAGTTTGTTGAGGTTTTTTAATTAACTAGTACTCAATTTAAATTTTGTGTTATTTTTCAACATATATTTCACTGTAATACACTGTTTCTGTTGTTACCATCATATTTCACATAGAGTGCTTCAGGCAGCACCTGTAGATACCCATAGTGGTTGTGAAATGGGAAAGGGAACACTTGGGTTTAGAGAGTGAATAGACAGGATATGGTTTAATTCACTTGTGTTTGTTCCAGGAGTGCTGCATTGCTGTACCTCTGTCTCAGATTGTATTTATTGAAGAGCAAGCAGCTGGGATAGGGAAGAGGTATGGCCATCCTCATTGTCGTTTTCTGATGTGTCCTTTCACATGCATGTTATATGGGGTACCCAATATTAAAGATTAAATTGTGGTAGGTTCCTTTTGCAGCCTTAAGTTTCCATACTGGCAGTCACAAGGACCATTGAGGTCAAATGTGTAAGAGAGTTATGACTGATGTGATTTGTTAAGGAATTGTCATGGAATCACTACTGATGATTTTAGAGGTCTTTTCCAACATAAATGATTCTATGATTTTAAGTTTCTAAAGAGAAAAAAAATTGGCTGGAGAAATAGATACACAATGAGAATCTGCTTGCAGCCTACAGTCAGATTGGTAAGGTAATATGCTGGAGGTATTCAGAAGAAATCAGTTCATTCACTAATGCTGGAGAAGTGAGTAAAGACCAATGCAAAGATTATCAGTAAAATGAGATGGGAATGGAGGACTTGCAGTCATGTTGTGATAGCAGTCTGTAAATTTTCCTAAAATCATGCTCTCCCAAGGTTTGTTTTGGTAGTAGGTGTCCTTTTAGGCTGTTACTTTCATGCATGTTGGCTTTGAATGTTGGTTTTGGATAAGTTCACACACAGAGTCCACAAGTCACATATAAAAGTGGGATAGGTTACACATAATATTGAGACCTCTTGTTTTCCTGTGTCAAAGATAGCATATTTTGGTTTTTGACCTGCTATAACTACTGCCAAATTAAATGACAACTTGGCAATCAGTTTTTATCCTAATTAAAAGATTTTTTGGAAATTATTGCTTGAAATTTTAAAATCTGTTATGTTCATTTCATAAGAATTGATGGTAAGGTACATTTCAAATTTGTAAAATGTTTTTGCTTTAGAGGTTGTTGTAGTTTTTATACAAGATCTACATATTTAAATGTTGATGCATAAATATAAAGCATTATTTGATGATCTTTAGCTCTTATGTGAGATAGTTAATAGAGATTTCGATGAAATGGTTAACTTTGATGCTGCAATAGTTTATTTAGATATTACAGAAATATCTTCTCTTTCCTTTACCTTTTCCTTAGTGCCAAAATAGTAGTTCATCTTCACCCTGCTCCTTCAAACAAAGAGCCTGGTCCATTCCAAAGCAGCAAATATTCCTACATCAAGCTTTCTTTCAAGGAACATGGGCAGATTGAGGTAAGTCTTGTACCATGGATGCCAAGCACAGTCAGGTCTTTGGACATGCTTTTCTCTTTCTGCTGTGTTAGTGATAATTTCCCATGATCTTTCCATGTTTACTTTTGAGGTGGAGCTTTTTCAATACATCCTTTTGGGAGACAAACACTGTGAGCCTCCCATGTTCTGTACTTTCATTAAATACTACAAATAGAGTTCCAAAAATGTCAAGAGGCATTACTAGGCTAGTCCTTATTTTTGGGGGCTTAGTATAATTTTATACTTAATTTTCTAATCTACTAAATTGAACATGGGATTTTCCAAAATGGCATCTCTGAAACCTGTTAAATGTTTAATAGAGTAAAAGGTGTTTCTTTGTATCTAACCCTCTATTGAACAGGAATCATACAACTGCTTCCTGATTATTTCTCTAATTTTATTGCTGAACACCTTTTGTTGCCTCAGAACTTTTGTCCATTTTACACTGTATAATTTTTTTAGCCTATACCAAATCTCAAAGGCTTTGAGCATTCTAAGAAAAATGTAACATATTCTTAAAAGAAAGCTTATCCTAAAAACTGAAGAAATTGCCCTCTGTAAAGAAATTTCACAGTGGAAGATCCTCGTTTGACGAGACTGAGGACTTGAATTTTGGAATGTGGAAAAAGCTCTACCTATTCACTGCAGAAAATCAGATTTGCAACTCAGATTAGTTAGAAATGTCTTAAAAAGGCAAGTGCTTGATCAGACTCACTTTCATTTCTCTGTGAGCAGTTTTCAGATTATGATGACTATATATCTATGCATAGTATAAATGTGTGTTTCTTGCAATCATAATCATATTTATTTTAATGTTTTGTCTGAAAATCAAACTTACTGTGTTCACTGGTTGCCTAGGACATCAGTTTAACCCCAGCCTTTCTTTATGACTTCAGAATGCTTTCCTGTGAACCTGGACAGCAAAAAGAGTGGAACAGATTTTCTTTCTGAATATTGGTCCGTAGGATACACTTAGTGTTAACTAATGGCACCTTCTGGTATTAGCAATAAACAAATTGGTGTAGTTGATTTGTGTAGTTGTTTTTATATTGTTGAATTAGAAGATCAATAGCAGTTGGATTGCTCAGCTTTCCTTCCTTTAAAAACATGCCTTTGAGTATACCTCAACATTTAACATGGTTTGGGACATGTTGAATATCTGAAGAAATATTTTATAATAGAAGTATTAGTGACTACATGGCTCCTCTTCTAATGTGAATACTTTTGAAGACTGGACATTAAGAATTTCCATATAATGAGTTCTGTACCGTGGTTATGTAGCTGTTATCATGTTTTGTCTCCATGCTTTGTGAAGTTTATTTCATCACCAAGATGCTAAAAATACCCAGAGGTGCTCTGCACAGTTCATGAAATGTTTGTTGTCACACTTTAATGTTTGCAGTTCTACAGACGATTATCAGAAGAAATCACACAAAGGAGATGGGAGAGCATGCCCACTGGTCAGGCCATGCAGGTTAACAAGGATTCACAGGTATGTGCAGAGCTTCTGAGCAGCATCTGTGTGTAATCTCTTATTGCCACTCCTTGCCACCCCCATATACCACAGCCAGCCTGGGACTCTAACCAACATCATGGGCTTGTGCAGGAATTCAGCTTTACTTTCCCTGTGTTTTCACTGGCATAAATTAGTTTTTCCTTTGCATTTTTCACCTGATAGAACACAGTAGCCTCTCTTTCTTGGGTGTGCTTAGATAATGAGCTCTTTTTTCTGTTTGTTTTAGTTAGACACACACATAATTGTGCAAATACAATATTTATTTGCATATACTTTGATGCTGGAAAATTTTTTGTCTTAATTGTGATTACTGGTTTATTTTTTTTGTGGCTGGAAGTCAAATATATAACATGTGAATTTTATATAACTCTGAAACCGGTATGTTTGATTTAAATGTTGTTGGGAGAATGTCATATGTTAGATAACCTTTATCTGCCCTTCATACTTCCAGGTTATCAACTCTGATAAACATGTAGGCATTGTTTCTATCTATCAATGTGCTGAATATATGAATACATGGTATTGTATGAGTGAAATAGGGTGATTTAAAGATTGTTCAACATGAAATGCTGCACGTCCCCTTTGGTAAATGTAGTACCTATAAGCACAGCTGCATTTGGAGTAATGCAGGAAAAATCTAATCAAAATGCCTTACCTCTACTTAAGTCATAGTCACAGGTCAGATTATGATAATTTAATATTTTCACTCATTCACTTAAAACCTGTGCTAAGCTTTCCAGTCAAAGATGAGAGGCCTGACACTGCTGCCACTTAGGTACCAGCCTTTCTAGAACACATTTGGCATCTGGTATAAGTTTCACCACCATCACCTGCATTCTAATACCTCTGAGGAAGGTAAATTAGACTGTATTTAGCATTGTGTTTCTATGTTTCTGTTTCTTCAGGGTGGATTTCTTGAAGTAATACACTCAGGCATTTCCACAGCTCTGGTATGGATGTTCACATGGTCTTGAGAGGCTAGAATTGAGATGAGCTGGAATACTCAGTCTGAATATTAAGCCACAGTAATAGCTTCAACATATTATCGATATCATTATTTGTCTAGTACAGCACATTCATACATGGTTCACATTTCTTGTTAATTTGTTTTATAATGGTTTGAAAATTACTGTCAAGAAATGCATGAAATATTGTATGAATGATATCTGCTGTTTGGGGGAATATTTCCGGTCCTCTAATTTTCACAGTGAGGAAAATGAGAAAACTTAGCTTTTCTTATTTTGACTCTTTCCTTTTTTTTTTTTTTTTCTTTCNNTTTTTTTTTTTTTTTTTTTTTTCTTTCAGGCAGGAAGAATAAGGGCTGTAGGAATTGTAGGTATTGAAAGGAAATTAGAAGAAAAAAGAAAAGAGACTGACAAAAACATTTCTGAGGTAGGTACTTTTGAAGTTTCAAGGTCGACCACCTGTCTGAAGTATTTACATTCCTTCACACTTTCTTTTAGTGATAGCTGAGACTATTTATTGTTTTTGTTGAGAAGTCCGAAATGATTAAGAGTGTACAGTTTACAGTAATTTATTTTAACTGGCTTATCAATATATGTAAAGGTCCTTCATTTAAACAATTCCTTTTAAGAAGATTGTTCTTTGAAACTAACAGTGTGTATTTATTAAACTAATTTTGGTTTCAATTGAAAATTGAGTATAGATCAAGCAGAATATGCTGATCCAAGCGACTGCACATAACTGTGATGAAGCTAGATTTTCCTCTTATAATCAGGTTTTTAGATGTTACATTTAGACTTACAATTACAGTAAAATGATTTGCAGTCCAGGCATCAACAAGATGTTGTATTTTGCAAAATACCTGGGCTAGATGGAGATCATCCTTTTCCGTAGAACCAGCACAATAGTTGAATGCCAGATACCAGTACTGATGGACAGTGGAGGCATTTAATTTCTTCATATATACCTGAGAACAATACCCTCAAAAATAGTCTATCTTGGTAGTAGAGATTGATACAAAAGTACTCATCAACTACATGCAGCAGATTTGTTCTTGTGGCAAAGCTTTATGGGTTTCAGTGTGCCACGAGAAAAAGGCATTCCCTGCTCTAATAGTTATAAAAATTAAAGTGCCTTTCCAGGCCACGTGCTCTTTCAGATACTGGGAGCATTAAACTTTTTTGGTTTCTGCTTGTGAGGAATGGAATGAATGAAGTTCTGTGTGTAGTTCAAAAGGTATTGTGGTTACATGCGTTTGTATATAGTTCAAAAGGCATTGTCTGCTTATTTTTTCCTTTAGTAGCTTTGTCAGAGAGTAAAAGAAATCCATTTATACATGTTGTATGAGCAGAGGAAAACCATGACTTGTAAAATCCTGCCTTCCTGCAGCTTTAAATGTTATAAATGACTTAATTTAAAATATGGTGCCCTGGCTTCCAGGAAAAGGCTTCCTGCATCTGCTGTTCAATGCTGATAAGAATCCAGTTCTTTAGGCTTTTGTTTATCTGAGGAAGTTCCTGTTAGGTGTGTGCACATTCCCCTTTGTTTCCAGGCCTGCCCCGGGTGAGTCAGGCAGAGGAGGAGTTAGACACAGCATACTGTTTATTTAGCTAAATCAGGGGTTCTTTTGATGAATGTTGTTTTCATGCAGGTATAGAGATTAGAAATAAGCTGGGAAAAGCCCTGTCAGAAAACTCGTTGTTGATATCGTATACAAGTAGAATAGCAGGACTTTGATTTACACTAGAGATTGGGAAATCTATTGTAAATTACTCAGTTTGGCAGATTAGGGAGTAAGAAGAAGTATTCCAAAGAGAAGCTTTTGTTTCCTTAGTGGTAAATTATTGTTAAACAGTGGTATAACAGTGTTATAACAGTGTTATACTGTGGTATTTCTTTCCTGCCTGTGGACCACTTAATTTTGGATAACTAACTCAGGTACCAACTGTTAGGAGGCTAAACTTGTCCAGTCAGTGGAGAAACACTGGAACTATCAGGAGGTGAAAAGCAAACCCTGTCCCTTTCCAGAGACATCTCCTTTTGTTCTTTGCACATTGAATTTCTGACCAATAAATTTCTACATAAGGCACCTAAAAGTAGATGGGAACAATGGGATTTTCCTGCAAAAATACTGCTAAAGTGTGTCTTTATGGTGGGGGATTAGTCACAGTAAGCCAGAAGTGACATAAAGGCAGTGATCAGAAGCTGTAGGCAAGATGTCTCTCTGGCCATTTAACAGTGTAACTGAACCTTCTGTACTTGTGGTTGGAGGGCTTGGGTGCTGCTGTCAGGCAAACTTTAGATGAAAAGGTTCAGGAATTTTTCTCACACCAGTTGTTCAAAACAGGTTGTTTGAAAAGTTTGACCACCTGGACATGTTGTCATGTATTTGAGAGAAGTGAGGAGGCTGAATGAATATGTGTTGATGAGGGTGGGAGAAAAGAGAGTTGCTTTTTAATATAGTTGCATTAAAGGAGTTGTCAGCTCTTTTTTTTTCTTACCTGAATTTTTCAATGCTAGTTTATCATTACTAAAAGTTTGGAATTACAGTATACCTTCAGCTGTTTTTAAAGTATGATTTATTTATGCCTAAAAACCCCTTGTGGCTTGTTGTAGAGTTGTTGTATTTGAGACCATAGCATTTTATTGGAGTACTTAATGAAGAGATGTTGCCACACATTTCAGAGCTTTTGTCCCTTAGTCTTCATGGCTCATTCGAAATTAGCGTTTCTTGCTAACTAAGTGACATCAGAGATGAAAGTAAAGTCTTGTTAGGAGGATTACATCTGTAGCTTTACAGCTGTCTTGCAGCTGGCCAGAATCAACAGATCTCCTTGACTGAGGGTTAAGTGTTGGAATAAAACCTACCATCACCACCCAGAAACCTTCCCCCACCTTACAGAGGGCATAATAACCTTGGACAGTTTAATCTTTTCTTGGACTTAGTATCTCAATGTCCCTTCCTATCACATGGACATCATAAATCATACTGAAATTATGTTCATATGCTGGAAAAGTATCTGATTGTTTGGTCCGCCATTCTTTGTTTTGTATTTTAATAAGAAATGCTGTAAAACAGTTGTGTCAACAAATAAGGTATGGTGTGTCATATTATCACATACTCATCTAAAGGGGTAGCAGCTCTTATGAATAGCTTGGGTGGGTGGACAAAGGCAGCTCCCTGTATCCATAAAACTGAATGCTGTAATTATACTGATCTGCATTGTCTGCTTTTCATTTCAGGCTTTTGAGGACCTTAGCAAACTAATGGAAAAGGTATGGATGGATGGCATGTGTCACTTGGCCAAGTAGACTTACTGTTGTTTTCTCAGTTTTAAGCAATCTTTTCTCTCTTGAGCTGGAAGTTGAATTATCTGTGTGTGTTTCTTGATAGGCTAAGGAAATGGTGGAATTATCCAAGTCAATAGCTAACAAGATTAAAGAAAAACAAGGTGACATCACTGAGGATGAGGTAAATTAATGTTGTTTTTAAATTCTACAAAAATGTTCCTATGAAAAGCAAAAAGTTACATGTTTAATAATGTAGTGTTAATAAAACCCCTTGGTGGTTGGTTTTAGTCTCTTATACTTGGTGTAGAGTTAACTTGCTTAGTGTTAATTTTGCTTTTAACCCTTTCTAAAAGCAGTGATTTTACTGCTTTTATATAATTTTTTCTGTTTTTTTACCTGTGCTGGTCAAAAATCAATGGTACTAAGTCTTGCCTTCTCTTTGCCTAGTAATTGACTTTATTAGTAGAAAACTGAAGGATTTGTTCACCAAGGTAGTAATAAAACCAAAGATTTTTACAAACCGGAATCACTCATTAGCTGATGTACTTCTAAATTTGTTTGTTTGCTTGTTCAGACCATTAGGTTCAAGTCCTATCTACTGAGTATGGGTATAGCTAACCCAGTTACGAGGGAAACATATGGATCTGGTACAGAGTACCACATGCAACTGGCAAAGCAACTGGCTGGAATCCTGCAGACACCCTTAGAGGTAAAGCACCACATCCTGCACCAGCATTTTCCATGTGTTTGTGAACTTTGATGTAAGTGTGTTTTGGCTGTAGCACTCTGCCTCTTTTTAAAGCTGATTTAGCAGCACAGCCTCCTATTCGATATTTACGGCAGGAATATATATTGTCTTTTTGAAAAAAAAGTTTAAATATAAGTATGAATTTTTCTTTGGACTAATGGCATCAACTTCTAATTTGCAAAATGTTGATGAGATTTAGGTCTTTCTTCTATTTGAACAGCCCTGTGTTCAGCCTTTGCTGCAGAATATTTCTTTTTTTAAAGAAAGAGTAAAATAGCACTGACAGAAAATATGAGTCTTTTTAAACTGCTTAAAATTTACATATTTTGCAAATACAGGAACAGAATTATGAAGTAGATTACCAACCCCTAGTAATATCTCTTGTTCCAATTTATCTTAAACTATTACAGATTACAGGTTCTCACCAAAATGTTAAATTTCATGTTGCAATTTATAAGGCTATGCTCCTACTAAAAAGCATATATGCTACAGTATTTTTGTGAAAGGTATGTGCTACCTACTGTGATCAGAATGGAAAACTGAGTTTGTCTGAAAAGTAAAAATGGTAAATTGATTGATAGATTTAATATGTTGAAATTCTTTGTTCCTGTGATTTATTCTCTGCTTTAAAATCAAAGTAATTCACCATCCTTGGGTGTAGTCACTATTTTACATTTTAAATTGATTAGTGAAAGGTACTACTTACCTGGTGAGTTTTTCCCATCAGGGCCCATCATTTAGCCCCTGTGTTCCAGCTGTTTAATCAGGCACCTGCAGGCAGAGATGCTGTTTTTATGGGTTAATGCAGTTTCCCTCACCAGTCTTGTGCTCATTAACACAGGAGCGAGGGGGGATCATGTCTCTTACAGAAGTTTACTGCCTGGTGAACCGTGCTCGAGGGCTAGAGGTGAGATACTGCTTTGGGTCAGAATGTTGTAACAGCACTTCAGTCATAAGGAAATTAAAAAGGGTAAAAATGTTCCCTACCAATTGCTCATTCTACTTGTCTGCAACACAACGTGATCAGCTCTTTATTAAAATTGGAGATTTATTAAAATCACCTTTCTCCTTTCTCATTCTTCCTGATAATACTTATGTATCCTTTATAAGTTGTAGTAATGTATGCTGCTTTTTATGATACCGTGTAAAAGGGAAAATCCATATTTGTCTGGAAAGAAAACTTAAAGGTCAGAGACTACTAAAGAATGGTGAATGTTCTGGGAATTTTTTTAAACAAAATATAGCCATTCTTTCTGTAAACAAGGCAAGAAGGATTATTATAGAACACATAGTAAAGGGAACAGAAAGGAGCATAGAAGCCAAAAAATAGAGTGCACAATAGAAAGGAAAAAGAATTGACAATAAGTGTAGCCTGGTGTATTTTATACCTACTTAAACTTTGTTTTGATGTTATGCTATACACCTGAAATACAAGCTGTGAATAAATATGTTTTACTATTTTAATAGTTGCTGTCACCAGAAGATTTAGTAAATGCTTGTAAAATGCTGGAATCACTGAAATTGCCACTAAGGTAAGAGCTTTACAGGTTGATTTATAAAGCATGGTACTCACAGGTCAGATTATCATGATGTAATATTTTACTTGAAGTAGATTTTTTTTTTTTTGTGGTTGTTGTGGGTATTTTTAACAAAGTCATCCTTTGCTCAAAGGATGCTGCCATAGGCACCAACATCCACTTTACATTAAAACATTAATTATCAGCTAGGAAATCGTTATGTTTTTCACTTATGATTTTTTCAGACTGGAAAAGCGTTTAACCAAGGCCAGACACATGCCCTGCTCTTTTGTCTTTTCAGAATTTGAATATGTTGTTAAGCTTAAGTTAATCTTAGAGAGCTTGTTTGGGTTTGGGGGGATTTTTTTTTTCCCCTTTTGTGATGTGGTTATAGGTGTGGATGCATTAGAAATAAGCGATGTAAGGTTTTTAGTTACTTTGCCTCTCTTTTTTGATTTTAGGCTTCGGATATTTGATAGTGGTGTGATGGTGATTGAACTCCAGTCTCATAACGAAGAGGAAATGGTAGCTGCTGCTTTAGAGACAGTGAGTGTCCTTCAGTGTTCTGACCATGCTAGGGAAATTTAAACACATTAGGTAAAAAACTTGAGGTATGGGATTTCCTCTTGAGGTTTCAAAATACAAAGCATTCCACTTCATATCTTCTAAGAGAAATATTTAAATAGCACTTCTCATCTTCAAAGTTCTGTGCAGGCAATAATCTTAGTCATTACTTTCTCTTTAAGGAATAAATCACTTCTCTATCTCTTTTCAAACTTCATTAACCTTCAGCCTTCCTCCAGATCTTTTGCACTGTAGGCTGAAATTCATGGCATGTATTGAGCACTTAATTTAACAGAAGTGGTCTTCAGACACTGTACATGTTATGCTAGAAGGCAGTGGAAACAGCTCCTAAATGTTGATATAGGTGGTTGTTTGGTTTGGGTTTATTTCACAGAATAGTACCTTGTATGTGTACCGAGTTTGCTGCTGTGAAGAGCACTCAGCTGGAGAGCAGTGTGTATAGAATTAAGCCAGCTTCATCAGGGAAAAAGATTGTGTGAATTGCTCAGTGTCATAAACCTTTGTGGTCTTGCTGCCTCTGGACACTTTACAGTCCTGTTATCCCATTATTTGTTGCATTTTTCCATGTCTTTGAGTGGAATGTAATTTTTTGATTTTCATACATTTGAGAAAAGGCTGATCCAGTGTATCCAAAGTTAAACATCAAAGTCAAAGAGGGGGCAGTGGAGAAAACGTAGAGCTAGCACAGACACCTCCTCACTTGACACAAGGTACACTGCACAGTGCGTTTTGCGTGATTGTCACCATACAGCTTTTGCTCATCAGGAAGAGTTTTAGAGAAATGTTTACAGTCATTTCAAGGATTCCATTCTAAATCAACAACACTAAAATGCTTAAGTCTTTCAGTATATGTTAATATTTTCAGTTTATTTTCTTGAATTTATAGAAAAATACCGAGACCATTTTAGGGCTTTTTTCTGATTACTTCTGGTTTCTAATGAATTTTATGTCTTCAAAAAGAGTGCTTATGTCTTTGAAAAGAAACGAAAAACCTTTCTTGATGACAAAGGAGGTCAACTGCAAAAGTAGCAGATGGTGGATTTATTACCAAGGTGCATTTTTTCTGTTGTTTTCATAAGATGAGACTTTGGCACCATAGAAGAATGGAAGGGAGAGGCTTCAGCTGAGGAAGACTCAGCTTGTGTGGGAAAGGGAAGATGACTTGTGGCCAGCAGCACCTCATGCTTTAATATGTTACTGCACATTATACATTAAGTTCTGAGAAGTGACAGGAAGCCATAGGGTTTCAGGCAGGAGAGAGATGTGGTTTTGAATGGCTGGTGAAGACAGGAAATGACACGGACATCAAAGGAATCCAAAGTCACCCTTGATGAGCGCAGTGGTTTGGGAAGGAAAGTTAATTAATCACTGATTGTATAGCTGACATCCATTTCTCAGATTTGATCTCTTAGCCTCCAAAGATCTCATGTTAGGACTAGTTTAATCTGAGTTTCTGTGAAAGGACTGCTGCTGAGAATGATGCATAATAGACCCCTCCCCACCCAGTTATGTGGGAAGCAGGAAATGGCAACTACATCCGGATTTACAACTTTGCTTGAATCTAAAGCAGTGGGGAAATGGAAGAATTATTAATTTTTAGGGAATAAAACATGTTTTTCTGGGAAATTCAATGCAATAATAAGTCTAAACTTCATATGTAGTATTTAGCTAGTATTTTAGACATCCACATGTCCAACACGTGTGAGAAGGTTTTATTTTATTAAGTAGCATGGTTGAGACAAAAGGGCCGAAGTTTTGAGTCCTAAGAGTGAACCTGTCTTTTGACATGCACAGCGGAATGTGGTGGTGGCTTTTAGTTATTCCTCTAGTGTGCCATTATGTCATGTGAAGTACAAAGCCTTGGGGATTTTCCTTTAGGCAGCGGGTGTATTTTAAATGCCATAAAACTCAAATTCTTCTCTTCCACCTGAGATGACTTATATTTCTACATTGATCAGCTGCCCTGAACAGGTCTTTTATTTCCTCATTTAGGCTTCAGTGTTTTAGAATAGTTCTGCTGTGTAAATACTGATGGAGACTATATTCTGCTGTCTGAGCGATTCTAATTTTTCAGTTCATTTGGTCCCAAAGCATCTTTTAAAAAAATCCAAAGGAAAGGATACCGTATGTTTTTTTTACGGATTTAACTCTTTTCTCTCTT
Organism: Cyanoderma ruficeps; assembly: GCA_008694505.1. Classification (NCBI taxonomy): domain Eukaryota; kingdom Metazoa; phylum Chordata; class Aves; order Passeriformes; family Timaliidae; genus Cyanoderma; species Cyanoderma ruficeps. The sequence continues at coordinate 1,298,288 of VZDJ01006585.1, read as the reverse complement.
CCTTTTTTATACATGGCAATTTTCCCAGGACACAGAAGAGATGTTTTTAAGGGGAAGTAGTCATAATTAGTTGTAGTTTTAAAAAATCCAAACAAACTAGTTTTCTTCTCAAGGGATTTTCTACCAGTTTATCGCTTCTCAAGGCTAGGCCTGATTCAGTAGCTGAGAGAACTTCATTGTTCTTTTAATTCTGTTGTTTGTTCATTTGTGTATTTGGTTTCTGATAGGTGTCTGAAAAGGGTTCTCTCACAGCTGATGAGTTTGCTAAGCTGGTGGGGATGTCTGTTCTCTTAGCCAAGGAAAGGTAAGTAATACTTGTTGTGTTTAATGCTTTAGTTATCATGTTGTTCTCAAGTAATACAGGACGTCTTCTTTTGCTTTCTCTAGGCTGCTTCTTGCTGAAAAGATGGGCCATCTTTGCAGAGATGATTCAGTGGAAGGCTTAAGATTCTATCCAAATTTATTTCTGACACAAAGCTAATATCATTTGTGTACGATTTGTTATGTAATAGTTGAACAAGAGAGCAGAGGGCAGAATCCTTCCAAGAACTGGCTTTAAAATTTTTATTTTGTTAATCAACTTCAACAGACAAGAACATTGCAATGCTTTTACAGTTCTCAGGTATTTCAAGTGCTGAATCCTCTTCCATGGATGGAACTGAAAGGAAATAGAAATCACGAAGTCAGAAGCATGTCTACTGTCTCAAGACAACTCACTCATTTTTCAAGTTTTATTTGATGTGCTGTGTAGTTTCTCATTTCAAGAGAAGGTTGTACACCAGTAGAAGTGGAGAGAATATCGCCGTAGGGTGCTGTGAGGGTCAGCACCCAGAGCCAGGTTACTGCACACTCCAGTTCGTTTCTTTATGTCCGGAGCAACAAAACAGACAGATGTATCCACAGTGATAAGAAATGGGACTTTGGTGTGTGCTGAGGTATAAGGAACAAACTAGTGTAGAAAAAAACCCTCCTCCCAGAAGTGAACAGTTTTCTAAGGGAGGATCTTGAGGTTCTGTAATTTGAGACAGAAAGAACCTGCTGCAAGAGATTATTTAATGTCATGCAAATCTAGAAATCACTGTGTTTATTTGTCATATCTTATGCTAATATCTCAGATAGAAGCATTGTTAGCACTGACTTCCTCTCTTCTCTTTCCTTGCCATCTTCCTTCCTCTCCATTTATGTTGCACTTTGAGTGCCCTTTCTCTGTCCTCTCTGTAGCAGAGTGGAGCAGCTTCCTGTCACTTTACCAGATTCTGTGCTTTAATGTGCTTGTATGTTATCTTGTACTTCTAACAAAAGATCATTTGTTTGTTTCATCAGCCTATTACTGTTTGGGGAAACAATTCATTTGCTTACCTCTCATATGTGAAAATTAATATGCTTTCTATATTGAAGGGAGGAAGAAGACTATCACCCTGTGTTTAATTATCACAAGGTATCACTGTTTGCTATTCCTCACCCTGTGTTCACACTGAATGCAATATAATAGCCTCGGTTTTCATAACTCCAGTGGAGTTGCTACACTACTTGAAGATCTGTCATGATAATAACAGTTAAGTGGATGTTTATGATCCACATTACCTGAATTTTTGGCATTTTGAAGTGACTATTTTTAAAAAATAAAGTTAATTCAAGGTATGGGCAAGGACAGCATACAGCTAACTGCACTGTGGTTGTGATGGCCAGATCAACTTTTCAAGAAAGGACAGAAAGGCTTTTAATGTGAGCCTGAAGATATTTTCAGAGCTATTTCAGTGTTACCATAGCATGAGTTAAGACATGAGTTAAGAACCTGCCAATAGTGTAGTGCAGAGATTCCTACATGGCTGTGGCTTGTAGAATGTCCTTTATACCAGGGAATTGTGTCCTCTTACTCTTGTCACAAGCAAACTTTTATGCAGTGCTTTCTTTAAGGCAGTTTTCGTCTGCTCCATGAAGGTGCTAAAACTTAAGTCTTTGACACAGCTGAAGGAACCAGTTCCACACTATTACTACTGTGTTAATCACCAGGTGTCATCTCTTCAGGAGCCTTACAGCTTGCTGCTTTCCTTCATCCTCCCCACAACCCACAGGAGAGATCCAAGCAAAGTACACTGAGCACCATGCATCTAAGGAGGGACTGAAAAGTGAGAAATTTGGGAGCAAAAAGCTGTTTTGTGACAGTTGGTCTCTTTTGCCCAATACAAACCTGTTGTGGAAGGCCCGTTGTTTGTGGGCCTGAACCTCTCCCCACAAGGGGGCACGTCGTGTGATGGAAGAACAAAATGAGAAGAAATGCCAAGTGTAAACTGCCAGCCTCTGTTCCTCCAACCCCGAGTGTTTCATTATCTTAATTAAGCAATAATAATACAGCCTATTTAGAATAATGGTACCTTCTCAAGCTTTTTTTTTCCAAGATTTTTCCTTGACTTTGTTCTTCTTCCAGGCAAGAAGTCTATAGGGTAAATTGTGTTGCTGGTTTCAAATTTAAACAGACACCTGAGAAAATGGCTACTAGAAAGTAAGAAAAAATTAAAACATTTTCTTAAATAGATTGTTCTGTTGAGTATTTTTTTCCTTCTGAATGTTTTAAATGCTTTATCTTCTTTACACATTATAATTTTGTGGTTCCACAGGGCAGGGTTTTTTTGTACCTAAAAGGGTACGATACAGTTTTGATTTAAAGGGCAGAATTAAATGTAATTAGAAGGCCTTGCTTCTGTTACTGAGTAGCCTGTGACCCATTCCAGCCAGAACAGTCAAACTCTAGGTGTCTGCACTAGCAGTGCTTTCATGAGATCATACTAGTGTAATACAGAAGGTGCATATATAAACCTTTCCTGTTTTGATTATTCCTAGGATATTTGTATCACGATATATGACGAACCTCATTTTGCCAGGGCTACACAAATAGTGCTTGTCTTTTTATGGAGCAGTCTTAAATGATCATTATGTTTTTCATTTGAAAACATGAGCCTTTTTATACCTCAGACAGGAAAACACTCCTCAGGAGTCTGTACATCTTTTCCGTTTCTCATTTGCCTTTGTTTTCAGGAAAATTATGTTCAGCCTATGGAAACGTGGATCTAATCTGGACCATATTTCTGAAGTGCAAATTTTTTTTTTTCTGTAAAGTATATGTGAATGTGCCTTTGGAAGTCCTCAGAAATGTATCTTTCATAATCATTAGTGGGTGCATATTGATTAGCTAAACTCTTTGATGCACAGTTCTTCTAACAGGACTTTTATAGTTTGTCCAAAGAGCCTACTGTGCTTCTAAAATTAGTGCAAGTATTGTCCCTGTATTCATGAGTACAGTAGTGGAAGACAGTAGGAGCCTGTTGCCAACAGTAGAGGTTCCTGCTTCCTGAAGTGTGGGAGGCACTCATTTGCAACTGGACAGTTCTTTAAAAATACATACTGAAAAGGCAGTTCAAAATTATTTGTGGATTTGATAAGAAATCACTGTTTTCTCTGGGAGGAACTCCCTCATCAATGTATTTTCTGTTGAGTTTGATTGACAAATCTGACAATTGTGTTCCTTCTCCTATTCTAGCAGTTCCTATTTCATCCTAACTCTCAGCCCTTCAGGCATTCATATGAAATGCAAGACCCCATAGTTCCAAGTCACCTGCTGGGAAGACTTCAACTATCATTCTGTTCTCTGAAGAATGAGCTACAAGTATTCATGCTGAGAGAATATTCTAGACATGTCTCTTGGCAACATTTGTCTGTATTTTAAATATATATTTAAATACTTTCATTGGAGCAGAAGTCCAAGTATCTGTCCTCCCAGGGAGTTGTCCTGTCCAGCAGGCTTGAGTAATTTTTCTTTGTGGTTTAGAATTAAGGTATTATTCAAAAAAAACCAAACAAAATCCACCCCCCAAAAAATCCATTAAAAAACCACACCCATCAAAACAAAAATTCCAGGAGTGACTGAGACATGTTAAGTTTCAGAAAACCCCACAGCTGCTAGTTAGCACACGCTTATGGAGAGAGGCAGGCCTGACAGAAACCGCACTGCTTCATAGACCAGGTAGGATCTGGGGTCTCCTGCTTTCCCACCAGACTCTCAATGCTGTGACTTGAGGTTTTCTCCTGATGAAAGAGCACATTAAACCCTGCTCTGCCATGCTCCTAGCAGAGATGGACAGCAAGCACAAGGTAAAAAAAGTCTGGTACTGATGGAATAGTCAATGTGAATCTAGTCCTGCTCTGACCACAAGGCTCAGACTAGACTTCTTGCATTGGAATACAATTCCAAGTATTTTATGTACTTGTATTATCATCAGTATTATCTCAGGAAGTTGTAAAGGTGGGGACTGATCTAATCTAAATGCTGTTTCACTGTCTTTTTCAAGCAAAGGTCAAATCAGTGCCCCTGTGTAACTTGCTTCATAAATGCAGAATACTCCCAGAAACTAAAAGACAGGAGTTATTTTCTTTTAGCCAACTAATGAAATTAAAAAAAAAAATTTGCAGGAGGATACATTCTGTGTGAAGCACTCTCTTTGTAAAAAGAACAAAAAAAGCCAGCACGCTTGCATAGAATACATCTGTGTCTGTTGCCTGTATGGCAACTTACTGTGTCTGTTTAGTGACTCACATCATGTAGGTAGAATTCTTTCTAAATGTTGCCTAAATATAACAGTATTTGACACAGTATGAGAAACATCTGTTGTTTCAGCCAGGCTCAGCAGTTGTGTGTGTGTGTGGCATAATTCCCCCAAGTTTCATTTAGCATTGGACAGAGAATTTGAGGTGTGTCCTTAAATTGCAAAGATCTGGTTTGATCCACCCGTTAGATGAGAATGACAAAACTCCCACTGACTTCAGGCTTTGTTGTGATTATCAAATGTTGACCAGTTAGCTCTGGAAATGGGTGTATTGGATATGGCTGAGCTCTGGCAGGGAGAAGGGAGAGCTTAAAACACATTCTGGCGTGAAAATCAAAATAGTCTTTTCAGTGCAAATATCGAACTAGGCACAACTGTTGCAAAGTGACTGTTTCTGATCTTTCTGCCTTCTTACTGCTTTATCCACAGTGTTTTGGGAAAGTCCAAGATTAGGATAATTCTTTTTTTCCACCAGGACTCTAATGTATTTATAAACTACAAGGCCAGAAGAGACTAATTATCATCTTGCTTGACCTCTTGGGTAACAGAAACTGTAGGACTTCCCTTATTTAATTTGTGTTTGAGGTAGAACTTGTCTTTAGGAACAACAAAAGATTGATTGCATCTTCTGGGAAATCCCACTCCAGCCCTTGGCAGATTATTCCAGTGACTATTACCTGTCGGAAAAACGATTTTGGTATACACAATCAGAACGTGTTCAGCTTTGTCTTCTAGCTGCTAGACCTAATATTAAATCAGTGCTTTATGAAGCATGAGTTCCTGTCCTGGAATATAACAGTTTGTTAAATATTGATCATTTTTTTCCCACCTCGTTATTCTTTTTCTCTACTCTTCCAAAGGCTTTCCACAGTTACCTAATAACCCCCATAAATTGTGAGCACCAGCACAGGGCCAAAGAAAGCTACAGTAAAAGTGTTAATTGCAGAGGTACTTTGTTACCCCAGTGTTTATACCCCCAGCCATGCCCACAGAGGGCATTCCTGCACCATCAAACACGTGCTTGAACCTGTGCTCATGTTCGGTTCACTCCCATGCACATAGCTCAGACTTGTCAAAGTAAGGTGACATCATTCTCTGCTCCAAACCTGTGGGCAGCAGCACAAATTCATGGATGTGACAGTGGGAGCTCAAGATTAGCTAACAACTCGGTCTGATCTCCAGATCTTCATAAAGTAATTGACTCCCCAGGAGTGAGCTGCACATCCCACAGAGTTCCCTAGTCTTTGTTCCTAAAGGTGTCATTTTATGGGAGCTATATTAAAACAGGTATTGTTGACTAAAGCCCTGCTTACTCTGAGATTGGTAAATTCTGAAGACAAGTCACTATCACTGAACATTCTCCCAATCTGTGTGTTGTCTGAAAACTCGAGCACTGATGATGTTACATCCTCTTTTAGGTCTCTGAAAAATTCTTAAATTGCTAAAGCCTAATCTGTGTTTAAATCTTTAGGTTAATATGTCCTCCATGAAAATGACACATTAAAAGGACATTTTGAAGTCAATTAGTCAACACCTAATCCTTTTAAAGCACAATATGCTAATTCTACATGAGCATGGTTCATGGAAATATCAGGTCTTACCATCCAAATATTCTATGGAAATGTTAAGTATTATTGTATTGTAACATTACTTCCTTTACTCACCAAATCTGTAAATTTATCTAAAATACATTTTCCACCAACTTCTGTCAAAAGACATTAGTGATGCTACCCTCCCTTTTATTATCAGCTTTTCCATCCCTGTTTCTGAAATCAGGGCTGTTCTCTCTTTACAAAGCAACCAAATCAATGAAAACCCACACATGATAATTCATCATGTTTGAAACATCCACAGCATCTCCAGACCATTTTCCCAATCATTCCATGATTGGGAAAATAATATTAAAAACTGCTGGATTAAAGTTGATCCAGAGCTGCTGAATTTCATTTCTTTAACTGGAGCTGCTCTTATTTTACATTCTCAGGCTTGCATTGGTACAGGAAGTTATTTTTTTACCAATCTGGAACATGGCTTTGTCTGTTTTTCACTCCAAAACAGAACAGAAATATTTATTGAACATCAGTGTTTCTTTTGCACTCCACTTGATTAGTCAAATTTTTCACATAGCAGTAGAATAGCAACCATTCTTTTTTTTCAAATTTATACTAAAATTAGACAAATCTTTGTCACTCAGCATTGCTGACTGCAGATCTCGTCTTCTACATCCTTTACCAGCTTTATGATTCTGATTTCAAACTATTTGACGATTTTAGCACTCTCTTCCTACTTATTTTTATTAATTTAAATTCCTATTTTATTAAAGTAATAATATCATATTTTATTTTATTAAATTTAATTTTCATTAAATTTAAATTAATTTAAGCCTTTGGTCATTAAATTATTCATATTCTTGTCAGTTCTCCAACCAAGACTGCAGTGCAACCTCTTTTTTTTTTTCTTTTTTTGGAGAAATTTTCTTGAACAATGTAGAGATATCGTTTCCAAAAGGACATGTTTCAGTTTCTCACTTTTTGCAGCTTTTTGAATTTTCCCCCTAAACCACCAAATATTTATATTACCATTTTGGCCCTTACCTTGATTCTCTATAACAGATGACTCTCTTGTATCCCAACCAGCAGTGCTTTGGGAGTTTCACAATTAAATCTCCATTGCCAGTGTGGATGAGGGCAAACAGATTTCTCTGGCTCGCCTGCTTATTATTACTGCTCCCCCTAGGAAGCTTGAGGTCAATTTCATATCAGCAAGAGAAGGCTTTTAGCATATTTTGCACAGATAGAAATCACATACAATGTCACATCTCTCCCCATTACACAGAGCAGAGAGGGAATTCAGTAGCCAGCCATTCTGCTTTCACACCTGGTGGTCTCTGCACAATATGTGCTACTACACGATCCTGTTTTTATGCCAAAGTAAGAAGAAGACCTTTTCTTCCCAGCCCAACTGTGCCGGCAGTGGGGACAGAGCCAGAAACCAGCACACCACCTTATGGCCACTGAAAACCACCAACACAGCCAATCTGGTGATTGTTCCCTTCATGTAAGTGCCTTTAATCTGGTTTGGGTAAAATCAAGCAGATCGGTTTCAGTTCCTGGCTGCAGTCAAGTTGGCTGCTCTGGCCTGGCTGAGCAGAGGCAACTGCCCACAGCCTCTAGCACCACCCATCACCACACGTGCAAGTGATTTCTGCACAGCTGCCAGCAGCTGGAAAACACTTAATCCCGTTTTTACAGGCCATGAAGCTTTTTCCTGTCTGACCTTCCTGCCATGGCTGTCTTCAACATTCCAGCCGCACGGCACGGGCAGCCTCAGCCCAGCAGCTACCTGGGATCTGTGCGCAGGTGGGATCCGCCTGCGCTCCCTGCTCGCTTATCACGCCGGCAGCTGGTGCTAGAGATCAGCAATTAAAGGTTACTCTCTCTCTATCCTTCGGTGTCCAACTCAATTTAGATCTCAGCGTTTTGGTTGTGGGCTAAATGGGTGCTCATCTGCTCCCTTGTTCTCCTGTCCCTTCTGTTATTAGTTTCTCGCTCTCCAGGGAGACCAACTTTAATGGCAAGGATTTTATCCAGCACTCGCCAGATGCCTCAGAGACCAGCTCCGTTGAAGTAGTCTAATGAAAAATATGTTCCTGATGAAATTTAGATGGCATGTTAACAAAGACAGATCTTAGTCCTCGGCATCACAGCAGGTGTATTATGTGCAAACATAATCCACTGTGCTTCAAAGGATTTAATAAAGTAGCCTGTCTATTTATCCTGTACTCATCCTCCTGTTATCTGGAGTCTTTACAATATCCACCATACAATCATAGGGACAACTTGTGATTTCTAATCACCATATTTTGGACTCTGTCCTCTTTTGGAAGTGTTGACACAAAGGCAACAGAGGTCTGAAAGAAGGCACTGAGGGGGAGTGCAGTGATCTGAGCTGCTGTCTTGGCTTTGTCTCCTACTTTACAGTTTAAGCATAATCTCAGCAAATCAGTTTACTGTGGCAGAAAAAAAAAATAAAGCAAAGCAACAAAGCCTTTTTCATCAGCATGGGGAAACAAAAGATCAAAGATCACTTGTAACTCATAAAATACTGCAAGGCCATTGGATCAAAGGCACTATAGTAAGTGCAAAATACTGTGATACAAGTAAAACATCTTGCCATGTGTTCCAGACTCTTTCCTGCTGCATTGATTTCTTTACATTACAACAGAGGAAAGAGATATTTTTTTTCCTAGTGATTAAATCTTCAAAAGATTTTGCTCATGGTGGAGAAAAAATCTGGCAATAGATTCACCAATGTAAGATTTCTCAGATGTTAAATACAGGCAGCAAGTCAGACTGGAGTTTCAGTCTTGGACTTGAGCAGATGTTTCAAAGCAGACGTTTCATTCACCTCACTCTTTTTCTTCTCTGAACTTCTCCATCATCTGGAATCTACTTACAGTATTGTTTTCTTTATTACCATGTGTGATTTATTTCCTGTTTCATTGAAACCAGACTCAGTGCCACAGTGCATTCACTTGTGCCAGCTGGTACCTTCCATGATCAATGGGAGAGATGCTCCTGCAAGTTTGCACACCTCTGCACTTAGCACCTCTACGGTGGCACTGCCTGAAGCTGAGTTCTTGCTGCCAGAGTCACACAGACCAGGACCAGACATGGACACAGGAAGCTCCTCAGCATTTAAAGGAAGTGTTGCCCAATCTCACCACAAGACAAGTAACAAGTCATGTAGTTGCATGTGTCTGGTGAAAAAGTGCAGCATCCTTCACTTATTAGACTGAATACACACTTGTCTGTATCCTCCAAAACAGCGAGCAAAATTTTACCTACAACAAAAGACAGGCAAGTTAAAACCCCTCAGTTGGACACACTTCTATTAAAACAAACAAGGAGAATATTTAGAATTTGGATTGTTCAAAATAAAATGTGTAAAACAGCCCAGAAAAATCTTTATTACAAACAAAAATTCCCTTTTTGCTGTCCAGAATACAGTCTCAGTTCCTCAGCAAGGGTTTATATTGCTCTCCCAAAGGCTTTGTCAGTACTCCAGATGGCAGTGTGCCTGTGAAGCATTAACCACCGCGGACCGCTAGCATACAGAAAAGGGGTTTAGCAGCAGGTTGATCACAGTCCAGCAACAGCAGTGGGCAACAACCATAAGCAGCTGTTTGGTCTCAACACTCACTTGGGGCAGAGATGTGTGGAAATTGTATTTTCTCAGTCATATAGATGATACAACTTAACTATGACCTTTTAGTCTGTTTTTAATTCTGAACATCAAAAGCTGACGATTCCTTCCTCTTGGGCCTTTATGTCATGCCCACACTTAGATAAATGAATAAAGGAAAGCAGGAAAATTCATTACATGTAACACTGTCTGATATAAATGTTCCTTAAAATCCTTTTCTATCTTTGTGGGCATGTCAGTATCCATTCATTTGTATTTAAATGACAGACTTCATGTCATGCAAATAAATTTAACAACTGTTTGAGATAAATCAGCCTGTTGCATAAAAATGGATTGAAAGGGGTTTCCTTAAAGGAGTCTCTGCACGAGGATAGTTTCATCATGTAACAACAGCCCCTGAACATTATCCATGAACATTGAACATGACAAACACCCACATACATGCGACCCGCAGCTGCAGGCGAGCACATCAAGGAGCTGATGCTGCTCTTCGCTGTTTGATACTCCACCTTGACTCCTGCAAGCTGACTCGCTGACTCTGGAGAGTGGCCTCCTGCCTGCCTGCCGCCCTCTTCCTAAGTCATCAACCAGCCAGGCTCCTACGTGCCAGCCCGTGCCCGGGCAGGTTGCCCTCACCAACGCCCAGCGGGAGGGGAGTGAATTTCACGGAGTATGCTGAGTTGGAAGAGACTCACAAGGATCACTGAGTCCAACTCCTGGCCCTGCACAGGGCCATCCCCAAGGGGCACACCATGTGCCTGAGAGCACTGTCTGAACACCTCTTGAACTCAGTCAAGCTGGTGCTGTGACCACTGCCCTAGGGAGCTGTTCCAGTGCCCAGCCACCCTCTGGGTAAAGAACTTTTTCCTGACATCCTACTGAAACCTCCCCTGACACAACCTCAGCCCATTCCCACGGGTCCTATCACTGGTCACGACAGAGAAGAGATCAGTGTCTGCCCCTCTGCATCCCATCGTGAGTAAGCTGTAGACTGCGAGGAGGCCTCCCCCCAGTCTCCTCGTCTGCAGGCTGAACAGACCAAGTCCTTCTCGTACGGCTGCCATACAAACCGCACGCACCGTGCGGGGAGCTGCGGAGCTGCCCCAGGGCCCTCGCCGGGTCCAGCCCCCGCACGTGTCGGGCGCTCCCCTCACGGCTCTCCTCTCCCGCAGGGCGGCCGCGGCACGGCGGGCGGGCGTGCGAGGGCGGTGCGGCCGCGGCGGGGCAGGGCCGGGCCGGGCTGGGCCGGGCCGGGAGCGCGTCGCCGCCAGGGGCGCGGGCTGCCCTCGCTCGGCGCCCGCCGCCGCCCCGCGCCCGCTGACAGCCGCCCGCAGCCGCCATTTAACCCTCCTGCCGCCGCCGCCGCCGGGCAGCGAGCGCCCGCCCGCCGCCCCGGGCAGCGCCGGCGGCGTCTCCTCCACGGGGAGCACCGCGCTCCATCCCCGACCCGCCGGCCGCTCCGCCCGCGGCGTTGGAGGTGAGCGCGGGGCGGGCGGACGGGCAGCCGAGCCCGGGGGTCCCGGGGCGCGGGCGGGTCGCTGGGTGCCGAGGGATGGGGCGGTGAGGAGCCCGGGCTGCCCCGGGCTGGGGGTCGGCCGGGCGGCGGCTGTGGGCGCGGAGCCGGCGGGCGCGGGCGGGGAGAGCCGTCGGTCAGAGCGAGCGGTGCCGCGGGATCGCGCTGTGGTCGCCGTGACGCGCGGTCCTGGAGGTGTTTTAAAACACCCGTGTGCCGGCACGTCCCGGGTTTGCCCCTGCCGAGGCATTCCCAGTGGTCGCGTCTGCCCCGGAGGCAGCGGCCGTCCCGCCCGGAGCCCCGGGGCTCCAGCGCTCTCCGAGTGCCGGGAGCATCGGCACGGGGAGCGACTGCCCGGGTTCCTCACCCCAGTCCGTAATAGGTAGGAACAATTTTAGTGGGTTTTTAGTATGTTTGGTGATTTCTACATTATATCAGTCGCTAGAGCGATCGAAACCGTGTGAGTACACGGCAAACCCAGGGTCAAGCATAGGAGAACGCTTACCAGTTCGTTTTTTAATACTGATACTTCAGGGTATTTCAGACCTGCTTCTCTAACAAACTTCTGCTTGTACCAGCTGTGCCATATATGTTCTCCATACGATGATCTTCATCATAACTCCATCAAAAGGGGAATTCCAGGAACAGTGGACAGTGTATATATATATATATATGTATTAGAGAAACTCTGAAGGGGGAAAGACGGAATGACTGCATTCCTTCCCTTATGCCATAAGCTCTCATCTAATGTATTTAATTCTTTGCATTATTTATTTATTATTGCTCAAACACCTTCCCAAATCTCTTTATGCTTAATAAACTTATATTCACTGTACATTTTCCAAAGTAAATATCACCCCTATATTCTGTCTATTGTAAGCCCTTTGATTTCAAAGGACAGATGTTGCTGGCCAGCTTGCTATTGAATTGCTATGTTAATATCAAAAAGAGCGGAGAAATCCCAGGATTTTGAGAGATCTGATCCCAAATATTAGTGAAAATAGGTTTTACCAGCTAATTATTGTTTTTTTCTTGCACACAGAGGATCTGGTGCTGTCAGTTTCAGCCTAGTGAATTTAGATGCATAATTTCAATAAAGTCATTACCTGATAACAATGTAAAATTGTCAGATGTGTAAATACGAATGAAAGATGCCTTTGAGGATGTCAGCTCCAGCCCCCTGCTGTGGCAGACATCACACAGACACTTTCCTGGCTAAACTCAGCATCTTCCAGAAGTGGCATATTTTTGGCCCTGACCACTCTGGCTGGTCAGCAGTGATTAGATTTTGATAAAATATGATGCATGTTTGAGGTGTTCTCTCTTTACTGTCAAAGTGGAGCGATTATATGGGAGGTTCTGAAATTCCCAGCAGGTGGTAACACTTCAATAGCTGCCTAATCCCATTGCAATAAGCGTACGATGGTTGAAAATAATTAATCTCTTTTCCAACATACAGATAAAATATGAAGAAATCCTTAAATTCGAGGAAATGCTGCAGATACACATTTCTTTTTGCTGTTAGCGCTGCTTGTGAAATGTAGGGAGGATTTAGGGACTTCCAGGCTTTTCTGTCTGTAGCCTATTTTGCTGTCAGCCACTCACAGATAGCCAGAACTGTGTAGATTTTGGGTTGCAAATACAACTGAAAAATGTTTACTAGTGAACAGCCATAACAGATTTTTTTTTCTCCCTAATTCCAATAAATATCCAGACTCTGGCTGGTTGCTGGGTCCATCAGAGTGTCTGGGGCAGGTGCTGCTGCCTGGGGCAATGCTTGGGGCAGGAGCAGGTTGGTTCCAAGAGGATCACTCCTCAGTCTGACACCATACCACCCCCCCCACACTCACTCCTGCCCCAAGCCCTTCTCCCACCTTGCTTTCATGTGTGCCCTAAGTCATGGGGGGGGGTTCTGTGCCATGGTTGGGTCCAGCTTCACCTGCAGCTGTGGGGTTGGCAGGACAAGGAGAGAGCAGGGCTGTGCTCAGAGGAGAGATGAGCAAGAACAAGCCTGTTACTGAAGGAGGATGGGAGCTAGGGCAGGGCAGGGCTCAGCTCTTGGTGGGAATTTGCAAAGAGGAAGAGGACTGAGGGTACTTGTGGGTAGGCGAAATACAGGATCCATCAGTGGCACTTCCTTTGTGTGAATGAGGCTCCAGAGCACAGAGGTTTTGACTGCCATGGATTTGTGTTCTCATTAAACTTCGTGCTTGGTCATGGAGTGTCTGATTAATTCCCTTTCTTAACTACAAGGCTTATTTACCTCTCATCTCCCAAATGAAGGGGGAGTAGGCACCGAATGCTGTGCTGTTGCAGTTGGTGAAGGTGGTACCTGCTAAATCAGCAGGTGACAGCTCTCAGAAGAGGTGGTTGGTGTCTGAAATGTTGTGTCTGTGCTGCAGCCTTGGATACTGCTGCAAAAATACTAGGAGTCATAAATCCAGTTGGCTTGGAGTTTTTGTTGGTTTGGTTTATTTTAGGGTTTTTTTTTGTAAAACCAAAATGATCCCAATATACTTTATGGTTTTAACGATGTAGGGAAGTAGGGACTTTTTTTTAATAGCTTCATATACGTGATTGTACTAGGCAGTATTATAGCCTATTCTGTTACTTATTTGCAGAAAATATTGTTAGTACAATTTCAAATTTCACAGCCAGCTCTTACATGGTTCGTGACACCGTGGTGCCTGCAAACCTCACAGCTGATGAGGATTTATTCTTGCAGCCCTCATACCAGACAGTGAGATACCATCTCCAGTGGAGAGCTATGCCACAGGAAAACGAAGAGATGTGACCAAGATAGCACAGGAAATCTGCTGCAGAGCAGGGACTCGAAGTCTTCCCGTGTCATTTGCGTTGCACACAACCCTCTTGGTCTTCGCTTCTAAAGCACTCTATGGCTTATGCCCTCCTCATCTGTCATTTCAAATTCCCTTTGGAGAAGAAGTCTTCCACTTCCAATCAGCCCATTACACTGTCTCTTGGAAGAAGAAAGCATCTTTTTATGTTGCTGTGCTTCTGCCGCATTTCGCACAATAGAGCCTCAGTTCATGCTTGTCCACGAGAGCAATAAATTAAAAAAGCCAATTATTTGAAGTCTGATAGCCTTCTCCGTTCCATCATTTTTCATCTCATTAAGTTAATGAACTTGAGGTAGAAGATCTGAATAGAGTAGAAACTATTTAAATGTACTGTCTGCTTTAAAAAGCAAAATTTGATATGAGTGTGAAAAGAGAAAAAAATATTTGAGCAGGGGGCAAATATATGGAGAATTTGGAAGAAATCTAGAAAGAAATTGGCTTAGAGAAGACAGGAGAGGGGAAAATTCTGAACTGAGCTTAGAGGTCAGTGTAAGGCCTGTCTAAAACTGAGATGAGGCAAAAGGAAGGAAAAGTAAAGAAGGGGGGAGAGGGACAAACTTGTGCAGAAAGAGAGAAGTACAGGGGCACTACTACACCAGAAATGGGCCGGCAATCCTTGCATTTAGAGGTGCTATTGGAATTCAGCTAGCAAAGGTGCTAAAGCTCAGGGAGGCTTCATGGGGCACTTTAATTGGAGCTTTCTTCAAAGGTAGGGGTGTGCTGCAGCCGGTAGCCTGAAGTAGCTGTATGTGTGTGAGGTGGGAGGGCTCCTGCTGCAATCCAGTTGCTGCAGAGGCGTGCAGAGGGTGAAGTAGCCCCGGGCTAGGCTTCCAGAGGTACCTGATCTCACTAATTGGAAGTTAGTTTTGGTACAGTTTCAAATACTCCAGTTCTAGCCTGGGTGTTACCCGCACTGCACGCCGCAATCTTTTCCCAAGCGAGCCAAGATAATGCAGAAGGAAGGGTGAGAGGGAAGGAGGTTTTGGTGTGACGAATGATTGGTGTTACCGAAACACCCAAGGGCTCTGGCACTGGGCTCCATCCACGGGCTTGGTTAGAAAGAGTCTCTGTCCTGAGAAGTCTTTACTATAAATAGGGAGCATGAAAAATGGGGTGGAAAGGAGGGGAGCAGATTAGTGCTGCAGTTTGCTGACATTATGTCTGGCAGTGGCAGGAATAGGAACAGAAGTCAGGTCTGGTCCCTCTGCCTCCCGCTGGCACCCTGTCTCATGAACCACGCTGCTTTTTCCTCGGTAGGGCTGATGTGCAAATTAAGATGTAAGGCAACTTCCTCGAGAGTGCTCTCTTACACAGGCTTTTTTCTTTTTTTCCTGAACATTTATTCTCCCTTCCATAGCTTCATTTCCTCTGTGCAGTCTGTCGCTGATTAGACTGAAATTAGGATTATTTGAATTTCATCTATCAGTGTGTGACTTTCTGAAAGAAGTATTTGTACAAGCCATTTGAAGAATCTGCAGCTAGGAAAGCTAGGAATGGAAAGGACCCATTAGAGTCCTCCAGCACAATCACGGTAATGGCACACTAATCAATTTCCCCCCCACTTTTATTTCGGGGCGGTTTACAGCAATGCTACATACTTTCTGTTTTCTTTGAGCAGTTAGCGCTAGAGGCCAACACATCTATCTTAATTATCTTTTTTTTAAACGAAGCCTGACTTTTCTTCTTTGGACTACTTTGATTCTTTGTTTCGATTAACTGATCGGTGATCAATAACGATACAGGCAAGGCATGATGTTCCCGCTGTGATGCTGCGCCTGCTGCCCGCAGCCGGGGGAATTCGGGAGCGGCTGTCCCTGGAGGCGGGCTGGCTCCCCGCCGCCCTCCGTCAGCAGCCGCCCCTCTCCTGAGGCACAAGGTTTGTCTTCCTGTAATTTACAGCGTATCAAGTGAAATTGAGGGTGGTGGCGGTATCGCTGTCCCTATCTAATGCTTTCTGGAGCCCTGTCAAGTTCCTGGGCCAGATGATGATTATTCCTTTCAGATATGTGCAGCTATTATTGTAATGGGCTTTTACTGAGCAAGGCTGTGCTGCTAGGCTCTTCTTAGAAATTTTTCTCTCCAGCCACTTGGCACAGAGAGCAATTCAAAAGGCTTTCAAGTAACACATCTGCTGCCTCTTAGTTCAACAAGCCAAGCAGTGTAATTGTTGAAATATCTTATTTGTGATTCCTAAAGACATACATGATTTTTGCCATACTTGGTTCCTATGCTTTACCATTATCCTCCGCAGTTTTGCTCATTCCTAACTTTTGCCTGCTCCAGTGCCAGATTTCTCTCATAAAGTTAGGTTGTAAACTTAATGGATCAAGACCTTTCTTGTGTGTTTGTGTGATGGTAAGCACAGTGACACTGACCTGCAGGTGCTCCTGTGAAACTCGGCAGAATTCTTATATTTTGAACTGGCCTCTAAGTAGAATTTCTTTTTAGGTTCCCTCCTACTTATGTTTCTGAAGGAAACTGTTTGGTTTTGCTGCTATCATTGTGCTTCCAACCTATTTTATCTAATTGTTACGAGACTCGTAAAGACTAGTTTAAACCACACAGACATAAAACTGGGAAACTTGCCAAAAGAAGTCTATTTCTATTGGCTTAGCAAAGGCTGTAGCGAGTGTAAACTTAAAAAATTATGGAGGAAAAAGTTGAAGTTAGCACCTTCTCCATCTGATCAGTCAGAATGACATGAAAGGCAGTTACAGATCTTTTATAAATCTGGTAAGATCACTAAGTGTATTACTAGACCTGGATAACAGAGGAATTCAATGACCAAAAAAGTAGTTTGCTGCTGAGCTGCTTTCATACTTGAAAGCAGCTGACAAGCGATATGAATTGTGTACCAGCAATAAATCTCTAGTATTGGTATGTGCTGAGCTGAGAGTTATATTTTGTATAAAATACTCATTATTTTGCTATTGGGAGCCTTGGTCATAATGTAAGGTATCCACAGCAGCAGTTCCTGCAGTGCAAAGATAAAATTGTTGTTTTCTGTCTTTGTTGTTCTGGCTCAGGAGCTCTATTTCAGGGTGGAAAATTATTGTACAGTGAGTTGTAGCTGTGCTTATTCAGATGCATTTGATACAGTGTTAGTAATTGTTAAGTTAATGAGAGAAATGTTAATTATTAGTTTATTAAAATTTTTAACTTAATGCTATGTCTTTCTATTTATTTTTTATTTTATTTTAAAAAATTAATGGCATGTCTTGTATTTTATGAAGCAAAGTTGACACAGCTGTAATTTTTTAACTTTTAGGTGTTCTTGGAAAACGGGCTGGCACTTTGGAGCTGAAAAAGGACATGAGTAGTAAAAGGACCCAGGATCTCACTGGTCAGAATGAAACAGATGTTGAAAGATTTTTCAAATCTATTGTTAGTAGTGCTCTGTGACTATGGTGAGTATTAGAGCTGTCAAGGGAAAACTGTTGTGCATTCACAAGGTGGTTTTGAATGGTGATGCTTCCAGGCAATCTGTGGAAATGAAATGCTACAGAAGCCACCACTGATAGGCACAGAATTTAGTCTAGATCTTATGCAGTAGTTAGGTGGGAAATGCAACTTTTATAAGCTGCCCTGTTAGGTCAGTATCAGGACCCTTTCCTGGTGTAAATTTGCTCAGAGAGATGAATGAGATAAATGAACAAATTTCCATGAGCATCAAGGAAATTGATGGCTGTGCTAGAAGCAGTAACTGGAACGCTGCTCTCCTGTAAGACTTATATTTCATAATATTTAATAAACATTGTGGAAGATAGGCCTGGTTTAGCTATCCATAATAGGATGGGTGGAAATGTGCACAGAACTGTTCCTCTCCATTACTAGGAAAGGAACCTGGGTGGTTGGCTCATATGTAAGCATCTACAGTACAGCCAAGCTCCTATGGCTGAGTGAGCCCTCTTCTGATGGATCTAAGCTGCCACCCGGAGAACTTTTGAGTACAACAGAGTTGTTCTTTCCTCTGATTGTATAAGAAGCCAAAGGATGATGTTCATACTCATTCAATCTTAGTCACATAAAATTAGGCAGGTAGTGAGAGACAATCGGTCTTGTTCAAGTAGTCCATGCACAATTCCATACATATTGAAAGCAGCTCTTACCTGTCTGCAACTGAAATGTGTAGAATGAAAAAAGCACCTCCTTCTCACCATCAACTGCTAAGGAGGGAAGTTAGGCATCCTAAGTTCAAGTCAGAAACCTGCAAGATGTCTACAAGCTGAGGGGCATCATATGTATGGTGACTTATCCTTTCCAAGAATGTACTAAGAAGGAAGTAGGTTTGCAAATTACTTTCTTATTGAAGAGTGAATTAGAAATTCTGAAAATGGGACTCTTCATTCCTAAGCGATTCATGTATTTCAGAAAATTTCATTCCTAGTTTAAAAGCCAGCTTTGTTTAGACAGCTGCAATACATTGTCAAACCATGCTGAAGGATTAAGCTGTGCACTGCAGAAATAAGTACAACATGGAAAACATGGGAAAAGAAGTGCTTAGTCCCCATTAATGGAATGAGCTGTAGCAGGTAGTTCTTGCATCAAACAGCTGAAGATCTCTTACAAAAGAAAGAAATGGACAAAAATGTATGCAGTTTGCTGTCCTTGTATAAGTGAGAAAAATCTGATTTTAAGTAATGACTGAATAGTAAGTATGCTGCTCATTCCTGTGTGCATCCTCCATCTCTGCTGCAGAGCAAGGGATCCCTAAAAGATGTAGAGAACCTAGAATTGCTATCTTTTAGATGAACTTGGTTCTGGTAGTAGTACAGACTCTTGTCTACAGCTTTTAGTACCATTTCTTCTTTTAGTAAGACAGCTAACCAGCCCAGGCAGAAACACTGCACTGAGTGGGTAACACAGTGAAGGTAAGTATTAAATTCACTGAAACCAAGATGTGAGATGAATGATTAAAATATCCACAGGTTCTTGGTGAGCCAGTCCTGTAGACGTTCACAACTGCTTGACTCAGAGGTAAAAGCTATTATTCATGAACTTTATAGAGTGTGGCACAGCAAGTAATTACAAGGTGCAGTTAATAAGCTAAATCTCTGCTACAAACTTTAGGTGCATCAACTTTCACCTTATTTCCAATTAAAGGGCAGCCCATAATTCAGAAAATTGCTTCCAAACAGTTCTGCATATATGTATCTTTGAATATTACTATGTACATTGATTTTAGATAACTATTTCACTTATATAGTTCTCTGTTGCAGGCAAGACTATTTTTTAAGTGATCCAGTATGCTCTGGAAAATTACTGAAATGCTATAAAAAGCCCTAACATCCAACTAAACTGTATTCTCATTTCTTATCAGTATTACTGATGTTTTTGTTCTACTTAGCTCTGTGTTACCGGTGGCTGACAAGCCAACAGCACAACCCAAGCTGGCTTAAAAACACTTAAAAATAAATAACTATCTGAATGGCACCCTCAAGTAATTCTTCTTGCTCTTTAGTGAAAACAAGGACTTTTCTTTTAATATTTTAAAGTGTGAATTCTTACAAAGACTTTTCTGGCAGGTTATTGGTACCACAGCCAGACTTTTCTATGGGAGACCATTGTAATGACAACGAAAATGATACAAATGCATTGAAAGATGCCCCTGACTGGTTGTCCAAACAATTGGGACCAAGCTTTGGCATGTGGCAGAGTCATGGGCATGTAGTAGGCTGGAGGGCAGCTGAAGGAGCTTGCGATGAAAGCTGGCTCTGTCTGGTGTCTTTCAGAGCATTGTGAAAAACTGCTATGTGGGCTGGCCAAAAGTGCAAAGATTTTATTTACCAAACTGGGGGAAAGGATGCTGTGAACTGGGGTGCACCAGCCAGAGCTCTGCAGTGCTGTAACAGCATCCTCCAGTAATGTTCACTTTCCTCGCTTCCTCAGTGATCTGCACTTTGGGTTGATGGACTGCTCCCCTTCCCTCCTCCTGTCCTTCCTCCCAACATACAGGGTGGTGTTACTCCTCGTCTTAGCCATTCCAAATAAAAAACAATGCAAGAGGGTCAAGATAGTTGTAAAAGAGAGTGAGGACAATAAAGCAGTAGGTACAAACATCAATAGTTCTCATTGCTGTTGCTTGGATGTTTTTGTTGTAAGTTTAATGCTTAAAATTGAAATTTTTCATGCTGGGTTTTTGCCATGGTCTGATTTCCTTTTCCTTTAATGTTTCAGCTACATTGAATCTAGCTGATTCCCATGTAGAGAAATGCATCATTTTGCCCACTATCAAAGAAACAAAACCCCGGCAACTCACAGCCATTTCACTGGGAAACTCTAACACAGCTGTGGGGAACTTCATCTCTGTTAGAGTGCTCACAGTGGCCTGGGACATGCTTTCTGCTGTCCTTATGAAGAGTTGCCTAGATCTGGTTGAGATCTAAATCCTTGCAGATGACTTAGTGATGAGATTCTCTAAAGGGTCAAGTGTACCTCAACTCCCTCTGGCTCCTCTTGCCAGCCCTGTACAACACTCTGCATGCTCCAGCCCAGGGCAAGAATTCCCCAACATTGGACACAAGAGTCGATTGTCTTGTGCTCCCTGATGGAATGCTAGCACTGAGCAAGGAAGGTGGGAGTGTGCTGGAGTTAACTGCAGGCCCAAGGAACAGCAGAAGATAAAAGAGCTGTAAGGTAAAGAGATGAGGGCAGGAGTATGAAGAACTGTGGTAACAATAATGGATTTAGGCAAATACCCAAGAGATACTGAAAGCAGATGGTGGTAGAAACAGGACTGTAAAATATGGGCAGGCACACGTGACAGAGCCAAAACATGAAGAGCAAGGAGAATGTGTTGCTGGACAGTTCAGAGAGACATTTTCCACAGGTGTTTAGGGTCTGTCTCTTACTCTCTGGGTTTCCAAGTTGAGATCAGGTTTGCTGTGATACCATGTGCTCACCACAGCCATGATGAAGAGGATCCTGCTTTGGATGTCTGAAGGACCGCTGTGTTTAAAATCAGGTCCTGGATTTCACATGGCACCACAATTAGTTGATACTTGACCTTTTTTACCTTTGTGCCTGCACCTTGGTTCTTAACACACTAAACAGGAATAGTGACCTCCTCTCATTTTTCCAGGGATTTTAGAAGGATAAAGTCATTAATATTTCTAATGCACTAATACAGGAGAGCACAATAAAAGAGTCCATGGGGGAAATGAATAATTCTGTGTTATCAGGATGGATTTTGGATGGTGTGCAGTCAATAATACATAGGACCACCAACAGAAGAATAAGAACAAAAGAACACTCTGGTAATGAGCACCATCCATCTGCCAAATGAAGCAGTGTCTTGTGGAAATGCAAATTAAAGGCTTGAGTTACAGTACATACATGTAAGAGTATATGCATGATTTATATGTGTAAGGCTGTGTGTGCCACCTTTATTTGGACTTTATGTATGTGGTTGGAGCTGGTTATTTTAAGGACATGTTATAGCTGGTGGCAAGTAATAGGCTCTTTTTTTTCTAGTGCACACTGCACCCCACCCAGATGTAAATGTCTATATCCAGTCAGATGAATTTCTTCCTGAAAATTTTTCCTGCTGAGAAGAAAGTGAATCCAAGGTGACTAACTCAAATTGAAGCTTAGAGTAGTAGGCGTCTAATATTATGTGAGATGAGTCCTGCTACTCCTGACTGCTGAGTGCTTGCCTTGGCAATTGCAGTGTTTTTCCAGCAAAGCTTTCTTTGAGGTAATCTTAAGACATGTGTAACAGATTTAACAAGTCAAAGTATTGTTAGTTGATACTACTTATGAAAGGATTGCTTCAACTGAAGTTTTACACTTCCATGGCACCTTCCATCTGAGACTCAGAAGCCTTTCCCCAGACAATTAATTAAATAAAGATGTCTCACAGCACATTCTGAATCTGAAATAGTAGATTATGTAGTTCCCATTTTTTCAGATAACCTTTCCATGTCTGAAATCCTTACAGTTCAAGCAGCACAGGGAAGGTAGCTGAGCTAAGAACGGAAATGTGATCTTCCCAATTTATTGCTTTAGATATCATCACTAGTTACAGCATGTCTCAGGATAATTTGGCAACTTCCACAAACATGGTCATGCAAGAAGTGAATTTGAAAAGACTGCGCCATTTATAATGAAATGATGTCATTTAGGCATGTTGCACCACATCTGAGACAAGAAAAGTGCTGCAGTCACCATCACTGTTATTTTCAGTCCTTTCACTCAAGTGTCTGCGATGCAAATGAACAAAATGAAAGATTCATAAGACAGAGCAAGAGAAAAGGCTTCAAAAAGCATCATGCAGACTCCATATTCTATTTAACTTGGGGGACATTTTTCATCTGTCTGTACAAGAAACCACTGTCCTTTTTTTGCTAAATTATGGTTGAAGCTGAAAAACAGCTTGCCTCTGTGGAGTTTAAAAATCTGTAAGTGAAAGAAGTTGAAAAGTTTGAGAATCTATTCTGATAAATTAAGTTTTCTGTTAATCCTTTGGGTGGTTTGTGGTTTGCTTTAAAATACTGGTTTTTACCTTCCTGAATGTGTTACTGCAGTGGACTTTGAGCTGCTCCAAATGACATCCCTGCACAGGACAGAGCTGTTGAGCTCTCTATTGCTAGGACCTTTTCTTTTTTTGTGATCTGGTTCACTTGAAAAAGATTGAGAACCCCTTTTAATATCCATTTTTAAAATGTTTGTTTTCTTTCCTAGGAATGATCTCTTGTCTGTTTCTTAATACTGTTGTGGAACTTTTCCTTTCAGTTCTTGGTGAAGTGGAGAATCTCCTGTTGGAGCATCCAGATCATGTAGCCTTCAGCAATGACACAGTGTCTGTGGAATATCAGTACTACAGTGGTGGTAATGTAACAGCAGAGCATGTGTCCATCCTTCTACTGGATGCCAGCACCAGTGAGATAATTGGAAGAAAACAGCTTCCAGCAAATCAGTCCCAGGGGACGGTGGTATTTGAGTGTTTCCATTTCAAGAGTGCTGGTGATTTCTTGTTCAGAATGGTCTCTCCCGGTGACAACAGCAGTGCTGCCCAGTGGAGCAGAAGCAGCATGTCCACCCTCCGTGTGGAATGGCCTGTATTTCACATTGATCTGAACAGGAGTTCAGAAGTGCTTGGGAGCTCCCTTCAGGTTGGACTTTTTACAAATGAGCAGTTATGTGCCATGAACAAGACTGTGATTTCACTGGATGTGATATTCACCAGCACCCTTTACGAATTCAGAAGAGTAAGCTCTGATGAGACTCTGGGCATTAGAACTAGCAAAGGAATTCCCCTGTCTAGGTCCCAGTGGGTAGAGTTTGATTGCCCACCTGTTGGTGAAGAAATATACATCACTGTGTTAGTGAAATCGTTAGAAACACATTCCATCATTGCCTCCATAGGACCTGTAGATCTCCTCCACAAATTTGGATACAGACTGGTTGTGGCAGCTGAAGACACATGCAAAACTTTGGTTCAGGTCTTTGTAATCTCTCCACCGTGCATTTCTATCAGTGGAAAAATTGTTGTTTATAAAGAGGCTCTCAAGCATTCGAGTCAAAGAACAACTTGGCTGTATGAAAACATCCTTCACCCAGGAGACAACAGGACAGAATTTAACTGCTCTTTGTTTGATGTGGGGAAGAACAAATACTGCTTTGACCTCCTCAATTTCTCAAACCGAAGCTATTTTCCAGCAAGAGTTAAGGAGTGTGTGCTGATCCAAAGGAATATGGGTTTGTACTGATGTTTTTCCTCTTTTAGCCAAAATCAGCACTCTTCCCAGGCAATGTGGGTAATGATTTTAGGTTTGTTGCACCAGACAAAATAGTCGTAATGTCATACGCAGGTGGGACCAAGATAGACTGTTATGTAGAGGAATACACAAGGACATTTGGACATTTGATAACAAGTGCCACTGTGGTAGCTTAAGGCTGCACTAAGTTAACGTTAGTACCAACTAAAACCACTCAGGGCATTCTGAATGATGTACCTGTCTAGTTGGGCTGAAAATGAAACTTGTCCATGTCAGTGAGGTAAGAAGCTACTGCAGTAGATCTGGCCCACTGGAGATTCTAAAGGTAGAGGATTAGTCTTACCTGCATCTAAGTGCCTAAAAGCCAGGGGCACAACATTAAGTAGTTGTATAGCTTTTTGGTTGGGAGGCATCTTGCAAGGGCGATTCACGGGTGTTGAACATAAAGGGGCTGAATCCTCACATGGGTGTCTTTCTCTAACCATTTGGTGTAGAAGTTTAGAGCCCTACCTGTTAGATGCCCTGACTCTGGTGAGATGAGTCAGGATTTGGCTACAGTGAAAGGCACAGCTGTGTCACTTGGACAGCTGGTGGGTTTTCTAAGCAGAGTTTCAAGAGATGAGTCTGCTGCTTAGAACTGCTGCATTTTCTGACCCATGAAGCTTTCTGGCAGATCATGGGCCATATTCATATAGCCAAACCTTTCTTTATAGGAAAGATTAGAATAGTGCAATCTGCCAACTGGGAACAGTTGTTGGTCCATATAATGCTTTGGACCATGATCAGGCATGGTCTGAGAGAGTGCTGATTGGCAGAAGCCGAAACCATGTATATGCTATGCAGCTATAGCATTAGAAGTGGCAGTCCATGGTTTGACAGTCTATAAACCATGGTTGCATGGCAGAGGAAGCAGGATGAGCCAAATACCCTTCTCATCACTCATTTGTGGAAGGCAGCACAGAGAGGGATGGGCTGTATGTGCACGAGGGAAATGGGATTGGGTTGGGTTAGGTTGCATTGCCTACACCCTAGAATTCTCGTTTGAAGCAAGTTTGTGTCTATAGGTAAGGAATTAGTCTTTTCCAACAGCACACTTCAAAGAGTTTGGATTGAAGCGTTTAAGATGTGTATCACTTTCCTCACCTCCTAGCCTTTATTCCCCTGAAAATAAAGTGCAGGAACTCTAGCCAAAAAATGGCTGTTGCGCTTCATGGACAGGTATCTGAGAGGGATCATGAGGAGACCAGGAGTGTAAGACATGGTCCAGAGCACACAATCCCAGACACAGCCTACCTTAATGAGGTTCCTAGCATCACGTGGTCTTACTTTGTGCTATTTCACAAATTCTAAAACTGTTAGCTATTTAATTAACTCTCTGTACTAAAAATGACCTCTATTTTCAACACATGCCAAACTCAGTGCATAGCTCTCTTCATCTTAACTTCCCATCTTCATTCGCTATTGGCACTCCCTCTCTTCCTTTGGCATAAGAAAGTCTATCTAAAAATGAAAGCATATTATTTTCTTAACGGAGGTAATTCTCAAGGAAAAAGGAAGACAGAATTTTAGTTTGTCATCTATACCTGGGTGGTATGTTACACTGATATGATCTAGATAATTACCCTGACAGATAAGTCACTAGCATATGATATAGATATGATTCTGTGCCCAATATTTAACCGTTTTAATTGATGAGGTCTACATTAAGCAATGGTTCCCTGCAGTCTGCTCTCTTTCCCTGGGCTCCTCATCCTTACAATCACATTCAAAAGAATCAGGCTATGCCTCTTGAAGAGCAGAGGTAGGTCAATAGCTGCCAAGTTCAGAGTATCGCATCTACAAAGCTGATGAAAGCGAAGCCACACCATGTAGTCGTAAATAAAATGTCAACCTGAAATTAATTAGACTGCAGCACGTCTGACTTTGTGCCTGTATCTGTGAGACTTCAAAGCCTGCAGGCAGTGTTTGAAAGGAGCAGGGTGTTCTGGGAGGGGCACATCAGCCTGAAGCCACGACAGACAGAGCGAACCTGTCGCTGCCTGTGATGGCCATCAGCCTCCTGACTCCTTTGGAAGGAGCTCCCCTGAGCCCCCCAACCCTGCTGCAGGGCACTTACAGCAGACCCCTGATAGCTGTTTGTGTACAACATGCAACTGCTGCAGAACAGGTGCCTCTTCTCAAGTCTCCTAATTTCTGCTTCAGGACTTCCTGAAGTTTAAGGCAAGGAGAAGTGTTAAATCTCTAGTCTGGACTCCTTGCAGTGTGGGCCATCATTTTTCATTCAGTTACCCTGGTGTTGAACCCCACAGCAAGTCTTTGCATCTGACTACCACTTACCCTCCAGAGAGTTATCCGGTCTTCTGCTGAAGACACCACAAAACAGACTTTTCTGGTAATTTCTCTCAATACTATGCTTTGATTTATTTATTCTTTCAAAAAGGGAAACTTTGTGTTCTTCATAGCTAAAGCTAATCTAGCTTCATTCTCTGATGACTGAATTTTACTCTGCTGCTTTCTGATAGCTCTTTCCTATCTACTGTCTTTGCCTCACAAAGACATTGGCACATCCGGGTCATCTCACTTCTACCAGAATTTCTCAGTGTTCTTTTTAACAAACTGAAAAGATCGAGTTTTTAATTGGAACTAATTTTCTTCAGGATTTGATTAATTTACTGATTCTGTTTGGCTCCCTTTCTGTTATTTTAAACACTCATGTTTATTTGACAACCAGGCTACCAGCTTTATGTGCTGCATTCAGTCATCCTTCTCACTGATGCTGCTTGATCAGTAGCACTCTCCCTACCCTTACCTCTGCTTTCATTCCACTGATTGCATTATGCAATTTTCCTTACCTTTTGCCCTATAAAACTCCTCTTCAGCTATTTCAGTATGGATTCTACCATCCTGCAGGTGCAATTTTCCTTCCTTCTTCCTATATTTTTCACTTTGCTGATTTAGGATCTATTTTCCTTTAATTATCCTAACTTAGCAAGCACACTATGTTGCTCCATACAACTGCACTATCTGCTTATGTCATTACAGGAGTGACATATTTTCTTGGTAATGGTTTATATTTGTTTTCATGTCAACTAGGGAATCACTGAGCCTTATACTAATCCCTTTGGAATCTCTCCAAATGCATTCTCACTCAGTGATGGTTTTCTGTTGACAGTTGCATATCCAATCTGTCACTCAGCCAGTTCTTACTTCATTTAGCATATGCTCTATTGTTATGAAGCCGAGATATTGTTTTGTAAAAGATCAAAGTTCCTAAATCATTAAAATGATCTTCATCCAAACCACAGATGATGAGATAAAAGTTGATTTTGCCACATATATTTTCCATAAATCAGACATGAGTTATATTCCTGATGCTTTGTCGATCCTGCTCTTTACTCCTCATTCGGGCCAAGTTTAGTACAGCCATTTGGAACAGGAATCTGACTTGTGCTTGGAGTAGGAAGGAGAAAGCTCCCGGTGGCCCTGAGTGGGCCAGGTCAGCAGCTCTTCAAGCCCAGGCCATCAGCTTCAGAATAAGTGTCACAAAAAACTTAAGCTATCCAAGACTGTGACTATATCTCTTAGAGGTGGGGAAGACAAGTGAGACAGCACTTGTGCAGTTTTCTGTAGACTCTTACTGGAGAATCTGTGAAAAAATTTAACAGTGAGATGTGAGTCACTTCATTCATCTTGGTGGTCTCTTCGCTGTTTCACAGAGGAACATGCGGCTCATTTTTTCCCCAGCATTTGACTGGATTATTGGGATGTCTGAGGTAGGAAACTCTGTTAGATCATCTTATCCAGCAGCAGATGTATTGCAAGCTCATTCTTTTCCATGCTTAATCCTGTGCTTTGCTTATCTGGGACTTAAGTGTCCCCAGCAGTGAGACTTCTGCTGTCCTTAGAAGGTTGTCCCATGTTCTAGCCTGTATCCTGCTTGAAACATTCAGGACAAGACTGATAATATTAATCAGTAATGTTAAAGCATAGAAAAAGGCACTTTTTCTTTCTTTCTTTCTTTTTTTTCCCTGGTGTTAATTAACTTTCTTTTCCAGTTCTTAGTTACACTCTGGAGACCAATTTCAACTTCGGTGTGACTTACAGTGAAGTCTCCTGCAGTTGCCTACAGCACAAATGAGTTTTGTTCATCTGACTTTTGCTAGCTGTCAAAAAAAGCTATTGGGATGTTGGCAGGGCATAAGAAATGCAGCTGTTGCCTGAAAAGGGAAAGAGGAAGGTGTGGGAAGACCTTCTGAAGAGAAAAGTGGTCAGTAAGGGAGGAGAGGAGTAAATGGAGCATCTAGAGGTCTGGCAAGGATGTACAATTTCTGTCAAATTTTTGCTTCCTGAATAAGACTCTGTGAATCAGATCTGCTTGTTGGTAGGAAAGTCTGGGAACCAATTAGCTCCGTTGCCTGAATCTGTACCTGGGTTGGGTGTTTATTTAGAAACAGGCACATGCAGTGAATCTGGGTATGCCAGGGCTGGTGTGTACCCCATCCACTTTTCCTGTGTCAATAGATGCTTCATCTCCACACATTAGGAATAAATCAGGTTCTACAGACTCACTTACAGACTCAGCTTCTGGAAAATAATTATTTTTAGGCTGTGCCTCCCCATTTCTTAACAATGCCTGTTTGTGGGGAAAAGGCTCTAATTTTCCCAGAGTCTAGGATTTCTTTCTTCAAAGGGATCTTTGTCCTTTCATTGGCCAAATTAGTAACCTGTTGGAACATGCCACCATTTCAGTTCACCCAGGCTTCATTTCCATGGAAGGGTGAGAGGTTGTTTTCCAAGGTCTTTTCTAAACACCAATACATTCTCAGTGTAAATACATTCTCAGGACCTAAAAACTGATCTCAGCTTCCAAGAATATCATGCAATCCCCTAGGCTAGCACAGCTATTTACATGAACCTGTCAGTAATTCATGATTTTGTCCCACACCACTGGCCTGGTTGAAGTGTTTAGGACTGTCGTGTGTCAGGCTGGGAGGATGATGCTGGGTGTCCCTTGCTGTCTGTGCTGATGGACAGCACTGCATGCACAAAATCTTGTGAACATGGAAATCTGAGGGGAGAAATTTATGCAGAGCAATAATTAACACAGTTAATTGCATTTATCTTTCATGTTGGCAGATCTGCCAACTGTCAGCTATTTCAAAATAACTCATCAGTTAGATGTCTTCACGTTGATAATTGATTCCTCAATTGTGTGTGAAGAAACCTCACGCTTATTAGAGCTAGTTTGCAGTGCATACCTTCTGGTTTTTCCCCTGGCACTTTCAATCTGTTTGTCTTAAATGAAGGTTAATCATTTCATTTCCTTGGGGGAGAATAAACTGTGCTTCATTTTCTTTTACATTCTGGTAATTGCAGGGGATTACAGAGCAAGATGCGGGAGTTTAAATCTCCCATCTTTCATGGGAGCTGGAACATTTCTTGCTCTCCTGCTGTTTAAGGCACATTTCTTAGCCCCAAAGCTATGGATGCCAAGTGTTTTTGCTAAGGTACTCTATATCTTTATCCAAAGTCCAAGTCAGTGAAAAGTGTACTGGAGCAATGGGCACATCTTAGGTTTGACATTAGTGTTGGAAAATTACTCGTCCTAAATGTTCTTGTATGTTGAAACCCACAGGCATCAATGTAGAGACTGTTGAGCACCCTCCACTATCACTAGTGCTAGCACTGGAGGCAACCAGAACCTTTCTGAGTCTGGCTCTGCATCTGACTTTAATTAACAGAAGTTTAAATGAGCAGGAGGTGTGGAGAGAGGGAAACAAGTTAGCTCACGCACTGGAAATTATGAGAGGAGCTCACCAAGCTGCTCACACAAAGAGTCTCTAGGTCTACAAGGAGGTAGGTCCTTCAACTAGCCCCTCTGGCAGTGGTGAGGGACACTGCTGGAGTCCTTCATGAACCTGATATGAATAAAACTGTTGTGAGACCCTACGATATTTATGATACTATGATAATCTGAATGTTGTGAGTTCGATCCTCACACGGGGCGCCAATTTGTGTTGGCGCAGGCAGGAACAGGACAGGGTTGCTGGGGTAACTCTTCTCAGTCTTTAATGAAGCATCAGTCTCATTACAGGGGTAGAGACAATTGAGGAAAAGGCGACAGATCACAGCCTGCTAGCAGCAGCCGCGAATTTCTTTGTTACAGAGCATCTTAAAAACTTTTCAGCCAATAGTATACTGCTAAAGCTTACAGACAGTTGTTTTAGCCAATCAATTATAGCACATGTACACCTGCTTTGAACAATGTTCATTTGTATGTTTTTCTATTAACAATAAACAATACCCTTATTAAGCTGAAGACCTTCTACTATCTTGTCAGGCATATATTTTCTGCAGTGTTAAGATTTATTCAAGCCAAACCTAGAAACTCAGCCTTTGTTTCCCATGTCCTTGTTTGCTGTACTTCTGTATCTTTTCTAGTTTCAAACTTTTTCAGTTACAGCAGATTCTGAGTTTTCAGCTTTTTCTGTTTGAGGGCTGCTTTTTCAACTCCTAAAAATCCTTTTTACTTTTAGTGTTTTCCACACTGTCAGGGGCAGGAATGGTCCCATTTTTCTCACTTGGGGTTCTCACTGCTGTAAAGCTCTAGTGTGGAGATCATAGGATGAGGATGTTGACTAAGAAAAAGAGGGATTTTATTACATGTTAAAAAATTATAGTGTAGTGTTAGAACCTGAGTCTGCCTTCACTTAAAATAAATAAATGAACATGCAAAATTTCATCATGGGTTAATTGAGTAATCATAGGCAATAAAACAATAGAGACCTGTAAGCTGTCGGGTGAATGATTCAATAACACACTTGTGTGCTGAGAAGAAAAGAAAGAGTAAACTAATGTTGCATTTTATTAGGCCTCATAGGCTTATCATCCTGTCACAGTCATCTAAATCAGCGGTAACTGCACTTCAGTCAATCAAGTTATCCTGCTGTAAATGCACTGTTTTTCAGGCAGGAATTGGATGAATATATAAATTACCAGCCCACTTCAAAGATCTGTGGATTCATTTCCTTTTGCTGTTGTTCCAGGCAGAACCTGGAACTGGTCACTGTGTTGCAGGCTGACACTGGGGTGAAAAAAGGAAAACAAGTGGAAGCTTTGGCTCATCCCTGCATGCCACTTGCGTTTTCGGTCTTGCTTGTTTGCATTGTTTGGTTATTTATTGCTGTTTTTCTCAAAAAGAAGACAAATGTCTGTGCCTTTAAAGGTAAAGAGGCAGACGCGTTCCTCATTGCTATGAGCTTGTGTATTTGTAGAAACGTGGAGCCGGTGGCAGCCCTGGAGCCCGTGCAGTGTCACCTGTGGGGACGGCATCCGGGAGCGCTTCCGAGAGTGCCTCACCTCCTCGCCGGCCAAACCCGGCTGCGCTGGATCGCCGAGGGAGACTTCCCTGTGCTCGCTGGAGGAGTGTGCGTGTAGGTAGCTCTGCTGTGCTCTTCCCCGGGTCGTGTGCCCGCCCTGGCAAAAGCAAAGTGTAAAATGAAAACATCCCGTCTCTCTTTCAGTCATACTGATTTGGGGGGCTGTCACATTCCTGGGGTTGATGGAGTAGGGCAGGAGCCTCTGTGCATTTGATTGTGGGACACTGGAGATAGGGCTTCAAGGAATAATATTTCTGAATGCCATGGGTGCAATGGAAGCAGTTTAAAATCTTTAGGATGGTCAGGGAGTGGAGAAGTCCTGAAAGAATGTTTTTGGGGCTATCAGAACATGTTCAGTAGTGAAAGCCAAAGACTCCGGTGGAAACCTATTAAAAAAAAGTAAAAGTACTTTTTTACCTATTAAAGTCAGGTAAAAAAAGGGTGCTGGTTCCAGCTGGGACCTGTGGTGTGAGGTTGCCATTCTGTGAGTTTTTTGAGGTGGCAGTGCCAGGTCTCCCCCTGTTCCAGCCTGCCACTGCTGCTGGCCTGTGACAGGGCAGGCTGACTGCTACTGATCCTAAGGCTTTATAAAGCCCCCAGTGAGGCTGGATGAGGCTGTGTCAGCACCATAATTGGATGCTGACAGCCACTGTTGAGGGGCATGAGAAGTGCCCTTTTTTAGCAGGGTGGTCAGTCTGTGCAAAACTTTTGCTTCTTGCAAACTCCCTGCTGAAAAGGAGTCTGCTGATGTCAAGGGACCACAGAGACCAGAAAGCTGATCTACAAGCTCCAGTACCTTTGTGTCCCACAGGTGCCATAGGTGAATTAGGGAAGGAAAGATGCCCAGGAACTGTACAGGCTCCTAGAATCTCAGACTATAATTTGAAAGATATTTTAAACTATTAGAAACTGACCAGTGCCTTATTCCTTGCTTTGGCTGCTTGCAGGCACTTCTTTCTGCGTGCAAAAGTGCAGTGTGTAGAACTGGAATGGAGGCAGCTAAAGAATGGACAGTTTTGGGATGTGGGAGTCGTTTAGCACACTGCGGTGCTTGTGCCACTGAAAAGGAAAGGACAGCAGGGGGAGAGAATGTGCAGCTGGAGCAGGAAGAGGGGAGGATTATGTTTTTAATGGAAGTGTTGACTTGAACCAGCTTCAAGGTGTCAGAGGATGAAGGCCCCAGAAGTATACAGGCAGGACTGAAATGTGTTATGGAACACTGCAGGAAATGGGTTGTATTTAACAATAGTTTGGGTGAATGGAAACTACTAACTGTATTCCATCAAGCCAGGTATTGCATGTTGTCAGTGTTCATGAAGCACTGGGAACGTTTTAACAGGTCTAATATTTTTAATGACTTGAAAATGCTGGCCATGTAGGTTTGGTTATTTAGTAAAGCAGTGAGTGAAAGAAGAGAAGAACAACTCAGATGCTTTGGGCCCCCAGCTTAAACCAGCCCTGCTCTAGTTGTCTTCTCTACGCCAGACTCTGAGGCTGCTGTGGGCAGTAATTCTGCCACCAAAATGCAGTGGAGTTGATAGTGTTTTTCCAAAGCTACTGTTGAGCTGTGCTATCCCATGCCTCCTGTCTGTCTGCTGGAGATGTATGTCTGTAAGTATATAATTTGGTTTGGCTCCTTGCCAGCCAGTTTCACTCCCCACCTCTGGAGCTCAGAGAGCAGTCCTGGTGCAGGGAGCTCACTGGAGGTGTTCCCTGAGCTCAGTGCAGAGCATGTGCTGGAAACATGATTTTGTGTGTGGACCTTGCTTTGCATGCATGGAGGTGACAGGCTTCTGGTGCTTCTCAGAGGGATCACTCCTCCCATGCAGGTGTGCAGCTGTAAAAGGTGATGGTGATTTCCAGCCATCCTGTGCATACACTCTGCACACACCTGTGGCAGTCTGGTTGGACTCAGTAGGTCTGGACAATCCTCAGATTCCAGTGAAGTCTGTGGGTTAATAAGGTGGGTTAATACATAAAGAGCACAGAGGCAAAGGAGGTCTGCATCTGTGCCTATTGCTGTAGGATCATCTGGAGGAAATACCTCGCTTCTGCCTTGCACATGGTTTCTAATCCTCCTGCTCCCACATGGATGGGGCAGCTTCCTTTACAGAATCACATACACGATTTCATCCCATTGAATCTCAGTTTGCTCAAGAGGTGATTTGACACTGTGACTTTACAGTTTTCATCAACTGCCTGATCTCAAGCTGGGAGTGTCACCCTCACCCTTCCCACTCTGGCTGCCTGCAGCTTTTGGAAGCAGACGGGTTCTGTTTCCAGCGTAACTCTGCAGTCCAGCAGATGGAGCAAATGGCTGAATGAGCACGGCCAACACGCGGTGCAGGGGCCAATGAGGTGCCGGGAGAAGCAAACCATAAGGACCCCGTCCTGTTTGGAAGCTCGCAATTCCTTGCTATTGGCTGTGTACCCCAAACAATGCAGCACAGCGTGCATTACAGATAGAGAATGGAGTATTTGGAAGATATCCACAAGCAAACATGACTGAGAGAAGGATGAGAAATGAATGAATTCTCTGCTGCAGTGCTGCTGAACAGAGCAAATGCTGGCCCTGCCTGCTTCCCTGAGGTCAACTTGTTCACTCCCTACTCAGGTGTCCAGAACAGCAGTGCTCCAGGCTCTGACACAGGGGCATTGGACTGAATGCAAGTTTTAGAGATTTGGGATTGTTAGGTAGCCCTGAAGTAGGGAAGTGGATCTCCTTCCCAGCCCAGCACACTGCACGTCTGTTCTGTAGCAGCCCGAGACATTCTGGCCTATGTTCATCAGTGCATTTGTGCATCCTGCCCACCTAACAGCTGCACCACCAGCTTGCTGTTGAGCGTGTGTTCTCCTGAATTATGGAAAGTACATGGTGTCCAGTTCTTGTTATTCTGCAGTCACATTTCCTATTCGTGGACAGTCACTGTGGTGCAGGCAGAAGCACCTGCCAAGTCTTACAGCTGACTGTCTATCAGTCTGATGGAAGGCTTTGGGTTCTGCATAAAACTAGAGACTGGGCCAGGGTTGTTCAGTGGTTTCATTTGAGCTTACAACTTCATGGCCAGCTCTTGCCAACTGCAGCTAACCAGTTTTGTCCTCCAGCAAAATCTTCATGGCTTTATGGAGCTGATGTCTGATGAGAAGAATTTGGGTGGTGCTAACAGATACTAAAATTAGCTACTGGACCAATTAATCCACTTTCAACCATGCTGTATTCTGCTCAAGATTGCCCAATTTATCATTGGTTCAGCCATCTGTAATGTGGTGGAATGGGCAAGTGACAGGTTTAAACAGGGCTGTGGGCAGCTCTCAGATTATCACATTACAGGTTAGAATCATAGAATATCTCATAATGGAAGTAGCCCATAAGGATCGTTGAGTCCAACTCCTTGCTTCCCCAGGACTACTAAAGCTAAACCATAAGACTGAAAGTGTCATTCAGACAGTCTGTGAATTCAGGCCACGATGACTTCCCTAGGGTGCTTGTCCCAGTGGCTAATTATCCTCTCAGTGAAGAAAGGTTTGCTGAGTATTCTTCCCCTTTTGAGGTCCCATCTCCAGTCCACAATAGAAGGGTGTCAATAGTAGAATGTTGGAGAAAGAGCAATGGCACTTTTGGTTGAAAGCTTTCTGTGGCATGGGAAGGTTTTGTCCTCTGGGACTGTGGCACCAGACAGTAGTAGAAGCATCCTCAGAGGACTGTTTAGAAAAGTTACATTGCCTCTCCTGATGCTGCCTTTCTCTTCAAAGCCATTTCAATTCTCACACCCACTTAAGCTCTCCTTAAAATAGTTTTCAAGTGATACCTGAAGTACTAGCCTGAGTTGAATTATTTTTACCCCCTTTATGTCACTTTTCAACAGGGAATCTAAATGTACTTCATAAAGAAAGGCAAACAGAGTTCCTCCTTTTTACAGGTATTTAGGAATACTTTATGGAAATGGCAGAGCAGGAAAAAATAATAATTACATTTAAAAGGTCTGTGGGAGCCTTGATTTAACGTAAGTTGATGTTTCTGCCAGTTTGGAGTCATCATGTAGTAAGTCATCTCCAATGAGCAAATTTTAATGGCAGACAACTTCCTGTACTGTATTAATGGCTTACTTTCCTTGGTAGTGAAGTATCCATCCTCAAATACCAAAATGCTGCTTCCAGTGCAACTCTGACAGATGTGTGTGCTCTTTCTTACAGCTGTTCAGCCTCCCACCCCACCTTCTGTTCAGCCAGGAGAGGACCAGAAAGCAAATAATATAGTTACCATCACAGGTATCTCACTGTGCTTGTTCATCATCTTTGCCACTGTTCTTATCACCCTCTGGAGGAAGCTCTGCAGAGCTCAGAAATGCAGCGCTGCTGTCCGACGGAACTCCGTCCATTCCCCCGGCTTCCGGAAAAACTCCGATGAGGAGAACATTTGCCAAGGCAACAAACAACGGGACAGCTTTGCTGAAGGGGGGGACGCCCCTGTTAACATTCCCCTAACCTACAGGCGAAGCCTCCAATTTGCCCAAGAAGATGATGTCTCTGGAAGTGAAAACTTTCAGCCAAATGCCCAAAAAATAATCCCTCCAATTTTCAGCTACCGCCTGGCACAGCAGCAGCTGAAAGAGATGAAGAAGAAAGGCCTGACAGAGACCACTAAGGTGTATCATGTCTCTCAGAATCCTCTCACAGACACGGTTCTTGGTGCCACCACCATGCTTCCCCTGAGCGGGGAGAACCCAGAGGAGGCAGCGGGGAACAAATTCAGGATCAAATCTCCATTTCTGGACCAGCCAGCCAGTCAGTCCAAGTTCCTGGGTGAAGGTTCTCACCCTAGGCTGGATTTTCCGTTCTCACAGGCTAATCCTGCAATGAGCCCTACCCAAACCTTGGTAAGAAGAGGTCATTTCAAGCACCAAGATAACAGAGCGGACTTGCCTGAGAGGGGCTGTCACAGAAACTCGCAGTTTAGAAGAACAGCCAGTTTTCATGAAACTAAAAAGGCCAGACCTTTCAGAGAGAGAAGCATGTCCACTCTCACACCCCGACAGACTCCTCTCTACAACTCCAGGACCAGGACGTGGGACCAGGGTCTGGAGGACAGGACACGGCCAAAATCAAGAAATGCTAATCCAGCCTGTGAAAAGCAGGATCAGCCCCACAGCACTGTGCTGGGCTGTGAACCACAGGGCCATGGCACAAAGCCCTACCACAGGGCAGGTCCCCCAGTGAGGAAGTTGGACCTGATCACGGACCGCCAACCTGCTGGTCAGGAGAAGGCAGCTGAGAAGCCTGAGCCCAGCCGAAGTAAGAGGGGCCCTTCACCTAATCCCAAAGGTGTGTGGAGGAAAGAAACAGGCTCAAATGGCAAAGATAATTCCCAGAGAGGCCTAAGCGTCAGCCCTGCCCAGTATCGAAGGGATAAATGCCAGAGCTTCCCCTTGGACCCTGAGTTTGCCTTTTATGACAATTCTACTTTTGGCTTAACGGAGGCAGAGCAGCAGATGATCGACCTCCCTGGGTATTTCGGCTCAAATGAAGAAGATGAAACAAGTACTCTGAGCATTGAGAAGCTGGTGATCTGAGTGACTCATTGTGGCCCTGCAGGAGTGGCGTGCGTGGGAGAGGATCTGCAGGATCGGTTGGCTTCTGGTGGAAGAAAGAGCAGGAATCACGTTACTTCCACACACAGCAGGAGGGAATAATGCCCCAGGTCTGGCTTGTGGGAACATATTCCTTTCTAATTACTGAAAAATGCTTTCATATAATTATTTTTATGTATGTGTGTAGGAGACACACAAAGTACCCTGGGAAAGAACATGTTAGTTAAGGTGTGGCGCAGGAATAGCCAATAGATTTTATTGTGTAAAGCAGTCATGTTTTGTGCATCATACATGATGAGTGCCACTGACATTTCCCACCTTGTGGACTGTGTCCTGGTAGACTGTGAAATACTGTCCAGCACCCTCAAATACCTGCCCTGATTCATGAATCATTTCCCATAGAAAGCACAAAGCTCAAGCTGTGGGCTGTTTTTATCATTTTTTCTGATAGTCATCAGTGAACTGGGTTGATTTGTCATTGTTGCTCAAATAACTCATATGGTGGGGGGGTTTTAGCTGGTTGCATGAAAGTGCAAACAACTGATGCTGAATACTTGAGTGAATTTAAAATTGAGGAGGCATTTTTGTCATTCACTTTGGTATTTTCTTACTGTTAATATTTATATCAAGAAAACAATGCACAAATATTTGCAGGAAATTAGTACAGAAGGCATGCTACAGGGAAGGCAAAGCAAACAGATGATCAGATTTTAGTCCTCACAGAAATGTTACCGCAGCATGTTACCTGTAAAAAGCAGTGAGAGAACTGTTGAATTATGCATCCTTTCCATAGTCATCCTTTCCTTTATTAAAATTTTAAATGTAAATATATTGACAATAATACTACTATGGCAAGCTCAAAATAAATTATGAACAAAACCAGCAAACAGCAAGATTATTTGATTAATACCTGTTCTGGGAACAAAAATTAAAATGACTTGACAATATCTGGCGATTCACAGAGAATCTTATAGAATCATTTATGTTGGGAAAGACATCTGAAATCACTAAGTCCAACCATCAGTGTAACACCACTGTGTTCACCACTAAACCATATTCCTTAACTGCCACATCCACACACCTTTTGAACACTCCCAAGGACACTGATTCCACCACTTCCCTGGGATGCCTGACCACTCTTTCAGTGAAGAATTTTTCCCTTATATCAAATCTAAATCTTGCCTGGCACAACTTGAGGCCATTTCCTCTAATCCTGTCACTTGTTACCTGGGAGAAGGGGCCAACCAACCCCACCTTGCTACAACCTCCTTTCAGGGAATTGTAGAGAGCAGTTGCAGTGAACTACAGAAGCCATGATGGGCTTTTTTGTTGTATTTTAAAACCAGACATCACAAATTTGCTATTAGACTATGCTGTAAGTGTTCAGAATTGGGTTGGAACCCCAATTAACAGCAGAAGCAGAGCTCAGGCCTTTGTGAATGACAAAGACTTCTCTTGCCCTTTGTGAGGAGGGGGGGACTTCTCTGGGGACTTTGCAAAGGCCAGGGGAATGCTAGTGGGCAAAAACATGAAAAGAGGAGGTGCTGCCCATGGAGGCTGGTGTAAGAGAAGAAGGGTTTAGGCAGTGGACTATTAGTCTTAAATCAACTCTCCCCTAAGGAGCCCAACCCTACATGCCCTTTAACCTGCCTTGTGGGTGTGAAGGGAAAATTAGCATGTGCTCCATTCTCAGGAAGTAGGCTGCTATTTTTCTCAAAACTGGCTTTCTGAGCAGACAGATTTCCCAATCCCACACTTCTTCCTCCCCCCTGCTCCCCCACAAGCCAACAGCAATTTTAAAGGAAGAGCAGCATCGCTGTGTATTAGCTGCCAGTTCTGATGGCACCCCACTGCAGTGTCCAAAGCGGCACAGGTGGCCTGACAGGCACACGGTGTTACCTGCTGTGACAACACAGGAGGAGCAAGCCGCGGCCTTTGACCACCAGAGTCAAATCTGGCTGTTTGAATGGCCTTTTTGATGGGTAACATTTTTCAGCTGCTGCTGGAGTGAGGGATCCGATTCACAGGGTGATGTGAACTCCCTCTTTCCCGGGAGCTGTGCCAAGATGCCGAGGTTCAGCCCTTGGCCGAGCGTGGTGTTGGTACCAGTGATGCATTCCCATAAACTGTCACCTTGAAAAGCTGTTTAAAGTGTTTAAGAACATGTTCACACTTGAAGAGTTATCCAAAGGCAATCAAATTTAATGAATCTTTAAATTGACTTAAATGAGCTGGAAATCAGACCTCTGCAAGCAATTGCTGCTCAGGTTACTTGCCCTGCCTGTACTAAGGTAAGGTTTGTGGTGTGAAGTACCTTCGGCCTGAAGCAGCTATCCATCTTCATTGGAGCTGCAGGGCTACAGTATCTGTTTAAGCTTTGTTGAGACTCTCAGCATGGGAGAGAGAAGCTGGAGAAATGGGAGATCAAATGTGCAGTACAGCAACATTCAGCATGCATTCCCCTAACCTTCAGCAGGAGTGATTTGAGCTTGGCGGTAGCCCTCAGATCCAGTAAGAACTCAGCTAGTGGCATTCCACCCTGTTTACCAAGATTAAAGGTGGTTCTGAAGTGCTTTCTGGGGTTGGCCGTGGGATTTGCAGGCTCCTGCACAAAGCCCTGCGACCCTTGCATCTCAGAGGGGATTTCCTTTGCCACAGGAGGGCAGAGAAGGGGGAACATTGCTCTAAATCAGATGCTGCTTTCTGCAAAGTTGTCCCAGTGTTGGCTGTCTTATGCATTAGATGTACTAAGGTACATTTTACATGAAAGAGAGCTGGGCAGACCCCTGCTCTGCCAGCTTGTCACACCTTGGCACAGAGACAGGAAAAAACACGGTAACATTGTTGC
The DNA here is from genome assembly GCA_008694505.1 of Cyanoderma ruficeps. Classification (NCBI taxonomy): domain Eukaryota; kingdom Metazoa; phylum Chordata; class Aves; order Passeriformes; family Timaliidae; genus Cyanoderma; species Cyanoderma ruficeps. Next base: position 1,258,574 of record VZDJ01006585.1, on the reverse strand, counting down.
TGGCTGAAGGCAGTCCAGCTATAATTCCTGCCCCTCCATGCTGACACACAGGGAAACATGCTCCATAGTCTGGACTTTACTTTGCCCCTTGCTCACTCACTGAGGAACTGGACTGGTTGTCTGATTAAGCCCGGCTGATTTCATTTCCAGCTTGATATTCCATTATCAGATGGGTTACCAGCTGCTTAATGAACTGCCAGACCACAAATGCTGTCCCCTAAATGCTGTAGTTTCCACAGTCTACTCTGCTTCCTTAGCTCTTTACTGAAGAATGGGATTGAGCATCACCTCCCAGAAGGCATGGTTTCTCACATTTCTCTGTGTCTTCCACCTAGACAAAAATTATCCTTTCTGCTCTCAGTGCTGCGTCAGGAGCCACAGAGTTATAATGTGTGCAAAGTTATTCCTTATGTTCCAACATGGAGTTACAACCTTGCACTAAGATTTTACCATATCAAAATACAAAAGTAGTGATCTCCCTTTCAGAAGGGAAAGAATAAGTGCTGCCTTTTTGCAGCCCTTTCTTTACAAGGCTCATTTACAATCTCATTTCAGACATGTAGGTGTAAATTTCATGAGCATGCTTGAGAAGAGGGCAGGGGGGCAGTCTAGCCAAGGGCTTTAGGAGCACAGCTCCCTGGAGTGCTGCCCATTACACTGGGTTGTTCATGTTTGCAGTCACTGGGATGTCTAGGAAGCAGAGGAACCAAACCAAGTTTTAAACTGAGCCTTCACCTCATGCCTCTGCATTGTCTCCAGGACAGCTTGAGCCATGAAAATTAAACTTACCTTGCAGACCCTTTCAACTACCCAGGCCAGCAGGTGAAAAAGCACCAACACTGAAAGAATACATTTCTCATATTATAAGCTTTCCAAGATTTCAATCCAGATTTCTGTTCACATTCCTATCCTTGAAAACCAGATGAAAAGTATTAAGTCCTACTCAGATAGGTTTTTTTTCACTCTTTATCAATATGTATACAAATTACAATATGTATGGATACAAAAGCAAGTAAATGGAAAAGAAATACCAGTTTAAAAAGTTATTATAAATCAGAAAGAAAGGAAAGATCCTTATTCTACAGCATGGTAGTTAAATGATTTGCATCAAGCTGATTCCACTGCTCATTTTTAACTTGTTATTAACAGCTGTAGAAAATAAATTTTCAGTATTCCATTTCTTTCAGTCATTTGCTCTTTCATTTCACCCCAGTCAGACAATGAAAGTAGTGTGCCTTGTGGTGCAACCACTTTCTGATTCCCATTCACTAATGCAAAGTCATTCAGTAAATTACAGGAGAATGTACAAATGAATCATGACTGCGTTTTAGGAACTCCTAGGAATATCTGCGCTCACCTTAATTTTAGTAAAATCTGCCTGATTTTAATCTGGAGTTTAAATCTGGTTGGCAGGATTGTCTTTGTCTGCTTTCATGTCTTGTGGTGTACTCTAGCAGTGGATCTGCAGAGGGAAGCTGTTGGAATGGAACCCACACTGTCCATATTGTGAGTGTTTTCTTTGAAGCAGCCTTTGTCTGGATGCACATTAGCAGTTGGAGCATGTCCATCCACAAGTTTGATTTCACACACCCCAGGAACACTGCAACTGAAGTGTGGCAATTAGAACCATAGGGAAAGTTGCTTAAAAACATTCTCCTGATGCAGGGCAAAGCACTAACAAAGGCATACCAGATGAAGTCCAATTCCCCATCCCCTTGTTCCTTCTATCCTGATGTTCTCATAACTGAAACACTGATGGTTAAAATCAAGATGAGAAAGGTTTAGACATTGAAAAGTATAGATTGATTAAAGGACATGCTTGATCTTTTGACGTCCAGAGAACTTGCAATAAACATTTTCCAATGACATCTTGAAAATTGCTGAAAAAGAAACCTCTGGTTATCCCATGGCTGAGATCCATAGGTTTTTTCATAAATTGTTGCCTGGCTGTGCTCAAACAAGTCATGCTGTTAGCTTCAGCTAGCAGAAGCAGGTGCAACTCCAGCTATCAAGTGCAGGTTTGGCGATTGGCAGCAGCAGAGCACTGGCTATCAGCTTACACCATTCTTTTCAGCCTGTGCTTTTTCTCTTTCCAAAGCAGCAGGTTTCAGCTGCCCTGACTGTTCTCTCCATCTCCACTCTGGCTGTCGACAAAGAATGGAGCCCTGATTTTCATGGCTGAGTATTTCAGTGAGTACCACGTCCCGTGCCATGTAGACCAAACTAAGCCATCATCATGGGGTCCACTGTACCTCCCTTTTTTGTAGTATCGCCCATTGAGGTTTACAGCATGGCACCTTGGAACAATGCAGGAAAGAAAAAGGGAATTACGTTTAGCATGAGAAGACATTGCATCATTGCAGTGAAGTACCCTTCTCACACAACCTATATTTAAATATACCAGGGTGGGATGGACTAAATGGTTAATGCATTTAGTGGAATATGTGGGTCATGCTAAAGCAGACACCTACACTGGTCAGATAATTCAGCCTGTTGACTCCTTCAGGTGTATTAGCTATGGATTAGAACACATGGCATGAACAAAGGGGTGTAGTTTCATTTGGTAGGCTCTAGCTCAAGTGTAGGCAGCTCCACATTGACACCTGAAAGTGCAGATGTCTTTTCATCAAGGTAAATCCTACTATTGATGTACGTTTTTGTAGCTCCACTGATTTCAACTGGTATGTGACAAGAATCTGGTCTAAGAGACTGATCCTGCACTAAAGCAGAGTGTTATATCCCTGTTTCCAGGGCTGTTAAACATGAGTCCCTCTCCATTGAAGTGTGGCATATGCCCAAACAGCAAGTATACCATCATAACTGTTACGGGGTAGCTCTGCCCTTAGACGTGCTCCACTCTATGGAAATGTCCTTGGTAGACACTTCATCTTACCATGGCTACAGTTGTTTTCTTCACTGGAATATAACACAAAGCACTTTCAGGAATTTTAACTGGGCTCTTTTTTTCCAGGTCATTGTCCCCTGTGCATTTGTTCTGACCCATTTTATTAAAGTGAATTCAACTTACCTGCTTTGCTATAATAAAAGAAGGAAATTGTTTTCCTTTGAGGATTTTTAGGTGTGAACATCTGAGGTTTGGCTGTGCAAGCTGATAAGTGCACACAGCAACCTCCAGCTGCAGTAAGGCAGGCAAGTCCTCTCAGCTGTACAGCCACCCACACCCTGCACATCCGAGAGGAATCAGCTCTTTTCCATACCTGTTAAACCACCAGCCACCCTTGTTCTCTGATGCACAGTTGCCTGTCAGGAATTGATCGTGATCCTTATCAGATGTGGTGAACTGCATCCCTCTGTGAGAGGCTGACCACTGGTCTTCAAAATTGCTCCCACCAGACAGAGCGTCGCCAGCATTACCAGAATAGGTGCCAAACCATAACCTGTAATTGTCCTGCAAGCATATGTGAAACATTTATTTGATATCCACTCCTTCTGCCTTTCCTCCCATTTTTGAGGCCAAAATAGCTCTGGACATTTCCTCCACTGTCAAAGGCATGACTGTTGAAGTCAAGGGTGACTTTTGTCTCCCTGCTTTAATGATCCTAGTGTAGATCAATGCAGGATTTAAACTTCCAGAAGGGATTGGTAATTACTGCTGCTGCTACAAAGGGCTTCAGGTTTATTGCCATTCACTCACCATTTAATACAGCAAGATGTAAACCATTTACTTTACAGCAAGATGGAAAACTCTTTCTAGCTGATCAAGAACAACTTAGCAGAAAATGCCAAGTGTCAAGTAATGGCCTTCATAAATAGATCAGTTCTTCAGCTAGAATAAATGCTTAGGCATTTTGCTCTTCCAAGGACTAGAAGCCATCTGATTTACATGGTCTGGTCCTGGTGGGAATACTTAGAATAATACTTCCATTGTGCACAGCTAACAGGTCTAAGAGATATTTGATATTAAGTGGATGATCACTTCTGTGTTGTCGCTTTCTCCTGTCATAATTGTCCTCATTTCTTTATGAAAAATGGCAGTAAGGTATTAAAATGAAGCTGTTCAAACTTGTCAAAAGAAACCTCTAACTGCAAACTGAGTGTAATGTGCACATTTCTGGAGTGGTGATGGAGTTGGAACTAGGGCTGGCCCATGAAGTATCCATGATTATTTGGGCTACTTACATATGGTGTTCAGGAGGGTAAGTCTGCAAAGAACAGCACTTGTATGGAGCTGGACACTGTCTACGGCTAGAAAGCACAACATGAAAATACAGGACGTGTCTGTCTGAGCTTTCTGTGTCTGTTGCAGTAGGTGTAGTGCTACAGGTACCTCTCTTCAAGATAGGAACTTACAACTGCTCTTTCAAAGCTTTGAATAGAATTCCCTGTTTTATTTTAAAACAAAGTTGAGAGGATTTGCTCTGGCACTTGCCTTTTATGTGACAGTCTGAAACACTGTCTTAGGAAGGAGAGCAGGGTTCCATTTAGTTGCAGATGTTCAAACACCAAGGGTCCTCTCACTCCCAGAAGACTCTTTTAATCATGAGGCCAGTGGCAAATACATGTGGGAATCCCTGTACCTTGTGGCAGGGAACCACCCTCTGTTCAGGGGCGGAGTTAGCAAGAGGGCACAAACACATGATCCTGTCACCCACCGACCTGGGCACTTGGTTGTAAGGAGAAAGTCCCAGGTTTATGTCCCTGATCCCAGGGCTGTTTGTCAGTCAGACAAACCAGGAAGCCCAGGAAACCAGAGCAGGTAAGTTTTGCAGAGCTGTAGATACAACCCTGATACTGGTCTGATGCTGCGTATGCAGCTGCCCCACCCTCACAGACCAAAGCAAGCAAATCATTGTTCTCTCCATTTCTTACCTGCTCATTTGCAAGCTGGAAATTTTCATAGATTGCATAACGTCTTTCCCCATGCCAGTCCATCAGGTCAATCTTTAATGAGTTCTCTCCTAAACATAAAGTTGTGTCATGTTAGATGAACTACATAATGCAAATTGGAAAGAAATCTATGGAGAAGGAATACCTGGACCTCTAGCAAGCAGGTCATGGATGTGCTCATTGCCCAGCCAGTATTCATCATTCTTGCCCTGGAATTTCCCAAATCCCAGTTTGTAATCATCCCACTTCCTGCAAAAAGATATAAATATCAATTTTGTCACGAGAGAGGATTAGACCTTGTGTGACACTTGAGTATGGTAATAAGTGAAACTTCACCTGTCTCTCTTGATACTGTTTTCTAAATTATCCAACTCATCTAGAAGTAAATACAACTCACAGCTTACTTCTTCCCCTGCTAAAACTGTGCACACACATAAAGGGGGATCGAACCTTCAAACTGCAGATGCAGTGCTCGCAGACTGACGTTTCCAGTTAAATGGAAAGGGAAAACAGCAGCTGTTTTGTTCTTCAGCCTGATATTGTTCTTCAGCCAGTCAGAGTTGACATGATCTATGCATTACCTTTGATATTCTCATATACTTCCTTGTGTGTCATCATTTCCAGTTTAGTAACCCCGTGTTTATTCCCTCTCTCACATGGTTATTATGGATATTCATTCTGCCTGACCTACATACTAGTCAATGCTCCTCTTCAGGATTTTTATTTCACCTGAAATGCCATGGCTGAATAGCTACCACTCTCTGGGCAAGATGGCTTAGTCAGTTGAGGTAGCTTTGCACTGCATTGCATAGACTTTAGGAGGCACTAGATAGGCCCTGAAACTGTGTGTGCTGTGATAGTAAATTAACCTTCATGAGGACATTTCTCCTTAACTATGCTACCAGAGCATCTCTCCTCCTGTAAATTTTAGTGTGAAAGTCATCTCTCTGGGATTTTGCATAGGAAAAGGACAATCTGGTTTGGCATCTTTTAGAATTATCTGACTATGTTCATAAATGTTACAACATGCTGAACATAATTCTTGATATGAGAACAGATCTGTTCATCAGGTCTCAGTCTGTGTGCTGGTAGCAGATACCTGCCAATTTGGAGCCTTTGACAGTCTTCAACAATGATAAAATATGCATTCAAATGCAGAGAACCCATGGAAAAGAAGTTACAGATCCATTTTGAAAATGGCCCCCTGTTGCCAATAGGTACCACCAAATTGTCCTAATCCTAAATTAACATCACTAATACATAGTCTTGCCTATCCTGCTTCTCAAGAGTGGGGTTTTACCCAGCAGCAGGACAGGGGTAGGAGGTGGTGGCCTGGCTGCAAGCCCTGTTGATGCAAGAACAGTGCTCCCACCTGTTGAAGTTCTCCTTGCCGTTACTCCGCCGCTGAAGGACAGTCCAGCCCCCGCCGTCGGACATGTCACAGAATGCCAGGAAAGGCTCTCGGTCTGCTCTGGGCCTGATCCGGTAGTAGCCACTGGTGGTGCTCTTCCGGTTAAACACCGCAGAGCAATCTGGGCACAACCGCATCAGTTTGTTAAAGGGGCTGGGGACAAAGCCAAGGGCAAGGTACCACCAAGAGAAGATGTCACTGAGAGGCTATATGGGACAAGGACACTCACCAGCCTGTGCAGAGCTCTGCAAGCCCTGTAAGGTCAAAGGAAATGGTGCAGCAATGTAGTAGCTACACTGGTTTGCAAACTGCCAGCCTGACAAAGAGCTTTAGGGCTTGAGAGGCTTTACAGCCATGCCCTCTGAGGGAATAATGCCCAAATCCTTGGGGAGATGCAGGACAGCTGCAGCTTAGCCTGAGGCTATTTCATGAAAGCCTGGGACTGAAACTTTATCTGTCAGTAAGATCATTTGCAGGGAAGCTAATTTCCATATGGAAGGTAAGGTAACCTCAGCTATACTTCCAATAAGATCAGGAACAATATTTCTAAAATAATAGGCTAAGCTCCTGTGTCCAGCTCTATCAGGGCTGGATCAGGAAAGAACCTTTCAGGATCTCAGTGCTTCACACTTCCAATGTAATGCCCAAAGGCTAAAATCTTATGACCACGTTCTCAAAGTAACACCAAGGAACAAAGTATGCATGCCTGTTCCAGTGCCACAGAAATAATGGGGGAGCTGAGGAACAGGGAGAGAGACTTGCCTCATCCAAACAAGTCTCAGTGCCTGCAGCTGAGCCAGGCACTCTGGGCTCCCCTACTCAGGGCTCTTCAAAAGCAGGACCCATCTCTTCCTAAAGCAGATGCCTAAAGTAAATCTGATGGAAAACATGAGAGGTGACTGTTCTCCTTTGCAGGCAAGAAGCCCAGCTGAAGAAGTCCATTTTGTACCTGGGTAATAGCTGCCTACAGCCAGGATAAGTGACTCTAGCCCCAAGGGATATCTTATGGGATATCAGGCCAACCAGTCAGCTCTTCTCCTTTCCATGTATCTGTATTTTAAATCACAATCCACTTAAAAAAAAATAAAACTTTTAACAGAAATAAAATATGACACATGGGACACTGCAGGGAGAAATAAACATTTTGGCACTAGTTCAAACTGTACCTTGGTCATACACTATCAAATTTCCACTGGTTGTGGGTAACAGTGTCTCATGCTGCACGCTCCTGTTGCCTGAGAACAGTTCACTTTTCGTTCTGTGGTAAGTGTTCCCCAGTATGTCCTTCAGCTGCAATTCATATAAGTAAAGCGAGTCTTGAAGATGTTTTAACCTTTGTCTTAATTTATTGTTGTCTAGGAGGCAGATGTCTTTGTCCTATGGAGAAAATAAAACAAACACCCCCACACTTCAGTCAGTGGTAAGGAGAGAGACAGAGGAAGGAGTATCTGTCTCCTCTTGACCCCAGCATTTCACACTGCCTATGTGGATCAGCATGATTTTCGTGGTGATCTCTTTCTAAGATGTCCAAATCTTGCACAGCATGAGCAGTTGATTGAATCCAGTGGAAAAGGGGTTTCTGCAATGACCTTGGCATTGATTAGAGCATGCCAGAATATGATCAGATGCACAGAAATTTACTTTGGACAAAAATAATTTGTCCTAACCCCTACTTGATGAACTCAAGGGGAAGGTTTGCAAACTATGAAAGTGCTCAAGTTGATAAGAGAGGGAAAACTTGGCTGTTGCACTGCAGGTGTGTGAAACCAGCAAAGTTCCAGAATTAGTTTTGTGTAAAACTGAAAAAGAGCTGATATTTTGGCTATAAAAATACATTTTTTTAAAACAAATTTTTGTTGTTGATTTTGTTGTTGTTGTTTTGAATTCTTAGTAATGTCAGTTCAGTCTCCCAGACAGCTGCACAGCCCTTAATGCTATGAAAATCCTGTATTATCAGGATGACGTTCCTTTAGGGGCAGGCAGATGCCTTTTTGCTCTGCTCTTGCAGAGCTCCATCCCTCTTGTGGGGGAGTATCCATCTCTGCATGACTGGGAATGGTGAACCATGGAGAGAGTGTACAGACATAGATAAAAGATACACACCGAAAACCTGGGGGCAGGTGAGCCAAAGCTGACCAGGAGAAGGAGCAGCAGCAACCAGTGCATCATCACACTCATTTCTTATCACCTGAAAAGAGGCATTCACAGGCTGTAATGGAAGCTTTTTTAGTTCCTCTCACAACTTAATCCCCCCTCACATTTATGTTTAATTCCCCAGGAGATGCTGCAGGATTTGTTAAGGAGGTTGCTTGAAACTCCAGGCAGGACAAAATCAGGGTAGGATGTATACTAAGGAGAAGCTAAAGCACCAGTGCAGTATGCTGACAGGGATAAAGGTTCAAGTCTTCTCCTGATTCCCTGCAGAAATAAATGCTCTCTGTGACTTTCCAGCAGCCTCTGTATCTCCTCCGAGGTATCCACACAGACAGGAAGTTGCTCAGCAATCATGTGTCCTTGAGGACTTTTTGTCAAAATCCCACAGGGTTTATTCAGTTCCAACTTCTCAAAGTGGAATTAAAAGGAATTTGCCTCCTGGTTAAGTGACTGTAGACATTGCTCCTTCTCAGTCCTTGGAGTGGTCTGTGAGGGTGGGATTGACCTCAGAGGCCAAGTCACATGCATGACAGAGTGGACATGAGATAATTTTTCCTTGGATTTCAGGGGAAAAGATTTCTACTGCCAGTCTGCCCTAACACACAGATGTGGTTTTGATTGGAAAGTTAACTAGAAAATAGGCTAAGTGACTGCCATTGGGAACATGCAGCTGAATGTGAGTGAACAGTACAAATTGTTCGCAGTGTGCTTGGATGGTGCTTTAAAAAAACAAAATCAGAAAGAAAAAAAAATTTTTAAACAGGCTAAACACAACTCCCCTGCTTCACATCTGGAAGTGCTGCAGAAACTTGGCTCCCCAGCTCTGTGCTGAGTGAAGTGCTTTGTTTCAGCTATGGCTCTATCACATCCCCACAGCAGCTGATGCTAGACTGCTTCCAAACCACCAAAACCGCTGCAACAGAGGAGCCCTCTGCCAAGGTGGGCAGAAAAGGCTCAAAGCAAGCTGAGGGAAGAAGATGTCCACAGGAGTTGCCCATAAAAGATGACACGCAGGGTAGGTGCCCCAGTCTGTGGCAATTTTTCAGCTTCTAGAGAGAAGAGTTCAATATTGCAGCAGGGGAACCCTGTGAGCCCAGGACCACTGGTGCTGTTCACATCACCCCACAGTGGTGCCAGTGTCTGCAGCACTGGTGCTGAGGTCAGTCAAACCCCATGTGGTGCCCGTGGGTGATGGCAAAAAGCTACCAGGAAGAGTGGGATGAGTGACAGCTCCTGGAAACCAGACAGTGCAGAGCAGAGAGAAAGAAAGCAACTCCATGTACACCTTTACCAAGACACATGAAATGCACATACCTGTAACTTGTCTTTCTTCAGACCTCCTCCTGGAAAGATTATCTCCCTTACAAGTCAACTGCAAAAGAAAGTGATCATAAACCTGGCTGCATTTCAAGAGGTTGGTGAGATTTTCCTCTCCAGATGACCCACATCAAGGGGACAGAGGAAGAATGTTTCACAGCACTAGGCAGTTTCACTGAAAAGGTACTCCCAATTCCTTGTAAGTTACCCAAACCTCAAGTTTTCTGTTGTTACCCAGTACTCCTCTTGCTGTTTCCCAGTGACAATAAACAACAGGAGGTTTCTATCAACAGCGCTCTCTAAAGTAGAGGGCAGAGGGGCTCTGCTGCTTGTGTACTATTACCTACCTTGACTAGGAAGCTCAACCAAGACTGACTTCTTTGAGTGTTTATGTGAATCACTCAGACTAATGCTCCCATGTGGGAGTTTTGGCTCATGTGTTTTAACACAGCCAGGATCATTACAGTAAGTCCTGCAAGGTGGAAATAAAACAGCTTTTCCGTTCAGCATTCCTTTTGCTGTTTAATCTGTTTTATAAGAGCACAGCTGTAATGCCAAAGAAGCTGCAAATCTGAAGCAAGAATGAATGTGGGGGTATTAAGCAAGATTTGGTGTTCGACTGAAATCGCAGGAGGGTTGTGTAACTCTCCTGTGAGCTGGATGATTAGATTTGCTAGTTAACACAAATAAGGACATTTGTGGAAAAGAGAAAAAACCCACAAAATCAAACAGATGGGTGACTCCCTTTGCATTATGGCCAAGGAATTACAGATTATTTTAAAGAAAACAGCAGGAATGTTCCATTTTACAGAGCTTTGTTCAGAGGAGAGACTATGGGCACAAAAAACCCTTGGTAAATGTCTGTGCTACACTTCAAGAAAGCAGGACTATCCAGCTACTACTGACTACAGCAATGCTGTTTATTCCTTAAAAATTGCATTCCTCTTCTCCCACAAGAACCCTGATTCATTTCACTGCCAAAGGATTATGTAAGCAGTGCTTTTCTTCTCACTTGTTTTCTAGCCCCAGTTTAAGACTGGTTTTGACAACTATGAAATTAGGGGCATGAAATGTTTCCTCTTCTCCCCTGGTGGGTACTTGTTTCTTTTTTCTCCCCCTTTGGTCAGGAACCACAGCTGGCAGCAGGGTGCTCAGGTACCATGCACTGGAGCATGGGGAGGTTGCACATCATCCCCTGGGGCTTTCACCATCAGCAGCAAATCTTTCTCAGCTGGACCTATCCAGACAGTGCTCAAGATGCTGTGCAACAATTATGCTCTTGTCTAGGTGGCCAGAAATCTCATAGGCCTGTGAGCATCTCCTGATCCCAGGTGGGATCAGAGACAGGGCCAAGGCTCTGGTGTCAGTGTTGGAGTCGTGGTGTGGGTAGCACAGTCAGTGCCTGCAGCTGTCTGCAGGGCCATATGATTAGGAAGCATCAGGCCTCACAGCATTAAATTCTGCTGGTCCCAGGGTAGAAGGGAGCAGTGAAACTGCAGTGCCAGTGAAACTCATACGTGTGCTTTGTCACTACAGCTTTGCAGGAACAGGACTCAATCTCCAACCCTCGTTCAGTGGCTGCCAAAACATCTCCCAGAGCCAAGACATCTGGAGCACTCACGCTGCCTCTAGGCCTCCGCCAACATTCGCCTCAGCAACATCTGCATGTGAAAATCCCACTCAGCTGGAACATGGTTCTTGCATACCTGTTTCATGATTAACTTATTTTCCCAGGCTAGAGAAAGCTTTAGGAATATCTGAAGCACAGGAGAGGGGTTGCCATGAGCTTGAGTTCACATGAGGTGGGTCTAGCAGGAGAGTGTCTTCAGGTACTGCTCCACTGGCTTGGAGCTAAAATAACCAAGTCATCATAAAGAATGAGGACACTGTGTGATCACCAGTGTTTCCTCACAGATGTTGAAATCCCTAGGCAGTGTGACAATAAATGCTGGGTTGTCTTTTTCCTGGAATAGATATGCCTCACAAATATTCTGGAATGCAAATTCCCTTTTAGTTACTTGGCAGGAGATCAGATTCCCTTTTCTTAAGATATTCAATGATCTTGTCAGCAAAAAATAAGAGTCTCATTAACTAAAACCTTCCTACCCTGCTGTCCTCCACCTTCCTTCCTCCAAAAGTATGTAGATGCTGAATAGTAGTCACAAAAAACTATTATTCACACATTAAATGCAATACCAGCATGTGCAAACTGGTGGATAAATGTGACTGAAGAACAGGGCTCTGGGGTAGCTCTTGATATTCCTACAGTTATGGCGGAAAAAATGGCTTGGGATGAGGACAGGAACATGACACCTGATGGATGTTAACACCTTCAGAGCCCAAAGGAACATCACTGCAGCTGGAAGACAGTAGTGACATCTCAAAACTCTTTCAAGACTAGTTTCTTGTTGATTGTTTGTTCTTAAAGGGGAAAGGCAAGAAATGAGGCAAACTGCTTCAGGCTCCAAAGGAAGTAGAGAGACGTGAGGATTTCACAGGAAGAGTCTGACTACCTACCTGTGCTCCAGGAAAATACAGGATATTCTGGACCCAGCTTAAAGCCAAACAGATTACTTGCAGTGAACCCAGGTGCTCTATGCATTTGCATTATTTTTATACTTTGCTATCCCACCCCACCTTCCTTGAACACCGTGCTCACTGGGAGAGACTGCAGAGCAGGCTCCTTTGCAGGCACTGCAGGTGTGGAGATACCTACCAGGGGCCTGCAGGCCCTTGATGTTTGAACTAGTGTACATCTCTGCGGGAATCTGGGCTGCCAGGTATTTTAAAGCAAAGTTAGTATATGAGATCTGAAACAAATATTTATTGTTTTTTAATCTAACAATAAAGAGTTTCATCAAAAGTAAGATAAATTTAAAAGACCAGGATGACATCAGCCACCATAGTTTCAACCTACGAAACAACCGAAACCGGCATTTGCGCATGAAAAGTCTGTGGTTGGTAAGCGAGGAGTAACCACAGAAATCTGTGCACAAAGAAGCAGCAATGGTGGCAGACCATGAAACATGCTAGATCTGAATATTTTGATAATGTTCAAAGAGCAAATACATAATTCAGTTTAACTAATGAGCCTGCATGCAGCCTATGAGTATCTAATGGGTTGACACAACAAATGTAATTAGTTTGTAAGTTCCTGAGGGCAAGCACAGGTCCCAGCAATCCCGTGTCAGGAATAGCTGTACCAAAGGGAATTAATCACAAGACCAGAGGGAGTATGTGGATTTCAGGATCTTCTACCTACTTCAGGTCAGAAAACTTCCCTGACCTAATTCACTCCTGTTTGAACTGGAACGTCCCTTTGAGAAAAAGACATTTTGGTTGTAAAATATTTAGTGCAGAAGAACCAGCCACAAACCTTAGCATGTTCTTCCACTTTTTAATTACTCGCATTGTTAATTTTTTTTTTTGCCCTAAGTCTGAATTTTCCAAGTCTCATCCTGCAGCCTTTTAATTTCATGATGCCTTACTCTGAGAAGGGGAAGAGCCCTCTGCTGCCAAATGCCTTTTTCCCTGCTAAAGGCTAGGTCCAAACACAGAAGCTGTGTGCTTGCTCCTGGCTGGGAATCCAAACCTCCATTATCTGCTTTGGCTGTGGGTGTGTGTGCGGGAAACCCAGTAGGGTCATGGAGTGAGGGCTGCTTGGAGATTTTCCTGGGCAGGGCTGAGGAACATGGCACAAGCCCTACACTCGTGAGTAGGGCTCTTGGCTGGCATGGAGAGGAAGGGCAGGAACAACTTCTGCTTCTGGAGAGATTTCATTCAGGGCAGCTTAATGTAGAACAAGTACATAGAGCTGAGAAGAGCTGTGGGTGGTGTTTGACAGGGTGTGGTGGAGGTGGTCTCACTGGGCATGTTGAGGGGGTTCCAGGAACTGCAATATTCTGCCTAGATTTGGGAGACTGATCCGCCCTAGGCAGGGATAAGCAGCAGAGATATGTGGTCAGGACAGGATCAGAACTGCAGGTTCTGAAGGGATCTCTGCAGCCCAACAGAGAGGTGCCAAATCAATTTAACTGCCTTAAAGGTTAGGCAATTGCTGAACTATTACCTTCCTAGACCTAAATGTTGATGGTGTAAGTCTGCTTACACCCCTTCTGGGGCACCTTGTCCTTTTTCCCAATCCAGCCCTGTCTGACTGTGATTAAGTCTCTCACATTAAGAGCCATATAAAGAGCTCAGGAAATATTTCCAAAATCTTTCCTGTTTGTGGATCCAAGGATCTCACTCCTTTTGTCACAGAGCTATATGCCACAACCATCTGTCACTGCCTAATCCCTGCTGTTGTTCCAGGACTATTAAGTGTTACCTGACTTCCTCAGCCACTGATGCTCCCAGTCTGACCTGCATGGTGTTCCCCGGTGCAGTCAGGATGACTGTGATTCACAACACCTTAGGAATTAGTCCAGAAAAACCTGCCAGCTTTTCGACATGTGCACACACAGGCCATGCAGGTGGCAGGTGGGAGTTAGAGGGACTGTAAGCAGACCTAGAATGTTTTTAACACATGGTCCTTCAGGCACCAAACATCATCCTGAGGTCTCGTGTTCTGAGCCTGACTGTGGATGTAAGTTACGATTTACTCAGTGCCAGGCAGTCATTCTTATTCTGTATGACTGTGGTTACAACCTCTGTGTCAGCTGCAAACTTCATCACTCAGGATTTAATCCAGGCCATGGTTTAAAACAAAACAACACAACACTAAACAGTGTAAGACAACACCCAACTCCTGCAGAATCTCTCAGGAAAAGAATTGCTTAAGGATAGTTTCTCTTCTAGTTATTTTAAGACTAGTGTGCTGCACTTCCATCAATGTGAAATGGATTGATTGAACCTTTTAAATCAAAGTTATTTTCCAGCCAGTCACTTGCTTACAGAAGCAACAAAATACTTTTATTTTAGCAGTAGAACTTGCAATCTTGTTTTAGAAATGTATTTGACACAATTATTTTCCGTAATCACATGTTGATTTACAATTACTACTAATATTATTATTATTGCTTCTACTATTAAGCTTCTTTAATATTTCATTAGTTGAAACCCTCTCTCTAATCTGCTCTCATTTCTCAGGGAGCAGAGCCAAGCTGACAAACTATTACCATCAGGTCATCTGATCTACCTGTTTTCAATACTGGCAGAGAATTTTCATTTTTTATCCACTTATTTTCATATTTCTGCTATCTCAAGACTTAATAAAAATGTCATTATTTTTCTTGTCTGTCTTAAAAGAATCTTAAAAGATATAGAAGAGCAATATCTACCAATTTTAAAATGTGTCAAGTTAAGAGATTCTGTTTACCACCTTCCCTGTTATTTTTGGAATGCAAAGTATGTCATCACCCCTCTGAGAAATGCATACTTAATCCTGCTCTTTAGCCAGTATGTAACTGGATTATTTACTAAATATTTAAATCTTTATTGGACTTTTTTGACAATTCAGCTATTTTACACTGATGAAAATTTGTCAAGGATCAGAACTGGATTCTCAAGGGTTATTAAATATCAGTATCATGACTCAACCAGCAAAATAGAATGAAAAGTATTTACGAGTCTTGAATTTAAAAAAACAGAACACTTTTAAATGCTTCTTTTTTACTTTTGGCTTTATGAGCCTTGGATCTTGTTCCTATACTTTTCTCTACCAGCTGAGAGATAGAAATTTAGTTTTATTCTTAAAAAGGTGGTGGTTTTATTTTAGTCCAGAAGTTAGGGTCTTAAGAAAATAGATCAACCACCAGGAAACTCAAGATGACGCATGAGAGCTGGCAAATATTCTACAGCATCATCAATGCTGTAAGATTAACAACATTGAAAGAAGCAGCCACAACAATCAGTATCACTGGCAATGCAGCATCTATCTCTGATGAAAACTGGGAAGAGCTGTTCTTCCTTTTAAAGTGCACCTGCAGCCTTAAGCTGGCCAGTCCTGGAATTCAGCCTGGGTGCTAAACTGGGAGCCCCCCACCTCCAGCCCCTCCTTTGGCTGTTTTTTACAGGTTGTTCTCTGAGAAGTCCAATATCTCAACTGCCTTCACATCCTGGTGCTTCCAGAGCCCAGGACAGGGGAAACTGGATCTTTTTATTTCTACACTCTTCTCTGATGTGGGCCTCCCCCCACCACTTCCACCACAGAGGTGCTCCACAAGTGTAAACTCCTGCAGAGAGAAATTCACAGGATCCTCACCCGGTCCACGGGATAAAGCCTGTTCTAAGTAACCTGCACTGCAAGTATATGAAAGAAACACGGTCCCCAGTCGTGGTATAACCAGAGAAGTTTATTAAAAGTGTACATAGCCTTTATAATATTTTCATCATCAGGTTAGAATAGCATGAGCCTGGATAGCCAATAGTATAACTATTAATAAGCTTGCTAACCAATAATATTTGTGATCAATTCCCTAACAGCAACATCAGACTTCTCTCCCAAAGATAAACGCTTATATAATAGTTCTTTCTACAAACTACTGTGGACCTGCTACTTGTTACATTTTTTAAATTTTGTCACATCTTTCCTGCCTTGACTGAATAGTCTTTTCTTTCTAACTATATGCTCTTTGTTCTCTCAATTACAAGTTCCCTTTGTTTTCTTTCCCTACACTGCACATGTGATTTTTCTTATAACTAAGAGAAAATTAATTGAATGTTTCTTCTCATCATGAAACTTAGTTTCCATCCTTGTTTAGCTGCTTCTCAAATACTGACAATAATTATCTGAAGATACCAATTATACTTCACACCAGCCTCCTGAAGTTTAACAAAGACAAGTTATCAGTTTATGCAGGGGATGGGTCCTGGCTGATGGCAAGTTGAACACGAGTCAGCAGTGCCGTGGCAGCCAGGAGGGACAACCTTGTCCTGGGGTGCACCAGGCACAGCATCACTGTCAGGCAAGGGAGGGGATTGTCCCGCTCTGTTCTGAGCTGGGACAGCCTCACCTTGAGTGCTGGAGGCAGTTTTGGGTGCCACAATATAAACGAGACATTGAGCTATTTGGAGAGTGTTCAAAGGAGGGCAACAAAGATGGTCAAGGGCCTTGAGGGGAAGCCGTATTGGGAGTGGCTGAGGTCACTTGGTCTGTTCAGCCTGGAGGAGACTGAGGGGAGACCACAATGCTGTCTGCAGGTTCCTCATGAGGGGAAGGGGAGAGGCAGGCACTGATCTCTGTGATGCCCAGTGACAGGATATGAGGGAATGATCTGAAGGTATCTGAGAAGGTCTAGGCTGGATGTTGGAAAATGGTTCTTCACCCGGAGGTTGGTTGGGCACTGGAACAGGCTCCCAGGGAAGTGGTCACAGCAACCAAGCCTGACAGAGCTCAAGAAATGTGTGGACAACACTCTCAGGATTCTTGAAGTGTCAGGAGTGGGACAGGAGCTTCGATGACTTGTGGATCCTTCCATCTCTGGATATTCTATTACTCTGTTTCTGTTACTTACTACCACGGTCTGTACTCGATATTTATGTATTTATACATACACATATTTGAAAGGGAAACTTTCTCTTTAATCTATTTCTCAGAAATGTTCCCTATTTTCAGCATTCACTTTAAGGAATTTATTTCCTTTGGGCAGGGAGCATCCGGAAAGGCTTCTGCCATCAGCTACCGCATCTCCCCCTGCCAAGCCCCAGCAGCCCTGGGAGCAGCTGCTAAAAGCTCGCTTTGGGCTCCCTCTGGTGTCGACCGTCCTGCAGAAAGCCCCTCCAGCGCAAGCCTGGCCTCAGCAGCTGCAGCACCACTGTCCTACCGTGGGGTGCCCAGGGACTGCTCGTCACTTGCTTGTTGGTTACGAGGTAGGCGTGAGCACAGGGTAACATATCACATTCTGGAGGCTCCGATTGTACGCAAATCTAAGTGCTCGATGCCGTGTGAAAATCCAAGTGCTCACTGCGATGCTCTGTCCTGGATGATGGCAAAAGCTGCCACAGGCTGTAGGAGACTGGCTGGCCTGCAGTCCCTGCCCGACCTGCCACTGGCCCTGCCTCGAGTGCAGCCCCTCGAAGCTGTCATGCCATGGGACACACACAGCAGCAGCAAAGTTTACAAAAACTGCGAGGCTGAGACTCAGAAGCGGAGGGTGGGGCTGGCTGAGGTCTGGTAGGCTGGGGGCTGTGTGGCTCCACACAGCACTAAAGAGTCAATCAGGTTGGAAGAGAATTCAGAAATCACTGAGCCCAACCTATCTCTAAACATCCCCATGTCAATTAGACAATGGCACTAAGGTGACATGTCCAGCCTTTCCTTGAACATCTCCAGGGGCGGTGAATCCGCCAACTCCCTGGGCAGTCTGTTCCAATGTCTAGTTACTCCTTCTGTGAAGAAATTCTTCTGAAGGTCCAACCTAAACCTCCCAGCTTCAGACTATATTTTCTCGTCCTGTCACTATTTACTTGGGAAAAGAGGCTGACCCACCTGGCTCCACCCTCCTTTCAGCCAGTTGTAGAGTGATGTCTCCCGGGAGCCCCTCCTCTTCAGGCCAAAGAATCCCAGGTGCAGTCAACTGCACCTTGTAGGACTTGTGCTCCAGACCCATCACCACCCCTGTTGCCTTCTCTGGACACGCTCCAGCACCCCTGAATAAAGTCCTTCCTGAATTAAGGGGCCCAGAATTGGACACATTACTGGAGGTGTGGCCTCCCTAGTGCTGAGCTCATTGCCCTGGTCCTGCTGGCCACACAATTGCCGGTACAGGCCAGGATGGCCCTGGCCTTCTTGCCCACCAGGGCCACGGCCTCCTGGCTCATGCACTGCTGCTCTCGACCAGCACCCCCGGGTTGTTTTCTGCCGGGCAGCTTTCCAGCCACTCTGCCCCCAGCCTCTAGCGCTGCATGGGGTGGTTGTGACCCAAGCGCAGATCTGGAATTTGGCCTCGTTGACCCTCATGCTGTTGGGTCTCGGCCCATCGTTCCAGCCCGTCCAGATCCCTCTGCAGGGTCTTCCCAGCCTGCAGCAGATCGACACGCCGACCCAATCTGGTATCGCCCACGAACGCCCCCCGGGGGATGGGGAGCCCCGCGGCCTGTGCGGGCGGTGCGGGGGCGGCGGGGCCGTTCCCACGGCAGCCGATGGGTCCGCCCGGCCCGGCCCAGGTGCAGCTGTGCGGCGCCGCCGGGACATTTATCCGCGGCCCAGAGAGGCTGAGGCGTGTTTGTGTTCCGTGCCTCGGCCTCCGTTCGGCGAGTGAGAGGGGCTGGCGGCGCGGGCTGGAGGCGGGAGGGCGGGCCGGGATACAGCCCTCAGGAAGTTTAACCAACTTTCCGCTGAGTCCGCGGGGCGCCGCGGGCGGTGTCGAGGCTCGACTTTGAGCCCGGGGCCGCGCCGAGGTGAGGTGGGGGGAGGGCTCCGGGGGGTCTCCGCCAGCGGATGCCGCGCACCAAGTGCGGGCCTCCCGTCCGGGAAGCTGGTGCGTGCCGGGAGGCAGCTCCCGGACCTGCTCCCTGCGCTTCTGTCCGCGCCCGCAGCTCTCGCAGCTAGTGTCAGCTGGGGCTCCTCTGTGTTTTAGAGCTTGAAGCAGGGGAAAATGCTCCATCGTGAGGTAAAGATGTTGTTGTCGCTATGGAGTGTTTGGTGTAGTCAAAAACCCGTCATCAGAGTGCTGAGTGCCTTGACTCTCACCAGTGTTATGGGTAAAAGATTGAGCTTTGTCAACCATGGGGGGAAATAGTTGAAAATGAAGCAGAAGCCTGGCTGCTGGGACCTTAGGGGTGAGGCTACCATAGGATGCTGCTATTCGCTGTTTCTTGTACTATCTTTCTTTAACTCGGTGTGCTTCTCTTCAGGCCAGCAGAGCAACAACAGGCACAATGACAGCTGTGAGGTATGAACAAGCGACCCAGTCGAGAGAATCGTCTGGGTGAGTGAAATGGACTGTGTTAGTGAGGGGGTTTGGGATTGACTATGTGGTGTGTGGTCCCCTGTCTTTAGGTTCTTAGTGCTTCAAATATAACAGAGAATAGTAATGGAGTGTCTGAAGTTTATACAGCATACAGTCTTGTTATCTCCCCTCTCCCACCACTGGTGCTGTCTGAGAGGAGGGATATCTTTGAGAGAAATACGCTGTTTTGATTCACTTCTTGTAAGTAGTTTGTAAGTGATTGAGTACTAGGTCTCCATCCCTGGTATAATAAGCCCATGGCATTAAAGTGTGCTCTTTTTTAGTATCCAGACTGTCAAGAGACTTACAAGAGAGTATCAAGGTCTCTTGCAAGATGCTCTTTCTCTGCTTGCTTTAAAAGCCTTGAGTCTGAAGCTGCCTTTAGCTATGAGCAGTTAGAAAAGCTTATGATCTGTATGGAATGTGTGTGTGAGGGAAACCATTTCTTCTAATATGTCCTCCTTTTATTTTCTTCCACCCTTGTAGTGAAAGCCTAATTGTAGCAGCTTGTGGCTGAGACCTTGTTGTGCCCTGGACAACAAGTAGCTGTAGAATGATCAGCAAAACAAACTCCCTCTGAGAAAAGCATTATCAGAACTGAATTTTTGTGTGGGAGCACTGTGGAAACAGTGTACTTGGACTTGAGTTCTGTTTAATCTTTGTATTAAAGATTGTCTTCCTAACTGAAAACACTTCTGTTTCTCATTCTTCTTGTGGTATATTTTAATCACAGAAGAGGGTTAGAAGGTGGCATTTGGTGCATTTCATGTGCACTTCACTGCACGTGACCTGTAGCAAAATTGCTGCAGCAGTAGCAGGCTTTAATAAGTGAAGCATTTCTGCTGTTCAGTAAGTGTAAAGACCCAAGTGAATATTCTGTAAGAATAGCTGGGAACCAAACCTGAATGCTTACACATCACTAGAGCTTTGCTTCAGCTCTAGGAAAAAAATGAGGGCAGTGGTTTCACTGGAAACACTGGAGCTGGGAAATAAGGCTGAATGCTAAGATTGTTGCATCAGAATAATTCTTCTCCTGGGCCTGATACTGAGTGCAGGTGATGAAGCATCAGTACTGGTTGCTGAAACTGTAGGAGAAGCATCATTAAACTTCTTGCTTAAAAGGTGGTTAGGCCAGACTGCAGAAGCAATGCTGGTGCCTGGGTCTGTTCTGGAGGATGAAGAATATTTGAATCCTCAGAATTATTACACTCATGCTTCACGCATGGTAGGCTGCCTCAGAACAGCATGGAAACATCAATATTGGATATGTGTGTGTAGCTGTTCCTGCCCACAAAGCAGGGAAACCAGAGGTAGAGCCTCAGCAAACACTGTGGTTGTGCTATTGTGCATCACAGTATTCCTGTGGAGAAGACTGAAATAAAGACTCCTGGATTTTGATGCTATGCTTTTTCTCTGAAATTGTCATGTGGCCTTCAAAGAAAACCCCAAAAACTTTATCTCAAGAGAGCCTTTTAAGGAAGTTATGGCAAGCAGCCACTACCCCAAAAAACTGCTGTTCTAGCACTAGGTCAGCTGCTGCTCTGGTCTTCCAGTTTCCGCTCTGGTATCCTGCTCTGCACAAAAACATCTCTATGCTGTGGCTTTTCCTGGTGCAAACATTAATTCTCTGTACAAGAAGGTCACTGGAACAGCATTAAGGTCACTTGGACTCTTTGAAGCCACTTTGCATATCCATATTTCTGGCACTTCTAGAGCCTGGACTGTTGAGTCCTTAGCAGACTCGTGGATCCCCTGCTTCAAAGGCCTTTATCCTACTGCTGAACGCATCTGTCTCTTTTTGGAGGGGGGAAGGGAAAACTTTTGAGAAATGGGCTGCTAATAGGAATTAGATCAGTACAAGCCAAGGGGTTCAGCTGTGCCAACATGGGGAAAATCCTTCTTTCTCTGGTACTGGCCCTGTGCTCTGGCTTAGGCTGCTGCTCACTTGACAGTTAATTATTTTTTTTTTTTTTGGAACAACAAAGGCTAGCAATATACAGAATTGAGATTTCTATCAGTGTGTGACTTGTATTATTTCTTTGCCAGCTCTCCAACAGCTGAAGAGGCCACAGTAAAGATTGATAATGGTCGTGATGAGGGTAATGGACCAGACAGCTGTTCCAAGTAAGCTAATGATATGCTAAATCTCTTTGCTTACCACCAGAAGTGGAATCTAATGAGCTAAAATAAGAAGGCAGGTGGCTTGTTGAAGTAGAGATAAGCCTAGTAAAATGCTTGATATTGACATTTCTTCCAGTATGTCTTTGTCCCTCTAGAGATAAAAGCCCAACCCAAGAACAGGAGTCCATCATATTATGGAGAACTGGTAGTCCAAACCACATTGATTAAATTTTCCCAAAGAAATGAATTTGTGAGAGCACAGAGGAACAAGTGCTGGTGAGAAAGTTTGGTGAATGAGTATCTGGGTATAACAATAAGTATTGTGGCACTCATCAGGACTAAATTGTCTGAACTTGCTAATAGTTAACTCTGTTCTTGAAGCAGTTATTTCCTAACAGTGTTTACCTCATGTTACTCTTACAGCAAACTTAGTCCAATCAGTGGCAAATCCTGCTGCTCAAGAACAGTAAGCTTAAGCCTGTTATTTCAGTTATTCTGTGTGACAACAATGTTTTTGTAGAATTCAGAAGTCAGAATTTACAAATGTATTTCACAAAAGCTCTAAACTAATTATGTCATCAAATGTGTTATGTTTCCCTCAACTGATTTAAGATGTTGGCAGGCCAATTTGGAGTGGTGTGTATATATATATATTTTGATCTGGAGTGTACCTAGTTAGAGGTACTTGTCCTTAGACTGTGGAAGCTGAAATCTTGGTGTTGCACTACAATTGTAGGATTGACTGGACAGACATAGGCCAGCAAACCATTAGTGTCACTATTGCAGTGTTTCCTTAGAAATTTGGCATTCATAAATACCAGGAAAACCTATATCTTAAGCTGCCTGCAGGACAAGACATGGTATTACATCCTTGACTTCTATAGGAAAAGTGAGTACTACAACCTACATATATCCTTCCAGCTTAAGAATGCAACTGTTTGCTGGTTACACCTTGTACCTTAGTTTAGAGTAAGAACCTAATAATGAAAAGTGTGGCTTAATTCAGTAACCCCAACAAGATGCTGCCTCAGCACTTCAAAGGTATCTAGCCTTGTCTTAAACTGGGTTATTGAAGTGCACCAAGTGAAATGCAATGCTTAAGTTGTCCTAGAGGAAACAAGTATTTTGGACAGGATCACTGGGATGCAGCGTGCATTACTGTGCTGACAAAAACTTGTGACAGTGAAAAAAAAATCTGTCAGTACTTTTTGTCAGTATGTTAGGACTAATGGTAAGTCCTGCTGTTAGTGATATGCTTAAAAAAAGGTGTTTTCTTCTAAGTGTCTTCTTAGACACTTAGAAGAAAACACCAAGTGTTGATGCATACAGTAGTTAGGTTATCTTGGGATTACTTACGAGACTGGCAGTCTGTTTTTCAAACTGTCAGCACTTGAAGTTTGCAGGTTCTATACTAAGAATTTCTGCCTTAGTTCTTGGTGTAGCCTAAAGATGCTTCCAGCCAGAAAGAGAGTTACATAAAAACTTTGTTCTAAACTGAAGGGCTTAAAGCACACCAAAGAGGCAACAAAATGTGCTGTAATTGGAAACAAGAGCTGTGACCCTGCCAGGACTGAAGATGATTCTCACAATGGAAAGAACTTGGCTTCAGAAAGACTTTTTCTTAAAAGATATTTGGGGTTTAAATCTGAAAGCCAAACTGATGTTTCCTTTTTAAAGTAGAAGAGGGATTTATATTCCTCTGTTCCAAAGGCACAGGAGCTGTTAACAAGTGCAACTCTTTTCAGGCCTAGGAAAAACAAAATGGTCTGATACAATAAGCTAATATATGGAGCAAAATATATTAAGAGATGTTGATCTTCCAATCTTCCTCTTGACCAATAGCTGTTATACAAACCCACTGTTTATAGCTTACTAAGCCAGAGTTCAAGCATCACTGGGATTGTGACATGGAATAATGTTATGGATAAGTATATACTGCTGTATTTCTAGGGTTTAGGAGCTGATGAATATTTTTCTATCAAGTGATCAAAGCACTGTTTTCAAGTACACTTTTAACCTATATACTTCATAAATGTTACTCAGTAGTCTCATCTTAGAGAAATCACTACTATACAGAATACTAAAACCAAAGGAATGTGAGCAAAAGAATATAACAGTGCCCTTGTGGCTGTTACCTGTACCAAAATGTCACTTGTCTTGATGTCAGTTCTCTTCTCTTGCAGTGCAACTAGGAGAAAAATTGCCCCATTTGTGATGTCATTTGGATTCAGGTAAAAGCTTGAGCTTGTAATGATGCGGGAAAGGTAAAAATAGTCCTCGTTTCTGATGTACGAACTTGGAGAGTTCCTTAAACATCAGTAACTCCAACTTGCTTTGTCTGAAAGTACTGAATCCCTTGTCACCCCCTGCAAAGGTTACTGGAGAAAAGTATTAGAATTGAAAAATAAGACTTAAACAGGTATGACTGCATTCTCCAAGAAGAGCTGAAAGTCAGAACTGCAAGTGTCATTGACTTGGATAAAACCTCTTTAATGGCTTATTCTTGGCTGGCAGCCTTTGAAAAACAGTTGTGTGTAATCTAGGTGCTAGAACAAGGCAAGCCATTAAAGACAGCTGTTTTTATGGGACTGTATTAAGTTATGAGAGGGAGGGAAGCTGAGTAAGGTGAAAGCAGCAATGATACTTGTATGCCTTAAAGCATTCAGGTTTGCACTGCCTCGGGGTAGCTGTGAAATCATAAATTAATAACTATAGCTGTGTCTGAGGTAAATGTATGGTTCCACATAGATGATGGTCTCTGTGCATATCACTTAAAAATGCAATTGGAAACGTTCAGCTTCTAATTAAGCAGGCTTCAATCTATGTTAGAGAACACACTGTTGCTGGAACAGCTTAGAAATCAGGGTTTGTGCTGTTCAGTTGATAAGTGTTTATTCTTGCCTCTAAAACTTACTTGTATTTTTCTCTGCAGAGTATTTGGAGTTGTACTTATCATTGTGGACATTATAGTTGTGATTCTGGATCTGGCTATGAGTGAGAGAAAGAAGGGTACAGAGATTCCTGAACGCATTTCCCTGGCAATAGCACTCTTCTTTCTCATCGATGTTCTTCTGAGGGTGTTTGTTGAAGGGTAAGAAGTGGACAAAAATTAAGTCCATGTGGCAAGTCCTCAAGCTAGGAAGAAAGCAAAACTTCAAGCTTGAATTATGAACATAGTGTCCTGTAGGTTAATTTTCTGGTCATAGATAATAGCCATGTCTTTTCTTGGCTGTATGTTGGTGGTTACCCTTCTATGGAACAACCTGTGAGTGTTTTCAGTGAGCACTTGGAAACTACGTCAGTTTTGCCATAACTTGGGTGTAAATCAGGGGTAAGATTGCTTTCTTAGTGAGGCTTCAGTCCTTAGTGTTAAGAACAACTGCAGGAGAGCTTGTCTCCAGCAGTAGCTCTGTATAAATAGTTCTCTTCCTGAAGATATATTTCAGTCTTTGCTACCTTTATTGGCATCTGTCTAAAACTCTCCTTGGTTTCAGTTTCAGGAACTACTTCCAGTCCAAACTAAATATTTTGGATGCGTGTATAGTGGTGGGCACCCTGTTAATTAATTTGACATACACCTTTGTAGATATTGATGCAGCAAAGGGAATACCAAGGTAAGAGTGGTATGGCAGCTGGTGTGAGATCTTTTCTTGATAATCTTCCAAGAATTTTTTTGGGCACCTCTAAGCCAGATGTGTGCATATGAGATCACAAATGTGACTGTGATAGTGTGTCATGGTACAGACCAATGAAGGATAACACACAGCTTTGGTCTGTGGTTATGCTGTAGGCTGTCCCTGCCTCAGAGGCAGAGGGATCTGAACATACTAGTTACTAGGGGTAAATGAAAGTGAGGCCAATGCTCTGACTCAAGTACTTTTTGGGGAAAGGTGTGCAGTAGCCCTGATAGAGCAGAGAGTCTGAAGAAGGTCAGAAAGAGGAGTTGGATTATGATAGCAAATGGAACAGATAACAAAAGGAGGATCTCCGTCTAAAGGATCTTGCAATAGAAAGATTTTCCAAACTGTCTTGTTTCCTTTGCTTTGCTTTCCCAAAAGCCTCAGTATATGCTGGATTTTTCAGCCATGCTCTGGGAAGAGGAAACATGCTGTTTATGTGCATTAGCTGCTTCAAGTCCTCTTTCCTTCTGATTTCTGTATCTTGATAAGATGATAACATATGAGATGAATCCATTCCTGATGGAGACAGAACTATAACTTTAAGATGTGTTTATCTGCACTTGGTTTGACTTAGAGAAACTTTCTTGCATCAGCCAGGGAAAAGTCAAGCTCTTAAAAAAAAAAAAGAAATTGAAAAGTCACCCTCTGCCCCAAATTCAGCTGACTAATGGGCGTAAAAGGTGAACATTATTCCAGAAGAAAACAAAAAGTTATTTAAGAATCCAGAGTTGGACAAGTATTTGTAAGTACTATTTTTCTGTTAAGGTGGTTGCTAAACTTGGGTATCAAGGAGTAAAACTGTCAAAGGACAGTTGCAGCCTAGTTTCCCCCTAGGTTGTCTTAAATATTCATTGGAGTTTTTATTATTATTACTTCCCATTTCTATGCCCACATTTTTCTAAAGCAGCTTTCATCTTACAGCAGCACCCAGATAAAGGAGGTGAAAAGAGCAGTGTGGCAGGGTAATCTGCACTCTTATCTCTACTAGGCTATGCCAGTAGTAGGTCTGGTCCTACACTGACCCATTTGGCTGTAGATCTGTGTGTCCAAGTTCTTTGTATTCTGATTTGCTGAAGTTGATGGGAATCTGGA
The DNA here is from genome assembly GCA_008694505.1 of Cyanoderma ruficeps. Taxonomy (NCBI): domain Eukaryota; kingdom Metazoa; phylum Chordata; class Aves; order Passeriformes; family Timaliidae; genus Cyanoderma; species Cyanoderma ruficeps. The sequence continues at coordinate 1,232,061 of VZDJ01006585.1, read as the reverse complement.
ATAGGTATTTGGCTCACATAAAGAGGACTTCACACTGCTGTTCCCAGAAGATGCTCAGCTGGGGCCTACCATCTTACCTATTCAATTTTTGAGGCCCTCTGTAAGGCACCTCTTGTTGAAGGCTCTAAAACTGTGTTCTGACCAAAATATTGCTACCTGACAGTAGATGATACCTCAGATTTGACCAAATCCCAAATCCTGAGATGGTGGTCTTCCCATCTAACACAGCAGTAGTGTCCACAAAATTCAATTACTTAATTCCCAGTAGCCTTACTGGGGTTTATCACTTTTCTTTCCTGAGTCCTTCCTCAAGAAGCAAACAGTAATCTTTCAGCATCTGATGCATCCCAGAATAATTAGAATTTGGGCAGCTTTTATGTGGATGAGAGCTTATATATGACAAGTGAAATTTCAGTGACAGACCATAGAGGTGCCCTGATGGAGGAGTATGGTTTCTCTTTCGAATCTGGTCTAGCTGGGTGTGTGTAGGGATGAGTTAACTGTTTCCTTGCAGTCTGACCTATAAAAGGGCTTTGAGGAGTGAGAGTTGGATATCAGTCTGGGAGCTAATGGTTAACAGACTGACTTCCTTAGGGGCAGAATGCAAACAGCTTTTATCTTGAAGAGCTGCTTCTCAGAGTTGTGGGGAGAGGGGTTATGGAGTTTTCACCCCAGTTTTGGTTCATCTCATTTGCTGCTAGCTCCAAGGAAATTCTGTTTCGAAAACAGGAGGGTGATACTGAATTTGGAAGAAGCTCAGGGAAAAGCTGAAACTTTCCTCCAGATATCCAGGACAACCTTACCTTGCCACTTTAAGCTCCATATCAGTGGGGAGCAGACTGTTCACCTGGAGTTTTTTCCCCCTCATTGTTGGTGTTCACCAGCATTTTTACACAAATGTATCAAAACTTAGAACGTGTGTGTGCTGCTTTAAATGTATGCTCACTTATCTCCTTAAGGAATGAATTGAATATTAGTTTGCCCTTGTCCCTATGAGTGTGGGAAAGCAGCTGCTCCTGTTCAGTTGTTTTTATAGAATCACTCACCTAAGCTTCTTTCCTGCTTCAAAGTTCAACAACAGTTCAAAGTTCCTCAAAACAAACCAAGTGTTCAGGTTGCTGAATGATTAAACATAGGACATATACTGATCTGTTCTCAGGTTTCTTATCATGTCATGATGTACTTAACCTGTCTAGCTTCTTCTTAGTTATTTTTCAGGCTACATACACTTAAATGTATAGTTGAGAATAAGCTTCAAGGAACAAAAACTTGGTGATAATAACATGGGTAATGTTAATGGAATTTGTTTTCTAGCCATACATGCCTAAGGAGGTCTGTTGGAGCAAGCTGGGGATTTCCTAGTTCAGTTAGCTGTTGAGAACATGTACTCAAAAAAAGCCTTAACAATAAACCCGTGATACTGTATTTGTTCCAAAATCAGCCTGAAATGTTCTAGTTCAACATATGAAATGAAGTTTTAAACTTTCCTTGAAACAGCTTTTAAACAGTTTTAATCTTTGCCTGTAAGTTTATTTGTGTCCATTTTCTTTCATGGTGAATCTGTCATCTAGAATGGTTATTTTCCTCCGAGTTCTGAGAATTGTCATCTTGATAAGAATATTTCGTCTGGCTTCACAGAAGCAGCAACTTGAAATGGTGACCAGGAGAATGGTAAGTTGGCCTCTTAACATATCTAGACTACTACTGCTGTTTCCATCTCTTTCTTCAGGCATCCATGGTGAGTAGCAAGACTGACCATGGCCTACTGGTCTGCAATTGATAGTATTGCCCAAGCAGCACATCTGGTCAATGTCCGTGACAGGGCTTTGGAGTTTTGCCTTCACCTTCAGTAAAGCCTTGTCATTCACAGCTTTGCTCAAGTAAGCAGCCACTTGGCCTGGAAGGCCAGCATATCAAAGTGATTGCAACACTCTGTGTCTCAACTGACAATTTCTAACTTGAGAGGTACATAGACTGTTTTCCCTCACATGGGGGAGGGTAGGAGTTTTGATGTGCCTGATGCTTTATCTTGGGTACAAACAAAGCAATCTAGCTGTTGAAGCCCTATCCATTGTCAATGCCTCTTAATTTCATCAGGGGCATCCAAGTGATACTTTAAGCTTCAAGTATGTCCTGCTGTTTAGGAATAAGCAGTCTTAGTTATAGTACCCTTAACTTTATTCTTTTCTCCCTCAGTCTCCAGACACTCAAATAACAATGACAGTTCATGCTGCAGTATTCATAGAATCTGCAGTGTTCCTTTCACTAGAATAAATTTTGATATTTAAGGGTAAAAAATTCTATGCAGAGCTTCTACCTAGAAGTTAATAAAAGGAATTTTCTCTTGGATAATGCTGTAATGAAACAAGGCTCTGCTACTCAAGCTTAACTGGAGAGTCTAGAAGGTTGAATTTTCCTAGTAACAGGCAACACTTGGTGATCATTGGCATTCTTGTGGAAGATTAACTCTTACTTTTTTTTTGTCAGGTCTCTGAAAACAAAAGACGTTATATGAAAGATGGCTTTGATCTGGATCTCACTTACATTACTGGTTTGTGGAAACAAATGTTACTTTGCAGCATGTTATGTCCTGTGAAGACTTGTTTTTCAATTAATAAGAGCTCATTATGAAATACAGACAGTGTTTTAGATTCATGAAATTTAAGTATGAAGTCAAACCAGGCCAGCTCCTTTTCTGTGGGGTTTTGACATATGGATTCCTCACTGACACTATTCTCCAGAATAGCCTTCTGGGAGGGTTGTACATGCTGTATGTAATGTTAGAAATTTATCTGAGGCCTAGAGGACCAGTGTTGGGAAACTACTTACTTACAGTATTTTTGCTTCTGATTCTATGGAGACTGACACTTGATGGTGGCTGATTTGTCTTGCTCTGGCCATGCTAAATGTAGAGGAAAGCCTACCAGAAATGGGTAGATTGTTCTTATAATTAGGGTAAGAATAAGACATTTCACAAGGATGTTTCTCAGTCATGTAGTTCTTGTGTGCAAGGGGACTTCCTGCTGTTATTTGTGATTGCTGTCTTCTCAACAGATCGAATTATTGCAATGTCGTTTCCATCTTCTGGGAAGCAGTCTTTCTACAGGAATCCCATAAAGGTAAAAATCTTACTTACCAAATGCTTTGTTTCTGAAACCTGTTTCTTTTATGGGTTCCCACGAATTTACATGTGGCCTAGATCATGTCAGTCCTAGTTTTGCTGCCTTTGATGGTTGGAATGACTGACCAATGATCTCCACTGTACTGTACTGCTTATGTTGTAGTGTCTCAGCTAAACCTAGTGGTTTGTGTCTCACGGTGTGGACACACCAGTGCTTTGATGCACCTGTTCTTTGGGAATGTCTTGAAGAATTAAGGTGTTTCTGTCCCAGGCTAGTAATAGTGATAAAATCTATTCACCTAAAAAAAGCTGCTTTAATGGTCTGTGTACATAATGTCCTTTTCAGAGCTCTGCTTTCAGATATTGTAGAAACATATATAGGGCCAGGAAGATAGCTGCAGGAGTATTTTATTCCAGATGAGAACCTGAGCTGTCAGGTTGGAAAGGCCTGCTTTCCAGGGGATGTTCATGAATGCAGTTGTTGACCCACCTGGGGGGATGGGGGGTTGAGGTAGCAGTGGAAATAACAAGTAGAGCACTAACTAGTGTGAATTCGTTATTGCTTAGGAAGTTGCAAGATTTTTGGACACCAAACATCCAGACCACTATAAAGTCTACAATCTCTGCAGTAAGTATGTTTATCTGCTGACTATATTTGAGATAAAATTTAATGTATAAGTGAAAAGTATGAAACCAGAAGCTAAGCATGTGTGGCTTTAGTCAAGTTACCTGTTTTTTTTATCTGTCTATTAACACTTCTGTATTTTAGACACTAGTATGTGCTCAGACCAGCGATTGCGTGTTACAAACCACTTTCTTTGTTTCTTCCTTCTCCCTTCCTGGCATAACTTCAGATCTTTTCCTATAGGTGAAAAAGGCTATGACCCCAAGTACTTTCACTACAGGGTGGAAAGGATCTTCATTGATGACCACAATGTCCCAGCACTACAGTGAGTCTTGTCAAGAAGTACATACATTGTAATAATTCTGTGTAGGCATTTGCCTTGATCCACTAACTTTCCTCTTATTTAGGGACATGCTGAAATTCACTGCCAGTGTCCGTGAATGGATGAGTCAAGATGAGAAGAACATCATAGCAATTCACTGTAAAGGAGGCAAAGGTAGGATTTCTCATGTGCAATCTGTGTATGCTACAAATCACTCTTCTTTGTTATTGTAGCTTCTTTGATTAAAGTGTGGCCTTAAACCGTACTACGAGATGGGTTTGCAGTGTAACTTGACAAGTACTGCAGACACTGTGATGACTAGCGTGAGTATAGTACTCTGTGTTTAGTATTAGACTACCTAAAAATTGGGTTGTTTAAATTGGTTCTTAGTCTAAACTGTCATTATTTCTCTTAAAATGTTCTTCAATAACTTTCCAGTGTTCTGGCAGGTGGGACAACAGTCCCCCAGGAGAAGCTGAGGATAGGGGGACTACTGGAACTGCTACTATTAAAAGTCTTAGGCTGCTGCTTTGGCTTCTGGTGGCCAGTCACCCATTCTGAATATTTTGCATTGTAATATAGCTCAAACTATCCACTGTTTGGGTTGGAAAAAGATCTTTAAGATCAACTCCAACTGTTAGTCCAGTACTACCAGATCCATCACTAAACTATGTCTCTTAGTGCCAGAGAGATCTGCATATCTCCAGGAATGGTGATTCAGCCAGGGCAACCTGTTCCAGTGCTTGATAACCCTGTTGGAGAAGAAATTTTTCTTAATGTCCAATCTAAATCTTCCCTGGGGCAATGTGAGGCCGTTTCCTCTCTTCCTATTGCTTTTTACTTGATGGAAGAGACCAACCCCATCTCACTATGACCTTTACAGCAAAAAGATCTCATCTGAGCCTCCTTTTCTCTAGGCTAAACACTCTCGGCTCTCTCAGCTGCTCCTTGAAGACTTGTGCTCCAGACCCTTTGCCAACTCTGTTGCCCTTCTCTGGACACACTCTGGCATCTCAGTGTCTTTCTTGCAGTGAGGGGCCCAAAACTTAATGCAGGATTCAAGGTGCAGCTTCTTCAGTGACAAGCAGAGAGGGACAATCACTGCCTTGGTCCTGCTGGCCACACTATTGCTGATACAGACCAAGCTGCCATTGGCCTTCTTGGCCACCTGGGCACACTTAGACTCAAGTTCAGCTGCTGTCAACCAGCACCCTCAAGTCTTATTCCAGTAGGCTGCTTTTCAGCCAGTTTTCTCTGAGCCTGTAGCAGTTTGTCGGGTTGTTGTGACCTAAGTGCAGGTCCTAGCCCTTCACTTTACTGAATCTCACACCTTTGGCCTTGGCCCATTGATCCAGCCTGTCCAGATCCCTCTGCAGAGCCTTCCTGCCCCTCTAGCAGATGACCAAACTTGGTGTCCTCTTCAAACTGACTGAGGATGCACTCAACCCCTTTGTCCAGGTTGCTGGTAAAGACATTAAACAGAATTGGCCTCAATTCTGTGCCCTGGGATCAGCACTAGTGCCCAGCTGCCAATTGGAAGTAACTCCATTCACCATGATTCTCTGGGCCTGGTCATCCAGACAGGTTTTTACCCAGTGAAGAGTGCACCTGTCCAAGCCACGAGCAGCCAGTTTCTCCAGGAGAATGCTGTGGGAAATGTGTCAAAGGCTTTACTAAAGCCCAAGTAGACAACATCCACAGCCCTTCCCTCATCCATTAAGTGGGTCACCATCTCGTAGGAGTTCATGTTGATCAAGCTGGACCTGCCCTTCATAAATCCATGCTGGCTGGGCCTGATCCCTGGTTGTGCTGTATTTGTGGTGTGATACCACTCAAGATGATCTGCTCCATAACTTTACCCCTCTAGAATGTTCCAGGTATTGCTTAAATCAAGATACACGTGATATTAGGTGATAGAGTACAATGAAGTCTTATGGAAACAAGAATAGTGAAAGCTATCAAACATACGAGCTAACCTGCAGGTGCTATCTGAACCAACAGTGGTGTGGGAGCTGTTGAAATGCATTAATAACTGCAAGTGAGCCAAACTTCCCTGCAAATATCTACCACATCTTTAGCTGCCTACTGATACTACTGCAAATGCTTGGCTTAAATAGGTGGTTACTTAACATTAAATAGTTGCCCCCAGGTGGAGCTCTGTCTTAAAAGGTTTTGCAAAACTGGATGTTGAAACTACTTGCAGGTCAAAACTACCTTGAAGAACAAGTGTAGGGAGGGTGACTTGACCTCTGAGATTTTAAATTAAAACCTGGAACTATATAGGCACTTTCCTGCTAGCAGACTTGATGGCTTTGTGGTGGGGTTGCAGGGAAAACAGTTGGCACTGAGAAACAACTCTTGACACAGCGTTGGGAAGTTTCAGTTTATAGCCTCATTTAGTAGAGTGTTTGACTCTATTTCCTGCTGAATGGGGTATGCAGATACTGACTAGCTGCCCAAGTGTCTCTAGTAATGAAAATGTGGGGACAAGGAACAAGCTGACAAACTGTAGTATCTTGTCTTTAACTCATTCTTATCAGAAATACTTGACTGCTACTTATAACTCCTGAAATAGATAACATGTGACTTCACCTTCACAAAAATAATGCCAAATACTCTTGAACTGCTGTAATTCAACTTTGTATTTTGTGTCTAATATAGGCAGGACTGGAACAATGGTCTGTACCTGGCTCATAGACAGTGACCAGTTTGAGAGCGCAAAGGTAAAAACTGCTGTGTAGTTTTTGATTTGTTTAGTATTAAAAATGTCCTTTTAGGATTAACTGATTTGGCAAAATGCACTAATACTCTGCAAAAAGTCTCTCTTTGAAAAAGGATTCTCTGAAAAGTCTGGTTTTAAAAAGTTCCTGTAAGAATTACTGCAGTATAAGTTTGTGATCTGAAAGAAGTAAGAAAATAGTGTTTAACAGGTTACCAAGTGGAAGGAGGAAGGATTCTTTTTGGAGGAATAATGTGTCTAGGGTCTTGAGCAGCAACTTCAGCAGTAGGTGACTTCTGAGCAAACTCTCGTAAAGATAGTTTCTCCCTCCAAGTAGTGTGAGGCATCAAGAATTGTCTTGTCTTGACAGCCAGCATTACAAAGGGAAGCCCTTCTAGAGAAAGGGAGAAAGATCAAGTCCCAGCCAGGACAGGTGCTGATGCTGCTTTAGTATCCCAGGTCTGATATATCACCTGGAGACTGGGGGTGCAGAAGGCCCAGGACACTCAAGGTAGTCTGGGCAGACTGTATATCCATTTAATCACTTGTTTTCCTCTGAGTTTTCTTTGTAAAGATATGAACTAGTGTTCAGCTTGGTCTGCCACAGACCACTCGAGAAATATAGATGGTTCTAATGCAATTACTTAAAAGTCACTGCTCTCCTTCACTCTTTCATGAATGACAGATTTGTGTCTGACTTTCTAATTACTTTCTTCTTGTAGTTAAAAGTCTCCTTGACAAGGTACCAGATCAACTATTGCATATTTCCACTTGCATTCCTTTACTGGACTTGAGAGTAGTGTATCCACTTCTCGAGAAGGGGAATGGTGATGGGATGGTTAGCTTAACCCTTGAAATTATCATCCTGTGCAGGAAAGTTTGGACTACTTTGGGGAGAGAAGAACTGATAGAACCACGAGCACCAAGTTTCAAGGAGTTGAAACTCCCTCACAGGTAAGCTTGAGCAGGTTCAGGAGCAGTAGTCAAACCAATACTAACCTTGTGAGTGCTTATGCTACCCCACCTCCCCTGCCTTGTTTCAGAGATGTAGGTTCCTATTACTTGCTTAACTCCTGAACTTCTGTACTCTTTCTGGGAGAATTGGAAGACAAACAGCTGACAGGGTTGCCCTGCATCTTTCTCCTCCCCCTTATACCTTTTGCTGCATAATAATGTCGGATCTGAAGCATAGTATCTAGGATAAGAACAGAGTTCTTGAGTTTGGGAAAGCTTTCAGTCCAACCCCACTGTTCAAGCAGGATGAGCTGGACAGATGTGACTAGTCAGGTCTAGAATATCTGTACAGATGCAGATTCCACAGCATGTCTGGGCACACTGTAAGGCAATTGGACTGTTTAACAAGGATGCACAGAAGCCTGCAGCCTAGCCTGGGATGGGGCCATGGCAATGATGTGGCTTGGGTGGAGAAATGCATCTTCTGCAGACTGCGTTTGCTGGGAGATAGTAACACAAATTTTTGTCTCAGACCATGGTTTTGCACATCTTGATTTACTGTTCTGCATGATCCAGGATTAGGAACTGCATCTGGTGATGAGTACTTACAGTTGCTGGCATAGAATAGATGTATAGCTGTCCTTCAGTAAAATGAAAATACTTCTATGTTTAAACGTTCAGCCTCTTAAGGCTGCAATATAAAAGCTCTTCACTTCTTGCCAAACTAAAAAGTACAGAATTCCTCCTAAAACATGAAATATAAATGCTGATTAAAAATGTTGATGTTGAATTGGTCTAGAAGATTGTTTCAGGTGAGAAAGAGTAGGAGAACAATTTCTTTCTTCTTAGCTTTGGATTTTGAAGAGCTTAAAATTTGGAGTAAAAGATCTATTTAAATCCTACTTCTGCCTAGAATTAATTTATGTTGGGTACAGAAACTGCATAATGTGTCTGGGTTTTTTGCATTACAGAGTAGGTATGTTGGGTATTATGAGATCCTGAAAAACAAGTATAACTTGAAACTCCCACCAGAGAGACAACTCAAAATAAAAAACCTCAAAATCCACAGTATACATGGTAAGAACTCTTGTATTTGGGCATTCCTCTATCTGGTAATGGTTTCCTATTACAGGCAGCTGATAATTGTCTCTCTGGCTAAGCCCATGATAGGAATGTAGACTTACTGGGACTTGAGAATTTAAATGACACAGGACACAATCAGGAGTATTTTGTAACCAGTTGCTCTGTGTTTTGTCACTTTCTAGATGTCTGATGAAATGATGGCTCATATACAACCTGCTCTTTTTTTGAAGGGGAATCACTTTTTAAGTGAGATTAATTCCCCATCTGGAACTGGATCCACTAATGTTTCTGAGCTTTAGATCCATGCCTGATATAGTACATGTGTACTGGTAACCTTGATCAAAGGCTGCAAGCTCATCACTCCGTGTTGCAAGGGAGTTCAAACTGCTGTTACTATTTAGTAAATGGAACTAGATTTTACACTAGCCTGTTCCCCTAATGTGGGGAACTTCAAAATGCAATTTTCAGCCACTGAATCCTGGCTTACCTTTAGTGTTTGAGTTCTTTAGAGTCTTGAGTGAGGCATTCTGGAAAGAAAGCACTTTTGAATGGGATTGCACTTGGTTTTCATGACTGCTTAGGTTTCCAGCTAATGTCTGTGCCTCTGGTGTAATGAAACACTTTGTTCCTAGGAATTGGAAAAGGCAATGGAACTGATATGAAAGTGCAGATAATAACAAGGAAGCAAGTTGTATTACAGTGTGTATGTGCCAATCAAAAAAACTGCAAGGTGAGTACTGTGAAGACACATGAGTTGAGTCACAGAAGCCAAAAGCTGATTTATAGTTTAAGTGTCTTAGTTTTTTAGGTCCACAATTCAATTTCTACATAGCCTAACTAAATAGATAATGGAAATTCCAAAAGGATAAAAAAACTAAACTTTGCTAAATCCTAGGAAATGGAGTGGTGAGATAGTGAAAGATTTCTTTGGGTGTCACTTAAGTGCAAATATTTCACTCTGTCCTGAGCAGCTTAAACTGTTGTCTGTTATTGTAGCACTGCTGTTGTGTTTGTGTGCAATGAATGAGTAGCTAGGTCTTGTCATGAATTGGTCCATTGTCTTGCTGCAGAAACTTTCATAAAACAAATTCTTTATTCTGTTATCCAGCTCTTCTTTGATTCTGAAAGTGGCTCTGTAGTCATTGGCTTGGAAGACTGCCCTGTTCTAAGTGGAGATGTGAAAGTCAGATTTGAATGCAATTCTGTAAGTATACCAGTGTGAAGACCTTCAGTTGGGTATGGGGAGAGGCTGCAGTGCAAACTGCGGTGGGTCCTGCCTGGCTGGGCAGCATGGGGCAGAATCTGTTCCTCCCCAGTGACCCCTGCTGTGTCTCACTGTGCAGTGTGGGATGCAGCACGTGGTGTAACATCAGCCTAGGCAAGCAGGGGAATCACCTGGCTGTTCAAACAGCAGTACAACCAAGGCTTCTTAGTTGGGTACCTGCTGCTTCTAACCGTGGGGGTCTCACCTGATTGTACTGAGTGACTTGGTACTGAAATAATTGCAGAGAAAATAGTGATCTGTGTATGATATGAGGCTCTTCAAGTGTACTGATTCTGGCACTGTAACTTTGTAAACCAAATTAGTGAAGAAAAGTGGGTACCCTTACTCTACAAACAAAAGTTCTGTTGTGTAACATAGTCCTTAAATAAGGTGTTTGTGTTTAGGCTCTCCCAAAAGGTTATGATGACTGCCCATTCTTTTTCTGGTTCAACACTTCCTTTATTGAAAATAACAGGTAAGTGATCACAGTGAATGCCTTCAGATCCTAACTTCTGGTGTCTGCATAGAGCTGAATGATAATAAAGATAGTACTGGAAGCTGAGATAAGACAGGCCTGATCAGCCAACTTCCATGCGGGTACTGCTCTTTGATTCTCATCTGTAACTTGTGAGCAGACACTTGCTTGTGATGTGACAAATATTTTAAATGTATGGGAGCTTTCTATCTTGACTTTAACCATTGGATTATTTCCTCTGTGCTCTCTAACCATTGTTAATGAAATTGAAGTAAAAAACACAATACTAACTATTCAAATCTGCCATCCTCTACAGTATGGCTGCCTGAGAAGCAGGAACTGAGTAGCTTAGCAGGCAGATATTAAGACCACATTTAGAGGTACTGATGCTTGGGATCACAAAGAAAGGCCCTCTTATGGCTTCTCATGCTTTTGATAAAGTTAGAAATTACTGTGATTTTGCTTGCTGAGACTGGAACTCCTGGAGAAGCTCCAGCTGGTGAAAGTTGGACTTGTCTACCTTGCTTTGGGAGTGATGTAGAAATGCAGAGACAAGAGAGCCTTATGTTTGGTCTGCCTTGCTTGACAGATTTAGGTAGAAGAACAGTGAACTTGGCATATGAGATATAATTACTGTGTTCTCCATGACTGGAATGGAATGAAAACAGCTTTTACTGAACTGATCCTGTTAGAGCCTGAGGAGAGGTAGCCATGAGTCTGTAACAGTTAATGTGCTCAGCCAGCAATGCACCTTGCAGTCTCAGTGTAGACCAATTAGACCAAGCCAGTGCCAGGAGAAATGTAGGCTGGCTGTCTGATGGGCCTGCAACATTGCCATCTTGAGTGAAGTGCTGAAGTGCTTTGTTTCCTCCAGAACTACGGAGGATGCCCCAGTAGGCTACCTTCTCTCCCTTCCTGCCCAGACCTTCTGGTAGACCTGAAGTGGCCTAGGTGTGATCAGAGGTGAAACAGCTGTTAAGGCAGTGCCTCCGTCTCTGTATCTCTAACTCAGACATGGCTGATGTGCAAGTACTTTTATGTGATAAATAGACATGAATTTGGTAAACATGAAAATTGGAGAACATGCCTGATGAGGTTGAGTACTGAATCAAATCCTTGCCTTTAGGAAGGCTGGTTATTAAATTCCTGGCACTTGCCAGGAGGCCTTGAGCTGAATGCAATATTAATTTCTCTCTGTCTTGCACTGTGGGGCCCTGGGAGGGTGGTGGGGAGCCAACCCACAAACCCATCTGGTTGACTTTGTTTCTGAGACTACATAAGATGCAAAACACTGCAGGCATAGCTGATGTCTGTTTAAATGCAAGGTCTGGGGCTGTATTTCATGTTCTAAGGCTGAGCCAGAAGATCTTTCAGCTGGCTGAAAGGAAAAGCATGTCTTAGGCTGTAAGATATGCTACTGAATTTTGTCTTTCAGACTCTACCTTCCCAGGAATGAGCTGGATAACCCTCACAAGTCTAAAACATGGAAAGTCTATAGTGAGACATTTGCTGTGGAGGTGAACTTTATTGATCCATAAGGGAAATCTGAAAGAAGGGACACATGTAAAATTCATCTCTTTCCTGGAGAATGTTTTGCTGTTTCAGTATAAAGTGAAGCAGTACCATTTGGATGTACTTAATGTATTTCTGTGTAGATACAGCTTCTCAAATAAAGGTACATGAAGTTCTGTTGTGCAGGGCAAAAATACTCTGAAGAGTTACTTAATGTCAGTTGACTGTCACATCATGGGCTGTTGGATCCTTGGAGCTTAGATATCTCTGCATACAGCTAATTCCTGTTTGAGTAATCTAAGACAATTACATGTCTTTAAGCATGAGCATTAACATGGTGGTGGATGAAGACCAGCAGTCTGCATGAGACAGGGAAAACCTGACACGACTCCCTCAGCATTGGGGTTTTCCACAGATCAGTAGAATATGGGAATTTTGAGGGAGAAATATTCATCTCCCTCCGTTGGACTGTTGCTTCTTGAGCAGAAGCCTTGGGATTGAACTGCTCTTCATCCATAATCAGTGATGTAGGGCTTTGAGCAACACCTGGCCTGGGAGCTGCCTATGCAGGTTGGAGCTGGTTTTCTACTGCTGTACATCCCCACAAAGGGCTGCAATGGCCACTTGCCCTAAGGCTTAAGTCTGGCTCTCATCAGCTCCTAAGCATTCCAGCTGCCTAGGATCAGTTAGTGTGGCTGTCTTAAAACCTGCACATGAGGGGTTTGATCTGTGCACCCACTCATTTGAGCAAATAGTGCAAATGCTCACTGTTTCCTCTTGAGTTTACAAAGACCTGTAATGAACAAACTTCCAGGATGCTTATTCTACTTCCAACTATTCTCAGTAGTGCAGCTCTTCTTGTAGACTGTGCCTTCATTTGTGTGAAATGTGTTGAGGTGCTAGCTTCTTGGTTCTGCTGCTTCATTAATCTTTGTGTTGGGGAACCAGAAAGAAGAAGTGACATAGCTATCCAGTCAATGAAATAAGTAGAGAGGTCATATACCTTCCCTGTGCTTACTTGAAGGTAGTTATGTGCTATGAAGGACACCATGTGTGAGCTCAAGTTCTGCTATTGCTATGTATTCATCTCAGTGTCCACGTGAATGTGGCGTGGGGCTAAAAAAGGATGCCCTTTTATTGCAGCTACAAGTGGCTGATGCCCAAGTTCATTTTGGCTTAGCTCAGGCAATTGGATATCTCTGTCCTAGGATGCCCTTTTGTATAGTTGACAGGGCACCTAAGGCGACCCGTCTTCCTGCTTAGGGAGTAAGCCAGTTTCCTCAGATAGCAGCAGCAGAGGCTGTAACAGCAAGTCACATTTTTCTAGCTGAAGCACATGCAGTTAAGTAAAAACTAATGTGTAAGCAGGAATGAAGAACAAAATAGCTGTAAAAGGGATATACTTTGTTTCTCTTCAGAGATCCAGGCACTGCTGCTTAGAAGAGGGTAATAGGCCCTGCCTCCCTGTTGCACTGACCTTCACAGGGTACTGGACATTAATCCCTTATATATGTGGAATTTAGGTGACCTATGTTGGACTCCTGGCATTCTTCTGACAGAAAACCTTACAGCCTGTATCATGGTCATCTAGAAACTTGGAATTTGAGGTGAACCCTAATACTGGAACTGACTATGGTACTAACAAAGCAACAGGCCAAGTGCTGAACTATGGGTTTCATTTTCCATAGATGTATAATCAGCAGTTGTTTCACAGCACCTTACTCTAGCTGCCCCCTTTCCCTCAGTTTTGAGGGCTTTATATGTTCACTGATTATATAAAGTCTTTTTCTTTAATTCCAGAGAGGTGGTGATGCTGAATTGAACCTTTTTGTTTCTCAGCTAGATAAGCTTGCTAAATGGCATAAACAATCATCAGGTACTCAGTTAATCAAACGAAACTTTATTTCTGTGAATTCCTATACCAACATTACGGAGTTTTTAGCTGAACAACTGATACACGTGTACAGCTTAAGCAGCTCTGAATGGAAAAATTACTGCTTACATCAACATCACAAGGTAAACTCTCAAAAATGCCACCAGCTTCTTGCTGTAGGTTATTTTAAATACCCTGCTTCTCTTGAAGCTTCAATTTTTGTATTAAAAACTGCAACCATGAGCTTTAAAAAATGAAAGCAAAGACAAATCTAAGAAATAGATTGAAGTATTCCACTGAGGTGGAGTCTGCCCTTACTTTTTCATAACTATTACAAACATGTGCAAATATACTACTTCTCTTAGCTAGACAACTTTGAAAAGAAGGGGAAGTCTAACAACTCTTAAAACCTCATCTTCCTACCTGAATCATTTAAACATTTGGTATAAATTCCTTTTAAAGTACTGGCAATGCAGGGTAGTGCTGCCCCTAGTGTACCAGTCAGTCAAGGGGTATTGGTGCAATAGACACTGAAGATTCTTCAGCCATGCCCTGCTTTTCACTGCCTTTTCTCATGGTATATGAAAGGGAGATGAATTATTCTTTCTGCACTCGGAGGCTGGAGGAACAAAAAGATTTTGTGGAACTGCAGCAACCACTTTCCATCAAAGAGGCTGCAACAATGCAAGGAATAAGCCAATTTAAGTGCACCCTGGCTCCACTGCAAGAGGCAGCATGTATTGAGGTGATTTCATCTATGCCTAAAGCTTGTTCCAGTTTCTGGGATCTAAAAGGGAAGCTGTAACATGCAAAACTAGGTTCTTCCAGCTCTGACTGACATCCGTCACTTACAAATGTGGTTGCTGTGACAAGCTGCTGCTCTCACTGTAGCTGTCATGATCTCAGCAAGTTAAAGGGCTCTGTCTGTGGCCCCCACTGCCCCCACACTGGTGGGCTGCATTTCAAGCACCCAGGCAGCACCTCTGTACAACTCCAGGGCAAGTTTATGCTGTTCTAAGACCTGCTTGACTTATTCCAGGGTAAGGCAGTAGCTGCTTCTTACGAAGTAGAGCATGCTTGTACAAGGAGCATTGTACTTGAAAAACAAAAGTAGGATCTGGAAAGAGGCGTTGCTGTATCATTTTGGTAATAATACCTGCATTTTTAATCAAGTAGCATGACCAAGCAGGCCATGCCCTCCAGGCCTGAAGGTGATACAAGCTATCCAGTCATATGAGCTTTTTCCACTCAGCTGAAGAGGCACAGTAAGTGGCAAGACTCCAGCCTCACTAAGATTGCTATGTCAGAGACCAGCTCTCACTCAGCTCTCACTTTCTGTTCCTCTTCAGCTTCCTGTCCTTCCAGCATGTGCCCTCATTCATGCCAAGGTGAGCTACACCGAGCCTGCACAAAGTTACAATTCTGTAACTTTTTTCCAGAGGCAGCTATTTCCAGCAGTGTCCTTTATGTTAAGTGGTGCTTAGCATATTCCAGCACTTCTTGAAAGGATTTAGAATCCTTAATGTTACTGTGCTTCTTTTATCAAAAATGCAGGCATATCTCGGGCTCTTAAGTTTCCTATAAGGTAGAGGGTGAATGTTTCCTACTTTTATAAACCCATTCACTAGGACAGAGTAAGTCAGACACCCTGTGCCATGACCTTAGCCAGTCACAGAGCAGCAGGGAGTTGGAGGACAGGGGTATAACGGGAGAAAGAAAGATATCCCTAGGTGAGGGGTATGTCCAAGTCATCTACACTCAGCAAGATTAGACAAGAACTGACATTATTTTGAGTCAGACATCAGCAACAACTTCAAAAGGTCACAACTGCAGCACAGTTTTAAAACCAGTGCTTTGCTGTAGACAACTCACAACCTACTCTTGCATGTTACACTGAACCCCACAAGTCAATGTAAATATTTTTAGCACCATTACAGGTCAGGAAAGACATTTATGACATGCAGTGTACCTAGTGCAGAATCTGTAAGAGGGAGATAGTTCTGCTTGTGCAATTCAAGCAACATGTACACGCCTCCATAAAATCACCCGATTTTAAAAGATTACAAATCTTAAACTGGAGTTGACTTCCTAAAATTAGGTCACTGATTTGGTTCTGCTCAGACCCTCATGTGATCTGTGTGTTTTTCATCATTTATTTAAATGACCCTTAAACACTCTCTTGTTCTTCCTCTGCTGGACAGTTTCAGTAAGAATCGATCTGTTTCATCATAAGTTTCCGGCTGTACTCATAGGCAAGGAATAGCGCCCCATTGGCCACGAATGCACGGATCATGGTTGGCGTTAGTCCAGAATACAAGGCAGACACGCCTGGAAATGAAACCAGAGCCAGTTAGCAATTTACTGAAGTGGCTGTCTGCATCAACCACTGTGTTCTTACCTGTGAAGGATACTGGAGCAATGCTTCTGCTTAGAGGAGCATGAACACAGAGAGCTGAACTCCCTGCTTTAGCTACTGATAGCAGTGGTACTGGGTATTGATACGGGATTATCTAATGTTGTGACAGTTTACCCATGTAAGGGCTTATGCTAGATGCTTGTTTTAGGTATGACAAGCTGAGATAACAGAGGCTGTACCAGAGCTGGCAAAGGGATAGCAGGACTATGTTAGAGCTGTGCCCCAAGTCAGACTCCAGTTCTGATGAGTATCTCACCTAGCAGTGGGGCCAGGATTCCTATCTACTGCCACGTCTATTCTTAGACCTTCTTCCAAAGCACCTGACAGGGGCCTTTTCCAGAGAGGAGATGCTGAGGTAGATGCCTCAAGTTGCCAGGCTGGATAGGACTGCTTGATAAATCAATCCTCAGCCATGTATTAACTTCTAGAGGTGAAGAAAATTTCTGTGTGGAACTTACTTAGTTCCTTCAGTTTTCATCTATAGGTTTGGTCACAGGTAATAGAGCCCATTTCTTTATCCTTTTTTAATGCACAGTAAGCTTCCATTAGGTTTAAGTGAATCATTTTCTGAACTGAGAGGCAGGGAAGATGAAGTAGGCCTCAGTTTCTAGATTCTAAGCTTTCCACACTACATGAAGTAGGTATTTGTTTGCTAGAAAGAGTTATTGTCTAACACATTATCACTGGACTAGGTTTCTGAAATGATTTTGGGTATTGGAGGGTATAGATTTCAGTCTGCTGCCCTATAGATTCAGTTGATCTACTTGCATACTCACCTTCAGTTCTCACAACAGTTGCAAATGTTCCCATAAAGCCTGCCTGTTTTCCAGCCATTGAAAGAACCTGAATTCTAGATTTGACACAGTCCACAGGATACACAGCAATCCACAGACAGCTGCCTCCAAAACCTCCACTTAGTAACAAAGGAATGGGACCTAAAAGTTAAGAAATATGCTTTTATATACCACAATATTCACCAACACAAATATAACATTATTCCATCTACAGGATTCAGTGGGAACAGAGGAACCTGCTTATGACAAAATAATAGTTTCTGTTCTCTGACTAACCTTTAAATTAGTTTTAAGCCACTGGTAAATTGCAAGTCTTAACTAGAAACTCAAAGATTATAAAGAGTGCCTCTTAGATTATTGGTTGTGCTAAAAAACTATAAGCTGGAATTCAATTTTGACTATATTAACTAACTTCACTTTTTTAACACTTGTAATCATTTTCCAAGGTTAATTGTGAAGAGTAACATCATATAATGTTACTAATCACATATAGAGAGATTTATTTGCTACAGTAGAGTTATTTTGTGATCAGTCATTTTTTTCATGATGTACTCTGATTTTGTATTTCAGATCAGATATTTGTAAATGTTTTGTTACATGTCCAAAATCCATGCAGCCAAAATCCTGACTCCAAACAAGGCAAAGTATTACTGGTTCAGTCTTTTAGCAGGAGACAGGCAGTCATTATCCTGGCATCAGCATGTGTTTTTCATTTCTAGTTTTCAATCTCAATGTTCTCTTCTGATTATTTTAATTACATCTAATGGTCAGTATATAATTCAGCATATGCTTGAACACACTGTTCAGGAGAATGCAGCTAAATACTTCAAAATCACTCTGAATAGCAGCTGGAACAAATAGTTCAGAGTACTGTTACACTGTGGGGTTAGATATTTCAGCAGTGTTGTAGTGTTAGCTCACTGTATTAATTCTCTATTTATTATACAATCTGCTTCATTGGAAAATGGTCACCTCAATAATTACTATGTATACACAAGATGCAGCCCTCCATATTCAGTATGCCTCATTTCCTTCATTTTACATGTATTTTACAACATCATTAGCATATCTTCAGGGAAGATATGTCCCCCTTTATGTCCCCCATGACAGCATGCTGAAACCCACCTGTAAAAAAAAGGCACCATACCTAATTCATCTTTTGATCTCCCAGAGGCAAAGAATGTCCGGCTCAGTTCATAGCCTCCAAAGAAGAAGAAATAGCCTGGGACTTCCCGCAGCAAAGTGCTTGACAGGCCACGATAAAATCCAAGGGGACCATCCTTCTGGATAACACCCTTTACTACTGACCAAACTGTACTGAGAGAGGTTGATCCAGTGAGTGATACTTACTAGCCAGATAATGAGAGGTTACAGAACAACAGGCAACTGCAGCAACAATTAATGGTGAGACTTATTGTGCAAACAATTGAATTCATGTAAGACTTAGAGCAAGATCCTGCTGGGAGCCCTTCACTGGCATCCAGCTTTACTATAACCCAGAAGGTCTGCAGGCTGTGACCCTTCCAACCAGAATTCTCTGGTTAGCAGTGCACTATGAATGTGACACTGAGCCAATACAGGATTTGAAGAATAATACACAAGAAAGGGTTTCAGAGATACTGAGCAGGGTCTATACTTACTTGTGTCCCTGGATTATCTTTCCTGACACCTGCATTTCATGCATGGCCTGTAGCCGGCACTTCACCAGCTCTGTGGGACAGAGGACAAGGGTGGCAAAAGCAGAGGCGAAGGAGCCTGCAGCAGCATTCTGTAGATCACTGCAAGAAAGAAACTACAGAAGGTATTTGGGTACTGACCTTTAGTGCAGTGGAGCCACCACACCAGCAATCTGCTTCCTGGACCTGTACCCTAAATAGCATCATGAGAAACTGACAGTCTTGGGGGAAAGATTCTCAAGGGCAAAGGGCAGTTACTTGAACCAGAGGCAGGAAAAACCTATAGCTCATCCCATTTTCTTATACAACTGAAAGACACCCTTTTGACACCAAAGAGATCTATTGCAACCTCTACCCTTTTTTGCTATACTTTAGTGATTGCAGCAGAATAAAAGCCAGGAAGGGAAGATTTAATAGCGTTTATGAAGATTTCCATGGAGTTGTTCTACTGGGCAACTTTTGATTACTAATTACTTCCTCAAAGAGAATAGGAGCAATAACCACCTCATATAGATAGATGTCAGTATTTTCAAATTCACCTTACCAGTATCAATTCACCTTACCAGTATCAATAAAGGCTTTCAGTGGAAGATGCTAGAAAACTGAAAGCTGGCACAATGGATTACTGTAATCTTTGTATGGATGTGCTGCTATGAATGCAACCATGTGAATCAGAGACAGCACAAACATAAACCACACCACCAAACAAGACAGCGCTGTCATCTGCAGTGACTCATTGTTCCAAAACTGGGGCTTATTTTGTGCTGACGTTACACACACCACAGATTCTGGGTTGCTAAACTGCCAGGACTCAAAAGGCTGGTACTCAAGGGCAACACTGCTTTATGATGCATTTTAAACAAGCTCCTACAGACACTGGTGTTTTGGACAGGAGCTGCATAATAGCATAGAAGTGGAGCTTCTCTTTCAGAACCGGGGGAATCAGCACAACTAGACTGATCTCACAGCAGCACAGAAATTCTTTCTATCCAAGGGAGATGCTTGTCTTGTGCCCAGCAGTTTGATACATCTGTAATATCAGAGATTAAAGCTACAACTTTTCACCTTGAAGCATCACAAAACTCAAGTTGTGACATAAAGCAAAGCTCATGACATTCAGATATGGCAGTAGTGAGAACTTTCAAAGTGGAAGAAATCAGTAACAACCTGCAGAGCACCAAATGGAATTTAGCACTTCTCTTTCCATTTTGTTGTCTCACTTTAGACTTCAGCATGAAATGAAATCTGTTGGCTGAACTAAGCATATGTTAAAAGATAAACAGAATTTAGCATTTCTCTCTTCATTTCTTTTCTTTGTGACTTACGCATCAGTGACATATATTCCTTTAACTGGAAAATGTTTTATAGTTTGTCCTTTTTTGAAGGTGTAACAGTACAGTAACAATGGGTGGGGATGTCCTGGACAGACCACATCTTCTCATCAGGGCCCTGCTGAAGACCATGTCAATACATTCTCTCTTACCTCATAAGGTGCCCCCACAATGATTCAGATGAAGAGAATAAGGAAACAGCACCAAGGCACAAACTGTCAAGTAAACTTAAATTCTTGAATGTTTTGTCTTTTGAACCTTAAATAAAGACATTTTTAAAAGCAAGACAATATTAGAAAAGTGCCCTTCCCCCTTGGTATGCCTCCTTGTAAAAAGAGCCACTACCTCTCCTGCAAAATCAGAACAACCTAGATATTAAGGGAATACTAACCTTCAGGTGTTGAAATGCTCAGTCCTATTGGTAAACATGTTCCAGGTCTTGAATACTCCAGTTAAGCCGTGATCATCTAAACCAGCTAGCTGCAGTGACTGGTTAGTAGATGGCTCTGTTATATTACACACTATATTGTCACCCTAAGGCCTATATTCCAAAATGTACTACACTGTCAGAGGAGAGCCTGGGACCTCACTTGCACCCTGACAGTACAGTATTGGCAAATAGCAATTGCATGAAAATTTACATATTTATTTTAAAATATAAACCACATATTTATTACTAACCTGAGCTTTGTTTTCCTGTCTACTCCAACAATTCTTCTCACAATTTGTTGGCAAAATCCATAGCACATGAACAGAACTGAGTTCTCTGCAATGTTGGCTACGAGTGCTGGTGTGGTTCCCTTGTAGAAGCCTCGTAATCCCACTTGCTTATAGGTTTTGACAAAGCAGTCAACAAGTCCTTTGTACATGTTGGGGAACGTCTGCATCTTCACCTTTGCAGTGTCAAAGGGCTGGCCAGTTGCCACACAGGCTGTCCCACCTAGGCAAGCAGTGCAAGTTAACAGAGTGGCTGAAGGTTATCACAACTGCAACACCTATGTTGAAGCACCGGTATTAGGAAAATCACACCGAAAACCAAGATTAATTAATTCCCTGTAGGAAAAGACAAGTGCACTGATTTTAGCACAATGGCATCAAGTTGTCACTGGTGAATTTAGCTACCTTAAGAAAAAAAAATCAGGCAAAGGAGCAGTAACATCATGATTCTCATTAAATATTTCTTTATCTCATGAAGAGCATGCATCTAAATGAATCAGCTCACTTTTATAAACTTGTACTGAATTAGAGGTATTGTTCTGCAACCAAGTCACTTGTGTCAATGAGTTAAATAACATTTTCCTTTGCCTATTAATGCAGTGGTTCAGAAGGCATCTCTGATTTTACATTTTAATAGTAACAAAAAAAATCCCAACCAACCCCGAAAGATTAGTAATCAAGTGATTCCTGAAGGACAAGAGGAACACTGCTGGGAGTGCTAAACTGATCACACCCAATCAATTGATAACCAAAGATTCAAACCCTTTACTTCAAAACTCCAGATGGTTCTTAAGCGCATTTCTTTCCAGACTGGAAGAAAGTGTCAAGTATAAGCTGAAAAAGGGCAACAGGGCAAAGTTTCTCAACATGTTATCTTTCCAAACTGAACTGCAAGGTCAATACCCTGAAAACTTGTGTGACATTTCCATCAATGTCATCAATAACCGTTTTGCTCACAGTGCAGTGTTCTTCTGCAAGATCTAACTCAGTTCTGTGGTCTGCAGGAAGAGCTGATGTTACACTTCTTCAGTAAGAAACAGTGTAGAGCAATAGCAATCTCTTAGAAGCAGTTACCTGACAGCACGATAGGTGTACCTTATATAGGGTTTATGGTTTTGTTTTTTAGCAAGAGAGAAGAACTGTACTAAAACAGAAGCTGATCTTTAACCAAAGCACAACTGACATGCACATACCTTAAATTATCTGTAAATGCAGATAGCAAAGTAACTGATATGGAAACAGATTTGTGCATCCAATTAAGATGATTTTTCTTTTAAGTGGGGAGAAGAGTAAGCACTTGTTTAACTAGTGTTATTTGCAATCCATTTTACTCTTTGCAAACATATTGTTCTTGCTTCTCTGCAAAGAGGTACTTCAGGCCTTTGAAGCTCAGGGTCTAGCTGACATAAAACCTCATTCCCTACCAGATGGATCATTAAAAGCTTCAGAGCAAATCATGCAAGGAAGCATGAAGAGTTTCCTGCTCTGGAAGGATAACCAAGGAGAAGTGTAGCTGGCTCAGACCAGTAGCACCCATGTAAGCTTCAAATGAAAAGGAGAGCTGGAAAGGCTCAGCCAATGTTACTTGCAAGGAAGTCAGGTAGTTATTAATCTACAGGACAAATGCTAGGTTCCTGTAATAAAATAATGGCTATTGGAAGATGTCCAGGGAAACCAGGAATGGTCTTGGAAATGTAAAGCTGAAAAATTGGGAGTTGACAGAATGGCTGTTCCAAAAAGTTGTTAATGGAGTTGGCTCAAAAAGCCTAGTAAACTGCAGCAATGAACTTTGTAAGCCTCAATATAAAGACCAAGAGCCCTAGTTACCATCTGAAATATTAAGAAAAAAATAATTCTTCCAGTCAGCAGTAAAGAGTCATAAAAAACCCAACCCAACTGCAAAATTAAAACAAACCAGAAAGCCAAAAAGTCAAATCTGTTTGAATATTCAGACAAGTGTAGTCCTAATAATAACATGGCAGTGGTGGGGAAAAGAGTCCTACTGAATCAAAGAAGGGATTAGAGGTTGCTAAAATGGATCCTAGGCAAAGGACTATGACCACAGATAGCCAAATGACTTATTTATTCTTGTCCAGAATTTGATTGCCTCAATATGTCATTACTTATCAGGTAGTGAAGACAGTATCTGGAGAGGAAGGTAAAACCAGGTTATGAATTTTCTGGAGGAACAAGCTGTTTGCTTACTTAATTACATTTTCTAAAGAGTGCAGAGATTGCCACACCGGACTTGTGCTGTTACTGCACTGTTAACCTCCACTCTGATAAATGACCTCAAATAACTACCATTGAATGCACTTAACACCATTAATACTGTCATATTCACAGCATTAACATTGTCATAAAAGAACTGACTGTAATATTTACTGTGTGGGGAAGAAAAAAAGATTAGTAAAATTGTCTAAACTAGTTACGAAAGTAAATTAGACAAATCTTCCACCTTTTCCATATAACCACTGTTAGCTTAGAAGTGTCAAAAATACCCCTTTTCCCTGGCAGAGTTCAAAACTGCATCTCTGAGCCACAGACATTACCAGCATGGCAATATCAGTGAGACAGTGCAAACATTTCCACACAACTGGTCCAGCAAAATTCTACAGCACAGACTAGACTGAAGTGGAAGTCAGTTACGCAAATTCATCATCAGTTCTACTGCTGAGCTTCACGTTTTAGAGATTCACACCAGGATGTTGTGTGAGCCAGAAACTCTTCAGATAGCCTCTTATCCCTTTCAGTTAGGGCTGGTTCCTGTGACAAAAGCAGCACCTCAGTCATTCACGTTGACTTCCTTGCAAAACTCTACTGATACTCTGACTGATTCTTAAACTCGTGTAAGCAGAACTTAAACCTCCTTAAAGAAAATGATTAGTCCAAGTAAAGTGTTATGTCTTCTTCACTGTGTGGCAGGGGTTTCACCAGGGAGGAAGAACAGTGATCCAGTTACAACACTGGCTGAGGTCACTGCTTCTCCTCATACCCTTAAAACACAGAAGGTGAGGCTTTTTATAGCAACTGGAAACTGCTTTTATATTTGTCAGAGGCATTTAAACAGTCTCTCAGAAGTTCTGTGCAATTGAGCATTACCTGCAGCACCTGCTGTGAGGTCAATAGCAGCCTGAACAGCAGAGTTGATCCTCATGCTTCACACTTGTTTATCAGTTATTTCAGAGCAAAGTCTCCCGTTTCCTGGTAGGTATGGAGATAACTTGTCTCCTGAGGGAAGAGAAAGATGAAACACACACACTTTACAATAAGCTGACAGGCAAAAGCATTACAGGAATGCTTTCAGATCCATTCTTCCATTTAGGGACAGAAAAAGGTTGTGCTCAGGAATGATACTTAGCATATCTGTATTTTGGCAATGGGCAGGTCTCCTGGAGTATCACTGCCTAGCTTCAGCTTAGAGCTTCTTACCTCCCTGGATCTCTCAAATGAAAGCAAGAGAGTACATCCAGGGAACAGTGTTGAGGGTTACTTTTATATTGATTATAGAGGCATAGTCTTCCCTCAGGTGTCTAAGGCTGGAATATTTCACGCTTGTCTCAGCTCATCACCTATAAAGCAAAACCGAATCTGCTCTCCTCATGGTGAAGAGCAGCTAAGAAAACTCTACCCATGATGATGCAGGCACATTGCACGGCTTTCAGAAGAGGAATATAAAGGGAATGAGCATGAACATCTTGAATTGTGTCTGGCTGTCATGTTCCTAGTGCAAGTCCCCCCATACCAGCATATTATAAATAAGAGTTACACCTCATCTCTCAGGAAGGCAGTTGGAAAGCAGAAATACAAATGTGACACTTTGAAATAAAACATTCAAATGAATTCAGTTCTCAAGTTTGCTGCAAGATACTTTCACTGAGAAAGCAGTTAAAACAAGCTTATTTATCTGGGGTAAAATAACTCAGCCAAAGAGCTCCCACTGTTTCAGAACCGTGCTGCTGAGCGAAACACTTCTCTGGCAGTGCTGTCAAAAAGCAGCATGAGTCTTAAAACCCACACAAATACACATGTGAATTAGTGCCTCACTGACTTTTAAGCATGTCTTCAAGCACAGTACATCAGTAAACAGAACAATTTTCCCTCCTCTACCTACTGTAATGCTTCTCTTGAAGCCTGTTACCTCCCAAAATATATTTTGGCATAATATGAATGGGAAACATAATTCCCAGTAGGCTACATTGAAAGAATCATAAAAAGACAAATTGTATAAACCACATCCTTTGTACAAGAAACCTAGACACTTGAATACAACCAAGGCTTTAAGAAAGCCTGTCTCTAAACAGATTTATTATTTTTGAACATTAAAAATATACACCAGTAGGCCAAATACTGTCACTCAGTGACTTTACCCATCCAATCTGTTACACAAATCTAAACGAGTTTAAAACAAAACAAAACATTGCTCTTGCAATAAATGGCACTAACACATGTAATTTCACACAGATTGGAACTATTTTGTTACTGACAGCATAGCACACTAGGTGTTACTTCAAAACGTAGGCCAAATTATGCTTTGTTGTCCTACAGATCTCATTAGTGTTCACACTGCACTCTGAGTTTTGCTCCTCATTTAGGGGAGAATAAAACAAATCATTGAGACAGACTTTGAATGAAAGGAATTACTAGAGAGCAACAATTGCCCGTGTTCAGTAAAATGCACACTGCTTTCATCACGCTGAGTGCTTATCGACTTGTGCCAGTCCCCAAAGGGAGCACATGCCAGATCACCCACTGAAAACTTGGCAGCAGAAGGAAAAAAGTATATGCCTGTTATGAATAAACTCCGTATATTAATTCGTGCCTGGAATTAAAGTGATATAAAACCATGGACAATGAATGAACTGAGGGAGATTCCGGGAAAGGCAAGGGACATCCGAGAACCGATGAATTGACAGGATAAGAAAATCAGCAAATGAAAAGGTATTGCCATCGAGGAGATAAGCCATCAAGTGGTCCTAACGACTCGGAACACCCCCGTCTGTTCATCAGTATCGCCCAGAAAACCTATTCAAGGAACCCAGAATCCAAAAAGAAGACCGATGAATAACTATACACAAACCGGTAGACAAAAAAAAAACCCAAAAACACAAAACCCTGCCTCAGGGAAACTAAAAAGTATAAAACTGGACCTTCGGTGGTGGGAGGGGAGACTGGTGCGATAGAGGCCTGTGTCACGTCCACCCAGTTCAATTCCCGGGATCGAACTGACCTTTTTCGTGGCTGTAATTTTTGTTTGTTTTTTTCCGTGTTTGCTGTCACGCGAAAATAAATTTTATTTTTATTTTTTTGAATTTTCGGCTATTTCATTTATAACATGCTTATAAAAATATGGACCTTTTAAGAGACAAGGAAGTTTAGTTGTCTGATCCATATCAGCACAGTGCCACTTTCAGAAGACTTAAGTCTTAGTCACAACTAAATTCGTATTATATCAGTACATACCTTTTTTTCCCGTTTGTAATAATACTACTCTATTAAAAGTTGCATGTAGGTAGAACGAGGCAGCAGCTGCTCTGTCACTTCCAAAGCAAATCCAAACCTCAAACCTGGAAATACAGAAGCATTACTTAGTGTAACAGGTCCTGCAGAGTCCTCAGCAAGCAGATGTTATTTCAGCCCCAGATGTTTCTCTCTGCCGATGCCCTCTCCAAAGACTGAGATGCACTCGGAAGGCAGCGCCGCTCCTTGCAATAGCCCGCGTGGGCAGGCCGTAGCTCCGCTTCCCAAGGTCACAGCAGGCCGGCACCCCGGCGGCGACAGCGGCGGGGGAGCAGCGGGGCTCACCATCACACGTGCTGGCGGCGGGAGCGCACACACCGCTCCCGGGCCACGCCGCCAGCTCCAGCCTTCCCTAGGAAGGAAGGCTCAGTGCTCCCGTTCCGCCAACACCCGCCCATTTGGAAGCCTCGGCCTGCGTTCGGCGTGGGCCAGCGGTGGCCCTGCCCGCCCGACCCCGGCCCGGCGCCTCTCCCGGGCGGCCGCAGCTTCCCGAGGGGTCGCGCATCGGCGAGCCCGCGCCCGCCGCGCATCCCGGGCCTGTGCGCGGTGCCGAGCCGCGGGAACGCTCCGGGCCGGCCGCCACCACCCCGCCCGCCGGCGGAGAGGGTCGGCCCGGTGCCCCCGCCCGGAGCCCCCACTCACCGGAGCCGCCGCCCGCCCGAGCGGCCCCGCGCCGCCTCTGCCCCGAAATAGGCGGCGATGGAGGCGGCGCGGCCCCGCCGCGGCCCCGGGGAAGGCGCGGGCCGGGCAGGCGGCGGGGGGGCAGCGGGGCTGGGCTCTGTTTAAGCTGGGGCTGGGCTGGGTTTCAGCTTGCTGAGCGGGATGAAACCGAATTTATTAATTAAAACCATTAAAAAAAAACCTTGGGCTTTTTTTTTAGATGTATGTTTGTTTGTTGTTTTTCTAGTTGAATGATTTTGTAGTTGGAGTATTTTTTTGTTTCGAAGGGTTTAGGAATTGTGCACCCTGCAATAGCAAGTTTGAGTATACAGAGGAACTGCTGTAAAGCCCGAGACACTCTCCTAAGCTGTCACTTTCATGATCATGGCTTTTCAGGACTTTGAGGTGGCATACAGTGACCTAAGCCACTATGGCAAGGGCTAACACTGCTTTTCTCAGCTGAAACTACACAACACTGTTTTTCTTTTTTTTTTTTTCTTTTTTCTTTTTTTTTCCCTTTTGATTTGCAGTTACCTGGAGTGCTTGCAATTAGGCACATCAGGAGCAATGTCTCGTTGAAAGCAGTAGGAGGACACTGTACAGTCTGTGGCAAGGTAAATGAACAGCAGCCATAATGTGTATCAGTAATCAGTCATATTTGAGATACTCTGGCAGGCCAGGTGGTGTTTCTGGCAAGCACTGTGTGCCCCTAATCCCTGTTGAGCTGCACATGTGTTTGTGTGGGTTGAGACATGCAGACCTACATATTTCATCTTCGATCCATTGTGTTTTCCACCAAATAAAACTGATGGCTCCTACTTTCATAGCTCAAACCAAGGAAAAAACAGCACACACAAAATTATAAACTTAAATGTATCTCTTTTTTCCCCATCACTTTTAATTAATTGTAGAGTTCAGGTTTTATTTTCTCAGATATTTATGATACTGGTTGGAAGGGAGCTTAAATACCATATAGTTCTGAACCCCCTGCCATGGGCAGGGACACCTTTCACTTGACTGAGTTGCTCAGTTTCATACAACCCACCCTTGAACACTTACAGGGATGGGGCATCCGCAGCTTCTCTGGACAACCTGTTTCAGTGCCTCACCACCCTCACAGTGACAAATTTCTAATCTAAACTCACTTTGAAGCCACTCTCCAGCTCTCTTGTTGGCTCCCTTCAGGTACTGGAAGGCTGCGTTTTGGCTACCCTGAAGCTTTCTCTTTTCCAGGCTGAACAATCCCAATTCTCTCAGCCTTTCTTTATAGGGGAGATGCTCCAGCCCTTTAATCAACTCGGAATTCCTCTTCTGGGCTTCCTCCAACAGGTCAATGTCCTTCCTGTGCTCATGACCCTGGAGCTGGATTCAGTACTCCAGGTGTGGCAATTATTAGGGAAAAACAGCCTAGGCTATAAATGGTGTTAGAAATTGAATTGTAATTTCTGTAATGTAAAAAAATTGCTGAGTCTATTGTAGTTAGTGCTTTTGAGCTAATTGTGTATCCCAAATAACCTGCAATACTTCGACATTACTGTTTCATTGCAAAGAATTTTGACCTGTATGCTGACTTCTTGTTTAACAGGGCTGCAGCACTTTTGGAAGATGCAGTTGGTGAAAGCCATCTAAACTCCTAATGTGGTGAAGCTTGCCATTAAGGTGCCATTAAACCACATGCTGCCTGCCCTAACTGTTTGCCAGCTGAAACATCAGGCCATGAGCATTTCAGGGTGCTCCTTCATAGATAGCCGCGCTCCTCGGGCCGACCACCAGGCCCCATCTGCTGTTATCTGGTCCCTGTAGAAACGATGGAGACAGCGATAGCACTTGAAATGTTGCTTGGGAGCTTTTATGGCCCTGGAATGCAGTACTTCCACGAGCATATCGCCACCACGTGGCTTTTCCTGCTGCCTTCACCCGTGGCTGCTCAGCCAAACCGGACTTTTTGTCCATGCACCGTGTTGTTGTGGAGCACTTTTTTTGTTTCAAAGAAGAATTTATGTAGGAATTTCGTACCCTGAAGTAACAACACTTGGTGTGTTTAGAGAGACCATGGAAGAGCTGCCATAACTCCTGAGAGACTCTCCTAAGATGAGGTATCGATTTGTTTGGAGTTTAACCTCAAGCCTCCCCTCATAGGATTTAGGCATGACATCAATGGGACGTGTGCAGAGACCTTAACTCGTGAGAGCTTTGCAGTGCTTTCTGGCACTCAAGGGGTCAGGCTTGGGGTATGTGACATTGGCTTTGGGACTGATGGCCCACTGTGTGACAGAGTGGCACAACTCCCCCTCAACAGAGTATTTTGGCAGTGGAGGGATGTGTAACCTCTGGAAGGCAGGAAGCTGACAGGGAGGTGCCATGGAAACTTGCCTGATGTGGGAGTAGAAAGGGTTCCCTTGCAGCATGTTTCTGTTCATTCTGCAGGGTACGGCAGTCCAAGGCTGTCTCTTGGGCCCTACACCATCTCCAGCCAACCACAGGCAAGCCATTTGCTCCCTGTAGGGCACTTTGCATTTTCTAATTCATGTGGAAATCATCATTGTCCAGGAGGATGAGTAACAGTTCTTGGAAAATATTGTCCCAGAATAGCAGCCAGAGCTGCAGAATCATCAAAACTCCCCCCAGCACCTTGAGGTGGATGATGTTCAGACTGCTTGAAGGGGTGGGGGAAGCATGACAGTACCACATGGAGGAAAAGTGAGATGGCTGCTGCAGGTAAGGCCTTACACAGGTGATGATGGTTTGTGTACTGATGGACTACAGTCATCTGCAAGAGATGGGACAGTGCAGGCCCTCCCAGGGTAGATTGCACTAATGAAATGAAGGCTTGGGGACATTTTGAAGCACGTTTCAGAAAGATGTGAGCCTTAACCTAATGTCTCTCTTGCACAGAGGAGCCTAGAGCTGGACACAGCACTCCAGATGCGGCCTCAGCAGGGCTGAGCAGAGCAGGATCACTTCCCTTGACCTTCTGGCAGTGCTCTCCTAACACCCGAACTCCTGGCGCCGAGCGGCAAGGCCGTCCTGGAGCGCCCTGTCCGGGACGGCTTTGCCGGGGAGCGGCTGCGGGGCGGAGCGGGGCGGAACGCTGCTGCGCGGAACGCCCGTGCGCGGCTCGTGTTGCCGGCCGGCGGCGCCGGGGAGCGCGGGCCGCAGGCGGCGGTGGCGGCGCCGCGATGTGGGGCGGCGTGCGGGGCGGCGGCGGCCTGGCGGCGCGGCTGCTCGGGGCGGTGCGGCCGCACGGCACGGCCCGCAGCAATGCCCGCAGGTACCGGCCTCCCCTGCACCCTCACCTGGCGGGCGGGGCCGGCGCCGGCCCGGCATTGCCCTGGGGCCGGACCGTGCCCCGGGGCGCGGCCTTCAGAGGGACGGGGCTCACCTGGCCTACCGGGGCTGGGTGGCGGTGGCACCGGTGGGCAGAAGGCAGCGGGGAATGGAGCTGGGTAGAGGGGAGCGGCGTGGGCAGCATTTCTCGTATTGCTTTCCTTGCCGTCCTTCCCATCTCGGGGCGGTGTGAATGATCCGCGCGTGTGACCTGACCGTAATTTTGCACCTGTATGAGCAGAGCGGTGCGGCCTGTTTGGCATCGTTGTAGCTGCCCAAAGTACGGGCTAAGAGCAGTACTTGGGAGTTCTTTTTCGTTTTTACTAAAAGATTTTAAACTGGTTTAATGACAGCTCAGTTGTGCGTTCTTTTTTTTTTTTTTTATTTCAAAACTCCTCGGTATGTTTGAACGAGCACCGCTGCTGTGGTGGCCTCGTGTGCAAAGCAGCTCGGGTTCTTCGGTAGCTGTGTTTGCTTTCCGTGGCCAGGCTCCCCAGCAGAAGGCAAACCGGTTGGTAGATGGAATACAGGGATGCAAACTGCAGTGTGCTGCTGGCTTTCCGTGCTCGAGGCTGTCAGCCTTGCTGTGCTTTTCTGATGCT
Source organism: Cyanoderma ruficeps (assembly GCA_008694505.1). NCBI lineage: Eukaryota > Metazoa > Chordata > Aves > Passeriformes > Timaliidae > Cyanoderma > Cyanoderma ruficeps. The sequence goes on along the minus strand of VZDJ01006585.1, from coordinate 1,201,070 downwards.
GTAGGCAAAGATCAGGCTGAGAAGCCTGGAGCTGTTCAGCCTGGAGAGGAGAAGGTTGCATGGAGATCTCATAGCAACCTTCCAGCGTCTGAAGGGGGCTTACAGGGAAGCTGGAGAGGGACTCTTCATCAGGAATTTGGGTATAAGTTACATCAGGAGTAACGGGTACGAATGGAAAGGGGAAATTTAGGTTCGGTATTATGAAGAAATTCTTTTGTTTGAGGGTTGTGAGATGCCTCAGCCCTGACAGTGTTCAAGGTGTGAGTGACACAGTCTAGTGGGAGGTGTCCTTGCCTATGGCAGGGAATGTTAGGGCTAGGTGATCTTTAAGGTCCCTTCCAACCCTTTAACGTTCTATGATTCTGTGATTTCCGCATGGTTACATGGTTTTAAGGAGCATGCAGCCTGAATTAATTGTCAAAGACCTATGGAGAACAGTGCAGTGTAAAACAGCTGGGCTCCTACCATCTTCCCAGTAATGATTCTGAAGCTTTCCTTAAATCTTCCTGTTGCTTCTAAGCATTGAAATTTAGGGTGTAATGCTGACAATTTATCAAGTGCAGAGCGACCAAATTGTGATGCAGTGCGTGCTGAAACTGGCAGAGGTTCCTTTTTTAGCCAAGGAGAGATGTGTGTGAGGAGGAGAGGTATGCCACAATTCCTTGAGATTTGTGCAAGTGTTTTAATATCTATTGCAGTTTTTTTTATTTTGAATCAAATATTTATTTTTTTAATTCTATAACTTCAGGGTGATTTTTAGACAAAGTAAATAGGTGGGAATGTAAAGGTGTAAACACTGCATTTTAGAATGTTGTAGAGAAAACCTCTTTGAATTTTACGATAGTTATTCTAGAGAATGCAGCTGTGTCTGTGCTGCAGAACCTCCTGAGCAGCTCCTTACTGTCCCTGGCTTCACATCCTCAGCTGCACTGTGTCACGTTCAGCTTCTTTGCAGAGATGTGCTAAATTAAGTAGAGGAGCTATAACCCAAATAACTTCTCTGTTACTGGGTTAACTTGCAGCAGAATCCATGTAATCCATGTTCCAGAGTAGGGGAATGTGATCTGTAGTAGTGCCACAAGTGTGAAAACATGTGAAGTCAAGTGTGTGTACAGTCTTTCTTCAGATGCCTGGGAGCGATCTCTTCATTGACTCATATTAAGAGTTTTGGTGGTTTTCTATAGTACCAATGAATTTCAGTATCAGATACCAGTAAATTCAAACTCTCTCTGCTACCTAATGCAGAAGTACTTTAAAAGTTCTAAGTTCTTGCATTATTTCCTCCACAAATAAATGGTGTGTAAAGTTGTTTCCTTTGTGTTTGTGATGAGAAACTGTAAGTAATCAAGAGTTTGAAATGGTGTCCCAGCCCTTTTCAAGAGTCAAAAGGTACATGTTTGACATGTACTTAACATACTCAGGCTGCACTCCATTGGGCCTAGACAGTTGTAACTGTTGTTTTGGGGTTTTTGGTAGATTTACAAAATTCAGCCTTGAACCCTATTTTTAACTTTTGTTTCCTAACTTTCATCTAGCAAACAGGAACTCTTCAGCACAAGCAGCGTGCTTTCTAAGGACCAAGATAAATCTTCTGCTTCCAAAGACAGCACACCTGAAGAGGCAGCCAAGAGTCAGGAGGGTGGAGCAGAAACACCAAAGCAGAAGCTGTTAGATATTATTGGTGGTATGAAAGTGGAAGTAAGCTACAGGAAGAAACTCCAACAATTAAAAGCCAGTGAGAACAAGAAGCAAGCCATGAACAAGCTGGAAGGCCCAGACAGTGAAGGTTCTGTGCCTCAGGGAATTACAGAAGACACCCAACGGTAAAGTAAAAGCAAACTTTTCTTAGACTGTTTTATCCTTGGTTCAACTTTCTTTTTCATAATTTAGGACAAAATAAACCATTTCCAGCAGTGGAAAAGAATCCTGTAGGGGAGTGTGGTGCCCAGTTGTAGACTGGAGTAAATCACAGGAGAGAATCTGGGCAAAAGGTGCTGTATGCTGTCAACCATATGCTGCCTTTTTCTACAGGCATTGTGGAAAGGCATTTCTACAGAGATTGTGGAAAGGTAGCATTAGCACCTGCCTGTGGAAAGTTATTTTAGTGGGAGAGGGGAAATACTGTTCAGATAAAATAGAGCAAAACTGAGGAAAAAGAAACAAAATTAAGAATGGCATCATGATTGCTGAGCCTTTGGAGCTGCTCCTGTCCACAGTGTGTTACATCATACTTATCATCCCACAGGTCTGTGCTGCCAGGGGTGTCCAGGCTGTGTGTCCAAGGGGCTGTGCAGTGGCTCAGGGCTGCCATTTCCCCAGGCTGGGGAGCAGGAGCGTGTCAGAGTCCTTCAGCATTTGATAATTAGGGCAATATAGGGCAAACCTGCCTGTCCCACTGGTCACATGCATTTGGGAAAATACCTGACTAGCTTCTGAGTTCTTAAGATATAAAATGGCAGTACAGAAATGACAATTTAAATATATTAATGGCTTTTTTTTGTTTGTTTGTTTCTGTATCTGTTGGGTCTCTGTTTACAGAGGCAAGCCTTTAAATCCAGAGCTGGTGAAGGCTGCTTCTGCAGTTGCATCTTCCCTTCCACGCAACAAGAAACAGACAGAATCAGAGCTCCTTGCACAACTAAGAAGACATGAGGAAACCACAGATAAACAGAAGAAGGGGGGAACTATTAACATACGGTCTGTGTACTGATTGTTTTTCTCAATTATGTTAGAAATTCTGATTTTGCAATGTCATCCTCAAGGTGACTGCCTTCTGTGTTGGAAAGGTGGCACTAAAAGATACCTTTGGACAGTTTATCCTTAGGATTAATGAATATTAGTAACATTGATCTAGTTATACCAAACTCTCTAAATTTTGCCATCATCTTTCTAAAGTGGTTTTGCAGAAACAGAATGGCTTTCATGCCCAGGATCATTGCTTTCTTGGACAAGCTAGCAAAATAACAGCTCTTTCTGTGAGTTTGGAGGGCTTTTTTTGCCACAAGCTTCCAAAATTCTCACACAATGGATGGATTTGTAGACGTTTCAGACGTTCTGTCTGGACTGGTGAATTTTCATGGCAGCTCTGCAGAACTGAACTGGAGCAGCTCTGTTTATAGCCCCACCCTTCCTTTCAAAACTTTCCAGTCAACACATGGAACTCATCTCTTGGCTTAACTGTGTTTCCAGTGTGGCTTTCAAACAGATGAGAAACATTTGTTTGGAAACTCAAGCAGTTGTGCATACAGCTCTTTTGGATGATGGTTAAAGACAATTTTTTTTTCTATTTTTTTTTCAGCTAGGATTCAAATAACTACTCAGAAAACAAGGTGTTAAATCCAGGTGAAATGCTGAACCAAACAGAAAATAGAATCTTTACCAAAATACGAGTATGAAATCTTTCTCTATGTCTGTTTGCACTGCGAACAGCAAGCTGCTTATCTTAGTTTTATTCTGTGAAAATGAATTTGCCCCAACCGAGGATCTAAGCTTGACCCATCTATTATCATTTGTAGGTTACATGTATTTCTACTTGTAGGATCTTGCTGGAATGATTATCAGTGTTCTGCAAACATAGCTAGTGGTGTCTGTGGCTGTTGTCTGCCTGAGTGGGAATTAAGGAAGAAAGAGACAGATCCTTGCAAACAGGTTGAGTTAGATGATTGCACAGACTGGGGTGTACAATGCTCAGTGGATAACAAAGTTAAGCAAAATGTCTTTTCTTCAGCTACAAGGACTGTTTATATAGAGCATATGTTCATTAAACTGTTAATTACCAGGCGGGATGTTCCCTCTCTGTCACCGGGTTCTTTAGAAGGGCAGAGTACATGAATGTCTTAATAGTGGCATGGGCTGTGGGTGACCAACTTAAATGTAATTCAAATCTACTTGGGTACCCAAGATGTTGGAGGACCACAGAGATACTGAGTGAGCTTACATGTGCAGTGCCCAACCTGGAATGTGCCAGTCTCCCTTCCTTGGGGTGCACATGCTGTTGCCTAGGTGTGGTTTCTCTGCCTGTTGGCATCACGGGCTCTCTCTCTCTCTCATTGCCTGTGGCACTTTCCCTGAAGCACTGACCCAGCTCTGGCTGCAGTGGAAGAAAGACGGTGACTAAGGAAGTCGTAGTCAAAGCAAAAATGTTTTTTCTCTCTTGAAGGAAGTTTAAATTGTTCAGAAATTTAAAAGCTGCAGCTGTATAGTGCTTCTGTATTTTTGATTGATGGGTTAAGATGTGATGCTACAGTGTTTTACGATGTGCTTGTGGGTGAAGCACTATCGCTAGAAAAATGTGTTTTCCTCAACCAGAACTAGCCTTTTTAGAATGTCATGGCTGGCTTGCTGTGCTCTGAGTTGGCAGGTTCTGTTCCCTGAGGCTGCTTTGTGACCTAGCTTGTTTCTCCCAGCAAATACACTCCTCCTCCTGCCACCATTTGCTGAAAAGTTTTAGTTTTCTTCCTTAAGACTTAGGTAACGAAAACTTTATCAGTGGGTGAGTTTCCAAGAAGGACCAGCAATTTATGCTTATTTTCATGACAAAAATCTTGGTTGTAGTAGCCTTGTAGAGTTAGTACTGACCTCTTAGTTCTTTGAGATAAATACAGTACTTTGAGGTTTCTGACTAATATTTAAAAATATTGATTTTACAAAGCCCAGCAGCCCTCAGACTTGATTTTGTGTGATTTATGCTCCACGATACCTCAATTCACACAATGCGTGAAGATGTTTTTAATATATTAGAAAGCTTTCACTTTTGTTCGTGGGTGATTATTTTGTGTTGAGTTTTATTTGACAGCAAGAGAATACATGTAATTTAACTTTCCCTTCTTTTCTGTAAAGGTTTTGCTATCAATATACTGACACATTTTAAAAGCCAATATGTATTCCTCGGTTGTTTACAATATTTAAAAGCAAGATACTTTCACAAGCAGTAGAGCCACATAGTGCTGAACTGCAAAAAACGGAATACTGCCATTGATTTATAATGTATAATGAGTTGTATGTTGTCCAGATCTTTTGTACAAATGTTTTTTACCAGAGATGAGGCAAGACCTCCAGAGGTCACTGTTGTATGCAGTCATCTCATCGCCTTGCAGAAAGCAGGGAGACACAGGGCATTCACTAGGAGGGGAAAATACCAACGATACAGGGATTTATTTTCCTCAGTGTGAGCTGAAGTTTCACTCAATGGAAATCACAACAGCATTGCACCAAAATGAAATCTGCCCTACGATTTCAGCTCCTGTTTTGGGTGAACAAGAAAAATAATTCAGAGCTTTGGCTGGAATATATCCAAAGCTCCTTGGGTCTCGTTTTAAGTATTATAATTATTGGCTGATAATCAGGCAAGAGAGAGAGTCTGTGGTGGTTACAAAAGTCCTACCACTTCCTTTCTCTGGAAGGCAGGTGTGTGTAGGAACGTTGATTTTTAATGTTGTGTTGGAACAGGAGGTAATATATAATATCTAACTGCTATGGGTACACTGGGGTTGGAGTGTTTAAAACAATATTTTTTTTGTTTCAAAAGGCATTTAAAAAAATCTTTGTAGTTCTACTTTTGTTAGCACTTTCCTTGGTGGCGTGGTGAATGTTGCTGCTGGAAATGTTCGTATACCAATGGTGGAGTGACATTAGGATTTCCTAGCAAGGAACTGATGCCATTGACTGTGTGTTCTGATAGCTTGGTGGGTAGTCTTTCCACATCTACAGAGCAAAACCTCAAGTAAGTCAGGGAAGAGAGCTTCTCTGACCAATCCTAGGTTCCCAGAAGCACGGGAACACACCAGCCTTTTAGGTCACAGCTGAGTCAAGCTGTTGGGCTGGGCTGTGTGTGGCTGACCTTAGGAATTATGTCCCTTTGACCCTCATAAGTGTGTCAAGCCTCTGGCCCAGCACCAGCTCACAAATGGCAGTAGCCACTTCACAGAGTAATTTCTAATGTGAGATACACAGCTAATCTGAGATTGCTTTTTATTTGAAATTAAAATGAAATTATTTCAAACTTGTTTTCAGATGCCTTTATTTCAGAGTAGGTACTGGAAGAGCTGTGCTATTCTTATTCTGCCATTTAAAACCACATCTAAGACTGAAGAGAAATCATGCTGCGTTTCTGTGGCAATTAGCATTTACAATTTTCCAGAAGTATTTCTTTCTTGTCAGTAAAATCTCTTTTGACTTAAACTGCCAAAAGCATAGTTTGAATTTCATTCAGATTTTCATAAAATGGATAACACAGTATTTGTGACTTGGCATATTTTTTATTTTTTGAGACTATCTTTATGTCTTGAAACTAGAGTGCTGCAATTTGGGATGACTATGTGTGACTGGAAGTGGTTGGGTGGAGAGGAGGCTGTGAGGAAGAGTTACCAGCTTGGCCTTTCCCAGCCAGTGGAGCTGGCAGTGAAGGGAGCTCACGGGCAGGGCCAGAAAGGGGCTGTGATTTGCCCTTTGCAAAAACGAGCTGCGTACGGTGTTGGAGGAGATCAGGGCATTTGCTCTTCACGTATGATTTTCACTCCAGAATGAGGAAGGAAGATGTGCTCTGCTAATGCTGTAATATGATTATGCAACGCAACAGATTGCAGTGGATCAGGAAAGGTGACCTACTTATTAGGGTGGCATGATTGGCCCATGTCAGCTGATGTGTGAAGGCAAGCTTCCTTTTGGTCTGCAGCAGCACAGCTCTGTCCCTAGGCACTGTTGGTTCCTGTCCAAAAAAATGGTGATTTTTACCTCCCTATTTCAACCTACTCCTTGTATCCAGAGAAATTGCCCATTTGCTGGAGCAAAACGTGCCTAGTACAATCTGTGAACATTGGTATACAGATATATGACTTGTTTTTTTCAGTTGAAAAATAAGTAATTTAGAAGAAAGCGTTAATTGTAGATTTAATAGGCTAAAGTAGTACTTTTCATACACAGAATGTAACAAATGATTTAAAACAACAGCCTTGAATGTTTGGTGGGTTAAAGATGGGTGTATTTTCTGAGGAATGCATAATTCTGTCTCACAGAAGCTTATGAAACCAATCGAGAATAGAGTTTCTAGTTAATGCATATGACAGGCTTCCTTGCTTTGTCGATCTGTTGAGTTTTTACATTTCATGTTTTTCATTTCAGCAACGTTATTTCAGAAATGACAATTAAAAAGCAGTCCCCAGCCCAGAGGGGTGTGAGGAAATCTGGTCGCATTTCCTTGCAATTGGATGAGGATGGTGAAAGAATAAGGCGTGAAAGATCATCGGCTCAGCCTGTGGACTCCAGAAGGTATTTTTTCTGTGTTCATTTCCAATACAAGGAGCATGCAGTTAGTAGTGGATAATATTTTAAATCTACTTGTACATATTAATACTGCAGTACTTCAGAGCATAAACCAATTACTTAAATATTTTTCAAGAAAAGTACTGTTAGCATTGAAGTGAATTGTGAGAACAAGGTCATAAATGGCAACTAGCTAACAATAATGTGCATTTTTAAATATTGCATTTTAGATAATTAAACATACTTGGTACCAAAATGTAATTGTGCTTGTTTTAGCTAGTTTAAATTATTTTCACTTTTGCATAATACAATTTTATGTCACTTTCTTAACTTCTTTGGAAGTGGAGGTTTTGAAAACTTGCTTTCCTCCTCTACAAGACTTGATAATGTTCTGTGTTTAGAAAAGTTTCATCCATTCTCTTAGGATTTTAAAGAGGTATTAAAGTTGGTTTATTTATTTATTTATTTATTTCCACCTAGTTTTGTAATTGATTTCTTTATTATCTGTGATGTTATAATTATACTTGTCTGTGAAATTGACTTTATAATTTACAGGTGATTTCAGGGTATTCCTTAAGTTTATTTTGCTGCTGTTGTTATGTGGCCGCTCTATTTTTAGTGAATTAAGGAGTGCTGTTGCATTTTTGGTTTACTCCTGTAAGCTGTTCTTTTCTTGCCTGTAGCCTTTGGATTTTCTCATGGCAGCTCATGATTGCATTCCTTCTCAATGAATTCTTTCCTTAGCAGTTTTTAGTAAGATTAACTTCTCTTGTAGTTAATTTACTTTGCAAATTAATCCCTGCTTTGGGGGGGGCTAGGGCCTGAAAAGTGAGGGGATCATTTGTGTTTAGATAGATCATGGTGAAGACACAATTTGGGTAACAAAGGAAAAGAAAAGCATGAGTTCATGGGTGAGTAGATGTACAGTATTCTGTGTGTGGTAAAACTGTGCTTGGTATATGACTTCAGAAACAGCACGTTAAAATAGATTTTAAAATCCATATAGTGAGTAAACTCTCTCCAGTTTCAGGCCTAAGACCCTCCTGCATACCTGAAAATCGAATGATTTGCTTATCAACTGATAGTAGGAAAAGAATGGGTTAGGAAGAATCCTTGAATTTAAGTCATTAGTTAGTACATTGCAATGAAAATGATGTTGCTTTATAGTGATTCAAACTTGTAGTTTTAAAATAAATGTTCTTCCAAGACATGCACGTATCTTTGGCCAACGTCGTTGGAGTTACACACAGATAGGAAAATATCATCCTGGATCAACATTCTTTTAAGGCTTTGTAACTAGATTGTTCTGTGCTGAAATAGATCCAGAGTAGTTTCATCACTGAAAAGTAATATGACAAGAGCAGGTTTGCAGAAGTAGTTGAGGCTATTAGAAATCTCCAGTAAATCCAGAAGGGTAAAATTTTGAGGTCGGAAAGGGTAAATCTTGACTGGGTAACAGTGGATATGTAATAACAAAATGAAGGAACTGTTACAATTTCAGTGGAAACCTGGAAGAGAATACGATTAAAACCATAATTGATTCTAAAGACATTGGGGTTTTTTTTGGTTTTATTTATAAGAATTTGATTACTTGTTGAACTCTTGTATTTTTAATTTTTTTTTTAGTATAAGCTTACAGTAATGATAAATGTGATTGAAAGTAGATGGTCAGAGTGAAATATTTTTATATTCAGGAGAGTGAGCATCAGGGTGAGATATATATATATATATGTATATCCTATGGATATATTCTGACTATTTGCCGTATGGCAGAGAAGATGGCTGTGTAATCTTCCAAAAGGGCTATTTATGTCATAAAGCAGGAATTATTTGATTTAGCTGTTGCCTTTTCTGTTCCTGAATTGTGCAATATTTTTTTTTACAGGGAAAAAATCCAAGTCTTCAGATAGTCACAACTTTGTAAAATCACTTAAGTACTGTGGTTTGATACTGTTTACCTTTGTTCAGATTCCTAAATATTCCAGTTAAAATTAACTGCAAATATAGTGCTTGATTTATGCTCATTCTTTCACATGGAAATGTTTTGAGAAGCTCTGTTGCAGACAAATAGTAAAGCCATAAACACTCTCTGATTAGAAGCCTAAAGATTTAGTGAGAGTCACTATCTTTTTTTTTTTTTGTCTCCAGAGATCTGTTAGTTCATGAAAATATTTTGTGCTTTTTAATTTGTTATCTGGCAATGTTGTAAGGTGTTGTGAAATACTAAATATCGGTTTTCTTTTTTTGTTTATAGAAGTCTCAAAGTAGGAAAGAGGCTTAATATATTCACTAAGGCTTCTACAGAACCAGAGCACGCACTGAAAACAGGTTAGTGGAAATTCAGTGATGAAAAATGCAGTGAGGCTAAATTCTGCGTTTTTAGAATATCAAAAGATTTGTTTTTGTGAGGAGACATGACCTGCTCACTTTCTGCATTCAGCCTGATTAAAGAAATTACTACTTTGATGTAGCTTTGATTTTTACCGAGTGAAGCTTCTGTGCATTGTAATGAAATGTTTTCTGTGCTGATCAGGGCACTCTGTTAGTGAACTTGAAGGGCCTTTTTGTCACAAAGGTCAGTCTTATTTCTGTGAGTGTAAAGCCAGCCTGCAGGGTGGGTGTGTTGGCTCCAGCTTATTTGGTCAAGTTGCAAGGAAATGTGAGGCTGTGATCCCAAGGAAATAAGCATGCCCTACTGGTGGCTATGCATTAGCAGGGCAGTAGGAACCCAAGACTACACACTGGATTGCTGTGGGGCCTTCTTTTGTTTGGTGTTCCAGATGGACCTGGAAAGATCCCCTTGGCAGCTGACAAATGACACCTTGCATCACCTGTTGTGGAGTTCTTCATATATGTTTAGAGTCATAGAAAGTTGGGGTTAGAAGAGATCTTCAGAGGTTACCTGGTTCCAACCCCCCTGCAATGAACAAGTTCTTCCACGAGATCAGGTTGCTCAGAGCCCCACCCATCCTGACCTTGAATGTTTCCAGAGATTGGGCATCTACCACTCCTCTGGACAACCTGTTCCAGTGTGTTGCCACCCTCATTTGGAGAAATTTGTTCCTTTTGTCTAGTCACAATATTCCCTCTTCTGGTTTGAAACCACTTTTCCTCTTGCAGTGGGCCCTACAAAAAATTCTGTCTTCATCTTTCTTACAAGCTCTTTTTAAGTATTGTAAAGATTGAATAAAGTCAGCCTGGAGCCTTCTGTTCTCCATGAGGAGCTACCCCAGCTCTCCCTTAGGGGGGATGTTCCCTCTAATCATCTTCATGGCCTTCCTCTGGACATGCTCCAAGAGGTCCATGTCCCTCCTGTGCTGAGGACCCCGGAGCTGTTTGCAACATTCCAGGTGGGGTCTCATGAGAGCAGAGGGGAAGAATCTCCTCTCTCAGCCAGTTGGCCAAGCTTCATTTTATGATTCTAGTTGGCTTTCTGGGCTGTGAGTGCACATTGCTGGCTCGTGTCCAGCTTTTTATCCACCAGTATCCCTAAATCCTTCTTGGCAGGACCATTCTCTGTCCATTCATCCCCCAGCCTGCCTAGATGCTGGAGGTTGCCCCAAGCCAGGTGCAGCACTTGGCACTTGGCCTTGTTGAACCTCATGAGGTTCCCATGAGACCACTTCCTTGAGTTTGTCCAGGTCCCTTTGGATGGCATCCTGTCCTTCACGTGTGTCAGCTGCACCACTCCGCTTGGTGTCACCTGCAGATGTGCTGAGGGTGCGCTCAACCCACTGTCTCTGTGGTGTTGATGAAGACACTGAACAGTACTGGTCTGAAATGGATTCCTGAGCAACACTGCTTTGTCACTGATCTCCGTCCAGACAATGAGCTCTTGACCATTGAATGCATGGTCTGGATAGAACCCTGGAATAGTCCATGAGCTCTGGACCATCTGGATGTGACCACCCAACCAATTCCTTATCCACTAAATATACATGCTGAAACTCATCTGAGATAAAAGATACCAAAACTAGAGTCAAAACAAGCGTGACCCACCTTCATATTCACCGAATGGCACAGCTCTGCAGGAAGAGTCTTAATGCTGCCTAACAGGGATTCCTGTCACTCATTAGGACTTGGCTTTGGTACAGGCTGGGTTTGGCCAGGAGAATGTGAATATGGACAAGTCATGTAAAGAACTCTGCCCCTTACTTTTCTTTGTAAACAGTGAGACTGCATTGTTAGCGTTGATCTTTAATGTGCTGTTTTCCCTCAGCTATTCTGAGGCCCTTTTCAACACAGACTTTATTCCAGTGTAGTGACTTAGAACTTTATGAAAGCTAGCAACAGCAGAAGAAATAGTACTCCTCTCCAAAATCTTATAAAATTATGAGTATTTGTTTCTGTTTCAAGAGTAGAACTGTAAGTTTTTGCGAGATTCCAGCTGAGTAGGTTTTTTTCTTTTTTTTACACTTGAAACTGCAAGGAGATATCAATTTGATTACTTAATTTTTTTAGTAAAATGTCAAATAGTGCCATTTGCATATTTTCAAGCAGCTGTGAACTTTCTGAATACAGCCATCTATGAAAGTTGTTTATTAGAATGGGATTCAGTTTGCTGTTTTTTAAGATTGCCAATGTCCTTAAAATTGGTCCATTTTACATGTAAAAACCATAATGAATGATGTAGTGTTTGTTTATAGCTGTCTTTTAACAAAAGCGGTGTTCAAGAAAATGGATTTTGAGTTGAATCAAATTTACTCAGGTAAAATGGTGAGAATATAAGATTTCTTTTTTGCATGAACAGAATGCAGTCACAATGGCTCATAGTAGTCACCCCAGGTAAAACTTGAGATGCACTTTTTTTTTTAAACACAAAATTGGAATGTGTACAAATTGTTTAAGAGAGCAAGTGGATTTCATTGTATTTGTAATCAGATGCTAAGAAGTAAGCTTCTTTCAGCTTTTTGTGTGGTGTTTCCTTGTTTGATTCCAGGTAGCCTTGAGGAAATCTACAGTATATTCTAGACCAGGAAGCAGATCACTTGGCTTACTGACTAAGCCTGATGACAAACATTTTTCTGGGTGTTAATCTCGGGAAATACCAGTGTGATACTTGATACCTTGATTCATTTGTTTTCACTGTCTCTGTTCATATTAAAGGAGATAATGGGTTAAAATTCGTTTATATGTAATAGAAAAGCAAGTTTTGTTTTAAGTATTGACTTTGAAAACTTGAATGTTAACTGGGAAGGTAATTGCCATCCTGAAAATACTCTTCATAACTGTTAATTTAAAATGTCAGTATTATTTTCTGTTTCATGAAGTGAAATTATAATCTTTATCATCTCTACTGCAAGCTTGACAAATGAGGTTCTCCTTTCCTCTGTTAGAGGATTTATTAGTTTCTTTATGATGTGGACAATAATTTAATTCTGTTATGGTTTCTCATGTTGTCTTGTAGCTGTATTTTATTCCTGCCTCTAGCCCTCAAATCAAAGTAGTCACCCTGGTAATATAGTTCTGGAAATTTCCTCTAAAGGAATAATTTGAATAATTATTTTCTGATTTAACCCAAAAGAACCCTGAAAACACTTTTCTGTATGTAAAAATACTGTTTGCCCTTTCATTGTGTTTTCTCTTAAAGGAGGCGGGGGGAGATTTTTCTTTTTTTTTTTAATTCAGTTGAGTTGTAAGCCACTGAGCCAAAGATGAAATTATATCTTGGCCTCAAATACTTACACTCAGGAGTAGTAGAATAATAGGTTATTAGCTATGATCCACTCCAAGTGGACTGTAACATTCGAATTCAAATGAAGATCTGTGTTCTGAGGAGCTTAGGATGAATTGATACCAGAGGGAGGCAGGAAAACAAAGGGGAATGCAGCTTAGGCCGGGACTCGACAGCAGCCCAGGGCACTCCCAGAGGTCCCTCCCTGTCCTTTGGTAACAGCTTGTTCCCTTCAGTTCAGTGAAGCGGTTCAGTCTGGGCTCCTGACCAGTTCTCCTGGGTGGAGGGACAGGAACTCCTTAAGAACAGTATCTGCTGCAATATGAGTGCACTTTGATTTTAAAAAAGAAAAAAAAAAAGCATCAGGAAAGATACATCCCTAAAGGAACTGAAGCTTTGTGAAAAGAGTAAGAAATCATGGTTTCTCAGCCCAAGAGACAAAAACTGGGATACTTGAGAGCACTGGGGAAGGAATTGCCATCCATTGTAGATTTGAGTTGTTTCCCTGAAGGAGAATGTAGTTGTGAAGAAAACTCCGGAAAACTCCTATAGAAGTAAGGTTCCTTTAGCACAGTGCACCAGTCAAGTTCAGACTTTATTGTATCCACATTTTTTGAAAGAAAACACTGAAGAACGATTGTGGAAAAATTAAATTACTGCTTTATGTGAAAGACTTAAAAATAAATATTCCCCTAGGAGTTCAGAATAGCTTTTCATCAGACATTTGAGAACTTAATGAACTTTCATGTCAACAGAGAATTCTCATTTGAGGAAGGTGATGCTGGTATCTAAGGTAGAAAAATGTGCACAGCTCGAAGTATTAGTCTCTGTAAAGATTGAGGTTAAAGGACTTTGTCTTAGCTAGTGAGAAGTCTTTGGGTGCTGACAGATCTTTACAAAATTTCTTTTTTAGTATCTTCACCAACAATTTGGGATCTGGAGTTTGCAAAGGAGGTCGCAGCAGTAACTGCACAGCCTCCCCGGAATGGTTTTGAGGAGATGATCCAGTGGACAAAAGAAGGAATACTGTGGGAGTTCCCAATTGACAATGAAGTTGGTATGTGCACAGTGAGCTTTTACTTTCTGTCTTGCTTTATCTTTTCTGAAAATTAGAGCGTGTTTGACCCTTGACTGTTTTAACACCGTGTTTCAGCTGTGAGTCATGCTTTTGATAGTAAACAAACATAACTTCCCGACTGTCCCAGATCAGAGATGCTTCAGATGAGCTCATTCTGGCACTCTTCAGGTGAAGTCTTGCAGGTGGTTTGGCTGATCTGAGGACTGGCTGCTGCCAAAAGGAGACGACTCCCTCTCTCACCCCATGATGTGTTTAACACCAAAAGGTTATTCAAGCCTCTTACATAATACCTTTTACTCTGCAACTTCTTTAAATTATGCTCCTAGCAGAAGTTGGGGAATCTTAAAGCTGCCGTGTGTGTTTTATAATGCTGATTCTGTTCTTTGGTGTGGCTCTTGGACCAAGTGTCTCGCCAGATTCCAACCACCTATCTGCCACTTCTGTATCTGAGCAGGCCAAGTGTTAAACAGTTGTTTGCTCCCTTTGTTCCGTCTGTTTCATAAGAATAAACAGTCACAATATTCACTCACCCTGGGCATCTTTGTTAATTAGGCATCTTTGTGCACAGTATTTTCTTTTATTACCATAAAAGAAAAAAGCTCCGTGTGAAGTTATGCCAGCAGAGAGAGTGAATGTTAAGGAAGTGAAGAACAAGTACACAAAGTGTGCAGTATAGGAAAGGGGACTTCATAACTGCAGGGAGAGCTTGGGTGTGGGTTTTGGGGTTTTTTTAAAGACTTTAAAGACTTCAAACAGAACTGCTTTGTAATGATTCAGTCACTGAGAGCAAAACAGGTTAGTATCTGAAGCTGGGAGTCTTTGAAAATCTGTCCTGTACTGAGTTGCAAATTGAATAATGTGCTTCATTGTTTCTTGATGTTTATTCTCATCTTATTTGGCAGTTTCTTCACAGAATTTAATCACTGCTCCCAGAATTGATCTGTTCCATCATGTAGAAATCCAAGTATACTCTAGTCATGTTTTTGCAAGCTCAAAACCACGGTGGCCAATGGTTTTTGTGTTGTTGTAGTGTGGCTGGAACCCTGCTGTCTGGGGCCGTCAGTTGACAAAGTGTCTTTGGCAGGCGATGGTTTCCCTGTCGCAGCCGTGCGGCTGGAACCGCGCTGTCTGGGATGGGCCGGGCAGCGGACAAAGAGTCTTTACATATAGTTACAAGAATCTTTATTGATTTGTCCACAAAGACTAGTCATGTGGAAAATTCCAGTGGAGCCTTCCAAAACCTGTCACCTCTCAGGTTGAAATACCAAGTCAGTAAGTTTTGTTCTATCAGACTGCCAGCCGCAGGCTGTTGATCGCCTCAGGTGTGTCAAAGCACAGTTAAAAGCTTGAGAACCTCACTCTGAGTACATCAACATACTGTGATTTCAGTTTCTCTGCAAAAGAACGATGCCCCTTTCTGCTGTTAATTTTGCAGTTTTGTAACAGCAATTTCCCTCAATGAGAGGAGATTACTTCAGCTTGTTCTGTATGCAGAAATGTGTGATTATTCTTCTATGCCAAAAACATGTGGCTTTAAGAATGTAAGTGCAATTAAATTTTCTGTTGAGGAAGCACGTATACTCAACTTCTAGCATTATGAAAGCCTTTAAAGTTTTAAACCAAATACTAAAAAGAGAGACAACCTCTTACAACTCTTTTTCTTGGCTCCAGAGCATCTCTGGTGTTCTCGTTAGAGTGCTTCACCAAGGCACTGTGCTATGCTTTGTGGCACCAGGGCGAGGTCATGATTTTTGAAATGATTTTGGTGAGAACATCTGAATATGTGGCTAGACATACTGGCTTGCTACAGTGGCCAACAGCAGTCTTCCCCCTCCCCACCTTACTGCTCTGTTGTTTGCTCTTACCTGCATGCCTGTTCCCTTGTCCAATGCAGTTGAAGTCACTGTTAGGCAGAAAATTACCTTTTTTTTCCTCTCCATCTCTGCAGCCTCTGATTAATTTTTACCAGTTTAGCAAACCATTAGTATAGCTTGCATAACACTGTTCTCACTCCTCCTTCTTTCTGCTTGCCTCTCCTGATTCTAAGTTGCTTTAATACTGCTCCATGATTGCCATGGCAAAAAGTTGGGAAAGACATTTATTTGTGCCTCATTTATTATTTCTGTGCATTTATGCCATAATGACTCAAAAAGCTAAAAAGGGCAGAGCAGATTATGGGTGCGAATTTGCCTTAGCACCTCATTCCGAGGAGGAAATGCTTTTGGTGGGCCAGAGATCGTTACTGCACAAGTGATAAAGTCTCAGAAAATTAATTCCTCAGGTGCCTCTGATGGCTCCTGCAGGGAAAAGTTCACCAAGTCCTGTTCTAGTTGCTGGTTAGCTGAGCTGCTGTTCCCAGCAGAGAAGTATTGGATCACCTTGCCAAGAGAGTTGCAGAGTTACACAACCATTGCGTCAGGGTTTCTTTACCAACTCTGGGTCTGTTCTAGGGACCTACTGAAGAGCATGATTGATGTAATTCTAAAAATCCTAAAAGGACAGAATATTTTGTGTTGAAAGGGACCTTTAAAGATCATTTAGTCCAAACCCTCTGCCATGGACAGGGACATTTTTTCACTACATCTGGATACTCAGTCATCTTTATAGCATGTCAGCAGCACTCGCTATAAGGGATGAACAATCTGTGTTTGGATTGACATCTTTAAGACAAGGTTGGTCATGTCTTGGAGGGATTAGTGTTTTAGCTGGAGAAATTTCCCAGACTTTCTGTTTTGCAGCATGTGGGGGTTGGAAATAGAATATGAGAGTAGGTGTCTTCTTGTTTTGATGTTGAAAAAGAAAATTCTCTACTTTAGGCTTCTGCCATGCATATGCTTTCAAATCACATTTCTTGAGGACAGTGCAAGAGAGGATGAGGGACAGGCTTGCAGCAGGAGTCAGGGCTTGCTAGAGGTGAGGGGGGTCATCTCATCCAATCTGTTCCCACTGGAGGTTTCGGCCTGTGATGCTTTGGACAGTCGTGGTCTCCTTTTCTGTGATCCACACTTTATTTTCTTGAGGACTGAAATACGTGGTCTGTCTGAAATATTTGGACTTAACACTTCATCTCCAAACCATGTACAGTCTTTGACAGATGGGAGAGCAGCATACATAATTTAATATTTCTTTCTGACCTGCATTTTTGTGAGTTTCTAAATTGCTTGTTTTGGGTTAAAGATGAAAATTGATGAAATTATTTATTAGACACAATCACTCCAGATACCCTGTATCTATGCCCAGAAGAATAACATCCAGAAGGCCAGATTTACTATCAGCATTATTTGGATTCTTTCAGTAGTGAATTTGTTTGGTTTAGTTCTCTTGGATTTTTGAAACCAGCAAAAGTATGGAAATCTGGAAAGGTTGTTAATTGGAAAAAGAAACCAGTAGCATCCAGGTACAGTAAGATTCTGCCTCCTCTTGGTGGAGAAAAGCCAGCATGGGTGTCATAGTGAAAGGATCATCACTGCTTCTGTCTGTGGACATAGTTTTCCAAGCACACACACTTTCTGAAACTGACATTACCCGTTTTTTTTTTATTTTAACTTTCAACATAAAGGATCAAGGAGACAGCTTCTGAAGAAGGAAATGTGCTTTCTTTTTTCAAGAGCAGTGGAGATAAGTGTGTGCATCTGTAGTGTTGATGCACTCCCTCATTTGTTGGAAAAATATAGGTATTTCTCAGCTCCTTCAGATATTGCAGTACCTTAAGTTTAAAGCAGGAAGAAATGCAAACTTAACAAATACAGTTTGAGTGACTCCTCCATCCCAGACGTGTGCATCATTTCTTCTGAAACTGTAAAAGCTCTACCTACAAGGGAAGCCTAGAGCTTAAGTTGCTTAATTACCTCAGTTTTAATACTTCTAATTTAATTTTATCAAAAAATATAGAAAAACATAACTAGCAAGCTTAGAAAAACATTTACACCATACTCACATGTATGGTATAGGCCTCCCATTTTTGTCATCTTGAAGTGCTGCAATATTTTTCTCTAATAACAGATTTTATGTAAGGGTGCAAGCAAATCGGGATCAAATAAACATTTTCATGTATATCTAACTGAAGAAAAATCTTTCATTACAAATCCCGGATTGCCTTTTTTTTTCCTCCTTAGAATTAGGAGTGGCAAAAGCAGCCTTTTTTCTGTATGTAGGAATTTGTGTTCTGAGTCTTCACCATCATAGTATGAAACAACAGCAAAAACACCCACAGGACAAGGAACAAAAGTTTATCCTATCTCAAATAATCACTTGTCCCATGTCCTGTGGAGGCTTTTGAATGCATCATCTTGGGTGATGGCTGTGATTTAAAAGCAGATGGTGAGATACACAATACTTTTACATCATCATACACTCACAGACTCAGAAAATGTCAGAAAAACAAATTTCTGTGTCCATTTGATAGCAGTAGGATGTTAAAAGCATGACTTGGAATGGACGTGTGTTTGTTAGCTGTTCAGTACTTGATACTTTATGAGGTTGCCTTATTTGTTCAAGACTAAGTTGTATTCTTTAATCCTCTGCAGCATTTAGGCAATCAGTGTTCTCTTTAAAAATTTATGAAGAAAGTGCCTGCAATCTAAAAGGTGGTACCAATGATGAGTCAAAATTTTCAAGTTTTGGACAAACTGAATTTCAGCAAGAAGATTGATTTATGGCTATAATTATTCCTCCTACTTCCACTCCAGCATCAGGCTTTTATCAAGATTTCAAGCCAGAAAGTAGATTTAAATATTACATATTCTTAGAAATGCAAGCAGAACCATTAATTTTACTAATTTAAGATTATTTTCAAACGATATAATTTTTTACTTTGTTAAACTTGCTGTTATATTATGATAACTTCGTCTTTTTTGTTCTGTCTTTCTGTTAGGGATGGAGGATGATGCGGAATTTCATGAACATATCTTTCTGGAGAAACACCTCGAAGGCTTTCCCAAGGAAGGACCTATCCGCCACTTCATGGAACTTGTCATCTGTGGGCTTTCGAAAAACCCATACCTCAGTGTTAAGCAGAAGGTTGAGCATATTGAGTGGTTTCAGAATTATTTTGAGGAAAAGAAGGAACTTCTTCAAGAGATTTGAGATTTGGGAAAGTATTTACCCTTGAAATGAAGAATCGTTATGTTGAGGGGGATGATTTCTTATGGATGGAAATACTGTCAGTGCATAGTGATCATGTGGCCTGAAAGTTGTATTTGAAACAATAAACTGAAAGGTCATCTTTTCTTACGTGTGTGTTTGTGTGTGTAGATACTTTTGACAGCAAAAGAAGGAACTGAAGAGTATGGCTTTTGTAGAATGTGCATTTAAAGTTTAGTCCATTGGAACTATTCTCTTTTAAATTTGAAACTAGTCTTTCCACAATACGAATCCTAGGTCTAATTCTGTTTCCTACACCCTTCAAAGTTGGACTGTATCTTGACAGGTTGGATCGTCTTTCCTGTTCTGGAAAACTTGCAATGCTTTCATTTTGTTAATTCATGAACCACACTGGTGTTCAGAGGGTATTAATCCTTTCTCTCCCCCTTTCACCAGCTATATTTATTGGTTCATTCTAAAGTTTTTGGTAATGACAAAGTGATTTGAATGGTATGCTTTTTGGTTCATGTGCTCAGTGAAAGGCTGTTATATTCCTGTGATGTGTGCACAGCATAACACTGGTAAGCTACAGAAAATAACAAGGGAGTGATGTTCCTTAGGTTTTGCTGTTGGGACTGGTACTAGCAACAGTGGCTTTAAACTGTAAGAGGTTGACGTTAGATGTTAGGAAGAAATTCTTTGCCTTGGGAGGGGTGAGGTACTGGCACAGGTTTCCCAGAGAAGCTGTGGATTCCCCATCCCTGGAACTCTTCAAGCCTAGATTGGATGGGGTTTGGAGCAGCCTGGTCTGGTGAAAGATGTCCTGGCCGTGGAACAGGGGTTGGAACTAGATAATCTCTGAGGTCCCCTCCAGCCCAAACCATTTTATGATTCTAAAAGTCTCTCCTCCCATCCATGCATCCATTCTGAAGCTTTTTGACTAACTTCCCATCAGTATTGTTTAAAAAAGGGTCTGAATGTTAAGTGATCCATAAAGTGCTGTTTCACTACAGCAAGCAGTTTTTTGATGACTTGGCTTGGAGCTGAGACCTTATCTCCTGCATCTGCAGGGCTAGAAGGAGGACGGGACATTCCTGACAAGAAAGTTGTTGCCTACCAATTATGTGATGCCACTGCCATTTTCTGTCTAGTGCTGTGATGCTGCTGAAGCAGCTTCATATTTTCTAGCTAATCCTTTGTTTCAATGAAATGTGTATGGTCCTTCATATCTATTGAACTATTGCAGTGTATTTTACTTCAGTTAACTTTTGCTAAGTTTTCATTGAGAACTGCTCACTAGTAATTCAGGATTCTGAATGATCATCTTGCTGCTTAAATTTACAGAGCATTTCCAGCCCTGCATATTGTGTTCTTCCTTGTTCTCTCCAACCACGTTGGCAACTATTGGCCCTGTAAATACAATCCTGTCTGTTTCTCACATTTCCTTGTAATTCGAGCAGGAAGGAGGATGAATATAGAATTTGTTATAGATTGAGGGTAAAACACGGGCTTTGTATGCAAATTGATTTTTAAAATGAGAGATACACGAAAGGGAATGAAAAATGAAGAGTTGGCCTTTTTCCATGAGTTGGAATATTGTTGCTATGTTCTGCTCATCTCCAGAGTGTGAGTTTGCCCTTCTGGCAAAGGGAAAGGCTTGGGCTGTGCAAAGGAAAAGTAACTTTTTGACTTTCTGACTGTAAGAATGGCAAGATTCAAGTTTTGCAGAAATTTTTAGAGGCTTCCTGGCTTTGGAATGGAGAGAGTGAGAATTATATCAAAATATCTCCATTTGGTACTATGATAGTTTTAATTTTTGGTTCAATGCCCGGATATGTTTTGCTTTAAAAATACCGTTCTTCCCAAATTTTTTCCAAACTGTAGCGCACAGCCTGCGTCCTGCTGTTTTCAAGCCTTTTCTAAAACAAGGTACGGTGACTTTGAAGTCAGTGCAGGATTTTAGAAATAGTTCCTCTTGTGTGTTTGCCTGTAGTCTGTGTTTTGGTATGAAAGACAGGACGCTCACAAGCTCGGATCTTGCTGGAAGAGGTTCAGGAGTGCATGGAAGTACTGAATTTCACCGCAGTGGGAACAAGGTGAATGTTATCGTTTAAACAGATTCATTAGGAGGTCAGTACTTGGGTAAGCTCCTAACAAGAGCTCTTGATGCTTAGGATCTTTGGAAAGCTGTAGTAATTCCTGCTTAGGTGCTTAAATATAGATTTGAGAGTTAATACTAGGCAACAGGATTTGAATAATCGGACCTAGCCGCACATATATATGGATGCTTCTGGGATGGCTCAAGGCAAGTTATGAGAGCCCAGGTGGCAGGACGTTTATGTGTGGGGATTTTTGGGATGTACACTACTGGGTAGTGGGGTTTGCTATATTTTCAAGCGTTGCTTACAGATTAGTCACTGTCAAGTGTGAAAATCCCCCCATTTCTTTTGAATCCTAAAGGATAAAAGCTGTCTGCTGTTTGCAGTGGAGCCAGTGCTGCAGCTAGTGATTCCCACTCTCGAGTCATGTGAGCTTTTCTTAGGATGGTTGGTTTTCCCCCCTCTTGTGACTGGTTAGGTGGTGCAATGTGGTAACTTAATGTGCTCAGCATTAGCTGATCCCAGGTAAAACAGCATTTGTTACATTCTGCACTCTTCCATTTCTATCTTTATGCATGAGGTCTTGTAATGTGCTGCTAATGCCATGCCTCCCTGGAAAGGAAAATGGTCAGGCTTTGACAGGGGGGTGGGGTTTACACTGTCCTGAGAAGAGCAAGGAGATGGAGCAGACTGGCCTGGAGCCGTAATTGTGGGGAACATTGTCCATGTGCAATTTTGGGGTGACAGTTCTTCCTCTGAGGTGACTAAAATGGGTGCATAGCAGAAGGAGGATTTCTCGTGGAGTGGACAGGGCTGAGTTACTGGGAAGTTGCAGGTAAAGGCTTAAGAGGTTCATTGCTGGAGACAGTGGTGGCTGTCACTAGCACAGTGAATGGTGGTCGTGGCTTCCCCAGTCTGGATGCTACATTTGTGAAGAAGTCTTTTCCCCCACTTCCTGTTATGTCCAAGTAGTCTCCATTTTCATCTGTCTGGTGCTACCCTAGCGGTTCCAGAGAGTCTCTGGCCATCTTGGAGGAGATGGAGCATTTGCTCCCTAGATGGTAAGAAAAAGCTGCAGGAACAATTGTATGGTTGGATTGTGAGATTATCTGTGCTGTGATTGCAGCTCTTGGTGTTAACCCTTGCTAGCAGCATTACTGTGGGCTGTGCCTAACAGGAGGCTTGTATTCCTTGAACACTTACCCCAACACTGGAAGAAAGTGGACAATGGCTTAATTTAACCCTTTGGACTTGGCAGGAGGGGCTAAAATGAATGGGGTGAATATGGAGGAAAATCTTGTGCAGGTTCCCAAACTGCAGGCAGTTTTTGTTCAACCCATGTATTTTTGGGTGAAGAGGAGCATCAAAGGAGTCGTTGTGCTACTTAGCTCCATTTTTTTTTTCAGCACTTACAGAGATAATAGAATTTCAGCATGAAAGTAACTCCTCATCAGAAGCTTGTCCTTTGAGAAGTCTGAAGCGGCAGTTATGTAAGAATGGCCACAGTATTGCTTTCAGTGAGGATTTAAGAGTAAATAGTCTTGGTTTAGTTGGGCTTGTGAGGATCACTTAAAATGATGTTTGTGGACTGAGAACAATGACTTCTGAGGCTGCAGGATCTGGTTTTCACTGCAGGACAGCTGCAGTTGCTTTGGAAAGTCCAGCTGTCTCTGTGCTAGTGTCCAGCAGAACATGGCAAGGGTGTAAATCCCACCCTGCTCAGTGGCTGTGTCATTTTGGTCTCAGGATCTCCACAAGATGTCAGTGTAGATTTATTGGATTAGATATAAAAATCCTCCTGCTGTTCCCTCCAGTAGATTAGAGCAAAAACTGTTCTAAAGCTGCACAATAGGTTCGATTGTGCTCTGGAACGTGTTGCCCGTGGAAGATCGAAGTGGCAAGCGCTGGTGTCCAGGGAGGAAGGGTGAGTGTCACCCTGAAACGGGAGCAGAGCTCTTGGCTGAAACTGGCAATGCTTTGCTTGTATCAGGGTGCTCTTATTCCCTTGGGGACAAGCTGCAGATGCACTCGTGCAATAAAGTGTTCTGTATTTTACTCAAAGAAGAGCTGGAAGCCTGAAGCAAAACTTGAAGGGCCATCCTGGGTGGCAGGAAGGGTGTTAGGATGGTTGGTCAAGTCACGTACTGGAGACGTGTAACTGCTGGCTGTGTGGTATACAAAGCTTACTTGGTTTCTTTCCATATGAAAAGTGGACTTGCAATGTCCGATGAGGTGTGATCCTGCAGACTGGGACACAGCATCCAGCCGAAGGGAGTTCCCCTTGACTTTTTGCCTGTGCTGCATAGCGGTCCCAGGGGTGTCTGAGAGCCAGCCAGCTCTCCTCTCTCCTCCCTTGCAGTGCCTGGCATTTTATCCCCATTTTCCCAATAAAAGCCCAATGCACTGAGCCCCCCCGCCTCTCCTTGCAGCTGGGGCCGCGGTGTCCCGGCCCACAGCGCGGGGCCGGCGTGGGCGGGGGCCGGGGAGGCGCGGGAGCCGCCGGGCGCTGGGTGATTCATTGCGGTCCCGGCGCTGCGCCCCGTCACCCGCAAGGGAGGGAGCGAAAGGTGACGGTGTTTGTCAGCGGTGGTAGAAATAGCCACGTTTCAGATTTCATTGGGGAAGTGGGGAGGCAGAGAGGGAGACCAGTGCGGCGCTCAGCCGCGTTCCCAGACCGCCTCGGGGCCAGGTGGTGGGAAAGCAGCGCCTCATCTTCCGTGCGGGCAAGCGTTCGCCCACCTACATTTGTGGGGATGCCAGCCACTCCTAGCATTTGCGTTGTGCAGATCAGGTAGGGATGGGGATGCAAACTCCCTCTTTCCTTGGTGTGTCCTCTCAGCTCACCCTGGGGGCAGCTGAGATGACTTTCTGGGGTCAGGGGATTCCCGAAGAGGCACTCGTGATTTCTTGCCCTCTATGCTACAGCACCTCTGGGGCTCAACTTGACCCTTGGCCTCACTGGAGAATTATTCTTATTTTCTTGATGGCTAAGGAATTTTGCCTGGTTAAGGGGTGGACTCTGCCCGCTGCTTGCTCCTGGCTGGGATGGGCTCCTGGGCTGCCCAGGATGCTCTGCAAAGCTGGGCAGTTTTCAAAGACGGGATAATCTTATCTTTTGATATAATTTTTAAAATAGAATGGATCCTGTTGCTCAGCACCACAGCAGCCACATTGGATAAGGGAAAAGGTGTGAACAAAACAGGCACTGAGATTTAAGGGCTAAGTTGTGATCTTGTTCCTCAGGTTGGTGATTATCCCCTGAAATCAAGGGGATTGCTCAAGCAAGTTGCCATTTTAAACCTCTCAAGGCTTTACTCTGAACTCACCCTAAGCCCATCTGGTGAGGAGATATTTGCTTAGTGCTTTCCAGTGGGAAGAGTGGAACTGGAGACACACACCAACAGCTGCTCCTAAAAACCTCCCAGTCTCTTAGGCCAGGGCTTATTCCATTATATATATATTACATATGGTAGCAGCAGGTGCAAAATTATTTTATAAAGCTGGATTTAAAAGCCCACAAGTTATAAGAAGAAAAGCGAGAAAATAAAAGGTAAAGGTGGAAAATAAAATATAAGGCATTTTTCAAATGTAACTTAATTTTAAGTTGAGAATAAACGTGTCTCCAGTGTTGCTATCAGTGTGATCTGCTCAAAAGGCCCAGTTATGATAGAGCTTAATACCCTGGGAAACATTATTCTAATGAAATTATTAGAAGTTACTTTTTCCCCCTCTCTCTCCTGAAAGCAACTTAATATTGCTATTTTTTGAGAAAGGTTGTTTTAGGACAGTCACAAGATATCCAGGCCTCAGTGTGGCAGTGCTATAACAGATTGGCAGCGATAGTGAGCTGCAATATCCAGACACGGATTGTGCCAGTGTGATGATGGTGTAAATCCGAGTTTCCGATGGATTCAAAATCAGGAGCAGCTGCCAGGCACGTGAAGGGTTGCTTGCCTGAATTCAGGGCTGCAGTCAAGCTGGTTCCTCTGTTACTGCAAGCCGTGGGACTCACAGAGTGGCAGAGAGGAGTGGAGGCTGCCTAAAGCCACTCAAGGCACTCCCGTGGCTGGTGGGGCTGCCACGGGTCCTGCCGGGATACAACAGGGAGAAGAGGGATTTCCCGGTGCTCTGCAGTGGCCAACTGTCTTCTTCCCTCTCTTCCAGGCCTGGAACATCTCCTGCTCCTTGGAAAGTGCCTTCTGCAGGGGCTTTAAAAGCTTTAACCCACTGTTAAGTTTCCCAGCTTCTATTCTCCTCCACAGAGAAAGGATCCTAATCTGATGGGCTTTTGCAAATGTGAAAAATAAAGCTGAGGCTCCTTCCCCTGCCTAATAATTTTTAAAGTTTGGTGAAACAAGCTTGGCTGTTCCCCTAGGTTCCTGCTGTGCCTCTTCTGCTTGCCCAGAGCACAGTGCTGCTGGTTATGCCTCCCTCAGGGCAGCCACAGAGCCTGACCCTGTGTGCTGGCTGCCACAGGAGCTTTGCTGCTGATGTTACTGATTCCAGCACCAATTCCCATGTAAGACAAGGCCAGTACCCTTCTTTGGAAAGCCAGGCTGGGATCTCCCTGCAGGCAGGTCCCCACTGGAGGAGACTTTGTGGCTGTGCATCTGACAAGGAGAGATGTTGGAGGGGATGTGCCTCCTCCCAGGTTGCACTGGGTCCCTGGGTACGTGTGTACTGTGAAATCTGTGGGTTTGGTGTGAACCTAACCGACACCCCAGGCAGTTTTTCTGCAACGTGATGATAATAGGACTGACCAAAACTGTAGCTCAAACATCCAACTCTGACATTTTGCCTCTGAACCAAGGGGCTGGGAATGGCTTTCCAAAGCCTTGGCCTGTGCTGTGTTGCACAGCGGGTTGTTTTCATCACGGAAAAGTGATGGATAAGAGGGGAGGGAGGACGCCCTGTGCTTTTGAAGGGGCTTGTTTCAGTTTGGCATCAGATAGCCAGGGAGGTGGGCTTGGTTGGCTGATGCTTGGCCCACAGCCCCCTCATCCCTGAGCCATGGTGTGCCCAGCTGCATTCCCACAGGCTCAGGTCTGAAGTTTTTGCAGGTCCTTGTGCCCCAAATTTCCCACAATTGTAAAAGAAGCTTGGGTTTCTGTCTTGGCAGCAGTATTATTTGGAGTTTGAATGAGGCCGTGGAAGGCTCATTCCCAATTCTCCATGGACATTGGCAATAACTTGTTCTTTGTCTCTTTTTCTGCAGCACATCCTCCAAATGGGTGTTTAATCAGAATCCAAGGTAGGAAGCAAACAGGTTTCACCTATTTAATCATCACCACTGAAGTATTTCCACCATACTGCAGTGCAGGGGGGGATTATTTATCCCTGCTGGAGCCATCCCCACATCTCCTTCTGTTGCTAAAGCACTGTGTTGGCAAAAGGAGCAGACTTGGGGCGTGGCCAAGGAGGCCAAAGCTGGAGCTATTACCTGGTCGGGAGGCCAAGGAGCACATCCCTGCTCTTCTCCAGGATATCCAGTGCCTTGAGACCCAGCAGCATCATCTCTGGCCAGCATCCAGAGCTGGGTGCTGCAGTTTTCCCTCTCACCCAGCCAAGAAAAAAAGCACTGAGACCAGTAAGTCAGATTTTCTCCCTCCTCTCACCATGTGGAAATGGGGAAGGAAAAACCTTAATCCCTCCTCTCCTGGACATGATGGAAAAGAGAAGCTGTCTTTACCTTCCACTGCCTTGTAGCTGAAAGGAGGAGGAGAAAAGAGGATGTGGAAGAGGAGAAAGGAGAGGCTTGGGGCACGGAGATTCACCTCAGTGACCACACTGGAGTCTGCTGAACCCAGAAATGGGCACACTAGGTGGCCACTCTGCAGTGTGGCACCTCTGCTTGTAGAGAACGCTTTTCCTGAGTCATACAGTAACAGTACAGGGAAAACTGGGAAGGCAACCCAGAGAAAAATCTTTCCCACCTATGGTTGTGTCAGGGGTGTTGCTGGATGTTATTTATAACATTTAATTATTATTTTTTTTACTTGTCCCAGTTCTTCCTAGGCAGAGAAGGTCACTCCAGCCACTGCTCAGGAAAGAAGATGGTGTTAAACTGGTAAAGAAGAGCTAAATTCTTGTGGGTTTATTTTTTGTTTGTTTTATTTTTTTTCATGATTTTGCCATTCTCACTTTGGTGAGCACTCCTACATACCTCACACAAATGAGAGTTGAGCATAGCATTTAAAAAGAGTAGAAAGGGTGGAGCAGCACAGAAAAATGGAGGTGAGCCTGTGTTAATGCTTGCAAACAAAACCCCAAACATTAAAACAATTTCTTGGCAAAAAAGCACCAGGGGCATGTGCCAGGGTGGTGGGCAGAGGGGGCAGGCAGCTCGTCAAGGGAGAAGCTGGCAGAGGGAATGCAGCCCCTACCTGTTTGTGTGTGACACCTGGTGTGGGGTGAGAGTCTTTTGGAGAAGGAAAATCAGCCCTTCCTTCCAGATCGGATAGGTCTGGGCACCAAACAGGACATGCTGATCCTGGAAAGGCTCACCTGTGGCAGCAGCTCCAGGGTTATGGCCATGGCTTGCCTCTGCAGTGTGTGGGAATGGTCAGGGGCACTGAAAGAGAACCACACTTATGTCCTGTCTGTGGCCTGAGGTTGTCACCATCATGTAACCAAGATGGGAGGAATTGTTACTGCTGTAAAAGGATGCAGAATCAGGTATAAAATGGGAAGAAATTATAATCCTGTGGCAAGTCTCCCCTACTTCTTTTGTTCTCTCTATAGTTAAAAAGAAGAAGTTGAGGGTCTTGGAGCCTTCCACAAGTGGTCACCTCGGGCTGTGGGCTCAAAACCTGCCCTATTTAGAGTGTAATCTCCTTATTTTGCTGTGGTCTGGTGTATAACTGTGGTGTGGGATGAACACATTCTTCTGCCCTGGCAGCATGACCCTGCCCAGGAATAAATGACTGTGGTGGCTGTCAAGCAAATGCAATAAAAAATTAAATGTAGCTGTTAACGCACCTCTCCTCGCTTTGACTCTTATAATTAGGTCAGATAGAGCAGCTACTAATTTGAGTAGTTTCTGTGGCTTCCCTCAGACAGCCTTTTTAGCAACAGTCCCTGATTTTTAATTGGGCTATGGAAAGACATTACCCTTTCCTGAACCATTTGCTAGACCTGCTCACCTCCACAGACAGTGACACATAATTTTACTGCACAGAAGCCAAAACCAACAAGTCAACAAATAACTCGTGGTCTCTGATAATCCAGGTGACGTAGGTGATTAATTGCTGAGACACTTACAGGAAGACACTCGCATGCTGGGTTTTTGGTTGTGACAAATGAGCTGTGGCTATCAGGGTGCAAGCTCTGGCTTTTTGCAGGAATGGAGATTAAGGTTTGAATCCAGGACATCCAGAGCTAGGTCAGTTCAAAGGTCCCACAGAGATAGCTGTGTTGTACCAGGGTGCTTGGAGGGGAGTAAGGCTATCTGTGCCATCCCATGCCGCCCTAGAGCTCCTGAATCTCCCAGGTGAGCAAGACCTGTGATTCATGCATCATGAAGTCAAAGGGAGGCAACATAACTCTCTAATCTGATATATGTGCTGTGCAAGCTGGGTGGCTTATTAATGTCAACTAGACCATTTTCCCCCCCTTTTCCTTCTTTCGGAAAAAAATCAAGCAAACAAGCCAAAAGTTTGTGACTTAATGGTTTCCAGTGATGGAGAGGCCACAGCATGACTAAGTAAACTGTTGCAGTGCTTAATTGTGCTGATGAAGTCAATGGAGTTACCGTAAACTGAAGTTATACTGGTGTGACTGAATAAAAAAATCGGCCTAATTACCTGAAAGGAGCAGCACTTGATAGTCTCTGTATGTCTTTAAATAAAATTATTCTCCAGCAGAAGACGTGGAAATGCAAGACTTTTCTTCTAAAGCGTACTACAGCAATCGATCGGTCTCCAGCATACTACTGGAATATTAATGCCAAATCCAAGTTGCACCCATGTTTAAGACAGTTAATTGGACTTATTTCATACATCAGGCTGTCTGTTGTCGTTAGGGCTATATTGCTGCTGGCTGTGATAACATTTTTATCTGTTAACTTCCAAGCTGCTACGAGTAACACCAGCTACTCACAAAATGAGTCAGCTAACTTTCCTTTTAACTGTTTCTTCTGCTCCCTGAAGGTGTTATGAATGTTGTGGTATGACAAGCTGGTCGACACTCATTCCTTTAAAGCTTATGTATCAATTTTATTGTCACAGTAGGCTTTCTAAAAAATGGGTTCAGAGTTTTGCAGCAGCTGGGCAAGATATATTTGCCAGTTCAGTGCAAAGACATGAGCGAAAACAATTGTTTTGATTTATTTAAAAAGCATCTCATGATGGAAATTGGGGTTACAATACCCAGGCTTTTACTCCCACAGGAAAAATTCTTACAGGCTATCTGAATTACCCAGAAAGTGGCAAGGCAGATTTATATTTAAACTGGATTATAAGGAAATACAGTGCAAATCACCGCAACAAATCATTACTAATCACAATCAATCGGAGTGATTAAAGCTCTGGAATCTCTCCCGAAGTTGCGTTAATGGATGTGAAATTGCATGCAAATGGCACTGCAGTTCCCAGTAGCAGCCCAACACTGTGCCTCTCATCCCCCTATCACCCAGCATGTTGCAAGGTTTTTCCCTTGAACCAAGGTCCTGATAAATGGCTTTTCCATCCTGGATGGAAGGAGAGAGAACTGAAGACCTTTATCCCAGAGAAAGAAGGAACGCTGTAGATTGTTACACCCTAAAAAGATTTTAGCCCCTATAGATTGGTCACACCCTTATTCAGGTAAAATGCAGGCTAGTAACTTTTCACAAGAAAAATGTCTGTGGTATTCTTCTTTACTTCCTGTGCTTAACTGCTGGGGCCATGGTTGCTACACACGTCAAGGAGCTACACTTTATCACCCCAAATGTGAATTGGGAACTCCAGCTTAATGTTTTTTTACATATATTACAGAAATGTTTTGAAGTTTAAGAAGTCTCTTGGACTATGTTTTTTCAGTGTTTCAATAACCTCCTCTGAAAATACTCACAAAGGATAATTCTTTTTTTCTAGTCCACAATATTTTCCTTATTCCTCAACTCAATGTTTGATTCATGCTGATTATAAAGGCCAAAACTCTGGCACTCAAATGCATCATTTCCAGAGGTCATTTGCTCTCTTTGTTGGGAGAAAACAAGGAATCATACTCCAGAGGATGTTTCCTGGCTGGAGGGTGGAGATGACTCTCCCGAGACTGCAGAGGAGGGTGACAAGATGTGGCTGTGCCAGAAGCCCACTGTCACCAGCACTGTCTGGGAGCAGAGGGTGATGGATGTCCCCGAGTATGTTGCTGACAAATGATGACAGCACCTGAGGAAGGCCCCTAAAATGATGCTGATAGCACCTGAGGAAGGCCACTTAATCTGTCTCCTCAGTAGCCCAGAAAGGCTGGTGTAGCTGGTGGGGTATAAGAGAAATTGAGCACTTCTAAGCCAGAACAGGACATCTTCTAGTGCACTGGTGTGAACTTAGCTTGCACAAGAGAAGCCTTTTATTATGTCCCTATGTTTTACCTTCATCACAACCCACCAAAAGAGAGAAAATGAGGTCCCGGATGACCCATCACCCACCTGTCCATGCCCCCTGGGAGACAGATGTGAATGTCTCCCACCTGCTCTGGGTGGGAGGCAGAAGATGTGCCCACAGACATTGGCATGGCACCTGAGAGAGCAGCGGTGTAATTGCTGAGTGGTGAATACCTGTTTGTCGTGTTCTGGAATCCTCCACCACCTACACCCACTTTATGTGCCTCTTTCCTGTTTGGAGGGGGGATTATCTCTCCCGTGAACACCCTGGTATCACCGGCTTTGTGCAGTTCTCCCCATGCTGGCAGAGGTGATGGTGAGGATGATGCCCATTGTAAAGAAAGCTGTGCACCACAGGAGCTGCCCCCCGGGCTGCTCTGCTGCTAAATGCCCTTTTGAAGTCATCTTCTCCAGCTCCTGTGCTGTAATAAAGGTAATTCACGACCTGTCTGCTGTGCTGAGAGCACCATCGGCTTGGGTGGTGTTTACAGCCGCTAATAGAGACTCTGAAGAGGTGCTAACAGATGCTTTAGGATGTTCTTGTATCCCAGCACAGCAGGGATGTACCTCACAGGCTAGGGGAGGTGACCCAGATCCCGTGCACCATATCTCTTGCAGGGTGTTGATGCAAAGCAAAGAGGCACTTCTTGATGCAATTGCTCCTTCGTGACAGGAATTAGGGAGGTGTGCTTTAATGAAGAGTGGTTTTAGCTTCATCCTGAGTCCCTGTGTGGGAGGATTGCTCTGCTGTGGGCCAGCGCTGTGGGTGGGTTCACCCTGCTCTCCACACAGCCAGTGGCTCCAGGCATTACAGGACCACCCCTCTGGCCAAAAGCCACCTGAAATCACTCCTTGCTGGTGAAGGAGGCAGTGATGATCTGGACTGATTGTTGTGCCTTCTGCCTAGAAAAATAGCTAAGCAAACATTTGAGAAGGAAGAAAGTAGTGAGGGGAGGAAACCCCCTGTATTTCTATTGTCTTTTTTATGATGATTTATCATACTATCAGGATACTTGGGCTGACAGGCCAATAGGAGCTGCAGCTGATTCAAGCCAGAAGATTTTAACAGGGCAAAAGGGTCAGCTGGCCATGGAGCTTGTTCATCTTCCTCCTATAGTAAGTCCTTGGGATGTCTCCCTAGTAGTCTGCTTGGATTTAATACTCCCTGAAAGTGCTCGGGACTGCCTCCACAAGCACTTAATGTGCTTAATGCTTCTGGAGCCTACAATCTATCCTTGCAAATGTGCACAAAGTTCTGCATGTGCCTGTTACAGCTCATGGGGTATCACATAGCCTCTTCTGTTTCATTTGATTTTTCATAGTTTTTGTAAGTATTCCCTCATTTTTACCCTCAGCTGGCACTTACTAAGTTGCAGAGGATACTCATCCCTGGCTTTCATCCCAGGTTACCTGGATGGCTGCCTGAGAGCCTTCAGGTTTGTTCTTACCTTCACGAGCCCTTGTTCCAGCATATCCTTTCCCTGGGAGGAACCTGGCATGTGACCCTAGCACTGCTCCTCTGTTCCTGCGACCATTTCCGCGGTTTGCATGTTCAAGGCTGTGTTCTGCTTTTCTACCAAATAAATCACTGCTGGAATGATCCCCTAACACACAGCTGACCATGAGATGCTGTGTTCAGCTAACATAGGTTTGTTCTTCGAGTCCTTTCATGCTGCCTCTCAGTGAAGCATTGCTTTCCAAATAAGTGTCTCACTTGTAACAGCGAAGAGTCCCATTCCTTGTCAAGGTGATGTTTATGGCACTGGACATAGCTGTCTTCTGAAAAGCCTCTCCTGCTCCTGTGTAGTGTTTCTCATTCTTACTGTGCAGGTTGTACATGCTCTGCTTCTCAGTAACTACTAGAATCCCTGGTCTGAAGACTCTTGTGAGAAGATTTTGTTTCTGTTAAGTGGAACAGATCTTTGGAGAGACAGACACTGATATTGTGTGTGTCTTTCCATGCCTTTGACAGACTTCCATGCTGTTGTCTCTAAGTTCATCCTTGATGCTTCTTCCTGGTGTCTACCTGGACTCTCAGTTTGTACCCCCTTTCTGCTCTCATTGCCTTAAAGTTGTTCTTCCTACCTTCACAAAATGTCAAAAAGTCCTCTCACATTCCCAAGGTTCTTCAACACCCTGAAAATCCCTGGTTCCTGCCACAAGGTTCCCTCTCTACCCCCTCACCATTGCTCTTTGCCTTGCCTCCACTTCTGATATGAAATTAGCATTCTTTGCTGGTAGAGGTAAGCCCTGCAGAAGAGTGGCTGATGAAAACAAGTCTTTGTTAAAATAACAAGTTAGCAGGTGAAGGGAGCAATCTGAGCAACCCCTTGCAGTGCCAGTACCAGCTGACTCCATCTGCAGCTCTTCCAAACAAGAATATTCTGGTGTTCTAAAGGCCATTGGTAATTCTGACTATAATTTATGCAGACTTCAAAGTCATGTCAATCTTCTGTCCCTTTGCCAGCCCATTTTCAGGTCAACATACTGATTTTTAAGTTGCTATTAGGACTACAACACTGGCATGTCATTTTAAAATAAATTCAGTAGCAGAGGTTGAACAACACTAGCAGATTACTAATTTATGTAGCTTTTATCAAAGTGAAGCACAAAGATGGTTTTAAATCATAAAATCATAGAATGGTTTGGATTGGAAGGAGCCTTAAAGATCCTGTAAACTCACAGCTAAATGTAAATTTGTGTGCTTGATAGTACTGTGTAATAATAGTAACAATGGTATTAATAAAATATTATTATTAGTCTTTTATTGTGGGTCAAGGTAGGTGATTCTGCCCCTCCTCTTCACTTTCAGAAGACTCTACCTGGAGTGCTGCATCCAGCTCTGGGGTTCTCAGCACAAGTAGGATGTGGATCTGTTGGAGTGAGTCCAGAGGGGGGCCGTGAAGGTAATTAGAGCAGGAGCACCTCTCCTAAGAAGACAGGCTGAGAGTGGGGGTGGTTCAGCCTGGAGAGGAGAAGGCTTCAGGGAGACCTTAGAGCACCTTCCAGTTCTTAAAGAGGGCTACAGGAGAGCTGGAAAGGGACACTGAACAAGGGCATGCAGTGGCAGGAGAAGAGGTAATGGCTTTAAAATGAAAGGAGGTAGATTTGGATTGGGTATTAGGAAGAAATTTGTCACTGTGATGGTGGTGAGACACTGAAACAGGTTATCCAGAGAAGCTATGAATGCCTCATCCCTGGAAGTGTTCAAGACAAAGTTGGATGGAGTTTAGAGCAATCTGGTCAAGTGGAAGTTGTCCCTGCACACAGCAGAGGGGTTGGAACTAGTTGGCATCTAATGTCTCAACAAACCCAGACTATTCCATGATTCTGTGAAGTTAAAACAGAAGAGCACTTAGCTCTCATGTCTCTCAGGCCAGGCTTTGGATAAGTGAATTTTCTCTGCCTGTTTTTCTTCCTCAGCTACAAATGGAGTTAAAGGTGATTGGCAAGGACTAAAACTCAAGTTTTAGATGCTTGAGTCATGGCAGGTGAGTCTTACCCACTGCTAAATGAAGCCACACACAGCTTCTTAAACACCCATCTCCCCAGAAGCCTTGTACAGCAGAAAAAGGACTTGAAAGCTGCTCTTCCACGTTATGACGGGAAAGATTGCAGGTACTTTCCCCTTTGCCTGGAGATATTGTTAGAAGGCAGCAGAGGCCCATTTTAATGCCATAAAAAGTTAGTTACCTCCATTTTCCCCCCAACTTAGCTGAGCAAAGGTTTTATGTAAGCCACATGCACTATACTGAGAAACAGGGCTTTTCTCCCACGTTCTCGCTGTGCCCGCAGTGATACGGCTAGCAAAAGCTGTTGTCTTCTCAAAAGGAAAATCATACATCTGAATTGTTTCCAATGGCCTGGGTTGCTCTTTTGGTTTCTAGCTAAACACACTGCATTAGAAGAAATTCCTGTCACGAATTGCCTGCTTCCCCTACCAAGCCCTTGTGAATCATCCACAAGGGAACAACACGGCACCGCTACCGTGCTGAGCGTAGCAGCTGCCAGGCTGCTCTCCTCGTCTGCTGCAAGAGGATGCCCAGAGTGAGCATTCAACAGCTCTTGTGGGTCGAAAATATGAAATCATATTCAAAATTTTTGACCTATTTTTCACCCCAGTTGATTCAAACAAGCTATGCCACCATGGTGCTACAGAAGAGGTTTCCAGAAACTTCTCACAGCAGGGCTGCCTATGACAAGAAGTGTAAAAAGTCTCTGCAAATCAGGGAACTTATTCTGTGGCGCAATCTGTGTAGGAAAAAGTTCACTCGCCACTTTTTGCTTGGCTCTGCCAGTGCAGATTCAACATCTCGCAGCTTCGATTCCCGCAAAGCACTCTCAAAATATTTGTCACAGTCTGCTTTTGCTTGAAACCTACAGAGCAGAGCAAGCTGTGCAGCACAGCATGCCAGCACGCTTGCGAAAAATCCCTTCTGGATGCCTGTCACTGCTCTGCTTAGCACTTTGCACTCTGTCTCTAGCCATTTTCTTGACCTTGTGTTTACCTCCATGGCACTTACCCACTTCCTCGCTCAGCTGCAGCTCTCGTTGGCTGGCTCAGGCACTGCTGCACAAACAATAATCTGTCAGCTAGGCTGTAACCCCGCCGAGGAGGAGATGCGCTGATTTCATCTGACATTGGCACACGAGCTGGATTAAAATATCAAAGAAAGGATCTAGTGGTGTAGGTGTTTCTGTAGACCCGTTTGCATGACTTCACAGATGTTGCTCAAATAGATTTTTTTTTTTTCTGACCACTGTAAGAAAGTCTTGATCATGGAGGAGGAGTACTACCCATGGTGTAACAGTGGTGTGTGGGATGAGGAGTTGTGTAACCAATGTGCTGGTGATCCCCAGCTCATGTTTTGCAAACCACCCATCTGGCCACTGAACTACTCTGGCTGCTGCTTTCACACCACCAGCAACCACTGAGTCTCCTTTCTCACCTGGAGCTGGATCAAGCTGAAGATAAAGAGTGGATGAAAATGATCTGCAGACTCCTTCTGCAGAGGCTTTCTTCTGGGCTATGTTGGACCACAGAGTACTGTCTTGTCTTTGGAGAAACAAGAGTTGAAATGAAAGGTTATAATGCAAATCTGTAATGCTGCAAAACTGCAGGAAGACTAGGACATGTTCCTGAAGACCTGTCAGAAAAGCAAATAAAACTAAGACTGATTTTGGTGAGTCAGAAATATTTGTTCATCACTGTCTTCAAACCACGACTGACTGATAACCAATCAGCTACAGAGAAATTCAGTGTACTCATTGGTGAGTTTTACAATCTCGCTGCTCAGCTACCAGATTTTGGTAGCTTTTTAGGAACAAGATGACATTGATTTGGGCTTCTTTGCCATTGTCCTCTCTCCTTTTTGTCTTCTCCTTTTCTTGCCCTTGCCACCCTTCACAGTGACCTCTACAAGATGACAGAAAACCGCCTTCTTCACTCTTTCTCCACCCCTTCAAGCTTCCAGCTGTTCAGCACTGGTTGAAATTGATGCCCTGGAGAGGTCTGGATGATGTACCGTAATAGAAGAAGTGTAAAACACTTTTTATTGACTATTCTTCAGTCTCCAGGATGAAAAACCTGGAGATTGTTGGTGACAATCCAAGTCATCTCCCAGCCTTGGGCTTCTGCTTCTGTAGCTTCCTTCTCCACAGCTTTGGGGCTCTGTAGAGGGTAAGTCCTTTCCTTTCCTCTGTGCTTTTCAGCAGGCTGAGGCTTGGAGTCCCACTGGTTTGGGGAACTGACTTTGAATGTGTTATACACTGCTGGGAGGGATTTTGGGTGTTTGTCTGGAGGAGGCTGAACATCTGCCTTGTACCCTGGGTGCCCCTCTGCTAACAGGGGCTTGGGCAGGAAGGGTCTAGACACAGTCAGACTGGTGCCTGTTTTTGCACTCCCGATTTATTTCCAATGTTGAAAAAAAACCACTCATTAGATTCACATGATGGAGCAGCAAAGAAAGTGTCTTTTTATGGAGGCTGAGGAAAATCCACAGAGATGTGGGTTGCAGTTATTTGTCTGAATGGCGTCTCCTGACATCACGAGTGGCTGGAAAGGCTTGCTCAGGAACAACAGAGAAGGCAGCTCTGCCTGGCTCTGTTAAAGTCTAAACACTTTCAGCATCTAGAATTGCATTTCTTGTTTTTCATTATAGAAGTCTGATTTTGCAGGAAGTTTGGCATGTAGAGAGGGTAATGCTTTTTGAGGCTTGTGAGAAAAGTGTACTTCTTGCTTGTTTGCAAAGTGACTGCACTACAGATATTTTACAGAGAGTAAGATGAGGTGTGCAAGTGGAAAAAATGGAAAAAGTTTTACTTAAAAAAAAAATAAATATATANNNTACTTAAAAAAAAAATAAATATATATATAGGAAGATATCAGCTGAAAGGAAAACACATCTGACAGGTCTGGGAAGTAAAAAAGCAGTCCTGCTTTTCTGCACTCAATTTCCTGTAATGTAAAAATTCAGTTGTACAACAGAACTATGAAAGGCTCAAGATTTTAAAAAACCTGTACATGTTAAGGAATCCTTTAAAATTCAGTTTCGTCCCTTGTTTATTTTATTTTGACTCTTGAGTTCTTCTTCAAGTGTGTGTCCAGATTCAGTGGCCATCTCTGCTGAGTCCTTCTAGGCAGATAGCTTGCAAGAATTCTTGAGGGTGCCTTGGCATTTATTCAGGTGGGTCAAGGAGGGAGCAGCTGGCTCCCTGATACAACACTTCATCAAGAGCTGTCAGTCCCTGAGCCCCCCTGATTGATGAGCTGTGCCCTGTGCCCAGGATGGAGCATCTCTGTGCAAGGACTCCTTCGTCAACTCCGGATCTTGCCTCTTCTTGCAGAACTGCCTCACTTCGCCGGAACACCACAGGGAATGGTAGCCTGGGGGTGCTTGCTCCAGACTCACAAGTGCTGCAGGGTGATGGCAGCCATGCTCCAGGATTAAGCAGAAAGGAAATGCTGACTGGCTCTTGCATGGCAGAAAACGAGGCAGGATCAGTTTCCCAGCACACACATGACCATGTGAGCTTCACTGCAGTATAGACTGGAAAAACAAAATTACTTCTGACTGCACCAAGGGCAGAAGCTCTGGTTCCATTTGCCCACTAAACCACAATGCACACTCTGGTGATGACATGAATGTGGCCTGGGTGAGCCCTCTGGGGGACACCCATGCAGACCTGCCCTGGACACCTGGGGAGGTTGCCTATTGTCCCTTGGAGCTCTGTGTAGTAGTTTTGTGGGTTTTTTGTTTTGCGAAAGTTTCAATTTGTGGTGCTCTGATACACATCATCTTTCTTCATACAATGACATTTCTCTCCTTGTTCCATGCTCATTTTCCTCCTTTCTATTTTTTTCCTTTCCTTTTCTTTTTTGATAGTTTTTCCCTCATTGTGACTTATTTTTGTGATTTTCTTATCTTCCCCCCACCCTTTCCTTCTTCCCTTTTTTTCCTCCATACTCACTCTTTCCCTTCATTATATTTCCCATTCTCCAATGGCTCTGGTACTCATTGGAGAGGAAAGTGTGTCCCCTGTGAATGCCTCAGTGAAGATATCCCCACTCCAGCAAAGTGATACTAGAGAGTCCAGTTTCTGTATTAGACTCATTTTTTGTTTGCTTATGTCTTTCCTTTTGAGGTTTTGAATTTTTTATTGCAAGATGCTTCATCAGCCAGCAAGGTTCATGGCCACAATGGGAGCAAAGAGTGAAAGTGGGTGGCTCACGGGGAGCCACTGCCGAGTTCTGTGCAGCTGGAGCAGCATTTCTGTAATGTGTGGGTAGATGGATCTGAATAGCCCCACCATTTTCTCCTTTGCACCCCACACCTTTCTCTGTCTCAATCGTCTTCCTAAATCTCATCGGAGATCCCCGTCTCCTTTAGGGATAAAAAGAGAAGCCACCAAACTGCTGCCCAGCATGTGCCTTCCCATTAATGATCTTGTGGCAGGAGCTTGTCTGGTCGTGGTTGAGATTCACTCTTCGGGGCTTGGCAGACGTACTTGTAAAATTGAAACTCCTGGTTGCTCTCCTTATCTGTTTGCAGGCCGGTGCGTGGTGTGCCTCTGCCTCTAGGCAGAACCTGCCGCTGGGACCGCGCTGGTTTCGGTTTCATCAGGATATTCTCCTCCCTCACAGGCCAGGCACAAGCAAGGGTTGCGTTTGCAGCACCAGATCTCAAAGCACTCACACAGTTAACCATCAGGGTTGCAATGGGTAGACATTTTTCATACCCATTTTACAGGGAAGTGGAAGAGTGAAGTTGCCTGGGGTTGCTGTCTGTGGGCTGTGGGCATCTACCCTAAGGCAGGATTTGCTC
Source organism: Cyanoderma ruficeps (assembly GCA_008694505.1). Lineage (NCBI taxonomy): Eukaryota > Metazoa > Chordata > Aves > Passeriformes > Timaliidae > Cyanoderma > Cyanoderma ruficeps. The sequence continues at coordinate 1,161,970 of VZDJ01006585.1, read as the reverse complement.
ACTACCTTACCCACTTAGACCTTACCCACTGAGTGTCCTGCCCAAGATTTGCCTTCTCTGGTGTGCTTGTCACCAGCAGCGTAGGAACATATGCATACGTGTCAAAATACTGTCTTACTATTACTGTCTAGGCAAGTTTGCATCTATATAAATCTAGCATAAAATGCATATAATGTTATCATGCATATGTATTTGTGTAGCATATACATAACCACCTCTTTGTATGCAAATACAGTTATATCCATAAGTAACTATGCTTTTCAAGCATGAATTCAACAATGGAAAAATATTTGCTTTTAAAAGTAAGCCTTTATTATGCCTTCATGCTGATTCTGCCTGTGAATTATTTTTCTTGTCAATAACAGGTAGCTATCAGTTTTCCAGGGAAACAAAGGAAAAGAAGATGAAACAGTTGTCAAGCATTGCATTGTACCATGCCATGAATTTTCCTTCCTATGGGCTGAAAAGAAACCACTGAATTATATCATAACTGTCAAGTGTCCTGGTTTTAGTTTGTTGCTCAAACACAATAAAATTATTTAATATACAAAAGCTATCATGCAGAGCCAGTCAGTCTTTCCTTCAGCGATACATAGAGGAAAACAAGGAATGAGAAATGCACCTGAAAATGGTGAAACATTGACAGTAGAATGTTGGAGAATATTGTAATAGATCATATTTACGACAAAACAGAAACCCAACACCCTGGAAAACACACCAGAGCACTTGGACTGTGTTTACTTCCAGGCACATTGGCCTTTGCATAGGGGTGGGCCGGGTGATTCAGCTGAATCTGAAACCTGATAAACTCTTGCCTTCTGTTTTTACATCACAGCCAGTGATTGCACATGACACATTAGGAACAGATACCGCTATGCAGACACTACCTTTGGTATTTATTGTATCGATCCTGGTCAGGATCATTCCTTGGTCATGCTGCACTTCAGTCTTTCACTTATGGGTGTGTGTGTATGCGGGTGCCAGAGGATATATGTTCAAATGGGGGGTCTTGAGCTTGGACTGTGTGTTGAGAGAAGAGCTTGTGTGAAATATTTTCTTCTGTTGAGCTTCTGTTTACAAACAGTGACAGCAGACTCTGGTTCCCAGTAACTTATGCCTCATTTGAGCTCATTCAGTGAATATGCTTTTGTCCAAATATTAAGAATCATGCTTAGTAGGAATTTGAGTTGCATTAATCGCACCAACCAGTAAAGATGTCTTATTATTTCTTTTCTTTGATTGGAAAAACATGCAAGTACTCCTGGCATAAGCGTTGGCACGAGAGAATTTAAAATTAAATTCTGATTCCTTATAGAATTGCCACATATAAATGGTTCCATGAAACCTTACCCTCAAATCTTTCTTGTTTACATTTCTGCAGATATTGAGACCAAATAAAGTATGAACAACACCAAAGGAAACTGTTCAAAAACACATAGTAAATATTTTTGCTATCTATTTTTAGGAAAAAAATGGGGTTTAATACTAATTTTTTAAAAATATTTCTGTAACTAAATATTTATTGCAGCACTCCTTTTAAGCCAGGTCAGTCCAACGTCAGTGGCCTTTAGGTCTGCACCAAGATTTCGGTAGCCCAACACCCAGCAGCTCCATCTCCTAGCCTGGGAAGAACAACCCCACTTTTGTCCCACTTGACAAGTCCCTTTCACCCTTCCTTCTGGCAGCAGTGCCTGGCAAGCTCTCTGGCCACTCTCTGCCACCAAAGCTGCTACAGAGAAATTGGGGGAGGAGGAAGGAGTTGGCTGCAGGTTGTTGCTGTCAGGTTTGAAGGCTCACTGTCAATTGCTGGTGGTGAAGAAGAAGGAGAGGAGGAGGAGGAGGAGGAGGAGAAGGAGAGTGAGGAAAAGAAGGAGCAGGAGGATAGGGCCGCAGCTGAGTGAACCCCAGCCACAGCAGCCCAGCTCCCTGCAGCAGTCTGTGGGGAGATGAAGGGGGAGATGTTTGGCTGTTTGGGCAGCTCTGCCATCTCCAACCACAGTCCCCCATCTCCTCTGAAAAGAAGGGGTGGACTGCCTGAAGGCTGCCTGAAGGCTGTCTGGAGGCTGGAGTTGCACCACATTGTGCAAAGACCTGTCAGTTCTCAACTCTGAAATACATCCAGTGAAGTGGGCAACCAGTGCAGTCAGCACGTGGTCCCAGATCCAGCCATATGGATGTAAATCCAGAAGGGCCTTGCTGCTTCTATGGGAGCATTCAGGATTTTTCCCTGCATATAGGAGATGGACCTAAACCAAGATAACTTCAAGCCCCTCACCAACAAGTACCCCGTGGTGACAGTACAACTCTGTGGTGACATGATTTTTTTTATTTTAAGGACCTGGACCAAAGTTGGCCTCTGCCTATGCATCCTCTGTGAGGTCTTCTGCACATCATGTGAATTCACAGTGTGCAGCTTTACCCCCTGCAAAGCAGGACAGGCCATTTTGCCATTGTTTTGCCATCTCTCTGCAGCACCGTTAGCCTGTAAGCCTTTGTGTGCACAGCCTTTTTCTCACCGTTGATGCGATGGCAGAGGGGTCAGAGGTTGTGCATTTTTCCATGCACCAGCAAGTGGGATGAGTGGGATTTGCTGGCCTAAAGCCAGCTAGCTGAAAGTGACTGTGAACCACCTGGAGTAAGAACCTGGCACCTCCATGTCCAATCAGCTCCACCATCTGGGGTGGTGAATCACCCATGGGAAGAACATGTTTCTCTCCACTGACCATGAAGTGACCCTAAATGTGGCACCCACCTCTCTCTGGGCCAGGCAGACCCTGACCTGCCTGTGGGTGCTGCTGTTCGAGGCAGGAGGCAAAGGGCAGGTGGAAAGGGAGTGGGCTCACCAAGATGTGGCGAGGGATCAGCAGATCTTTAAATTCCATCTGTGGTTTGTGTGGTTGGTGGGGAAAGATGCGCAGGCCCAGGAAGTAACTCACAGCAGTGAAGCTCCTGCTCTGAAATGCCGTGCAAGAAGGACTGCCAGTGGTTCTGTAAGAAGCCTCAGATGGGCTGGGAGAGCACCAGACCCTTTGAACTCCCTTGGCAGGGCAGGGTAAATGCCTTGTTCAGCCAGGACATGTCCGAACCCTTCTGTGTGGGGCAGCCCTCAGCTGTCCTGGGCTGGGAGGGGGACTGAGGTGCCATGCCAGCCTTCTGGCAACTTAGGCTGCTCAGAAACATGCACTGCAAATCATGTCCCTTCTGAGGTTCAGGGGAGGAAATTGGGGGTGCTGAACTACCTCATACTTCCTCAGGAAATAGGATTTCTCCCAGCTCTGATGATACCAGACAAAACTCAGTGTTTCATTGTTGCTTTTTATGCTGTAAAATCATTTGTACTCTCTCACTATGCACATACGTGTAGAAAAAAAGAGCTGTACATAGAGTACGAGTGCTTTCAACTTCATGTAATCTTCCTGCTGAATTTGATCAAAACCTCAGAACGTGAACTATACAGACAGTAGTAAGAAGACAGCACAGATCCTTTATTTTGGCTGCTGCAAACCCAGAATATGAATAGAAGGCTCTGCTTTATTTCAGTGATGATAAAAGGCAATCTTCAGGTCTTAAATTTGAAAAAAAATACTAGTTGATGCTAAGGTTGATAGGAGATATTGTATTGTAGAGGAGTAGAAAATGGGAGCAGGAGTAGGAGTAGAGAAATGAAAAGGTGGAGTGTAGGAGGAGGAGGGTGGGAGTAGAAAATGAATTGTGGTGCATCCATCAGCATTTCAGCATTGTGGGAGATTAGATAAACCTAATGCTGTCAATTGTAGATGCAGTAAAATTTCTTGTACTGAGCCATCACTGTGCTAAGCTGCTTTAGGAGCTGGAAGCTCCCCTCAGCATCTGAATGGGTGGGTTTGTTCTCATAGCATTGCCTAAGGGTGGTCAGCAGTGTTGGAATGCACTAGGAGAGCAGTGCAGACAGGGTTAGACACTTATTATGCATGGCATGTGTTGTTTTGACTCTCAAATCTGTTGATTCAATCCTCAAATTCTTGATGGAGAGAGGAAATTATAAAAAGAAAATATGGCAGATCACATACGCGTGGACTGGGGCCCTACAGAAGAACTCGCTCACCTGGGTGGTTCTGCCAAAGTCATAGCAAACTACAAGGATTACTCATGCCAGGAAAGTGCACAGCATTGTCTCATTGGCCTTCATCCCTCCTCCAACCCTCAGCAGACCTGGTCCCAGATGTTGGCATGCAATAGCCAAAATCTCTGCAGCTCAGCTCTGCCTGTTGCATTGTGAGACACGGGGCCCCACTTGCTGAGCAAATGCAGCATTTGGAAGGTTCTGGTTTTATCTTCTCCACCTCCATGTCCCCCACATCTCATTGCAAACTGCTGTCTGGACTCTCTGTATTCACTGCTAACTTTTGAGCTGCAAGAACATCAGTGACATGGGGCAGAAAGGTGGCAGAGCCCTGCCAAGAAGATGAGGGGAACGACGCAATGTCATGTTGGGCCAAGAAAGGGGAATACAACCCCTATCCCGCAGAATGACCTGAGCTGAGCTACAAATGCACCAGGGCTTCCTAAAATCCTCCAACAGTAGCTTTCTTCCCAGTTTTCACAGTTGGCATCTGAGAAAGGAAAGCTTTTTTTTTTTTCCCCCAACATCTGCATATACCAATAGAGTTCAGGGAATAGCACCTCTACTTTGGACAAAATAGAAGAGCAAGGACTGCAAGATTTAAAAAAAAAAAAACTCCTTAGAAGAAAGCCTGGGTAATAAATCCACTTCCTTTAGCAGGATGGGTGCCAGTCTGGCTCTTAGACCACCCCTTTCTTTTTTTCCAGACACCAAGGAAAGAAAAAGAAAATGTTTCTGTGTTCTCAAGCACTTCTTTTGTTTTGGCTCCCATTTAAACACATCCATTTGCTGCGCGTCCCTGGCTGCTTCTCACCATTATATAAGCTCTGCTTCTCCAAGGCAGGGTGCTCTCCCTTAGTGCAGGGCAACTACTGCAGCCGAGTTGTGTAACACTGCCACATAAAGCTGTTCCAAGCTGAAACGTGGCATGAAAGTTATTAGGTTGAACTGGGACTACTTTGCTTTCTTTTCTTTTCGTTTTTTTTTCTTAAACTGAAAAAAAAACCCAAACCCTGAAAAAAAGGTGTTTTCTAAAATCCGTGGGCTTAACAGTATAAATTTGTGGGTTGAATCCTTTAAAGGATTTACAAAACATAGAAATGACTTAAAGGCAAATTAACTCTGAAATCTGATGAGCAGCCAACCTATAATAAGGTATAATCACCTTTGGCATTTGGTAAATAAACATTACAAAAACAGTGCTTTAAAATGTGATCAGTTACTATGCACTTATGTATATTTTGCACAAACTGTACAGTTAGGTGTCATCATGTATCTTAAAAAGTGTTTTCATAATAGACAGCCTGAGTATCTAAATGTATGATCTGACACTAAATCACATGCCGTGGCCTAAATCCAGTCTTGTGTTCTCTCCCCTTCATTATTGTTACTCATTTTCAGAAAATATTTTTATAGGAACAATGAACTGCATTTAAATAACATTAACACTTTCTGCCTTGATGCAGAGAGGAGGGAAGGGTAACAGGTTTTCTGGCTCAGCTTTGACAGTTACCCAGCTCCGGTGGTTCTATGACAGGCAACGTCAAATGCCATGGCTGGTTGTGAATTTTGTGACTTACGAAGCCACGTCTGAAGCATGTTTTTTAAAAGCACTCCTCCTACTGAAAACAAAACAGATTTTCTAAAATGTAGGGTTTGCAGTTTGAACAAGGTGTTGAGTCGTGTCTCATCCTTGGGATTATTTTCCTAGTTTAAGCAAACGTCTTCCTTTTAAGCTTAAACAGAATAACACTTCTGTGTTAAGTCGAACATATATATATATATATATATATATATATATATCTTTGCTGATGAGCAGGGGAGGCAGAGGCGATGTGTCCTGTTACTGCTGCCTCATAGAAAAGGAAGAATACAAACCTTAATGAATTGAGTAGCCCTGGGGTTTGCCGGGAAAACTATGAAGCGTGTTCAGTAGTTGATTTGGGATGAAATAATCCCGTGCTCCGTGCCTGCTCACGGAATAAAACACCAGCTCACGGTATGAAAACATGCTCAACCGAAGGGGAGATTTATCACTTCGGGAGGTGCAGACACTTTTTGGCGAGGAGCCGGCCAGGGAAGGAGGGAGGGAGTGGGGGAGCGAGGCAGGGCAGCTGTCGCAGTCCCGGTCCGGCGTGCGGAGCTGCCAGGGCCCCGCGGGGCGGGCAGCCGGGCGAGCAGCGCTCCGCACGGAGCCAGCGCTGCCGGGACGCCGGTGGGAACGGGGAGACGCCCCCCGCTCCCTCGTACTCCCCCAGCCGCCCCGCTGCAGCCGAGGGATGCTCCCAGGTCCTCGCTCATCCCCGGCGGCGGGACCCCGCCGGCAGCGATTGAGGTAGAAACACTCGAGGGGGCATTTTCCGTGGCCATCCCCCCGCGGCTCGCCGTGCGAGCACTTACTGCCTTCGGGCAGCCCCGGCCGCGGGGGGCACGGCCGGCCGCCCGCTCGCCGCTTCTCTCCCCGCTGCGCCGCCGGGAAACAAAAACCACCCAGAAGCAGCACGGGGGCACCGGCACCCTCCTGCCAAACCGGCCCCGCGGCGGGAGGCGGGCGGCGGCGCGGCGCTGCCATTGGCGCGGCGCGGGCTGTCCCTCCCCGCCGGGAGGAGGAGGTGGAGGAGGAGGAGGGAGGCCGGAGGCGGGCCCGCGCGGGGCGGTCGCTCCAGTCGGTGCGCGCCGGGCGGCCGGGTCGCTGCTGTTGCAGTTGTCGCAGAGGGCAGGGATCCGGGAGCCGGGCAGGGTTTAGGGCGGCGGGGCCGGGAGGTCAGGCCGGAGGTCTAGGGCGACGGGGCCAGGAGAGTTGGCGGTCGCGCCGTCGGGGCCGCGCCGATCCGCGTCCGGAGCCTGCATGGGGCGGCGGCGCTGAGCCCAAGCCGCCCCGCTCCCGCCGCGCTCCCGCCCCGGCCCCGCCATGGCCGAAGCACCGCAGCTGGTGGACATCGACCCCGACTTCGAGCCGCTGCCGCGGCCCCGCTCCTGCACCTGGCCTCTGCCGCGGCCAGAGTTCAACACCCCCAGCTCCGCCACTTCCAGCCCGGCGCCGTCGTGCGGCGGGCAGCCCGATGGAGCGGCCGGAGCCGCGGCCGGGGCCGCCGCCTCGGGAGGGCTGAACGCCGACTTCATCAGCAACCTCAGCCTGCTAGAGGAGAGCGAGGACTTCGCGCCGCTGCCCCCCGCCACCGCCCCCCCGGAGGCTGCCGCCTGCCGCTGCGGGGACTTCCCGGCGCCCGAGGCCGGCTGCCGCCTCCACCCGCCGGGACCGCCGCCGGTGCCGCCGGTGCCGCCGCCCGTGGCCGGTCTGTCACCGGGCCCCGTGGCCGGGCAGCCCCGCAAGAGCAGCTCGTCGCGGCGCAACGCGTGGGGCAACCTGTCCTACGCAGACCTCATCACCAAGGCTATCGAGAGCTCCCCCGAGAAGCGGCTCACCCTCTCCCAGATCTACGAGTGGATGGTCAAGAGCGTTCCCTACTTCAAGGATAAGGGCGACAGCAACAGCTCGGCCGGCTGGAAGGTAAGAGGCGGGTGGTGAGGGACGCCCCGTCCGAGGGGGGTCCCGGGAGGCTCCGCCGCCCCCGGGCAGGAGCCGCGGCGCTGCGGGCGGCTGAGCACGCCGCCCTCCCCGGCTGCGTGATGCCCGCTGCGCAGCCTGCAGTGCTCCGGCTCCGCGCTTTCAGTTTAACCTCACATTTCTACTTTATTCACCTTTCCAAAGGGAGAACTCCTAAGGGAGAAAAGCGTTCTAGCCCTCCCGCCGCTGGGGCGCTGAAGGGACCGGGGCCGCCCCCCCAGCTCTCCGCGTTCCCCAGCCCTGCCCTGCCCCGCCGAAAGCAAAAGTTCACGCGGTGTCACGGCGCCGTCCCCGGGCAAAGCCGGCAGGAGCGCCACCGTCTCTTCCTCCCCGGGGGTGGCGGCGGGGCCCGGGGTTAACACCCGTGTGCTGCGGGTGCCGCGGGAGCTCCGGCGCGGCCCCGGCGCTGCCCGGCCCCGGAACGGGGGCGGTCCGTGCCGCCGTCCGCCCCGGAGCTGCAGGGCTTTGCCGTCGGGCGGCGGAGCGGGGAGAGAGGCAAACAGGGATGGGGAAAGAGCGGAGGTAGAACGAGAGTTGCAGAAATCCCGTGTGTTTAATGAGTAAGCCGCAGTATTTGCCCCGATGGCTTTGTTAAACTTGAGTTGCGGGAGCGAGTTTCTTGTGTTACCTGGTGGGATGGAACTCCCTCCTCCCCTCTCTCCCGCAGCGCAATCCCTGCCGCCTGAGCGGAGCGGTGGGAGCAACCTGTTGGCGGCCGGGATTTGTGCTCAGCCCACGCCGGCCAGAGCCGCAGCCGGTGCTGCCCCGAGCCTGCGGTGGGATCTCCTGCCGCCCCAGCGCCCGCGGACCCGCGGGCACGGCTGTCCCCAGACAGCTGCGGGGCGAGCCAGGCGAAGCTGCGCTTGGAGCTGTGTGGCTGCGATGGCAGCGCCAGGCCCATGGTACCCTCCAGCTTTGCATCTCCGTGGGTGATAAAGGCTTAGCGCTGCTCCCAGGGAATTCTCTCTCTCCGAGGCCTCCGTCGAGAAAGCGTCACCCACCCGTGTCCCCGTGCGCGGCGGAGGCTCGCCGAGTTTTGTGACACTACTGCGTGAGAGCATTGTCAGAAGGGGCTTGTGCCATCTGCGTACAGGCAGAGCCTCCTCCGCCCTGTGAGGGATTAAATGATGGCAGTAAATGCATGAGGTGCGCACACCTAGCACGGCATCCGCGCACTCCGATGTGTTTGGGGCTTAGTTCCAGTTAGGGCCAGTCAAACTCTTTCCTTCGCTTTTTAGTGTTTGTATTATCTGTCTTTTATTTTAAAAAAGTGTCAGCTCAAATCCTCCATTTATATATTTTTAATTGCACTGCCAGGAATGTTTGTTACATCGGCTTTTTGTAAATTCCTGGTTTTTTAGAGGTAAGCAACATCCTGCTAAGGAATTGCAGATTAATCTGTAACTCCTTTTTAGCTGAAAGCTTCTAGGGTTTTTGAAAGTAGTTTGTTAGTTTCTGTTGATGTGTTTGACTAAAAAATGTAAAAGATAATTGTCTGAAGACATCTGTCACGAAAAACTTTAATAGGAGTGAAGTGATTGATACCTGTCAGCTTTTAAATAAGGTAACTTGTCACTTGAATATGGTCCTTTTTTTTCCCAGTGGTATTTCAGTCTCCTTAAGTGCCTTTTCAGAATGAGTAGAAGAGAACTAAAAGCCAAACAAACCAAAATAAAAATCAAACAGCTCCCAAGTTCAGGCGAGCAAGTAAGAAACACTGATAGCTGTGTAACTTAAACAGCACTTCCTATTTTATTGCTGCTCGTCCCGTGGTGCTTCAGCAAGGAAGAAGTCTCGCACACCTCCGTCTAACAGATTGAGCACATCCTATGCCCACATACCTCTGCTGTGACAGGGAGTGCCGCTGCTGGTGTGTTTTCTGGCTGCGGTACCCTCTGGTAGAGTGCAGTACGTACCCTGCCGCTGCTGGTGTGGAAATACACATGGACTCTCCTTCCATAATTAAATAGTCACTGTGTTATGCATCGGACATGTGTTGCCCCCGTCCCTTTGGCTGCATAACTGCCAGGCTGCACTGAAAGTTTCATGCTTGCAGGTTTTACCACTTGAGCAGAGGAAGTGGAGAGTTTCTTAAACACACTTTCAAGTTTAGTTACCAGCAGCCACTGGATGTCAACGCTGTAACTGACCCTGCTGAGGCGTGCAGCCCGTTTGCCTTGTTTATCACCAATTCTCCACGGCTCAGCTTGAGTGAGGGTTACTTTTATTTTTTTCCAGTTTGGGGGCCGTTGATTTTCCCGTGGTCTGGGGACCTGCTGTAGGTGCAGGCATAGGGCTGGGAGCGAAGCCTGAGTCAGCCCAGGGCCCGCAGAGGAGGAACGTCGCTCCAGAGATGAGCACAGATTAGTGTCTGACTTTTCTGCTGACAGAGGGAGCGCGGGTTCGCCTCAGAGCCTGGCACTGACTGAGGGCTGGGAGTACATTGTGCACTGCTGACGCAGGCTGGGAAACGGGGGGTGGATTTTTTTTTTTCCCTTAAGTAAAACTTTGAGACACTGTCTTGTTGTGGTTTGCACGATTACAAGTGCAATAAGGCATCTTTCAATTTCTTCACAAAATGTATGGGAGCACACAAGAACTGAAAAAGAATGTGCACTTTCTGCGTAGTGGCAAGGCAGTGTTTCTCAGGCAGAAGTTGAGGGCTAACTGCTCTAATGCTTGTGAATATGTCCTGATTTAATACATCGTGTCGAACTTAGTTTTCATTTTTCACTGGAGAAAGTTCAGAGGTGTCAACATGATCTCGTAGGAGCTTACAACAGCATCCAAGCTCTTCTGAATAAAAACATTAAAATAAAAATGGCTTTTAAAATAAGGGCATAAGCCAAAGGTATTAACATAAAATTATCAGTAACATAAAAATATTTAATAGGTAAATTGTTCTCAGTTATACATACTCAGTAGTTTATTCCAGGTTTTCTTGTCACAAACTCTGCTTTATGAACAAATTCCCCGTTGAACTCTAAGGGAGCAAAGTCCCCATGACCCCCCATGGGGCGGCTGCCTTGAATGAAGCACTTGGGATGTGCTCTGCCAGACTTGCTGCATTGTTGGTTGTGAATGAGTGCTGATAGTGTTGCTCAGAGAAAGCCAAAGCAAGAACAAGATCTGCTGCAGAGATAACAAAGAAATTGTTGTGAAAGTGGCATGGAAGAATGAGGCTTTTCTCGTAGTATAGTAGTCAAGTAAAAGCAACATTTTGCCTTACCTGTGATGGCAGGAGACACAAGGCTTAAAACAAGGACTCCACTGCAGCTGTAGATAACTATTTTTTGACACAAATATGATAGTTTTTTGGCTAATCATCATATATAAAATATAAAACATCTCTGTGATGTGCATATTTCATGATGTCTTTGCTTTATGGCAAGTGCTGAGATTTATTGTAAGGGAAGTGTCACAGTTAAGCTTCTTTGAACAGTCTCATCTTTTCAGTCTGTTTTTGAAAATGGGTTCAAATGAAACCTTGTAACTTTTTTGAACAGGAAACATGGAGTTTTGGTGTCACTCATCTGGAGGTGGATGTGTTGTTGATTTTTCTTAGTGGCGAGTGTTAAGTTCCCATGGGCACACCTCCTTGACTTCTAGTCTCAAGCAAGCTTGTTCACCTAAATTCATTTGCTGCCATTGTTGAAGGAATGTGAATAGATATGTAGCTGTAGAGGGATGAATGGGTGTAAGCCTGAAAGCCTGAGGACAAAACAGGCATGGGACAGGTGCTTTGGGTGGCCTTATCATAGGAGCTCTCTGTGGTCGGCATTGTTTTGGTGTGAATTGGTCTCCATGCAAAATGAATTCTGGGTTGTTCTGGATCTTCTGTATTTGGCTTGAAAATCACAAGTAGTAAAAAATATTAGAAAGGCTGAAAAATTAAGAATAATTTTCACTGATTTTTTCAAACTTCTTGAATCTAGATCAGCAAAGTTTAAATTGTGAAAATTTAGATGATTTATTTAAATTGAAATTAGTACACAGAATCACAGAGTCACGGAATAGTATGGATTGGAAGTGACCTTAAAGATAATTTTTGCAAGTTTTTTGTTTGTTTTGTTTTGGTTTTTTTTTTAGGTGGGAAAAATCACAATTGAAGATTGCCTTTAACTCAGCCTGTGTGTTCCCTCAGTACTGGTTGCATACCTGTGAGCATTTACCTCTGTCCCTTAAGATGCCTCCCCAGGTGATTTGTGGCCCTCACAGCATCATGGGTTGTATTATATATTTATACAGCACACACATGCATATGCAGGTAGAGGTGTGGCTTTCTGCTTGTGGATTCTGTCAAGGTCAATGCTGTACAGTCATACCTTCTCACATGTGGCAAATAGCCTCAAGAGCTGACAGCTGCAGTTGAGTCTGCTCTGCCATGACATCTGGCCTCTGCCCACCCTGTTTGAGAAAACCATTTGGTGTCTTGCATACCTGCTCACTGCCACCAAAACGCCTCTTGTAGCAGCTGATGTTGTCTGTGAGTCACCAGCTTGCATTTTGCTTAGTTTCAGGTGTGAAAGTTCAGCTTAATCTTTGCAGGTGCAAGATGCTCTCCTCACCGGTGTCTGAATAACTCACGGCTAAGCTGCATCAGTGGTTTGGAGCTTCCCATCAGGGCCTTGAATAATGCCTTAATTTTCTCTTAATTTTCTTTGCCCATTTTCTATTTGCTGTGGTATCTGTTCAGTTACTCGTATGATTATAAGTAAGACTAAACACCAAAATGAAATGCGTGAATGGCTTTGTACACTGACATAATGAACTAAATTTTCCTGAAGCGCCTGACTTTAAAGAACTTCAATACAAAGACAAGGTAACTGCTCTCTGCCATCGTATTTTTTTATAGCACACTCAGCTGCTTCCTTATTATTATTATTTTCATATCACACGGTTTTACAAGTAGTCAGTGAAGTTGTTTGATTGTTTGGGGAACTGGAGCCTTTGCTGCCTCTGATGGAAAGGGGAAGCAGTGTGGTGCAAGGAGATAAAAGATGTTTAGGTGAGGCATGTGAAGTTGTTTTCTTTTTCTCTTTTTCATTCTTTCTTTTTGATACAATAAAATAGGCAATAGTTTTGGTGGTTTGGGTTTTTCAGTAAGACACCAGAAATTGTGTAGTCTTGAGATGTCTGCTCATATCTTTTCAGTTTCCAAAGCATGATGCTGCCTAAATACATGCGTCTCTGTTTACTCAACTGGTGAATCATTTTGTAAAATATGTGCTTGGCTTCGGGAATAAAAATGCAGATATATTTTGCAGCCACAGATTTGTGAAATATTGTAGGGCTGTGGCTACAGAAAATCAATCCTCAGCCCCTTCTGTTTTGGGAAGAAGTTCTTATATGAAACAAGGACTTCTGTTGGAAATTATTTTAAAACTTTGAGTAATGAATAATAAACTAAGACATAGTCAAGATAACCTGAAATATAGTTTATTGTTTTCCTCTTTTAGAAATATGTAAAAGATGGATATATTTACTTCATTGTCAACTCTTGTGAGAAAGAAACTTCGAATTCACTGATGCTGGCTGCAGATAGTTATGGTTAAGCATATGGTGGTGCATACTAATATTTTAATGAATTTTGTAGCATTTTGTTTGTCAGTCTGGTAGCTGAAATGGGTTTTAAATATTGGGGAAACACTGCTCGTGGTGATGATAGGTTGTGCTTCAGAAATTAAGTGCATTGGAAAGGGTCAGATTTTGAAGGACAGCATCTTTGCTACTCCACAGAGAGTTTCAGCATGAATTGAATTGATTTGTGAAGATAAGTGCTATTCACATTTAAGTATTATTTTTAAATCTATTTAGTAAACATTAATCATGTGTGTTCATCAAACAAAGGTGCATCATTCCCGCACTGTCATTTGTGATATGCAGATGTCTTAAGAGCAATGCAGCATCATGAGGTTTCTTGTTAGGTCTCCATTCGTAACGGAAAAGGAATAAAAAGAACTAAGATGCTTTTACTGGGTTGGTTATTATCTTCTGAGATCTTCATTAAGCCTCATGCTTGTTCTGGATTTTGATAGTGGACACTGGTCTTTACTAGATTGCTTAAAATGATACCTAAAGAGGCACATGTGTTAAGTTTTGAAGCACTTCTGTAATGAATGGTAAAGGCTTAGCAGTGCTTTGGTTTGTGGTAGATGGGACCAGAAGTGGCTCTAGCTTTGAAAGTGTAGTCACTCAAAACCTCCTGGGACTCTGACAGCTGCTGCATCAGAGATTAGGAATTGGTGGAGGAGTGGAGGGCAGCAGTCAGTTTACCCAGATGACTTACTGAGTTGTTAAAGGCATCTTGCATCACTGCTCAGTGTCAATGATGTTACAGTTCTGTTTGAAAATATGTCTTATTCTAAAGTTAATTAAATTTAACAGTGCACGTCTTCTCTTGTTCTAGTCTTAGAAACCTAGTTTTTGGGAATGCATCTGGAAGTGCCTTCAGTCCTGTTGCTGCTTCAGGACAGCATGCCAGGGATGGCTGTGATTGTATTTCTAAGTAGCCCGTGTTCCTCCAAGTGCTTTACTGGTGTGTGCGATGTAGGCTCATGTTGGTGTGAGTGTGTGGAACTCCTTTTCAGCTTTGTCAAGGCTATTGCTCTGTAGGTCCAAGGGGTGTAGGTTCTGGGGCCTGGCACAGGCAGACTTGAGGGAATGTACTGGGTACATTGTCTCTGAAGTAGTACATATTCAGATTTAAATTTGGACTGATTTGCAGAAAAGTGCTTGCAAGCAGAGGTGCCTTTAACCATATTTGCTAACTAAATTATGTTTTCTACCTGTGCTCTGTAATATGTAAGAATTCTTATTTTATTAGCATCCTAATTTTTTTGGTTTGGTATCTCTTTCTCAGAGGCCACTTATTGCCAATCTCCATCCTGCTCGTCCACCAGGATGTGAAATGATGAAGTGGGCTGCACTCTGCTTCTTGCATGTTGTTGTGTCTCTTAGAAAATATTAGAAATGCCCCTCCTTTAATTTAGTTGCTACCAGAATGAAATTTTCATCACACGTAGAAATCAGAAAACCTTTTCTTACTGAAATGAGCAGTGTGTATACATGCAGGAGCAGCTTTTGTGGAAAGTTGAAAGTGCATAAGGCAGGAAATGCTGAGGCTGACCTGCAACTCCATAGCCAAGTGGTATTGGCGCCACTCACTCCACTGTTGAAGCTGCAGAGGAGGAGGGTGGCAGATGAGCAAAAGTGCTGTACCTGAGTGAGCTCTACACCACTCCTGGTCATGTGGAACTGGTCGTGAATTTCCATGCTGGAGCTGGCCCTGTGTGGATGGGCAGTGGCTCCTGAACGGCCACTTGGCCGTTCTGCAAGGCAGAACCCTCCCTGCTGATGGTCTCTGCTTTAGTGCTGCAGTGCTTTGTGCCTCTCAGCATAGATAGGACTCATTTATATGTGACTTGTTCAAATTTCAAATTTATACAGCAGAGAAGGGTCTTTGCTTTTGTTTTTGGGTGGTTTTTTTTTTTTTTTTTTTGGGAAGGAGAGCTCTGGAGCATTGGAATATGGCCATTAATTTTTGTAGGAGAAACTCAAAAGTGTGAGGTGCATGGTTTTTTCCCTTCCTGTATAAGGGGCGTACACATAATTCAGAATGTGGACTCTCAAAACTGTCAATTTACTGTTGGGTGTCTCACTTGCAATGGCAAGGTAGCAACTTCTTCAGTTTTCTTGTGCTTAACTCCAGAAACTGTGATGTGGGTGGGGTTTCACTTACCCATCACTGACTTTTCAAACTGTGCAGTTAGATAAGACTGAAGCAACTTGCTATAAATGTGGTGACTTGTTAAACCACATTTATTGTGCAAATGAGCTTACATCCTGCAAGATCAGCAGAAATGCTTGGTGTTTGCCTGGATGGAAATTAATTAAAATTTAGCGACTGAAATTAAAGGAATGGATTTGTTGCCCATTGTGCTATATGAATCTGCCTTTCAGTTCCCACAGTGGAAATTAGCACAGTTGCAAATGTTTTTTTGGCATATGTGAGTTTTAAGTCGGTGCTAAGTTCTGGCATCCGTAGCCTTCTCAGATTTTTACTGCTCTTTAATATGTGTTAAATATATGTGAAGTCGCTAATGGGAGTAAAGATACTAACAATCCAAAAATATACTGTGGTGGTGGTGTAGACTCATTTGCTTGTAGTTTGCATTTGCTTCAAACTGATATGAGCTAATCTACTAATTTGATTGTAATTGTTAGAATTAAAAAAAAAGCTACCGGTGCCATACATATCTTGGATATATATCCAAATTTGAATTTTGATTGCCAAAAGCATACTTACAGACTGAGATCTTCAGTGTTTGCCAACTAAATTATATCTTATAGCAATGCTTTGCAATATATAGAAACTCCTAATTAGATATTCAAAAAATGAAGATGCTGTTATTCAGACATGCTTCATACCAGGCCTCCGCAGTTCTACCCTGTCAGGATGTGAAAGGATTGCGTGCTCTGTGCTCCTGCTCACTGTTAAGCGTGTTGATTTATCTTTCCAAAAATATGCTCTTCAAATCTGAACCTTCAAATTAAATGTAATTATTTGCCCCCAATCCCTTCTCCCAGAAAACATGGCTTTCTGAAGGCAAGCTGGTGGTACTCTGAGGCAAGAGAGCTTTTATGTGCAGTTGTTGTCTACACCTGGGAAAGTGCAGTAAGCAAGTGTAATTTGTAACTGGTTAGACCCTCTCTTCTTTCCTCACCCTTTGGCACCATTCCCCTGCAGGACTGCCCTGGGTGGCTCCAGCATCTGAGCACTGTGGGGCTGAGGGCTGCTCCCAGTGCCCCTGGCCGCCGTCCACGTTGGAAGGTGTGGGAAGATGTGAGCACAAGGCTGTGTGGGGAAGCCTGGAGCCTGGCTTCTGCCCCAGTGCTGGCAGGGTGCTGTTGGGCACATTTCAGGGAGGGTTCGAGCCATGACCTGGCAGCTGCCTGGCGCAGGAGCGGAGCCCACCAGCAGAGTCCCACTGAAATGCGTCTGTCTGCTGGGCCCTGTTGTGGGTACTCTGCCACTTACTGCTCAGGTGTGGAGAAGAGGTTAGGGAAAGAAATCATATTTCCTCTTTGCAGTTACCAGAGAAGTTTGTAGTGACTCACTGAATAGATTTCTCACTACTTAGACCAGTTAGGGTACATCCCTTGGCCTGTCGAGAGGGTGCCATGCTGCTGCCTTTGCTCCTCAGTAAGATCTTTCAATGTCTCTGGAGGTTCAGGTGAGGAAAGCAATGCTTGTGCTAACTTGGAAGATTTAAACTGAAAGAGAGTACATTTAGATCAGATATTGGGAAGAAATTTTTTATTGTGAGGGTGGTGAGGTACTGGCGCAGTTTGCCTAGAGAAGTTGTGGATGCCTCATCCCTGGAAGTGTTCGAGGCCAGGGACTTTGAGCAACCTGGTCTAGTGGAAGGTGTCCCTGCCTGTGGTGGTTGGGTTGGAACGTGATTGTTCTTAAGGTCCCTTCCAACCCAAACCATTTTAATGATTCTATGAAATGTTGTTGCAAGGTAAATAATGTTTATTGTTTAAATTCATTATTAGTACAAATAATTTTTTTTAGATTGATTATTACTATTATTAACTTTTTAAAATGATGTGGCATTAAGGAAGGTTAAGTTGCCAGAGCCAGATCAGGCTTAGATATTTGCAGTTGCAGCTATGTTTGTCCTGCTTCACCCCTGCTTCTTTGAGATGAGCTGATGGGTCTGCAGCTCAAACCGGGTGCTATTTGAAATTCAGAATGAGGGTGCAGCCTTATGTGTGATTTGATCAAATGGTATTACATAAATTAAAAATAAATAAAATTATCTAAACACTTCTGTCTAGTTAGATATATTTAGATTTTGATTAATATCTAGAAATAGTGGAGGAAGATATACAAAAAAAACCCTCACTTTTTTTTTTTTCTTATGTGAAAACCCAGAGTGTGGCTGAATGTTTAACTTAGAGCAGCTTTAATTTTTGATAGTTTTTATGGTATCTTGGCCCTGCCATCATTGGGATGATATTAAGGCAAGAGCTGGAAGGCAGTTCAGTGTTTTAAATGCTTGGAAACCTCATAGATGGATGGAGAGGGCCGAACCAGGAGCTTTCTCTTTTGGCTTAAATTGGGGGATTAATTTTATTGCCTTTTCCTCCTTTTACCTTCGTGAATATGTGCAGCCTGTGAGTAAAACTATGGTGTCGGGTTTTTGACACCATAGATTGTCCGGGTTTTTTATGGCTGAGGGTTTACCTTTGTGGCAAGAACATCTCTCCTGACATTGTGTGAGTGTGTATTCTGGCTGGTGGGATTTTAATGCTGATCTAAGGTCTGGTCCCTGGTGCTGTTTGTGTTTTGTGTCCTCATTATGCGCACATGTAGTAAATCCACTAAATGCTGCCTTGAAGTACAAATAAAGATGGGCGTTTAAAGCAGTATTTTAAAGTGCAGCCTGTTGCAATTGATTTTGGGAAAAATGAAGAGATGCTATCGTAGTGCAGACTTCTCCATGCTTGTTAGGAACTTGAGTCACTCTTAAATAATCCAGTTTGTACAGTCTATGAAAACCTGATACTGCACTCTTGCCTATTTCTTCTTTACAGTTCTGTGGCAATGACATAGTCATAAGCATTAAAAGGAGAAACCATAATCTCCTCTGCTTGCAGCCCAAGCCAACACTAGTCATCCCCTGATGCTATGAAGTCATTCTTTGCTTTGAGGTTTCTAAAACTCTGTTCCAAATGTCTGCTCTGGGTGAGCTGTAGAGGCATTAGGGATGGAGTCCTGGTGCCCTCCCCACTGCCTTCGACCTCTCTTCAGACCATCCTCCTGTGACCAAGGAGATCACTCCTGCAAAATCTGCATTTTCCTGTGACAGCGATCCCTCCTTCCCACTTCTGGAGCTCTGGAACAGAAGATGAAAATGAATTTGCAATGATTGCACAACCTGGTTATGCAACAAGGCTGACGTGGTAGCGTATACATATGTAGAAAACGCCTTTTTGAAGAGATGGCATTAAGCACAGTTTCACCACCTTCACCCCAAAGATGAAGGCAACTGCATTACTGGCTTCACCTGGTTAACCTGCATATTAAAGTGCACTAAATACTCAGCTTCTGTTGACTGAGGATTATTGTTGATGGAGCAGAAAAATAAATCAGTTCTTGAGGACTGTTTATTTAGGAAGGAGTTTTTTAGCTTGGGGCCCAGAGCCCAGGCAATTAGACTTCTCAGTCCTGGGGCAGTGGCCTGCATTGTAGTGAGTTTTTTACTGTCAGCATAATCTGAACCACCTAAGAATGTGTTTTGTTTCTTATTTTCAAATGAGCGATGATGTTTCAGTTGGAGGCATCCTGTGCTAGTCCAATAGGTCATTGAGTGAGTGCTCAGTATTCCTTGCATCTGACAGCCCAATTCCTTGCTTCCTATACTTTTTAATTTCTCTGGAAGGAGACATGCAGCACTGCTTTTGTAGTGTCTGTCTTTTGCATGAAGCAGGGGGACTCAGGGCATGGTGCTTTTACTGCATATTTGAGTCAGATTGCCTGGTAAGGTTGCCCTAATGCTGAATGTGATGTAGGCATTAACTTTGTCACTTCCCTGGCAAGTTACTCTGTGTGCCATGTGTGCTGATGGGTGTAATTACTGATACCTTGGGGCAAGGACAGACTTCCTGAGGTCCCTTTTTCAGTGTTTTCCAGTGAGCAAATTTGCATTCAGCTGCTGGGCACGTGGAAAGTTCTGGGTAAGATGTGCAGTCTGTAGAAACTGCATCGCTCCCATCTCACCCACAATGGCTGAGGCCATTGTTAACATGATGTTCTGTCGCTCTTGGCCTGACTGTGGCTGGTACATTTTTACTTAGGTGTGGGAAAATAAACCTTTTTGTGCCCCAGTTGCTTCCCTTCTGCAATAACTCCTGGTAGGTAGAAAAAGTATGTGATGTTATCTTTGTGTGTAGTGCTTGTTGCTGATTGAAAGGAAAATTCTGCAGACTAAGCAAGTAGACTGACCTGGCGACTCCTCATGACAACTGCCTACTTTTAGTTAACATTCAGAATATTTTTATCCTAGTTTACTCCTTAGAGGCTAATAGAGTGCTGCTAGAGTAATTTTCAGATGAATCATGCCATCTGCCATGCATGCTTTGCTGTTTCAGCAGTAGGGGAGGAAACGGAATATATACATACAGTGGTTTGAAACAGTATGTTTGTATTCTCTGTAAAATTAATTTAAGTTTCAGAGGTTTTTTTCTTGTTTGTTTCTTTTTTTATTATTATTTGTTTGGAATTTTTTTATGTGTGTGTTTTTGGTTTTTTTTCCTGCCAGGCATTTTATGTTTCTTGCTTTGGCTATGAGTTTAATATGGGGCTCCAGCATTGATACTGATCTGTTGGGTGGTCACTGCCAAACTTTGCAGAAGCACTCTGCACATGATCTGAATTGCTAGTGACCTAATGTGAGCCATTGCAAAGTCCTTTTCTGTAAACACTGTTCAAATGTTGAGCATTTGGCTTGCCAAACTGGACCAGGTAAAATTTGCACCCCCTAAAAATAAAAGATAGTAATAAAAAAATTGTGGAGCAGTAGNGGGGCAGGGGGAGTGTTAGCCTGGGAGTTTGGAAGGAAAGGTGTCTTGTGGAGTGAGTTCTGTGTGGCTCATGTTCAAGATTTGTTCATTTAGGAGCTGTCCTGAGCCAGGGGAGGAGTGTCCCCAGCATGCAGCCATCCTACCTGTGAGAATTGCAAACTGGTGCTTGAAAATAAAAGTTCATAACCACACTGGATGTGTCACATTTCGTGTTGTGTTTTTTCCAGAAGCAATTATTTGGGAGACTAGCCAATCTGTTAGTAAGGTTCATGGGTTTGGGTTTGGAGAGGGCTGGGATTATAATCTTGAGGAGTTTGTATGTCAGATCTATTCCATCTTTGAGAACCGGGCTGTAATAGTAGATAATGCTTTAATTTACCAGACAGAGTAATTTCTTCTGTTATAATATATTAAAAATCTTCCCTTGCTGGCTGTCCCAGAGATCTTATTTTCTCATAATATGATTTGGCTGATGAACCATTTGCACTGAAAAGTATGAATAGATTGTGTGCTTTGTACATGTATTTAGGCTTTTTCCAACAGTTTCAGCTCATGTGCTTGGTATTAGTGGCCTGACAACTGTATTTAAAGAAACTGAGAGCAGAATATTGAAATGTGGAGCAATTAAACTGTTTTCTTCCCTTTTCAAGCATTTCACCCTCGCTCCTCAAGGGAATGATATGTCTGGTAAACTCCACGTAATTATGTGAGGTCAGTTGAAGGCTTGAGCAATAGCATGCTCTCTTTTTCAGGCAAGAAAGGCAATTTTTAAATGCCAGGAATCAAAAGCAAGGACTGCTTGCCAATGGAGAGGAGTTGTTGCACCAGATATCGAGCTGACATGCAAGCAGATCTCTGCTAGCCTTAGATGAAGATTAGTTTATGCCCTGAAGCAAACAGATTATTAACTCTTGTAATTTTATTTTAGCATGTTTAACAACAGATACTGTTGCTTATAAAACCCATTTAATCCTTTTTTAATCACTGCAAGTCATTTTTCCAGCAGTTATCCTGCAGGCATGGGTTCCAATAGTTAGTTATTTATTGAGAAAAACATAGCGAATATCTGTTTGCCCATGTATATTTAAGTCATTCTTTAATGCCTTGGATTCAAGTTTAAAATAAAAAAAGGAAAAAAAAAAGTTGGGCCTCTACCTCTGTTGCCTTTCTTCCATCTTTAATCCCCAACTCTTCAAATACCTGCAGCATCTCCTTTCTTTGGCTCTCTACTCTCTGCCGCATCCTTAATTCCCCTTCAGTTTTCCCTGGCCACCGCTGTTGCTGATGTGAAACACCAGCAGATAATCCCAGCAGATTTTTATTAGGTTGGGCTTTGCTCTGCACCTCAAGGCATTTATTGATAAATAGCAGCCTTGTATTATGGGATGTATGAACAGGAGCATGTGACTGCGTTGGATGTGAGAACATAGGGAATAGCAGTGGTGGTGGTGGCATGATGATGCTCTTAAAGGAAGCAGTGCCTTTTCTTAGAGCCAAGGGTGCCATGGGAAAAAGGCTGGCAAACTTTCAGGTGCACAGGAGGTTCCTCCTGTGTGAAATCAAAGCTGTCAGCATCAAAAACTATATGGTTGAGAAGAAATATTTCCATTTTCAAAGATGATGAGAGCAAGAATGTCATTGGCAGGTGTAGAGAAGGGGCACCAGAGGAGGTGGAAGCCTGAATAGCTCTCCAAAGCGAGAGGGATGAAAGCTGTTGGAATTTAGAGAGGTTGGTAGAAACATAGGAAAAAAAAAACCCCAAACCTGCATAGTTACTGGTATCATTGCTTATCTTTTACCCATGTTTCCTGTCTAATTCTGGGACAAGAGCTGGTATTTCCTGTACTTTCCATTGCCAGCTAGCTGCCGTGCTGTGCCGGGCAGGTGCCCTGCAAATAAACTGGTGCTGCAGCCTGTCCTTTAGTAACCAGGCTGGGGTGAAAGTGCACCAAACCTCTTAATTCTCAAGTTATCATCCAGGCTGAGACAGAAGTAACAATTAACTGACACCAAAAATTGCTTACCAGGTAAGGCATCTTTAGCTAGGCATGATGTGTAAAAGTACCAGCAGATGATGGATGCATGGCATACAACTCCCCCAGAAAGAGGGGTGGAGAGCCTCAAGCCTTTTCAGGTTTGTTGCTTAGTCCTGGGATCTTTCAGCATCTTGCAAAAATCTGTCCTCTGCATGCCAGCCACTGGGATGCAATGTAGCAGTGCTGCCTTGTGTGTGAGGGTAATTTCTGTTCTGTCTAGTGCGTGTCTGAAATGAGGGAGCGTGTCATGGAAACAGAATTGTTCAGGCTGGAAAAGACCTTTATGTATACGTATAGAAGCCACTTCCCAGCACAGTGTGGAAGGTTAGCAGTGAGAATGAGACAGTGGTAACATTGATGTATTTCTGACTGTAGGAGCTTTGTCTCTTGGCTCTGATTAAGCCAGTGTTTAGCCTGTGAAAATATTTTTTCTGAAACATTGGGAGATCTGCTATTACAAGCGATTTTGCTATTGGGGCCAGATGGCATAAAGCGAATACCTGACTGACTTGAAATAATTTGATGGGTCTGTCTTTTGCTAGGGGAATCCCTTGCTCAGGCCTATCCCAAGGATAAATGAATCATGCAGAGCAGAAGTTGAAATTGCCAATAAAGGATTTAAGTTTGTTGCTGGTGACTGTTAAATAGGCTTTGCTGTAGGATGTGTGCCTTTTCCTAGAAATGTCTTTAACATGGACTGAATTATATTGAAATACTAAACCTCCTTCCAAATTTAAGGAAAAAACCCAGAGGCTGGAATGCTTTTATAATCAGAAATTTCTGACCAGGTTTATTGCTAATGCTGCCGATTTGCTTGAGTACCACTTACACTACATTTTATTACATGAGGAATAGAAATAGAGTAGCAAAGAATATCTCTACTGAATATTCCCGTTCCTCATTAACGCCTCTTTTCCTCTGCTGTGTAAATCATGTGTTAATGTTCACATAGGCAACACCAATAAGAAAGATAGATCTTGCTTACTGTTTAAGGTTTGACTTCATCTTGTACTTGTAACCTAAAGGTCATGTGTGTAACTGCTGGTGCAAGCCAGTTGTGGGAGAGTCCAGTAAGGTTCTGAGGTTCCTCTGCAGCAGCAAAGCTTCCCAGGCCAATTAGCTGGTGTGGACAGCACAGTCCTAAGATCTTTTATTCAAGCCTAGTAGTTCCTATCCATTTGTTGACTTTTGTGATTCAAATATCTGTTGATGTTGCAGGGAAGGCCCTTGGGTAGGGGTAGAAGGGGTGTGAAGAGGGTTATGTAGTCTGCTTTTAGTCGACTTGGAAGGCTGATCTTTGTGGGATTAGTGGTCGGTGGAGGGGGAATAGGTTCCTGTTCTAAATGTTCACAAGGAGGAACTTCATCAGGCACAGTAGTTCCTGAGAAAGGAGGCAGCCTTGTGACCTTCCATAGAGGTCTTTTTAGACTCAAATTATGAGACACCGTTAGTTTAGGGAAGAGGCCAAGGGACAGCTTCAAGTGTTGACAAAATAGCCTCATCAAATTCAGGTCTGCAGCTCCAAGTGCATGAAACTAAGATGGTAATCTTGGACCATGTTGTTTCCTCCTCATGTGAAGACTTTGCATTTTGACTCCACAGGGGATTGGCCCAATTTGCCATGTTGTCCAGAGACTGAGAGTTTAGGAACGTCTGGGTTTTTTTTCTGTACAGGCTATAGTTTGGCAAACTGATTTGGAAACCAAGATCTGAGTATCTTCTTGCCCATACCATGGTGGCCACTAAAGGACTGGAAAATAGGTTCTGTAAGAAGGAGTAAAAAAAGCAAATATCTTCTAGTCTGTAGAGAAATCACAGGTTTCACTTGTGATGGTAACAGTCCTCCAAGGAGGTAGAAAGGTGACAGCCATACATGGGGTTTAAACCCGCACCTAATTCCCTGCTTGCCAGTGCTGGGAAGTCTTAACTCTGATCTCCTAAATACTGAGCCCAACCACACAATTTGCACACAGCAGAGGTGGTCTTTTTTTTTTTTTTTTTCAGATAAATACGATAGCTTCCCTACATATGCAGTCCGAGAGAGTTGTCACCCTTTTTCCTTTTGAAAGCAAGACCAGGGGTACACAGCAGTGTGATGTGTCCCTGTTGCATATGATGAGATACGTTCTTTGAGCCAGAGATGGCCACAACATCCATCAGTCTTGGGCTTGCCCCCTCCCAGGACAGATGTTGAGCATATCTGAACTGCGAGTTATGTGCTTTCTAGAAAGTCTGCAAAGGCTGGATGGTCTTCATATGGGAACAAAAGCTGTAACCTCAGCGGGTTGCAGAGAAATTTTCTTGTCTTTGGAAGCAGTAGAGTTTTGAAAATCAAAGCAAACAAATGTGTTTTGGTTGTGGTGTTTGTAAGAAAAGGCAAGAGAGGAAATGAGAAAGGCTTTGAAATGTGGGTTAAATCATGAATGCCATGAGTTGTGTTTTTCTGTTTTTTTTTCTCTGTAAAATCCTGCTTTCTGTCGTTGAGGCTTAGTTAGGAAAGTTTTACTTTCTAAAGAGAAGACAATATGTGTCACAAAGAAAAGGAATATCTTAAAGGTATGTAATCTGCAACGTAATGGAAGGGTTTGTTATGGAGAAAAACTGCAACCATAAGACCTGATAGGATTTCCTATCAGTTCAAATAAAAACAATCTTTACCTGGAAGCACGAACTCTTCATTAACATTGTAAATGCAGATGAGAATGGAAGAAAAAGATACAGGATTAAATGAGTGTCAAAAAGAAGCTGCAATTAATAAGGAAGATCAAGTGCTACAAGTCGTATTTAAGGAAATAAATATACCCATTCAGAAAATTAATAAAAAGAGTTAAAGGAAAAGCTTGTGTAATTCAATGCTTGTGTGCTTTGTCCAACTTTGTTGTTCAGTACAAGGTATGACAACTCTCTGCAAATCTTGTCTTTAGAAAAATATATTCTTTTCTCTGATCTTCGGGTCAGAAGGAGGACATTTTTTTCTCTTACTGGTGTAAGATAGAAAGGAGCAGGCTTTTGCTTTCAGAAGCAGTGCTGTGTAATGTCACTGAACAGATCTGTTCACATCACAACCCAAAACAGAGATGAAATTAAAAAAAAAAAAGTCCAGAAGCCTAAAATGAACTATTCTTCCAGGATTTTTAAGGGTTGAAGTCCAAAGTGTGAAAGGGATTAAAAATTTGAAATGTATCTGGGGGGTATTTATAAATCTCAATTTCTTGCCATTCCAAGTGCTGAGTGTTTTGTTCTTCTTTGTAGTGTTGTCATCAAAATTGTTTTGATTTGTAACACTTCCTTGAAGTGTAGCTCTGATGTGAGATGTGGCCCAAAAAATATGGAAACTTTGCTCAGTTTAGAAAGAACCCTTAATGAGTCACAAGGCAGTAATGAATCCAGCTTCTGTGCTCATCACTGGAATACTCATTATTATGGATGTCAAAAAACATGCTTAAAAAAAGGTTCGGTTCAAGAGTTAAGTAATCATGTTTGGGATTGCCTGTTTTCTTCCTAGTGGGTAGCAGCTTGCTGGCCAGTCCAAGCTCTTTTAGGGACCTGGTGGATGCTCCAAGGAATGTTGTTTAGGAGGAGCTGAGGGATGCTGTGGAGTTCGGAGGCCTTTCACTGGGGGCTTGTGGTATTTGAGGACTGCTAAAGATAAAGGAATAAAAGTAGTGAAGTTGGAGAGGGGGTGCAGATTGTGGGATTAAGGTTATGCCCATGGGAAACTGTGGGGTGTGTGGTGTGTGTGTGGGGGGGTGATGGTGTGGGTTAATGTGCAGGAAATCATGAAGTTGTTTGTTGTGCACACATAGTTTCAGTGTATCCACCTTTCACATGCCAATATTTTCACTCACTTTGGCATGTATTTCTGTTGAGGGCAGTGGAGAGGAGAGGGTTGAACAGGGGGGACAACCTTGAATGTGAAGCCTAGAGACAGGCCCAGGAGGAGCGAGATTCCTGCGTCCTCGCTGGTGGTGGTGGGGCAGCTGAGGACGAGCACGGGCCTGGAGCACTATGCGGGCCGGTGGTGGAACCTGGAGCTGAAGCTGGGACCATGAGTCAAAGTCCCATGACTCCATTGCAAGATCATTAGCCCTTTCAAGTAGCTGCCAAGAATTAGGGCTGATGGATAGCACCAGAACAGAACTCAAATTATTCAGGGTTTTCAGCTCAAAACCAGCATGGAGTGGAAACTAGCACTGCAGTGTCTCACAGGCAAACTCTGGCGGGGCAAAACGTGCACAGGATGAAAATGCCAGCCCTGCTGCAGTTGTAGCTCTGAGTCCTGGCCAGGGCTACCCACAGGATGTTGATGCTTTAAAGGTCATCATAAAATCGAGTTACCAAAGCATGCGTAAGAAGTTGTAGAAAAGATCTGGAAGAAATGAAAATAGTTCATTTGTACATTTAAACTGTACATTTAAAAAACTTTCAGTCAAGAGATACCACTCTAACATTAATTTTGTACTTTAATCTGCATTTTTGGTATAGTATTGGTCATAAATAACTTAGTTATTGATTGCCAGTTTATTAGCAGTAGTACTCTGGGAATTAACATGTTTTTTCCTACTCCAGTCTAAATTATTAATTTATAATTTGTTATTCTACATAGAATACAGAAAAATGTGAGGATTCCTTTCCCCTACAATAAAATATTGGAGAAATTTTATTTTCTTAGTGCGTGTTATTTTTATTCAAAGAGTTTTGTATTCTTTGTAAGTCTAATGTCAATTATTGTGTCTTTCAAATAAGCAGAGTCCTAGAACTTGTAATCCTTTTGGACAGATATTTCTCTGAAAACAATTAGGGCTGTCTTTGTGATATTCACTCCCATTTTTTTCCTTAATCATTTCTGAAAATGCTCTCTATTTGTATTTTCTACTAATATAGGTACTTTAATTTCTTTTTTTGAGAATGGGTGTTACTTAAAAGCTTATTAATTTGCTTATAGATTTTTCTATATTGTTTTAGTTTTTATATATTATTCTGTTGTTTTAAGTATTCTACATACATAGGCCACTCTCTGTGTGTATAGAAATACATGTACTCCAAATTTGAGCTTGAAATAATAATCTTAATATATCTACTTTTTGTTTAAGTCATAAAATAATGCTTACTTTCTTCCACTTGTTACTATTTGTTCAGTTTGCAAAAAGTGTAAAGGATTGATTGCACCTTGCTTACAATACTCCTGCTGTTTAATATTTCTGTGCTAAGTAAAGGGTGAGTTTTTTTGAGTTGCTAGCGTTTCATGGCTCTCTTAAGAGCTTTCAAGGGGAACATTTTGTGTGGTTTATGTGTAGTGTTGGGGCAGACCTGACAGAAGTAGGGCACTGTTTGCTTGCCAACAATGTGCAAAGCAAGAGATGGCACCTTTCTTCTAGAGTTCACATCTAGAGGTCCTGAGTGTGCAAATACACCACTTGAGTTGTCATTGTGTTGTGAACATGGGGACCTGGCTAAAGACAGCTTTTTGGGAGCAAAAGTGCCTCAAGGTTACAGCCTAGACCTTTACCTCAGCTCGGGCAACCTGTTGTTTAGAGGAGTTGAGTGTTGGAATCACTTTGGCAAAGAGACTATTTGTCAAATTTTGTGTTCTTCAGCTGTTTGTGCAGTATTTTCCTTTGGTATTTTTTCCTAAGGTATTGTTTTTGCAGGCCATATTGAAAACATGCTGTTTTCTCTTTTCTAATTTGATTGTAATAAGGGCCTTGTTAATCAAAAATAAGTGCAATAAGGCAGAATGAGTTGGTTATTTTTACGTTTTCCTGTTTGAAAAAAAAAAGCCTCAGTAACTGAGCCACAATGAGCCGTGATGTATTTCCTCCATCAGGATGGAGAATAAGCCATTTATTATTTCAGCTCTGACTCACAGTGAACCTGCTGACACCGAGACATTTTATAATCATAAGGAACAGGTTAGGGCAGTAACTTGGACGCCAGGCTGGGGATTACCTACTTATTACACAGTTTTACAACCTGGATACTTTAGGTTTTCTGGCAGAATGTCCTAAACCTCACACTAAACATCACGTTGTTATTGTACAATTACTGCTTGCAGGTTTTGCTGTAGGTGGTGCCAGCTAGACAGATGCCTTCATTATAATTATCCTTTTTGCTATATATAAAGATTTCATCCCTTTAATCCATGCAAAATTTACTGCTCTCGAAAGTGACACTAATAGTTATACTTCTCACCCTTCCTCCTTGTGCTACGTTGTTCCCAAACTGACTAGGGCTGGGCTTGCTCAATCCAGAAATGGGAGCTTTCCAAGGAGAACCTGGGTTCTGTGGGAAGCAGTGTTGATGACAAGAGACGGTGCTGGTGGCCACTGCATAGTCCCCTGACACAGTCTTTGAGAACAGCAGTGCTAACTCCAGTGTCCTGGCTAAACTCCAGCTGAATAATTACTTTCTGGCTGCCTTGAATTCCTCTACAGCTTCAGCTGGAGAAGTTGAGCTTCATTTCCCGTCTTGTAAACAATCCTGTGGTGTTGAAGCGAAGTCGCAGCTTCGTGGCACCTTGGCGGTGACTGTATTTTGCCATCGGGTGAGTGGCTTTAACCTTGCGCTTGCGCGTAGCCTGAGAAATGCTTGGGTTCATTTCTGGATGGTAAGTCCTGGCTTTCATTCTTTGCATTTGTAAAAGCATCTAGTCCATCATCTTTTATGCTTGTGTATGTACTGGGAATAAAAATAACAAGAATTTGGGTTTGATTGGCCAAGCCAATCAAAAACTCCTAAAATGCTTCTTTACTATGACGTGTGACATCATCTTGTACTCCACTTTTTCAGTAAGAGCCTATTCATTGCATTTACTGATAAATGAGGGCATCTGTGAAATTCAGGGCCATGTGAGATATTTAGGTGTTGAAAGATGACTTGGAAGGGAGTATTGAGATCCTCTTTAGTGGATGAGCTAAGACTCCTCCCATGTAGCTATTTAAGCACAATGGTCTCTTGCTCTTTGATAAGCAACAGAGGAGGCAACCCATGGCTGGATGTCTCTAGTCTGCTCAAACCCACAGACGTACAGAATAAATCAGAGAAGTAGGAAGCTAGGTCAGAAAATCATGTCTGCTTTGACAGTCTTCAAAAATAAGAGCGTAGCCAGTGCCCTGCCCTCTGGGCATTGGTGTTCACACAGCCTCATCTCCCCATGCTAGGAGAAAGGCCAGCTTACTCAGTGAGAGGGACCAGTCCTGTTTCCAGGTAAGTACTGCAGCTCCTTCCACACACAGGAACTCTGCCAATATTTCATTGCTTTTTCCTCCAACAGCAGAGACTTGAGATCTTGTGCTCCTGAGGGCAGAGGTCACTGGCAATTCTGTAGGTTGGTTTATGCTGGTGATTTGGTTTAACCTGAAATCTGGCTGAATGTTCCCCGAGCTGCATTGCTGATAGACCCTTGTGTTGACTTGATTTTTGTCACAGGGTGACAAATGGAGTGTGATTCAGATGTGCCCTTCCACGTTTAACACGTGCAAAAGTTACTTGCAAGAGACAAACTGCAGGCAGAAGCTGAAGATCTTGGTCTCTTGATTTTCTGTGGGGTGTGTAAGAGTTGAACTGCTTTTTATGAAGAAGATGGAGGAGTTAACCTCAGAGTTAAGCTTATGCTGAGGTTTGCTGTTGAGTTAATCTTTTGTATGTTAGGTTTAATCTTTGTTGCCAGATACTGAGTACATGTTTGAGTACAAATACTATATCAAGATTCCATGACTGTTGCTTTACATATAAGAGCTAATTTTTTGCCATTTATTCTCCCAAAGAAGTTAGGCTTTGCATGATCCACTCTTAAACCACCCTTGAGATTCATATACCACCCTCTTATTGCAAAGGGCACTACTCATCATTGTCTTCCTGAAGCCTATTCCTCTATTCAACACGTATTTTATTGTTTTCTCTTCCCTCCCTGGTTGCTTAGAAAGTACATCAGTTGTGGCATTTCTGCCTTGCAATATTGAATCTGTTCAAAATCTGATACTTAATGAGAGTCAGAATAATTGGTGTCTTTACCAGTGCAGGTTGCCCATTTGAGGAAGGGATCACAAAACTGCTTCTAAGATCTGTTTGCGTAACAAATTTTGCTTTTGTTTTTGGATCACCTTTAGGGAGTGTGTTTTACTTAATGTGTTGTCATAATCAGGATGTAAGAAAGCCCATGGTTTAAAAC
This sequence comes from Cyanoderma ruficeps, assembly GCA_008694505.1. Taxonomy (NCBI): domain Eukaryota; kingdom Metazoa; phylum Chordata; class Aves; order Passeriformes; family Timaliidae; genus Cyanoderma; species Cyanoderma ruficeps. Next base: position 1,131,500 of record VZDJ01006585.1, on the reverse strand, counting down.
TTAGTAGAGAGAGTCTCATGGCTTCAGGCTCCTTGGAAATGGCAAAATTTGGCTTACAAGCAGTTCATTGTAGGAGCCCAGGAGTTTCTAGTTGTGCTGAAGCTCCAGGATGTGTAAAGAATGTATGGTGGCTGAAGGCATAGATGACCTGGGAAAAAAATCTGATGGGGAACATGCAGTTTTGTTAAGTAAATGGTAATGCCAGGCTTCTTAACTTGCTGTCTGTATGTTAAACTGCATCTTCATAAATCTTAACATATTTGCATTTAGAAAAAACTAAAGTATTCAACCAGTGCAGTTCTCCTTAAATCATCCAAGGATTCAAAATTGTACCTGGCTTTTTGTAGGCTTGTCGGCTCTCATGGGTTTGCACAGGCCTTCCAAGATGCAGAAGAAATACAAGATTCTACACTAAAATACAGACATATCTAATCTGAAAGGTAACAGTCGGTAAAGATGTTGTGAAAAATACAGAAGTAGAAAGACATTGTAAGTCCAAGGGTAAATTTATATTATGAATCCCTTATTTATCGTGTAGACCATGTTCCTTTAATGACTGGGTTTTGTTTTGGTTTTGTTTTTCTTTTCAATCTGGCCTGAACTTTGTTCAAAGGAAAACTGAAAGGCCCAGGTTTTGAACAGACTTTGACTATGTTGTTTGCAGAACCAGAGAGCTTCTCCCAGAATGGGCTTAACATGTCAATGGCCCTGGAGCTCCTGTGGAGAGATGGGTAGCAGGTTTGGAGGTAGGATTGTAGTCAATTGGTGCTTTCATTGGGGCCATGTGACTGTGTAAGTAGGAAGAGCTGCCTGATAACTGAAAGTAGAAATTACCTTTGTATGTCTATGAACAGAGAAGGTATAAATGGCTGTTCCTTGGGAGTTACAAGGTGGCTTTTTAAAGTGAGATTTTTGTGTTGGCAAAGTACTGTGTATTTTCTCTGCTGTTGTTACTTGGTCTGGTGGTAGCACTGTGTTAGGTGTTGGTTAACACAAGCCTTTTTCTAGGCAAGCCAGGTCTTCAGCTGAGAGGGTTTTCTGCTTCATATTTTTCTTTAAACTTAAATAGACTCAGACAAATATTATGAAACAGAAAAGATGTAACTGCACGTGGGAGAAAAAGTGGTGAAATAAAAATGAGAGTTGAAGGACTAAATTCTAGGTACTTACATCGAGGTCAATAAAGACACAAAGTGGCTACGTGTCCCCTTAGATGCACAATGCTGGATTATGACCATCTTTGTAATCATAAACCAGGAATGTACAGATGATGAACTCCACGCATGCTAAGCATCTTTCTACTGCAGTTATTTAGTATTATTAGCTTCACACTTATTTCAAAGACTGGTTTAAGGCTAAGAATGAATTGAATCCTACTAACCCCATATTTCCATCAATTTATCAAGCTGGATTTGTATTAAGCTCAAGTATGTGTGCTTCTCTCGTCATTTGCTCTATGGCAAGAATTTTTGTTGAAAAACTTCAGCTGGATATATGTCTGTATGTTATTCTAAATTTCTGAAAAAAACTTGAGAACATGCACTAGTAAAAATTTGATTTTTTTTCCTTGAAGAGCAAGTTATAATTGGATGACTTCTAAATTTGCTCTACATGTGTAGACACTAAAAAATCACTCTGAGAAGTATTCTGCTAGAGCCTATTTGTGGTAGTTATCCCAAATATTTAATAGCAAGGGTTGTTCTAGAAAGCATGTTATTTCATTTAAAAGATGATAGTAAGCTCACAGTGCAGAGAAAACCCATTCCATACCATGTCAGAAATCATGGTGTGATCCTTACTGCCTTTTGGTCTCTGCTCATCTCATTTCTTTGAGCCATTGCTTCCTTTGTGATCCTACCACTAAGTATCTGGCCAGGGAGCCCCTGTGTCCCAAGGTAATAACCATGGAAAATCAGAGAAGGAAGCAAAGAAGTTTTAAGCTGTTGCATTGATTGGAAGTATTTAGGTGTGGTTTTGAGTCTTCTTCCTTTCTGAGAGATGGAAACAATCACTTTTTTCCAAGTGTACTACCTGTGCACAGTTTTTCTTGCTCTCCATTTCTTTGTACAACTGGGTCCCATCCCTTTTGTTTTTTAAATTTTAAAATGGTTTATTCTTCCTTTTTACGGTATTGCTTTTACCTTCCCTCTGTTACAAAATAGCTGCTCCCAGAAGGACATTCTGTGTGGCATCTAGTGGCTTTTTATTTACACCTGTGGGGAATGGATCTTCTCATGATGGTTTCTCCAGAGCTGGGGCAAAGACACCTCCCTGCATCCTTGAACTCCAGCCCTTGTGCGCATCATGTGAGCCTGAAATTTGCCTCACCAAGGTTAAGGATTGCAGCACAACAAGGTGGAGGATTAACAGCTTTTGTAGAAGGAATGAGGCTTGGATGGATCTTGTTAATTGAGTCTGGGTTTGAGAAGATACAGAATGGGTGTGCTGCAGTGGGTGTGTATGAGGGAGATGGATGGATGGAGGTCATGCTGCAGGGAGTGGGAAACACCTTTTTGGGGCTGTTCTCAGCTTCCCACTTACGAATCTGGTAATGCCACCAGATTCAGTTTTGCCTACGCTGTTGAGAAACCTTGAGCTGGTCCTAGGCAAGTATCAGTCACACGTATTTTGTCTGGGTGAGGATTTGGTGCCAGAATTGCTAATCGGATCAGGACGTCTGGGTATGCTTTTTTCCACAGCAGTGTGTGGGCAGAATGCTGTGCCTCATGCTCCCGTGGGTGATTGAACTTGCCGGGTTTTATAGCTTTGAGACTTTGGCCTCTATCACATGCATCAGCATGAAATTGGTGCCAGGCTAGAGCTTCTAAAAGAGGCATTTATGTGGGGAGGCTGAGTTCAAAAAGCCTTGGAGTCACTGGCTGCAGTAACACACTAGTGGGGCTGTGAAATATAAGGGAAGCTGTATGAGAATATGCACAGCCAAAGGCCAGTGTTTCTGCTGTGAATGGCCAAATGGGAATTTTTACTGAAATGGGGTAGAGAAACACCAGTGAAAGTTATATTTTTATTCAGTATATATATATCTAGGTAAACAAATTAGAAAATCTGCTATTGCCAGAATTGGGCAGCTTTTAGGGGATCTTAAACTTACGTTTACATTGGAATTTCAAAACATATAAATAAATGGCATGAAGTTACAAACACAGAAAACAGGATAGACACATGACCACCGAGTGTTTACGAACATCTATCCTGTCACAGACCTGCAGTGCAACATGTGATGTTGTTGTTTCTCCTCCAGCAGAAGGTGAGGGGGGAGTCTATAGAAAGAAGGGAGTATAACTTGGTTTAGTGTAATCTGAAGTCCTTTCACAGGGAGTTTTTTAACTTGGAGCACACAGTACTCTGAATCATCTAAAATAAACATACTTATTTTTTCAAAGACAGTTCTTAGTTCCTCAGTGTGTGATTTCTGTTGCAGTCAGTGTTTAGTGGTGTTGGAAGCTGCACCAGCTCTCAAATGCACCCGAGTCCCTTGGAAGACGCAAGTCTGTGTTTTGGTTTGGCAGATGCTTTTCTTTAATGGACTAACTTGTTGCCACTGTTGGAAGGCATCTTGGGATCCAGAGAAGTCCTTTTTCACTGGGAGGAGGTGCTGGGAGGAAATTTTTCTCAACTCTAGTGAGAGAGATGGTACAATTCCTTGTGTGGTGCTCAAATGCTGCAGGGCATGCTGTGAGCTGTGCTGCAGGGCAGAGCCATGCACAGTGGGCTTCCCTAAGTGCAAATCCTTGAGATCTTTTGTAAATGCAAACATCCTGCAGCCTGTACTGTACAGTGGCTCTTTAAAATGGTAACAAGCAAAATACATTTCCTGTTCCCAAACCTTGTAGCCCTGAGAGGCCTGTTGCCAGTGGGGCAGGGTTCTGGTCTCAGCATCGTTTCCTGCATGAACCTTTGCCCTCCCATCTCGGGGCACCGTAACTCTGCGGCCAGGCTGTCACAAACCCTCTTCCTGTGATTGTTATCCCGACATCTCCCTTCCAGTTTGTTTTACAGCACAATGATAGTGAAGGCAGGGAGGAAGGAGTGGGGAGGAGCTCCAGTTGTAAAAGGATTTCTCTTCCCTTAGCATTGCTGTCTGTCCGGGGAAAGCTGTGTGTTCTTACCCTCTGAGAAGGAGGATGTACTGGGAGGTAGGGAGTACCCCATGGTGGGAGATCCATGAGATGTTGCTGGCAAGAACAGGGAATATTTGACCTGTCAGGCCTAATGTCAGGATTAAAAGCAAATAATATGAATGTGCTTAGCACTGCCTGCAGGCTCTTTTCATTGCCCAACTGCAGTCAAATGATGTTTTAAAAGTGAATTTCAGAGTATAGAAGTGCTCTTTTGGGAATAAGGCCTAAGATCCTTCTGGTCCAATCTTTTCTGTGCCTGGGATTTATTCTAATTAAAGTTCAAGATGAAGGCATGCATCCATCCCACTCAAGCAAGAGTTTTGAATTTATTTTACTGAAAGCATGTACCTTTGATTTAAAGTAGATGGATAACTGGAACACTGAATTTCAAGTTGTGCATATATCTTCATAAATACTACGTTTTCATTTTTTAAATTTGTTATGTTAAATTAATAAGAAATAATGCTACTGCTGTCACATTGGGCTCCTAAAATATGATGTAGTATTATTGTTATGTGTGTGCATAAAATACTTGTTAAATTTTGCAAGCTGAGAATTATCATTAAGAAGGTACTTGCTGCTGTTGAAGTTTTCGGTCCTATTTCTTGCTAAGAGGCAGAAACAAAACAGTTATTAAATAAAAATGTGAATGCCATTGACTACCCTAAAAAAATGCATTAAGGCTCTCTGGTCTTTTAGAATGACTTCCACTAAAATCATTGCAAGCCTTCTTGGAAACTATGCCTTTTGCATACTACCACAAGTCCTAGAAATAAGAAGGCAGATTGAGGCTACCTTGCATGTGCAGACATGTCTGCAAATAGCAGTAAGGACAGAGTTCACTGTCAGCTGTGAATGGGGCTTGTAAAGGCACATTAAAATACTAGGGGTTATTTAAGTTAAACCTCTGGTTAAATATGAAGTTGGAGCAAATGTGATACACAAAAAGCAATTGAAAACACATGCCAGGCAAAAATATTCAAGAATTTGTGTGTTGGTATGAGCCTTGGATGAAAGTAAGTTATGTGAGCCTGCTTCTGCTTATTCCTTTGGGAGTGGAGCTATGGAAAAGGACGTGTTACCAGCTGTTGTGCAACTTAAGACTGCTTCATCTTACATTACATTAACATGAGGGTTTCCTCATCTTAACATGTAAGGATTATAAATATACAAACATATAAAAGGAAATATACATATATATATATATAAAATACCTACCTATGAAATTAAATATTTAAAAAGTAGTGTTTCTTTTGCTAATTTGTGTATGATGTGTCTATGTTTAAATAACCAGAGCCATGTAAAATGGCCAAAACACAAATAATGGTGCTGCTGCAAAGGCAGATGCTGGTCTATGTGCTCAAATCCTATTTCTGCAGCAGTTATTTTCGTGAGGTGGTCTTAAAGCTGCAGCAAATGTGTTGTGCCGTTGTCCAAAGATTAAGGTGAATCAGATGTGAGACATTTCTGCTTGTAATCAGGTCTTCCATTGTTGTAGTCTTACTGCTTAATTTCTATATATACAGTTTCTTTTTAAATAGAAACTTCTGTTTCTCTCATTTTCTCTGTACCACGGGTCATAGTTATTTTGATTCTCCAAGCACATGGTTTAATAAAGCCCATTTATTATAGGAAGTAACCGAGTAGGAAATATTGGTTGAAGGATAAGATTTAGACAGCTGTGGCATACAGGGGATTCTTCTCTGTTTTTATGGTGTTGCCATAAAAATGGGGTTTAATGTGCACCCTGGGGAAACAACTTCTGATAATGTCTGCGTAATTATCTTGGCGTTAGCAGAGTGAATGGAGTGAAGGTACCGTACCCAAGACAGGATTTTGTGCATAATCTGTTTCCTCTATTCACTTTTCACTTGGTTGTTATGGATAGAAGATATTCTGAAATCAACAAAAAAAAGCATTCATGGAATCCTAGGTAGGAAGAGGGATTTTTGCTGGATCACGGGTAAGGGTAAACTATAAATTTGGCAGATGGAATGATCTGCAAGGGGAGAGCAATGTTTACATGCAGCTCTTCAAAGGAAACTGTGTGGGGAGCAAACAATATGCAGTGCTGTTAATGAAGCCTTTAGCTGTTATGTCTGGAAAACTAATGCACGCTTGGATTTTGCCTCAAAATCCTGGTTTTCAGAGATAAACAAGTCTCCTCCCCCATGAATGTCACTGTGGTTTCTCAGCGTGGTGGGAAGTTGCTGTAGAGTAGATCCTCCCAATTTGAGGAGAATCAATAATGACTGGCAGGAGAAGCCTTAACAGATAGGTGTAGGTGAAATGGGAGGAAGACTTGTTTCTGGTGTAGTACATGTGGTGCATACACTGCTCAGTCTTTTTTTTTTTTTTCTTTTGCAGCCTGGTTGTCCTGGGTTGTCAGCTCTGTGGGTCACTGACTCAGTTACCCTCTGCTCCTGGCACAATGAGCCCCTTCCTGCTCAAGGTCTCTGGGTGCTACTGCAGTACAAATATTTAACGATAAAACATGCTTATCTCCCGCCAAAAATCTGGCAGCATCCTTATCAAGATATTATTAAATTGTCAGTTCAACCATATGCCGAGCGTTTTAGGGGAACAAATGTTCACACTGGCTCTCGCGCGGGACGTGAAGGCTCTAGAGAGAGACAGGTGGCCATGTTTACACCCTTGAGTACTGCCCGGCTCCTTACAAACAGAAACTTGCATTAAGTGCCTCTTGCTTTATAGCAGATTCAAAATTTATGGACTTGATATGCTTGAGACCACGTTAATTTGATTACATTTAAAAAGAAGGTGGGACCTGCATAGTTTGCGTATTAAAGATGTCTCTGCATTGACCATGGGAAAAAAACCAGCATGGGAGAAGTAAATTTATCAGGCCCTCCCCATATGAGAAGAAAAAAGCTTGGCAATGAAACAATGGTTTAAAGTTTATCTGTACTTTTTCTCTCTGAGTAATTAACAGAAAAATGCCTTTACCAATAAATTTGACTACCTCTAGTATTTGCAGCTGATAAACACTCAGGAAAATCCTGGTGCTTTTTTGGGCACTCTTTTTCATCTTTTCATTCCATTTCTCCATATGACATCACTTATTATCGCACCTTGGTTCTTGGAACACTTGAGCCTACGATCCATGAAGAAGTTGTCAACCTTTTCATTTTATCTTCAGATTGTCTCTTTTTAAGGAGTGAGAAATAAGGATGTTGTTCTGCCACTGTACTAGCATTTTTTCCCACACTTTTATTCTTGGAAGGTAGCCTGTTTGGCAAAAAATCAAAATAGTCTGATTTTTATGTACATGCTTGGAATTTTCTTTCAGAAATCTGTAGCAATACTGCACAGTTTTAGCTGTGGTTCATCAAAAAGATACATCGATTCATTTCACTGCTGAATTTTTTTCCTCTCCTATGCTCTTGTTTAAAAAATAAATTAATAAATTAGTCCCTTGTGAAAGTTGTCTACTAGGACAGCTATTTGCATTCTTTTCATTACGAATTATATTATGTTCTGGGGGACTGCGACAGCTTGTGGTGTTTGATTCTCCTTCCTTTTTTCTTCCCGTCTCCTATTTTTCTTTTCTGTAAGGACTGACTTTGTACCAAACTTCTGTAATGATAAATGAGAGACTAAGAAGATGATACTTCTTTCTTGTCTTTGTCGATAGCATTTGAATGTATCAGGAGGTAATGAGCTGAAAATGAATTAGAATTTATACTGAACATTTTCTTCAGAAAAATAAATGGAATTCGGAATGCTTAATGCAAATTAATTTCAAGGAAACTGCTTAGCTGTCTTTATTGATGGATATTACTTCGTAATAATTGTGTTTGTTCTGCCTGTAATTTCTTAAGGAGAGAGAATTTCACAGGCCAATAAAAGTGTAAAAGTATAAGCATCAAGAATATTAATACTTACAATCTTTGATACAGTTTTAGGTGACCTTCCCTTACTCAAAGCACTAGTTGCTTTGCCAGTGACTTAGTTATCTTTTTGACCTGTGTATTCCTTTCTCTGCAATTTTTTTTTTTTTTTTTGCTAGAATGAGAGCCTCTGGCTATAAAGCTGTCCTGCGGTACCAGAGGGAACATTGAACACCATGAACACTGTCACCCAGCCTCTAGATGCCTCCCAACACCATCCTTGCAGGTTGGAGCTGGGAGAGTTGGACACCACAGATCCTTTCAGAGTGGCCTTATGGCTGATGGATGTCCCTGGGGGCACAGAGGGAGCAAGGAGAGGCTTGTTGCTGTTTTTGAGCAGAGCTCCTCAGGTGCATGCTCTGGGCCTGTTAAGGGTGATTTAAACATACAGTAGTTGAAATACAGCTTGCAGCGACTGCATCTGAACTTTGTTTTTCAAAGCAGAGAAACAGTAATATCTCCTTAACCTATCCGTTCTTCAATCCATCTACTTCTTCTAGAGAGAAGTCATTATTTCTATATTATATTCTACAGGGAAATTCTACTGTCTCACCAAAACCTGCTCTAGAGCAGTGTAATGCAGAGTTGTGCTGTGCCAGCTCTGTGTCAAGGGGTGGATAGAGTACATTGGAGCAGCAGTGACATGGTTTTGGAAAGCTCCAACAGTGATGAGTCAGTGTCCAAAGTGGTTTGGGAACATGAGGCTGCTTGTAATCTTCCATTTAATATTTGAAAACATTTTAGGCTTTTCATAAAATACAGAGAGTGCAATTCCTCTGGAATTGCTGTGGTTCAAGTTGTCAAAAGAGAAGAAAGGCAGTGTGGGTCAAAATGATGTTTAATATAGGGTAAATGGCCATCCCTCCCGTGGCAGTGTATGGCCTCCAGGCTGTATCTCCAGCGGTGGAGACAGGCTAAGAGAGACACCACAGAATTCAAGGGTAATAGAGGCAGGAAGGTACCTCTGGGAGATGGTCTAGTTCAGGCCCTTGCCCATAGCTGTACCTGCTGAGGCTATGCTCAGGACCAGATCCAGCTGGGTTCTGAATATCTCCAAGGGTGGAGGCTCCACAGCCTCTCTGAGCAGCTTTTGCCCCTGCTTGACCATGATCACAGTAAAGGTGTTTCTTTCCTTAAAACATAGGTTGGTCCCCTAGGGAAAAGTGGAGATAGTGCCAGAGACCTGATGGGGTGCTGTTAGGAAAGCAGATGACTGCTTTCGATTTTGCTAAAGGATATGAAGCACATTTCAAACAAATTAGAGATCACTGTTGAGAAGTAAGAACTTCTCAAGTAAGTAGTAAGAAGTAAGAACTGTTTATGTTTGAACTCTGCCTCTAACTATGAGAGAAGCACCATGCTTGTATCCATTCACAGTGTGGTTGCAGAGTTAACACCCCATATCCCTAACTGGGCCATGCCGCATCCTTCCTAACCACCTCCTCCACCCTGCCCTGTCTGTCACATCTGATCTGAATGGCTCATATTCACTTTCAGGGCCTCATTAAAGCTACTGTTGTTTATCCTTCCGCTTTTACTCACTCCTGTGATCTTCACACTAGTGTTCACTGTAGTGTGCCTGCAGTATCTGTTTCCATTGCCTACTTGATGCACCTGTACAAAACCTATTTCACTGATCTCCTGTTGGAGAGAAACCTTTTACAAAACAGCTTCATTTTCATCATTTAAAAGCCTGTTTAAGATCTTTTTTGTGTTTTAAAGACCTTGGTGAAAGGCTGGGCTGCTTGTGTGCTCAAGCTACTCCCTTGCAGATGGATCTTCCCTCCCTGATTCAATGTTATATTGTTCCCCTATCACGGGTTGTCTGTTCCTGTATTTTGCTGTGCCATTTTGACAGAGAGGCTGCTGGTTTCCCTCCTCAGCAGAAGGCCTTCTAGAATGGGATGTCGTCTCTTGGTTGACAGGATAATCCACAACACAAGAAAATTATGGTGGATCTATGATGTTGAGATCTGATTTGTTACATAGGTGAATTTGAATGAACAGCTCTCTCGTACAGGGAGCCCCGTGGTCCAAAGGTTGCAGTCAGGTTTAAGCACTTAAGTGAAAGCATATAAAAGGAGACAATAGAAAAATCCTTAGTAGTCTTGTAACCTGAGCTTTGTTAGATGAAGAAGTCTGAACTCTTAAATATCCAGGGCTTGGTTTGCGTGTGGGGGTAACAGTTGTGGGGTGATTTTTGCAAAGCTCCTGCATCAGTTTAGGCAGGGTTGTCAAGAAGGATCAACCAGATCAAGCCCACAGAAAATAAACTGGAACAAGTTTGGTTATTGGGAATTTTGGCTTAACTCCCTGTGTCTCTACTCCAGTGTACTCCACCCCTGGTTTTTGGGCAATACACTGCCCAAATCATCCTTGTGCTTGTGGTAGCAAGAAGCTGCCAGTGGTTGGGTTGGAGGCAGGGAGAAGTGATGTAGCTGCTGGTGAGTTGGTGTGGTTCTGTTGGCTTTGGTGACATGACCAACCTAATCTGGGCGCCACTGGTGTTGCCCTGTCCTGTCTGTTGTTGGCTTTGTAATACAAAGCAGCCACCAGCTGGCAAGACTAGGTGGCTGTGAATCCGGTGACTGCTGTTACAAAGTTTCTAGAACATGCTTTTTTCCCCCTTTGAGAGGTGTTATGTATAGGTAACATAGCTAGAAAAAAGTGGGAGGTCTTGATGTATGAATACAGAGAATTATTTTTCATTCTTGTAATGTGACATGTCTGTGGCCTGAAGCAGAAGCATGTTCTTGCCACGATTGATATAGTACAGATGTAAATGACACTGAAGTTAAATGAATCCATTTAAAAATAAAATTAACTTTATAATTGGATGCAGAAAGTTGTGTCATCACAGCTGTGCTTAGGAGTTTTACTAGCAGTAAATCAAATTTGGGATACTTAGCAGTCATGGGGCACAGCGACAGTTAAATGCGGGCTTTGAATATTTGATTCCTTTTTTAAGGGGTGCTCTCTATTATGGAATAACTGAATTGAGGATTAGTAGTGTTTCATCACTGAGATTACTGTCACACTGATGGCTCTGAAATTCTAGTTTTAATATACTTAGTATTTTTAAAAGGCTGGAATTTCTAAGAACTCTATTTGTTCTCATTAGTCTTTTTATTCTTACTGCAATGCCCAGATGTCCCATGATTTGACCTGCTCAAAGCAAATATGTATTGGATGAGCATTAATTCAAGCCTTCTTGTGTGTGTTTTTTTAAGATACATTTGCACTGTGGCTTAAAAAAGTCTTAAATGTGTTGAGGCAATAAAAATGGCATGTGACTGTCCAACACAAGTAAACGTATTTGGTTGAAGTAAGATAAATATGATGGGGAACCAGTTAAATGGTGGAAAGTGGTTGAATTTCTAAAGTCCTCAGCTTGATGACTTTTTGGGGTTCAGAAAGTAAGTTTTAGTGTAATTGCCATTTGAACTAGTTGTATGTTGAGAATTGTGTATACTCTATGTGGCTGCCCTGGTAACACCAGCAGCTTTGATTTTTCTGGAAAACTCAGTATTGTAAGTTGGAAGTTTATGCTATGTCAAAGAATGAACAAACTTCAGTGTGTGGCTTTGTAAATATTATAACCAAAAATATATATGTGTACTGTATCTGCTGATGTTATGAGGTTCTGAATTTGTTTTCTCTTCCCCTTATCATATTCCTTTGGATTATTGTGTAGGACTCAGCTTTAAGTTATGTGTACCAGACTGTAATGCTCTCTGTTATCATGAAATGTCATCCCATTCTTGTTTCACTTCTCCTTCCCCCATATCCATATTATATATTTTTAGTCTTTTATGCAAATCACTTCAAACCAGTTGTTTAGTCATCTTAACGGAAAAGTTTGGTCTCGGATGGGTGCCGAATTTCAAAAAAATTATATTAGCTTTTTTGTCTTAGGCTAGAACTGTTAATGTGTGCCTGTATCCTGCCAAACACCACTAGTTTTGCATAGCCTTTATGAACAGTATTTATCTGTATGAAGTTGGCCATTGCTAAGGAAGAAAAGCTGTGGTGGAAAGTTTGTTGAAGGCTCTAGATTGCACGCATCTGAAATATATTGACTAAATATGTCTTTTATATCAAGGATCTACTTTCTTCCTCTCAGTGAAGAATATCCTGGGATTCCCTATCAGGTCAGTATGCATTGACCATAAAAACAACAAAAAAATACAGTAAACATCGTTGTCTGGCTGAGTAAGTTTATCAAAACCAAAAAAGCAGCGTGGAAGCAGTGTGTCCCAAAGCCCAGGAACCACTTAGTAAAGGTCAGTACCATCCAATGAACTTTGCTTTTGATTCCCCTTATGACAGGCGAGGTGGAGCAATAATGTGCAGGTTTTAGGTTTCCCCATCCCTGTTTGTGAGAGCAGTCTCAGACATCTGTTTCTCTGCTGTGGTGCGGTCATGCTCCGGTACCCCCCGCTGAAGCGCGACGCGTCTCTGTGCCTGCGCACACATGGGCTGCCCCGGTGCTTCGGGGAGGGTCAGGCTGAACTGTGCCGTGGCAGGCTGAGAGACCTGACAGCATGCCCACATTCCAGCTGCAGGCAGAGATGTTCCTGGCCCTGCATGATAGGATGATCTCTCTCCTGCTGCAGCTCAGACCCTTACAGATGGTGGCCATAGTGCCCTGATACTCAGGTCAAAGTCCATTGGCAGTGGAGTGGCTGACCCCCACCTCATAGCGTGTAATTTCTGGGTTATGCATCCAGGATGTTGACCTTGGTTGCATTTCCCCAGGCTCATGTGTTTAGTTGAAGCTCAGACTTCAGAGGCTTGTGGTTAGCAAGTGTCTTGTGTGTGGCAAAGGTGGGACCCTGGAGAGGGCCTGCAGTACCCTGCCAAGTGAACATCGAGTTTTTGTTTGAATTTAACTCTTATTTTTGGGACCATGGGTGACTTATTCTTGGAACCCCATTTTTCAGAAACCCATCTGCGTGCAACGTTGCCAGAATTTCTGCTACAAATATTTTGTCATTTGCTCTTGAGACAATCTGTTGTTTCAGTCCTGGATGAAGTTTTGTAATATGTTACTTGAGATACCATGGAAAAATATCTAAGTGGTGGTGCAATCTTCTAGGTGAAAACACAAGGTTAAGAATTCTTTTCCTTTTTTAAAGAAAAAATGATTATTCAGGTTTATCAATTAATAAAGTCTATAAATTAAACGACAAAACAAAACACAACCCAAGAGATTAGTGTATTTATCTTTTCTGTCCTTGAAGCAATTGAGTTAGAAATGAGCCACCTTTACTTGTCTGAGCAGTATTTTGAGTTTTCACATTTGCTGCTCATTTTGCTCCATCCCTTCTCACCTCTTTCACATGCTCAGTGCATTAATTGTGCTTGGACACCTGTGTGTTTTCATTTGGATTTTTCCCTCTAGCAACAGAGCTCATTCCCTTAATTAATACCTCACTTAGTGTGTGTACAAAATCCTGCTTTTGCTAGACATTGAGGTAGCAGAAGAGTTGTTGAGAACTGTTAGAAGTTGGAGGTTTAAAAACAAAGTTTAATCTTTGCTTTTGAATGGCAATTCTTATTCTTTATCATATTTGTGTGATGCTGCACAAATCTCTTCATGTATACAGAGATAGATGGTACTTTGGTGTGCTGTGTCAATAATAAATGGCAGTATGCTACAAATACATTTCTTAGGGTGCTCATTCAGAATCATAGAATGCTTTGGGTTGGAAGGGGCCATAAAGATTGTCTAGCTCCAAATCCCCAAGCGTGGTTAGGGACACATTCCACAAGACCACGTTGCTCAGGGCCCCGTCCAGCCTGGCCTTGAACACTGCCAGGGATGAGGCATCCACAACTTCTTTGAGAAGCCTGTTCCAGTACCTCACAACCCTCACAGCAAAGAATTTCTTCCTAATATCTAATCTAAACCTACTTTCAGTCACTTCAAAGCTGTTCCCCTTTGTCCTGTGACTACAAAACCTTGTAAATCATCTCTCCCCATCTTTTTTGTAGGCTCCCATGAATACTGAGTCTTACAATCAAGTGTAATCAATCAGTTTGGTGTTAGTTGTTGCCCCTTTTGGTGTTGCCAGCGCTGTGATCTCCCCTTGGGTGAGGACATAGGGGGCCCAGGAGGATGTTGTAGGCTGGTTGCTCTTGCTACCGCCACAAGTAACTACATCAAAGGGGTAACTGCTGCAATTCTGTTTACTGGAATGACTTTTTTTATTACTTTTCCATCTTTGGTGAATCTCATGAACCCTGCAGACAGACAGACCCAAAAACTCAGGAAGCAGCTCCAAGGTGCTATGGAAGAAAACTCTAATTGAGTTAGGTCAGCTTTGTGCATCTGGGAAAGCTGTTGCAGATGATGTTTCTAACTCTAAAGAGAGAATAATCTCCTCCCACTCCAAAACTGGAGCATGAGTCGTGTGGTTGCCAGGTTTATTTTGGCAAAATAAGCATTGTAGGTGGTGGTTGATGCTAAAGGTGCGCTAACAAAAGCTGTTCTCTGTGATGAGCAACTTTGAGTTTGAGAAGGCTTTGCATACCCAAAAAATTCACGTAGAGACCTTATGAATACAGCTCCTTTTGGCACTTGCCCCTCTCCCATTCCTGTATCTGTGCCTAGGAGCAGGCAAGTGGTGCTCCTTGCGCAGTCACTGGCAAGAAATTCATTCTCCTAGTGCTTTGCTTCCTCTTGTTTTGCTCTCTGGATACCTTGCTCCTGGCGAGCTTTCAAGTGCTTGTGGGTCCTTTGTGCAGGAGAGGTGGGCAGGTCTGACAGCACGTAGCTGTGCTGGTGTACTTAACTTTCACTTGTCTTCTTCCTGCAAAATAAATAAATAATTGATGTGTGAAGGGGAAAAGCGTGGGAGGAAAAATGTCAGGAAATTCAAAGGTGAAGCTATTTCCTCCCTCAGTAATATTTTTCTTCTACATGTTGTTTCTTCTCGTTAAACAATGGGGTGAGTTAAGAATGGATTCAAACTATCAGCCTTGCCATTGTTTATTTAAATCCTTTCATATGTGTGACGGACCTCAGGAAAAGCCCACACTTCCACTGCAAACCCTCTGGGCAGCCTCTCTGTAGTGCAGTGCCAATACAAGAGGGCTCCAGTGTTCTTTGGGTCCCCAAGTGCCAGTGAGTTAAAATAAATGGTGAAACATACAAGGTGTGTGATTTAAAGGTGTTGGCTGTGAAATCTGATAGCTCGGGCAAAGCCCAATTTTTTTTTTTAAAAAAAGCAATTATATAGGCCACACACTCAGAACAAGGATTTCAGATGTTAATTACTTAAGTATAAGGTGTTTGTGAACTTCTTGTGTGTGTGTGTGCGCGCACTTCCATTTGGGGGAGGGGGTGTTTTGCTGAAACAGGTGAAAGTCAGCTCTGTAGTATAAAACAGGAAGCAGATGGGTACTAATTAAAGCCCTGTTGATAAAAGCGTGACTGAGCCTTAGAAGCAGCTGCTTTCCTTATTTTATATATAGCCAGTGTGTGCTTCATATGAGAGCCAGGCTCCCCACACTTCATTGTTTTCGCGGAGCCGCAGGAAATGCGTGTGCATGTGCGTGCGTGCTGCCATGGCTGAGGGACGGCGCTTGCTGTTTGCGTCCTTCTCTGCCCAGAGAAAACGGTGTTTTCCAAACCTCCAACAAAGGTGCCAGGCACCTCTTTGTCTCCCTCCTCTTCTCCTTCAGCTTTCCACCCTCAAGCAGTCACCAGGCTGGTGGGAATGCCTGTTTCTAATGATGCTGTAGATAAGGGAGGGCAGCTTACCTTGTCTCACAGGTTTTTGTGTCTGAGTTTATCGTGGAGAGCTGCATCTGGGAGGGAAACCAAGAGACACCAGTGAGGGTGTCAGCCTCCTCTGTGTGTGTGACTTCCTATTGTTATGGTCTTAAATCCAAACAGGCACTCTTTTACTGCCTTTTCTCTTGCCTTGAGGCTTTTAGAATGGATAATAAGCTGATCTTCAGGGGAAAAAAAAGGAAACAACAAGATTTAGACATAATGTAGGCAAAGGAAAAATTGCACCAAAGCAGAGCAGATCTTCATATGAAAGAGCTATCATGGAATCATAGAAGGGTTGGCAGGGGCCTGAATGATCCTGTAGTTCCAACCACCCCTGCCATCAGCAGGGATGCTTCTCACTAGATCAGGTTGCCCAGGGCACCATGCAATCCAGCCTTGAACACTTCAGGGACGGGCATCCACAATTTTCCTGAGCAGCCTGTTCAATAGCCTTACCACCCTCTGGGTAAAGAATTTCTTCCTAACATCTAATCTGAATCTCTCCTCTTAGTTTAAAACTGTTCCCCCTTGTTTTACCACTATCTGCTTGTGTAAAATGTCACTCTCCACCTTTTTTTAAAGCTCCCTTTCAGTACGGAAAGGCTGCAGTGAGGCCTCCCTGGAACCTTTTCTAACTAGCAGTGTTAATTTTAGTATTTTAATGCCATCAATAGAAATATGTGTGCTGAACATGGAGAAATGTTAAGTTTCTGTTGCCTTGAGTTGGGTGAGTTTTGTCTGTATGTTGAATCATTGAAGCCTGTTTACTGGTAGCTTTTTGGTGTGGGGAAATTTGTTCTTTCACTGAGGAAGGTGCTAGTGTTCAGTCTTCATGTTGGGGATGTCATCATTCCAGTAGAAATAAGCTAAATTTGGTGTGGGCAGGAGGAGAAAGAGGAGGAAAATTTTGGTCAGTGATGGGCTTGAGTCCAGTAGCATGCAGATTCAGGGGATGGCCTCTGAGGTGTGGAGCAGTATCTTCTGTATGGGGAAACTGTCTTTGCATTGGCTGATTTTCCTAATGGGTGATTGTTTGGGAATCGGGGTTGTGTTCAGCTGAAGGGGGGGTACTCCCTGGTCATCTGCTTGAAGCTGCAGCTTTCCTAATTTCAAGCTGCTGCTGAGGTTGCAAGTTCCTCATTTCATCTGAAGCAGAAACAGCGTAATTTGAGTGACAGACCCCCTACCAGAGGCAGGTGGTCCTACCACCATGTAAGCCTATGACTGCCTCAGAGGAGCTGGACAACCCAGAGCGCTCAGGGAAGCTTTTCCTGCTTTAGCAGTCAATACTCCTTCCCACCAAGAGTGACTGGTATCTACTGTGGCTTGTCAAGTAGCTGTGATGAAACTGCTGTACAATACAAGCCATGGTCTTTAAAGCCATGGTCTTCTCTGTTGATGGTATTAGTGGGGATTATTTTCATCGTGCCTTTTCACTTTTGGGAGGAAACCACAAACTGGTAGAGCTTCTTGACCTGTGACCTGTTTGGTCCCTCAGTGTGAGGAGCTGATAGGTTTTTCACAGAAGTAATTCCAAAAGCCTTTTCCCTCTCATAGCAGGAATGAGAGGAGGCAGACAAAGCATCTCTTTCCCTGTACCTTGCTAACATTGCTGATGGATGAACTGTGCACTTCTTCTTTACTGCATCTCTCCCTGACTGCTGTCAGATGAAAGGAAAACTGGCTGGTCCCATGGTGCATGGAAGAATGGCAATGTCACCTTCTCCATTGGACAGTGTGTGGAGTGTATTTTTACTCTGAAGTTATCTGGCTTGTCTGTATTTCTGGTTAAGGGCTCAGTGAGTTGTGCTGCGTCATTACAACCACAACCATTTGCTGGAGTTTACCAGGTGCCAGAACCTAGGTTGGGAGAGCTTTCCTTCAGGCACAGACTGCAGGGTTATGAATCCTTCTCTTAAATGTTCTAGTTTTTACAACCCCTCAGTGTTTGTCAAGAAGCTGTTGCTGTTTGAGTGTACTTTGACATCGTACTTGAGTTAATCTTCTTTGGCCTTATCCTTTAAGTCAGCCTTTTGACAAAGTCTGGGGGCCAGGTTTAATCTTAGATGGTTCTTGCTGTCTTTGTAGAGTCAGCAACTTAAAATTGTCTGTTTTCTTCCTGTGGTGCACGTGTGTTTAAGCCAGGATTACAGAAAAACCCAGTGCAAACAGACAGAGGACATTTGACTGCCACTACCTCCCCTGGCTGCCTTGTGAGGGATTTTAGAAGTATCTAAGAGCCTCAAGGAGTATATGGGCTACAAGCTGAGAACAGCTACAATAGAAAGGATGTGAATTTGTCAGTAAACTTGTTTTAAAAAATTAGAAATCCATGTGGTTAGGGCTATTTGAGATGTGGGTAGCCTCTGTGGCAGTGTAGAGGAGTCAAGCAAACTGATGCAAAAGTTGTGGTGTGCCTTTAGCTGTGCCAGGAAGCAAGCACCTTGCCACAGCTGCTCTCTGGCAAGTTCTTTCTTAAGGTGAAAAGGCCTTTAAATCTGCGTTACATGGATTTCTGTGGTGTTTGTTAGCCAACTACACTGCACAGAAATCACTGCAGCCAGGGGATCTGTACAAATCATATGCTTCTCTTCAATTCTCCTTAGAGGTGAATATGTATCTTAATATTTTGGTTGATTATGCTTAGTCTTGAATGTTTTCATGATTAAAAACTTAATGCAAAAATAGACAGAAATAAGTGAGAATTAGAAAAGAAATCCAGTCTTTCGAGTTTAAAGTACTCCATCATTTTTTAAAAGAGCTGTGGAACACAGAGATTTGTATTTTTTCTTGTAAAAATTACTCAGCTACTGCTCTCCTTGGAAAATCAGTCATATGTATTGAATATATACATGTGTGTGTGTGGGATAGCTGCTGTTGTTATGAAAACTTTGAGCAAGATAACATTGCACTTCCTTATCAGATGCCCCAGAAATGCTTGGCATTGAAGGAAGCAGACAGCAGTGGATGAGTGAATGTGGGGTCCTTGAATAATTGACAGAGGAGGAAAAAGGAGGATTAAGCCCATGGCTGCTTTGCCAGTTTCCATTATTTGAGGAATGTCTTTTAAAGTGGTAGGTCCTAAACCTCTCTAATGCCTTGAGAATTTTATAATAGTGTCTAAGAGCCACTAAACTTTCTTAAAATTGCAATTGCTATGTGGATATCTTCAAGGCACTAGCCCCAGATCCTTCACTCTTTACTCTAAAACTGAGTTTTGAAGTATTTTTTACAAAGCCAGTCTTGGAAGAAATGTTCTTCTTTTCTTCGTCTCCCTCTCCTTCTTAGGTAAATGACAAATTCTTAAGACTTTGCTAACAGAGGGGAGATACAAATCCTTCTCCATGATAACTGAATGCTTGAAATACAACGTTCAACTTAAACCTGTATAAAAAAAATCTGTGAGAAATTTTTAAAATGTAATTCTGTAATTTCTACTTTGTCACAGAGACTGTTTTCTATGAATTATGTGGTGGTTGGAATGATGCCTGTCTTTTTTCTAATCCATAGGGCATTTTCTAGAGGTCATGATGGGTTTAGTAATCCCATCCACTGCAGACCGTGATCCTGCTGAGCAGCAGTGATGGCACGTAGTTCAAAGTCTCTTTCCTCTATGCCGTGGTGTCAGGGTGAATGTAGGCAAACAGTGCCTTGCTGGGGCTCTGCCTTGTCCAACTGTGTCACCTGCAATGCCTGGGTGCATGTGAGCTGACTTCAGAAGAGCTTTGTTGGCTTTCCTATGATTTCAAAACCAGCCTTCAGCAAATATGTTTACTTTATATTCTGCCCCTCTTTTTTTTTTTTTCTCTTTTTTATTTTTTTGATGTCCTATTTCTTGCTCCTTTTTGTGTTTTGTTCTGAGCATGCTTGTGAGCATGTGTTTTACAGGTTGCAGAACTGTAAAATTGTGAATTATCTTGCTGTTGTAAGCCAGCAGCGGACAGGAAGAAAGTGGAAAATACTGAATAGGCAGCATATTGCTGCGTAGGCATTTAACGTTGTTACAGTGTGATATAAGTTAAAATATTGCTTATTTCCTCTTTGCTGTTCAAAACAACCTGGAGCATGTTATGACCAGGATCTAAACAATAACTGAAAAAGTAAACGCAAGTTTTAACAGAGAAAGGCATGGCCTGCCAAATACTCTATGAATAATCAACAAAAACAATACTTGAAAACACGTGACTTTCCAGGGCAAGACTTTAATTTCTTTTCTCTTTTTTCTTTCTTTTCTAAAACCAATAGAAAATATGTGAAAATTCCCCGCAAAATCTTCAAAACTGCAAAGAATCCAAAAATTAAGCATGAGCAGCAAGGGATTCAGTGTCTCCTGCAGTGACCAGCAGTTTAACACATCGGTGGACAAAACCCCAAATATATATCAATTACAAATTATTATAAAATTTCATAAACAAAATTGGCTAGATAGTATTGGAAAACAGGCTTCAGTAAACATGCTTTCTTTTTTTTTTTTTTTTTT